>JAOQGH010000019.1:36804242-36825715 GCA_025769975.1 Gallinago jamesoni | reverse complement strand
GCCCAAAACTGGACACAGTACTCGAGGAAGGGTCTCACCAGTGCCCGAGTACAGGGGGACGATCACCTCCCGAGTCCTACTCACCACACTGTTCCCTTGCACAAGGGATCTAAATAAAAACTACCATTACTGACAAGACATGATGGGAAAACTGCATTTAAATACTTTTAAAAAATAATTTTGTATTATCTCATACTTGCATTGTATTCATGTCTTTAGTAATTCCCTCCCTACCTTCATTTGTAAGAAATTACACATTACTTCAATTTCCCAGGTGTCCATTCAATGCTATCTACATTTTAAGATTTTCATTTTTTTTAGTGCAACCTAAGCCTTGAATTCTACCACATAGTTCAGTTCAGTATTCCATTTTCACTGCTTTTTGTTTGTTTTTTCTTACCTGGTAATTTCTATCACTTTCATATTCTATCAGTCCCCTTAGCCATGAGATGCTCTGTTCTCCTGTCCTCCTCCACAAGGGAATCTCTTCTTCATCACCTTCCTTTTTTAGATAAACACTTAATAATCCAGTCCCAGCTCCATACATGTGATAGAAAAATGTCAAGCACTGTTTTCCAGAGGTTCCCCTTAGTGATCTTGAAACTAGGTATGCTCTCTGTCCATAGACCATGTCAGACGCCTCTATATATATATAGTATCCTTAAAAAGATATACAAGCAAATATTAGCAGCATAGAATACATTCTCTCAGCATGTTAATTACACTCAACATGCTCATTATGTAATGAACTATGATTGAAACTATTTCATAGAGATTTTTATGCCATGGACTGTTATATTAGTGAATTGCAGTATTTGTGATATCGTAATAATTCTGAAGTGTAATAATGGTAATATTTGCAAAAACTAATGTAAGAACACTTAAAAATTGTTTATATCTGATGAAAGACATAGCAACAGAAATTAATACAAAGTAAGAAAAAAATCATAGTTGTTCTAAACCAGGAATGCACTCTGACGGTGGCCCATTAATTGGAATTCAGAGACAGCTACATGTACATCTGAGGGTACTGTTTAGGCCGTGGTTGGAGCTGATGCTATCAACAAAGCAAATAAATTGAAATACCTCTTTTAAATCACATAGGACATCAATAATATTTTTCTTTCTGTGATCAAGATGTGAAGACACAAGTGAGGAAAACTAGACTCTCTAGCATTCATGAATGAATAAAAGATTGTCATGAACTCTCATATGTGGAAAAATTGCTGGCAGGCAAATTAATTCCCTCCCTTCTTCCCCCCCTCATTCCAATATCTCCAACTGGACAAACTGAGGTGTATCAGAAGACTGAGGAGCATATCCATGTCCCATCATCTGCTGCATATGGCAGCTGTTGTGTCTTGAGATGTACGTTCCACCAGCAGGCAGTGAACTCGGGGTTTGCAGCAGCCCTTCATGCTGCCCCACTGCTCCCTTTTTGTGGTGTTGGAGAAGAAAAGCTGCCTTCTGCCACCACTAGTCCTGGTGGTGAGATTGCCCTTGGGGCAGGAGAGAATTCCTAAGGATCAATAAGGCCGGAGAAAAGCTGAGAGCGGCAAGAGCAGCTAGGTGTCTCTCACCAGCTTGGGGTGTCTCTCATGATCAGAGCCCTATCATCTACAGAAAGCCATGCAGAAGACATCCCTTCTAATCAGGGCTGTAGTTTGGTGGTGAGCAGCAGTAGAGGGAAAGGGTGAAAAGAAGACTACCTACAGCTGTAGATCTGTAAAGCAAAGATAATTTAGTACAGTGTGCTGGGAGAATTCCCAAGGCTAGTGCAAGCTAGCTTAAAAGCTCGCACTATGCTTAAAAGCTCCTTAAGTTAAAAATCAACACCTACTGCTCCTACTACAGTATAATAAAATCACTTGCCTTTAATTCTAAAACCTGAATCACATTATAAACTTGTTGGAAAGGCAAGATGAGCCCTTGGTTTTGTGAATTCAAATCCACGCATTTCTCAGCACATCTTGCTGCAAAGAGATGTGTGAAACAACGAACTAACATTGTTATCACAAGCATAGCTTACAAGATTATCTTGCTTCACTACTTTTAAAGTCATCTATCAGCCTCAGACCTCAGAATACTTAGTGATCTACATAAACTGAAAATAGGCCAAAATTCAGTTTCTGCCTTAGAAATCAAGAAAATTGTGCTAACAGCCCATTCCTTTTCTTGAGCTGGAAACTCTCAAAGTGTTGCTTCTACTGTAAGGAGTTACTGTCCTTGCAAACACAAGAGCCAGGATATAAAGTATTTGAAAGAGGAAGAATAAAATACATTATCTAGGGAATAACCAGAAAAAGAAAGCATCAAACAAACCTGAATGTTGACTTCTTTTACAGAATTGAATTTCATTATCTACCAAAACAGCCAGCAACTTTAATGTGATATCCTTTTGGACTGAATTTTGTAGAAAAAGAAGGGTCTCTCAGACAATACAGAAATGGCCTACAGATGCATTGCCAAGAGTCTGACCCACATTTCAAAATAAAAAATTCTCAAATGAGCTTTAAAAACTGTTTGAAATAATTCTCACTTATTTTAAAGCTGGTGATCACATGTCTAGCTAATGCAGAAGAACTGGACAGCACAGGTAACAAAGACTTACAGACAGTATGTCATCTAATTCACTCTAATGTCATCTAATTTTTAAATGGAAAAGTGACAACAATTTCAATATTCCTTTTTGAAAGTCATTCCGCACTACAAAGGTATGATTATCGGGAAAATGTTCTTGATTTGTAGGTAGCCTACGCTGTCCCCTTACATAAATTAGCCAATACGTCTATTCAGAATATGGTCAGATTTATGTTTCTCGGTTTTATTTTGTAACACATAAGAGAAGTTCTAAGCTTTAAAAATTCCTTATCTCTGAAGGCCCTTCAGATTTCTATCCAGAATCAGTACTGTGTAGAATTAACAATGGAAGAATATAATTTCTTGGTGATCTGAAATTTCAAGCCAAAGAGAAACATTCCCATCTGCATTCTGAATTCCACATGAAGGATTTTGGCCATATAGTCCCACACACCATGAATTTACATCTCTCTAGCCAATTTCCACACCGTGCTCAGGGCACAGGTATCACAGAAATTCTACCAGGAGATAGGAAAGGCAGATTTTGCTGAACGTGCACACGCCCATCTTTTTAGATAAAGACATCAGAAGCAAGACAAAACATTTCTCATTTTATTAACTAGAAGCATTGGTTATTTTGTTAACTAGAAACAAAACAGTTTTCCAGAGTAACTTGAATTAAGCTTCCATAGACCAAGACTTCATATGCACAGCTGAAATAATTATCCTTGATAAGGCTTAACATGCTTTACACTCAATCACAGTTGATAGAATAGTAATAGCTTTTGGTGAGCTTTTCGAGCAGGCCAACTCCTTTTGTAATCCAGCTAAAATTTTTGACAGACTGGATAGATGGCTGCTGCGAATAAGCCAGCTCGTCTGCAACTGGCTTTATAACTTGTTGAAAGAATGCTAACCACAGTGAAGGGGGGCAAATCCAAAGGCCCAAAACTCTTTTTCAAACCTGTATAAGCATTTAAAGTTCACAAGCCTTAAGACAATTTCATCCATTTTAGTGAAGTCAATGGGGTTGTTACTGAGGTCCTCTTCTGCAGTAAGCATCCAAGGCAGTGATGCAGTTCATCATTTCCAAAAGTCACCAGGTACTGTCCCTGGTGTGGGGGCAATTCTGATGCAGTTCTCTGTGTACTCACTCATGCTAATGGGGGCCCTACTTTCCTAAATATTTTAAATTACACAAGTGAGGTTATGGAGATACTTTCTCAGAGAAAGGGTCTGTGGGACCTCTTTTACTATCCCTATTTTCTTCTCAGTTTGAATAGAAAGATTGTGATGCAAAAGAGCCCCCAAACACTTGTTTGCCTTGTATTTCAGGGAATATTCACATAAACTAGGGGGTTAAAAGAAGGCTTTTCTGCAAAGTCTGGAGAGTCATGCTGTCCTTTCTTCTCCCAAAGGAAAGGGCTACCTTAGGACACGAAGACCAAATTACCCACTTGGTCTGCAGATAATTAAAATTAAACATTGCCTTCTCAAAAACACCTGTGGGTCTCTAAGAAACATGTTTACTTCATTAGCTTAATAACTTTTCTGAATGGAATAGTAAAAACTTTCTATGTATTCTAAGTTATTTCAAAGTATTTTTGATTAACTATCAATCTCTGTTCTGAAAGATCAATGTGGAGCTTAACTCACCTACCCCAGTAGTGTGGTCTCCTCTCGGCCCAGTGTAAGAAGTGGGAGTTGGACCCCTCCTCCTGTGCCAACTCCCACGACCTCTCTTCTTCTGAGTAAACACACACTCATCTTTTTCAAAAGTACACTCTCCAGGACTGGGCAGCACTAGATCTATAAGGAGAGGACACTGTTTAAAACTGCAAATATATGTCAGGCACGTACATAGAGAGATTACACAAGCAATGTATTGCCTTCACTCACCTCACTTATATCTACCTAGCAATACTTACAGTAACCACGGTAGCTTCAAAACAATGTAAGAAATTTTATTTCATTTTCTTCACAGACTTGGGGAAATCTGTGCCCTAGTCTGGCTCACTAGCATGTACAAATATTCTTTAAAATATCTCAGACAGTTCATTATCTCATCACAGCTCTTACTCTGCAATGGGCTTCACCAGTGTAATTTTCCAAGACCCCAAGACTGCTTCTTACTACTGTGGCACCCCAAGCCATTTAATGAGCTCCAGCATGCAAAACATGCATATTAAATGAGTCTTGTCAAAGGTTGGAGTTTCTGTGATCTGAAATCAAAAGCCACATTTATCTCTCTTGTGTTTCCTTTGCACCGGATTCTAATACCACATACAACAGACCACAGACCTGCAATTAGTAGAATATTTTCATTATTTCAGTTCTATTAGATGATGCAGAAGACAGAAAGTTGACAATTCAAGTGCTTGCCTGGAAGCTTCTGTCAGCTCTTCTGCTATAATCTGAATTTGTGATTCAGGAGTAGACACTGAGTTGCTTTCACATTTTGGAAAGGAGAAAGCCTTGATGCCTCACATATTCTGGGGCATTTTTCGGGCACTTTTTTGCGGCCATCAGTGACAAGTCCCCATATGACTATAACCCCAAAAAAAACCTTTGGTTCCTTTTCAAATTACTTAGGAACTAAGTAAGGCAAAATTACAACTGTTGGAAATGCTTTAGAAAAATGCCATCTTGTTTTATACATGTGACGTCTGTCTGTTCTGTAATGGTTAGCTGCCTGGATGCATGAAATACAATCAAACGAGGTCATTAAAAAATTCTTATTGCAGGGAATATAAATGGCATGGTAGATCAGCTTCATCAACATTTCAAAGGCACGGTTTTATTCTGAAGAAGAATGGGATTATAGATTGTGCCTGCCTCATGAGAATGGTTTCCAAATCAGGATACAATCATTACATTGTTAAACCTCAAAAAGCCCCAGAAGAGGGAGTCTGGGTGAGTTCAGAGAGGTTAGCATGTCCATGTCAGAGGGCAAAGCCTTGCTCAAAAAGATTCAGTTCCTCCCACTACAGGAGGGAGAGTTGGACTCATCTGTCTTCATTAGAAAACTGCATTTCAGATAAGGGAGTGTGTCTTGGCCTTGCACAAATATACTTCTGGACTAAAAAGAATAATGCTGTGATTTGAAAATAGTGCTTTTGGGTCCATTCCTAAAAGCCATTTGAAAACTACTTTCCCCTCAGTGGGACCATTGGGTTTTTTTTAAAATTGTAATGCCCCAAAAGGAACACTCACCTATGTACAAGTGAACTGGAGTTAGTGAAATTAATTAGGAGTTAGCTGGTCTCCCTGTAAACAAAAACTGGTCCTCGCTATATGTGTGCTACTGCAAAAATAGGATTTATGCAATACTTACTGGAAAAAGAAAAGAGAAGAAACCACAGTGGGATTAAGGCAGCTGTAGGACAGGCTTGGAAAATTAAGTTATGTAATGAACTCTTACTAAAAAGGATAGCAGCTGTTGGACAACAAGTATACATGGCCTTACCAGCAGCCTGGCAGCTTCCCAGGCTCAATGATACATCATCCAGTGCCACAAGTCCACAGTCCCAGAAGCTTTTACACCAGCTGACAAAGACGACCTGCAATACATGAAAGAAGTTTCAGGTATCTAACAAAAGTTGGCACCATTAAGAGTCTGAAATTTTAGATTTTTCCGAATGTGCTAATAAGTTTGACATCAAATACTAATACTGCCAATGACTTCAATTTCAAATCCAGTTTTCATTCAATAGAAAGTGTTTTCTCACCTCTACAGGCAAATAGGGATACGTATTCTTGTATATAGTTTCCATTTTATTAGGAGAATGTGTGTTTTTTTGTTTATGAGACAACATGACTCATTGCGGCTGTTGTGGTTTTTTCCTCCACAAAAACCAACGTGAACAGTTCAAATGTCCTCAGCTATCTTATCCTTAGAACCAGGACATTTTATCCATGGAAAAATAAATTTGAAAGAGTAATGGCCAAAAGAAACGATCATGGCAAAAAACCAAAGAACAACAAGAGACAAGATGAAACTACTGCATAAAATGGGATTATACGGAAATGATACAAGGACATGATATCATAGAGCAGCAGGGTGGAAATGCTAAGCATCATTCACAGTGTCCATCTGGGTTTGTGAAGATTAAGAATAGTGTCCAAGATGTTTTATTTGACTACAAATTAATTCTGCCATGGAAAATACAAGTCACTCATGAGAGGACAAAACAAAACTTAAGGAAACTATAAGATTCCCAGCTGCTCATCTCTCAAGGCTGACACAGATCGGTTTGAACTACAGAAATCACAATAAGGTTTATTTTGTGAAAATACTGCTGGCAGATTTCATTGCAAACCATCTGTCTGACCATTGGGGTTATGACTATAATTTGGGAGGAGCTTTTCAAAACAATTCCTTTGTGATGAGGTCTGAGCAAGTTACTGCAGGCAGATAAGTGTCACTGGAGGCAGATAAGTGTCTAACAGTTTAATATTCTGGAACAGCTGTAAACACCTCATTATGTATTTGAGGTTAAGTGCTGACTGACAGCTTCATGTGGATGCAAAAAGGTTGTTAAAAGGGGTTAATGCATTATCCAATATGTCCTCTTTTAACACCTTCAATGTGGTCATTATACTGAATTTTGCTAGATTGCTTTGTACTATTTGTTCATCCATCTGCTTATAAAATATCCTGGGACACAATTCCACCTTAACCTTTGAAGAATGTATTAGTTATGCTGCCCAGGATGGAGCAATTTTCAAAATCAATTTCCGTTCAGTGTTACCAATCCTGGTAATAATGATTAATAATGATTATCTGCCTTGTAAAACATTACAGGTGTGGTCATGAGGAGTTCCTCTGCACTGCTCAGTGTACAGTGGCCTAAACTAAAACTGGCCTTTTTCTTTCCTTTTTTCTTTCTTTTTTTTTTTTTTTTTTGTAGAGCTGCTCTCCTAGCCTTATGGTTTAACAGATCAAGAATTATTTTCTATTTTGTAAGTTTGTTCTCAAGAAACAGGCACCATCTATTAAAAAATTGTAGCATCGCTTTGAATAAAGAATACAATAAATACTGACGTTGAGTGGACGTCATTCACCAGACTTTTAATTAATGCATTCTGGTGAACATTTGTAATAAACTAAAGACATATTATAGTCCTAAACACAAGAATCTTCAGAAAACCACACATGAAAGGGTGAGGTCAGTCCTCATTTGTGAAACATTTCCACACTGTGGAATCATGTTGTAAGTGATGTTTTCCTATTGACATCATTGGGAGCAGGATCAAGTTCTTTATTCTTAAATTGCAATAACTTGTTCCATACAAGGTACATAATTACCCACTGGATCCTGCCAAAAGCCCTCCATTTCAAAAGCACCGCAACAATAACCGTTGGTGTCCCCAAGGCCATTGAACCAGTAGCCTTTGTATAATCAAAGGATTGATCTGTTTCAGTGACACTTGTAAACTTGTTCAGCTTTGTCATCTGTAGCTTCAGTGTTACTAATTGCCCACTGGCTTTGTGTGTTGTTGAGTGACACGCAGCCATGAGCAGGCTTTAGAGTTGCACTGCAGTGGGGTGACGGAGCTTGTGCTTAGGAATGTGGAGTTTCCACTATTAGCATAGCAAATGTACTAAATTTGTTCATTGTCCCCTCAGCTTATTTTGTTGTTATATTCTTGGCACAGTTTTAAGCAATGGAGTAGAACATATTTTTATTTAGAGGTCAAATTTATTCACTCTTCTTTTGTCCTAAGTATCCTTTTTTTTTGTCATAAAGGAACATCTTTGACTATTTGAACTTTATGTACCAAAACTGTATCAATTTGGATTTACTTAGGTACTCATTTTCACCCTATGTCAGATCTCTGAATCCTTTTTACAGTCTCAACAGGACTAATCCCACAATGCTTTACATTTGTTCTTGTTTTGACTGAAAATATTTCCTAGGTTAATTCGTCCCAAAGAAATTTTTATGACGTTATCTCATGCCTTGGAGAAGAGAATAGGAGGATCTTTGTACTCAGCTCATGCTTTCCTCACAAAACATGACAGATGAACAACATACCAGTTGTTTCAAACTAGGTAACAAATCTTCCTGCACTTGCATGCTATTCGGAGGCTAAATTAAAAACATTATCAAATGCAGGCAGTTGTTGCCCGTGTTACTGAAAAATAAAGCATGTTTCCCTCTCATGTCTCTTTTTGTTCCAATACCAGGCCACAGCCAGGTATTGGATTACAAATCATTGCCCTGATTTCTGGAAGCTGCTTTGGTTTATTTTCCAGTGCTCAATCAATGTTCCTGCTCTGCAGCCTCAAAGTATCAATAATCATTTTTTGGCATTTATCCTGGATTATATCAGTAATGAGCAAAGCCAGATAAGAACAGCTGTTAGGGCTACCAGGGTTTCACTTCTCCCATGACATGTTGTTGGCATGTGCTGCAGACACTGATCAGGGCAGAAGGGACTTATCCTTAGCACTCTGCATCTCTACAAGTAGATGTGACTTAAAACATATATGTATAAAACATATATATCTGCTTTTGGAGGAAAAGAAAAAGTAGGGCATACATCCAGGTGGCTCCATCAAGAAGTGTAAGGAAGGACTAATGTGGAAGCTGGTAAAAGGGGGTTTGGAGAGAGCTGGACTAAGAACAGGAGAAAATGGGAGAAGATATCCCCAGATCCCTATGGGTTCCCAGGTATTTCCTTTCCTACTTGTTTAGCCCCCAAAATACAGTTCTTGCTCAATTAAAGAGCCAGACCACCCAAACGAAAGAAAAACTGTAACAGCAGCTAAATCCAGTGACTTAAAAGCAAGCTATCCCTTTGCAAGCAAATTAAACTACCTGATTCCATCCTAGTGAATATTCCTAGGTTTAAACTACATCCCATGTATCAGTGTAGACACAAAACTCAGTCTGTCACTTAGATACGTACTTAGGTTCAATTTCTTATAGGAGAAAGGCAGCTACAGTGGAGTCTGAGGTGGGTTTTTGTCAGAATCAACTGTTGGAATTTTGTTACAGTGACACAAAACAGTATTACGATATCCAAAAATAATTCAAGCACCAGAAATGAAACTGTGACATGACACAAAGAAGCAGTCAGGATGTTGTCACAGAACATGGAGCCTGACTTTTCATCCAGTTACATTAGTATAGAGCCACGTAAGTGTGTAAGCCAGGGACCCATCACAGGCAGAGAGAACGGGAGATCCATTCTGATTGTCCCACAGCTGTTCCATACAAAAATTACCAGGTTAATGCAAATTACTTTTAACAAGTTTAATTAAACTAGATTTTAAATGATTGTTTTTTCTTTGGCTTAAACAGTCAGAAATTCATTTATCAAGAATGCAAGCTATTAAACCAAAATTAGAATGTTTGCAAGCCTCTCTCATTTAAAATGGCACTCGCCAGTGAAGTTCAATTTCTTGCTATGTAAATACAGTGAGCTTCTGTGGTAAAAGTAATGGGATTATGAAAGCTTCTACATAAATAATTGGATAACATTGGTAATAAACTCATGACATTTGAGCAAATATTTTTGAAAACTCTTCCTGTCCAAGGTCAATGGGTTGCAGAAACAAACAATAGAAGAGAAATATAAAGCTAACAGTTCAACCTAGGGCAACAGGCTGTTAACGCTACATCTAATGCTACATTGGCAAGTTTGCCAACAACACCAAGCTGTGTGGCACAGCTGACATGCTAGAGGGAAGGGATGCCATTCAGAAGGACCTGGACAGTTTCAAGAGGTGGGCCCATGGGAGCTTCATGGAGCTAAACAAGGCCAAGTGCAAGGTCCTGCACCTGGATCATGGCAATCCTTGGCACAAAATACAGGCTGGATACAGAATGGATTGAGAGCAGCCTTGAGGAGAAGGACTTGGGGGTGCTGATGGATGAGAAGTTCTACATGAGCTGGCAATGTGTGCTGGCAGCCTAGAAGGCCAACTGCATCCAGGGCTGCACCAATGGCCAGCAGGTCAATAGAGGTGATTCTGCTCCTCTACTCCTCTCTGGTGAGACCCCAGCGCTGGAGTCCTCAACACAGGAAGGACATGGAGATGTTGGAACGGACACAGCAGAGGGCCAAGAAGATGATTAGAGGGCTAGAGGACCCCTCCTGTGAGGACAGGATGAGAGAGGTGGGGTTGTTCAGCCTTCAGAAGAGAAGACTATGGAGAGACCTTGTAACAGTCTTCCAGTGCTTGAAGGGGGCCTACAGAAGAGATGGGGAGGGACTCTTTATCAGGGAATGCAGTGATAGGACAAGGGATAATTGTTTTAAATTGAAAGAAGGTAGATTTAAATTTGATCTTAGGGAGAAATTCTTTACTATGAGGGTGGTGAGACACCGGAACAGGTTGCCCAGGGAAATTGTGGATGACCTATCCCTGGAAGTGTTCAAGGCCAGGCTGGATGGGGCTTTGAGCAACCTGGTCTAGTGGGAGGTGTCCCTGCCCATGGCAGGGGGTTGGAACATGATGATCTCTGGAGGTCCCTTCCAGCTCTAACCTTTCTATGATTATATGATAATGGATGTCCAGGGAAAACAGTACAAGAAACAAATAAACCATAGAGCTATTTGTGCCATTTCATTATGTTCAGCCCCCAGGAAGTTGAAGAACTTGTTGAACCGGAGGTCACACCTGTACCATTGTGTTTATGGTCACTGTGAGGACTATTTTCCATGAATTTTCCTAATCCCTTTTTAAATACACATGTACTATCAGCCTCCATGGCATCCTGCTGCAAACGATTGCAGTTTTTAGTCATTCCTGGAAAAGTTCTCCCTTTTGTTTATTTTAGAACACGTAAATATTGAAGTGCAACACTCAGTCACTTGATTTTGCTTTCTCACAACTGCAACTAAAATTAGTTACGGAGGACGGGTGAAAACAAAGAGATGAACTCAAGGAAAGAGAGTGAAGGGAAAAAAAAAACATCAGAGAAGAATAAAAGTAGACTGAAAGAATGAAAACGCAAGTAATGCTGCCACAGCTACTCTGATGGAAGTAGGGTGGGCTGTTATGATGACAGCTACCTTTCTGAAAATTTGTTTTTGAACTCCGAGGGAGGTATTCAAGCAATAGGTGACATTGCAAAAACTTGCATGAATGGAAAATATGTTTACTTTTGAAAAACTGAGCTTCAGTATGGTGAACCAAATCTAGAAGAAATTAATAGAACTGATGTTAGTAGATCCCATTGCACTCAAACCTTCATTTTCACCTAAGCATTTGGACTTTGTTATGAAGTTGCATAAAAGAAATATCTTGCCATGGTGGCATATACACAAAAACACACACAAAACATTAAAATGCAGATTCTTGCTTTACGGTGCATGTGAGCATCTCCAGGTTATATATGACACATGTGAATTTTAATCTCAGTTAGGTCCGACATTTTCCTGCCATGTATTGTCTTGGAAGATCACATTCATTCAGATCACATTCAATTCAGTACATTCAATTAGATCAAAAGAATCTACATTTTTCAGACTCAGATTTTTATGCTGCCCTTTAAAAGGCTTATACAGCAAACAATGAAGGTTTTCATTTATTTTAATAAGTGTTGGGATTATTTTTTTTCTTCTCACATTTATTCCCTGGGCACTATACAGTATAAGATCAATACTGTATGTGTATAGAATCATAGGTACTTACACTAAATAAAAGAGACAGTGCCTCAAGTGCAAATTGAGAAATAAGGATTTAAAATTTCCTGCATTCTCGCCAGCATTATACAGCACATTTATTTGCAGTATGTACACATGTATACATATATTTATATACATATAAACATCTATGACTTGCTTAGCTGGATCATGCCCACCTAACCTAACCTAACATGGTAGTTTTAAAGTGTCATATTAAAGACTGTTGGCCAGCTTCACACTCCCTGCTCACAGAACCCAAGGCAACAATCTTTGCCAGACTGCAGTTAAACTAACTTAAGCTAACTTAAAAAGAACTTGCAAAAACCATTATACAAACCAAAAGATGAAAATCTAAGCCTTTTTATTTTCCTGATGCAAGCAAATACGTTATCAAAATTAAAACATATCAGATAGATTTTATATTGTTTTCAAAGCCTTGCAAGTGGTATTGATAGTAGAAGAAAGATGAAGGACATAGGTAATGCTGTATTTTAGAACAATTGTTTTCTGGCTGCAAAATCATTATAACCTTCAGGACTTCCTGGCCAAAGCAGCGTAACGACTGCCTCGCTGTCTTTACTGGCTATTAGGGAAATGCCAGGAGACTATTTACTGTTTCCACAGGCACTGACCCAATCTAGAAGTCACACCCAGTAACCAAGAACTTCAGCCAAACTACTGTGCATGCCTACCACTTCTTAGCATCCAAGTCTAGACATGATGCATCTCAGAAAACAATGTGATAGGCACACCGGCCACCACATCAGAAGAAAGGCAGTGGCCCTATCTTATTTTGAGACCACCTCACTCCACTTAAAGACTGTATTTCACTTGCTTATAACATTGCCAAGATGCAATGATTTCAGCTCAGACTTTCCATGCTGGATCCTCGTTTCAAGCTTGTTTTGAAAGACTTAAGCCAAAACAGTTCCATCATTTCCGAGAACATGGCTAGGAAAATAGGTTTTATTTTGCCCCTATTTAAAAAATTCTTTGAAAAGCTTGGGCACTCATAGACTCTGGAGTAGCAGCATGAAATGTGTCAGGGTTTGGTCTTTGTGCCAGAACTGTGCTTTCTGTCAAGTCATTAGTTTTTTAAAAACTAAAATTTGCAAGAACTGGGACAAACAGGGCAAACAGTCTGGGACATGGACCAGGATTAGAGGGAAAAAATTAGACTGTCCAGCACTGAGAAGCCAGGAGTAAGATGGGGAATCAGGAGGGGGTTGCTGCCTACGAGGCAGGATAGATACAACAACATGCATCAGTGAGGAGGCAAGAGACATGAGAACAGGTTAGAGGAGACAGGTCAAGAGAGGTCAAGCTTCAGGGAGTTTGTTTCTCTCATGTTTCTCTATACTGTCTCTCCCTCCAGAGCCTGAAATGTAATCCCTGACTTGATGGTTCCCACCACTCCCCGCTGTTAGGGGAAATGTGCTCCGATGCACCTCCACTGCTGGCCTACGTTGAAAACGGCCGTTGAAATGAGTGCTCCTTGCCAGCTATTTCACTAGGTCCCAGGCAGACACGTTTTTACAGACAACTAACCTAAGCGTTGATACAATGCCACACAGTGCTCCTTCATTTCCTTCTGTTGGCTTGGAAAAGAAGAAACAAACAAAATAAAGCCTGAAAGGACTGTTCAAAGTATTAAGGTTGAAGAATTGGGCATAAGATTGCAAGGAAAAGCCAGAATCGTGTTCACTGGGCAACTTCATTGAAGCCTGCTTGTGACTATTACAAGCAGCTAACCTGTAACTACACCAGTTTTTCACCATGTCTTCCATGTACTACTTGTCTAAGGAAAACTTTATAAACTGGTGGCCTATGTGCATACACAGACATCTGGAAAACCATTAAACTGTTACACAAATTTCAGAACATTACAGCTTGTGCATGATTTATTATGGGCCAATGGCACCTACTACACTTCCAAGACTGCAACTTAATCCCTATTCTGGACCTAATTTAATCTTCCAAGCTAAGAAAAAGGACAGTGTGCGAGATTAGGTTTAAACCAAGGCTAAGGTAGAGCTTCACAGCCCTGCCCAAAAACATTGTTATTTGGCTAATGTCTGAATTATGATATTCTGAAAGCATGCTGAGTTCTTTAAAGCCCAATAAATCTCACTTTTTTGTGATAACTGAGGAATGCCTCCTCAACAGAAGTATTTTGCAACCTGATTCTGTGGGAAAACTGTGTGTTTCTGTGGCTTTCCCACCACAAGACCCAGAGGACCCACTGAAGGTGTCTGACAGCTGCCAGAGGACAACAAACCCTCCTGCTCTAGAGCATAGTGTTTCTTCCCTCCTGCAAACCTTCGGGCTCAGAAGCAGCAAGGATATCCCCTTGACTTCTTTATTCTCCTCTGTGCTGTTATCCCCATCTATTACTGCCTACAGACTGGTAACTTACTGGCTTGAAAGCTGCAATTCACAAAAAGATTTTCATCCCAGGAAAGCTTTTCACAAGTGTTTTAGATATACTAATTTCTAGGAAAACATAAAAATAGTTCTTCATAAACTCATATTGGAAAAGACTTTCCATGTAAATGTCAGATGCTAAAAAAACTGCCACCTCGAAGGCTATAAACCATTTTTAACAGTCATGCTCAGCTGTCATCACTACTCATAACAGTGTACTATGCTCCACAAGCTACCGAACCTTTTTAGCAGTAATAAAGAAACATCTAAAAGTATGTTAGAAGCTTGCCTTTCTAACCAGTAACTTTTCATGATTTAAAAAAAAAAGAAAAGAAATACAATTCTCTGCAAATATTTTGGGATGATACTATAAGAGACTTTTCTATTATGGACTTGCTGGGCAGTAATATATTTTTTTCTGTATCATTTGATTATTACATTTTATGCATAAAAAAATAGGTTCATAAAAATTCCACAAAACACTAGTCAACAATTAGGACCAACATTTTACCATAAATTTCCCTTTTAACACAGTTAGGCAACTTTTCTTTGGTGAAATTTTTCTTTTACAGTGCATTTGCTTTGAAAAAAAACACTTATTTTTTTTTTTCCCCAAGAAAAGTTAAACCCAATAGCTGCTGCAATTTCAAAAACTACCTTGTAGTGGGGAAAACGCTTAAGATATTTGTCCGTAATTCAGAAATACCTGAATTACATGACAAGCTTTCACTCACATGTTCCCAGTACTATCACACTCTGAAAAAGAGCTGTATTTATCTCAGTGTCATCAGGTAGCAATCCATGTGGTCCTCCTTATATGACTACATATAAGGAAACCCACTACAGAAATGAGGAAAACTGCAGAAGCGGCACCTACACACATTTGTGTAAAAGTCAGTCTTTGTAAAAAGAGTGGAGGTGAGGAATAACAGCAGCTTGAGGACTTACTCAGGAGGTGACATGAAATACTATGTTACTGTTATGAACTTTCTGAGATAACAAAGAGACACCTCCAACAAAATAATTCAAGTCCGTTGCGCTAAATTACACTGTCTTCTGGTTTCGTATTTTAACCCATTTTGGTTGAGTTTAGGGAAGTGGGATCAGCTCCCCAGTTTGAACAGAACTTACCAATACAGTCTTTTTAGATTAATTAAAATCTGTGATTAGGTACAGTGAAGTGAATCACAGAGGAAACAAACAAACAAACAAAAATGAGTAAACATAGAGCCTGCTGAGAAACCAAGACACAATCAGTTCTCCTTAAAACCTCTCAAGTGAAATCTCCACAAATACTGTGACTACAGCAGAGGACATTAGGGCAACAGTGCCCTGTTCCTAGTGTGAAGCTCTTTTATTGGGGCTCCCACAGGAGCCAGGCTGCAAAGAGAAGACTCTAGTTCCCACTGTACTGCCTGGGGAACTTTGCAGGTAGGATTGCCAGTGCCTTTGCACTTAGGATTTACTGCTAGATAACAAAGAACCCTGGAAAAAGAAGGCAAGGAAAATCTCCACCAGAATTTGGCAGATTTGAAGTGCTGGTTCTTACCTTGCAAGGCATAGGCTTTTTGAAGGAGATTTCAGCTTGAGTCCAAACTCCCCTTGGAGAGTCCAAGACAGACCAGATTTTCTCTTGAACAACATGATTCTCCTCAAAGATATAAACAGCAAGAGTACCACTCATTTTGAAAAACCCATATAAGGCATAATAAAAACGCAGACAAAACTGCAAGTTTCCTGGCAGGGTCGGGCCATACAGACGTCCAATGTACTCAGGCTGTGATGTAAACTTTGTGTTCGCCAACAAGTAATAACCTGCAAGACAGTGCAATTATTGAGTATTTCTAATATGCGATTAGCAGAGCTGATTTACTATTAAAGCAGCTTCCGTTACTGCATCAGAGTTTGGTTATAAAAACAGTTTCTACTGGCAGGAAACAGATTATCACACTCTGTTTGAAAGGAAATAAGAATTTTTCTAAAAGCATCCCAGCTACTTCAAGCTAAACTAGCACATGGCTAAGCTTCAAGAAATAAGCTATTTTACACTGAAAAATTCTCTGGCCTGCTGGCCTCACTGGAAACCTGGCTGTTTCAAGGGTACTACTCCGAGACCAAAGAATAGGCACAAGGCCTATTATTCCCTGCAGCAAGTATTACAAGGTGAGACTTTAGCACATATGATTAAGAACCATGAATACTCTTTACAAAGAAATGTGCAAGCTTCACAACTTTTTACAGGCCTTTCACTACGTGACTTCACTACACAACATTTCACAGTTTTCTCTTAAAAATGCCAACGATCCCAAACCTGGAAGAGCTAAGAGCCCACCATTCCTCTACATTAAAAGCAAAACATTAAGCTACTATTATATTTACTTGCATAGCTTTGCAGAATCATCCCTTCAGTGAATATAGATGAGCATAGTGAAGGTACTCTGATCTACAGCCCTGTGTGACTATTCAATAGGTGACCTTCCCCCACTACACGTGGGGAGGCACAGCCAAACTCTCAGCTAGGAAAGAGAGATATACACTGTTTTTTACAGCAGGGAGTTGCAGTGAGACAAACTAACCAGTGTGCTGATGACATTATTTAGCAAAGTCAACAATGATACAACAGATGAGCCTTTATATCCAGTTTGACTCTTCTAACAAAAAGGAGTTTTGATTTACCAAACCCGGTAGTGTGATCTCCTGCTCTATACACATTACGCTTCACTTTCACTCTGCTCCATCCTGGGCCGTCTTTGTGATCCTGGTAAAAATTACACAGACCTTCCTCAAAGTTGCAGCCTGCCTCAGCAGGATTGAAAGGAGTTCCTAAAATACAGATGCATATATTCTGTTAGGAAGAGCACAGTGTGATAAGCATAGGTACTTGAAAGTGCAAAGATGCCAAATGATACTCTGCCTCATCTTTCTTCGCATTAAAGAAGATAAGTATGTGCAAAGATGTTACATATTTACAGTGCAAAGTCCCAATGATATCAAACTATCAATTTTCTATCGCAAGTGAGTGTTATTTTCCTGGAGCTGGAAGATTTCATCCTTCACAGCTCCTATAAAATATAAATAAGCTACAGATATTAAGAGAAGATTCCTCCTTCAGGACACAGTGCACAAAGGCACTCAGACCGTTTGTTTTCATCCTCCTCCTTAATTCAAAATATATTTGGACAAAATGAATGTAAGCATGCATGTGTGTGTGCGTGGGTGTCATTTTTTTATTTCAGTTTCCAAGGGGATAACTTATAACATCAACATTTAATATCTTTCAAAGAGCACTTTATAAAACAACTCTTTTGTGGTCATGTATAATGTCTGTGCGTATGCATGCTGTGAATATCTAAGTGAAATGGCTTTTGGTTCATGTACCACCTTATAGCTTCCAATCTCTGGAGCTATGCCTCACATATTTGAGTACTGCAGCAAAGACAGCTGCACCATTTATTGTGAAGTCAATTAAAAGCTAAGCTAAGTTCCCCAGCCCTGCTGACGGCCCCCTCTTGACTTGCAATGTGGAATTCATGGGTCAGGATTTGCTTTAGTCTGAAAAAAAAAAAACAACAAACTGGTGAATGGGTGCTTCTAAGTAAAACACTTCTACTTCTTTAAAAGTCTCATCAGTCATTCGTACTTGATGCTGGGGGAAGGAGGGGCACAACCCAAAGCCATCATGCAATTTTTGGCTATGTCATGAGTCAGGACCCTGTGAGTATCACTCTATGGCAGCAGGCACCACCCTTCTGCATGGAGGCTAAGAGGGGCTTCCAGGCAAGGGCGGGGACACAGGCAACCAGTTTCAGGAGATGCAAAATTTTGGCATAGGAGAGATGACTGTGGTCTCTTCAGCCTCAAATAAGCCAGATCTAAGCACTTCCCATGTGTCTTTCTCTGCCTACACAGGAAAAGGAGTCAGCCCTGGCCTCCCCCCACTGCTTCCCTAGCCAAAGAAAATGCAGCTGGAGGACTACCAGGTAAATACAACATTAAATATTCATCCATTGCTGAGCAAGTTTCATACTCTGGTACCTTCTCCCTCTGTTCAGCTAACATTGAGACCTTTGTTGACCAAAATTTTGTTGACAGAAAAATAAGGGAAAAAATTAATGCTGTTATATACACTGCTATGGCTGACTACAAGGAGAATGATGATCTCTAGCTTTTTAACATCTCTACTCAAAACAATTGAAGATGGAAAGAGGAGATAAGCCTGAAGGATTAACCAGTTTTGTGGTAGTTTAACAAAATATAAAGTAAATGATCGGCGTTCATTTCTCAAACAGAAGAAAAAACCAAACCCAATCCTCAAAATCAGAACTAGTAGGCAAAGCTCTAGCTGAACCTATCAAATTTGCCAGCCAGAGTGGATCTAAATGTGGGAGATCATAGTGTGACTAAATCAGGGTCGGGGCAGAAAATACTAAAATTTTTTCCCATACCTCAACATATATAAGCCATCTGAAAATTAAAATGGAAAACACAGATGAGCACGCAGCTCCAATCCATGGCATACTACAAACATAATTCAGGATATTTCTTACAAAACAAAGCAAAAACAGAACAGGCATTGAGGAGTTAAGGAAACAACTAGATTTACTCAGTCAAAAGTCATGAATTAATAACATATCTGGAATCTATCCCCTATTGATCTTTAAAAGTTCCTTCCAACCCAAACTATTCTACAGGTCTGGTGATAAGGGAATATGGGAACCACAGATGAAACAACACATAAGAAGGCCACCTGAAGAGCAACATGAAGGAAAGGGAGCCATTCCAGCCAGTAAGTCAGCCCCATTAGGCGCCCAGCTGAAGTGCCTATATACAAATGCACGCAGCACGGGCAACAAGCAAAAGAAGCTGGAAATGTGTGCACGCCTCCAGGGCTACGACCTTATTGGCATTACCAAGATGTGGTGGGATGGCTCTTATGACTAGAGTGTTGGAATGGAGGGTTACAGACTCTTCAGGAAGGACAGGATGGGCAGAAGGAGAGGGGGTGTTGCCCTCTATGTCAAGGACCAGCTGGAATGTGTGGAGCTCCACCTGGGGATGGATGAAGTCATGACAGAGAGCTTATGGGTCAGAATTAAGGGGAGCATGGGGGCAGGTGATATTACAGTTGGAGTCTGCTACAGACCACCAGATCAAAGTGACAGTGAGGATGTGGCCTTCTATAAACAGATAGGGGCAGCATCGCGCTCGCACACTCTGGTCCTCATGGGGGACTTCAACCACCCTGATATCTGTTGGAAGGACAGCACAGCAGAGCACAAGAAATCCAGGAAGTTCTTGGAATGTGTTGATGACAACTTTCTCCTTCAAATGATCGAGGAGCCAACGAGGAAAGGAGCTGTGCTGAACCTTGTCCTTACCAAGAAGGAGGGGCTGGTCAGGGATGTCAAGTTCAAGGGTAGCCTCAGCTGCAGTGATCATGAAATGATAGAATTCAAAATTCATAAGGCAGCAAGGAGCGTGTGCAGCAAGCTGGCTATCCTGGACTTCAGAAGAGCAGACTTTGGACTCCTGAGAGATCTGATTGGCAGGATAGCATGGGAAAAAGAACTGGAGGGGAGAGGGGCCCAAGAGGGCTGGGTGGTATTCAAGGATTGCCTCTTCCAAGCTCAGGAGAGGTGCATCCCAAGAAAGAAGAAATCATGCAAAACAGCCAGCAGGTCTGCATGGATGAGCAAGGAACCGCTGGACAAAGTCAGAACCAAAAGGGAGGCCTATAGAGGGTGGAAGCACGGAAGGGTAGACTGGGCAGAATATAGAGAAATTGGCCGAAACGAGAGTAGCCAGAAACGAGATCAGGCAAGCAAAAGCCCAGGCAGAACTAAATCTAGTCAGGGATGTGAAAGATAATAAAAAGAACTTCTATAGATATATCAGGGATAAAAGCAAGACAAGGGAAGCTGTGGGTCCCCTCTGGAAGGAAATTATAGACCCGGTCACCCAGGATATGGATAAAGCTGAGCTACTAAACAACTTTTTTGCCTCATTCTTCACCGGCAAGGGCTCAAACCACACTGCCCAAGTCACAGAAGGCAAGAACAGGTGCTCTGAGAATGAAGAACTGCCCACAGTACGACAAGATCAGGTTCGAGACCTCTTAAGGAACCTGAAGGTGCATAAGTCCATGGGACCTGATGAAATCCATCCATGGGTCCTGAGGGAGCTGGCGGACAAAGTTGCTAAGCCACTTTCCATCATATTTGAGAAATCATGGCAATCTGGTGGAGCCCCTGCAGACTGGAAAAAGGGGAACATAACTCCAATATTCAAAAAAGGAAGCAAAGAAGATCCGGGGAACTACAGGCCAGTCAGTCTCACCTCTGTGCCTGGCAAAATCATGGAGCAGATCCTCCTGGAATCTTTGCTAAGGCACATGGAAAATACGAGGTGATTGGAGACAGCCAACATGGCTTCTCCAAGGGCAAATCATGCCTGACAAATTTGGTGGCCTTTTATGATACTGCCACAGACTTGGTAGATAAGGGCAGAGCAACAGATATCATCTACCTGGACTTATGCAAAGCATTCGACACTGTCCCGCATGACATCCTGGTCTCAAAATTGGAAAGTCATGAATTCGATGGATGGACCACTTGGTGGATAAGGAACTGGCTGGATGGCTGCACTCAAAGGGTTGCGGTCAATGGCTCAATGTCCAAGTGGCTGCCAGTAACGAGTGGTGTTCCTCAGGGGTCGGTACTGGGACCAGTACTATTTAACATCTTTGTTGTGGGACAGTGGGATAGAGTGCACCCTCAGCAAGTTTGCTGATGACACCAAGCTCGGTGGCACAGTTGACACGCTGGAGG
>JAOQGH010000019.1:36783011-36804142 GCA_025769975.1 Gallinago jamesoni | reverse complement strand
GAAGAAATTCTTTACAGTGAGGGTGGTGAGACACTGGAACGGGTTGCCCAGGGAGGTCATGGATGCCCCATCCCTGGGGGTGTTCAAGGCCAGGCTGGATGGGGCTTTCAGCAACCTGATGTAGTGGGAGATGTCCCTGCCCATGGCAGGGGGGGTTGGAACTTGATGATCTTTAAGGTCCCTTTCCAACCCAAATGATTCTATGATTATATGATCCTATGATTCTATGATTCTATACCTATGAGCAGGTAAAGCCAGCAGAGACTCCAAGCAGATAAAAAAGAGCAAAAAGTCTTTTTCCTTCATCATTTCAAAACTTCAACCAAAAATTCAACCTTGTGACCAAAAGAATGCGGGCTCGGTGGGAAACCACTAATCTACTTTTGCCTATTGCTTAGCACTACAGTAAAACGAAAGCAACCAGCACACAGCTACCTTAAAAGGCTGCACTCACAAATAACAAAGTCCTTTGGTCCAAGGAATCCTCATGTGGATTCAGCTCATGACAGACGTACCACTCTCTGAGACAAATAATACCTGCCAGAAAAGTGAAGACAGGAAGGCAAGGCTCCTGTTTTGTCTCTCAAGAACACCTCAGGGCACAGGACATGGAAGAAGATATTCCCTACACTGGCAACAATGAAAAACCCAGGGCGTTTTCTTCTTCATACCATCACAACTGAGGAAATCCCCCTCTCTTTCTGCAACAGGCCTGCAAGTGGTAATTTGTTCAAAAGCTGGGATGATGCAAAACAGCATTCAGTCCAGTGCGCCAGCTGCAGATCCCTGGGGTAAAGTCTTTGGAGAGAAAGCAATAAGGACTGGTTTCTGGATCAAATGAATGGCTTTTAACATTTATCTGCCATTTTGAGGCCAGGAGGAAGAGGAACCCAACAGCCCTGGTCAGTTGAGAAAGTAGCATCTGCACATCTCTACAAAATACTGCAAATACTGACAGATAGTTCCGAGGGCCAAAGCAAAGGGGGAAAACAAGGAAGGCAGATAGCAATAAGGATTCATACCTGTCTGATTGCTGCAGTAAACTGGAGAGAAAGAAATGTCATCAAGGGCAACATAACCTCCCTTGGCACTATTGAAAGCAACTTCAAATATTACCTGGGAATGAGAATTGTTTGTTACTCTTCTACCATAGAGACAACAATAATTTCGCTACACATCTTTGTATTACAGAATTCTGATAAGATGTCCCAGACTTACTCCAGGACATCTCAGACAGCACTGCAGGTGTTGGGACAAATTAAATTTTTTTCACTTATGAAGGACATAAACCAGAGCCTGACCCTGGCACCAGATCTTTTCCCACTCAAGGTCAAAGAAAAATCAAGGAACATAGGTTTTCTGCTATTTTATGAATCGTCAGTTTTAGAGATAGAGTAAGGCTACTCTCATAGTACCATACAAAGTCAGTATTCAGGGTCATCAGCCTGTACTGAGTGTAACTCCCAAGCTGCCTAATTATTACTGTATCTAGAATCTACCTGGATGAAGAGCTAAAAACAAGCTGTGGATTACTCTGCTGTTACTATATCAAGTTTTACTGTTCTCTCTAAACATCCTCAGTCACTGAAACCCATGCTGCACCATCAGCTGGAAGGGAACATTCCCTTTAAAAAAATTTAGTTAAGAACTAGAAAAGCTATCACTGTGTTTTGTTTACCACAAAAATCAAACAATGTTTGTACTTAGCCATTCCCAAGGGAATGGAGGACAATTCATAACACTTGAGGAAGCCTCTTAAAATTTCTCTTAAGCATCAAAGCTCCAAGTTACAGGACATTGAGAAAAGGGAAAAAACAAGGATATAAGGAAAAATGCTTCCAGATTGAGATCCTGTTCAGTGAAAGCAATGCCTGTGATGTCTGGCCCAGGGTTAGGAGTCAAACTAGGAGAGCTGAGAAAGAATCCAGAGTGATCTCCCTTAGCCGAATGAAATAAAGAAGACCCTCTTCTACTGAAGAAATTATACACAAGGTTTAATCTTATTTCTATAAAGTGATCTCTAAAATAATGATTGCATTGGATTAAAAATAAAAACTTCCTGGTGCGGGATAAAGGTCCGCCTAGCCCAATGCCTTGTTTTCAGCATCTTTACAACCATCACTCCAATAATGGATGGCCATTCCTTGATCCTTATGCAGTGGACAATGGAAACAAGATTGCCAGCATCTTTATAACCATCATTCAGATAATGGACGGCCACTGCCGACTTGGCCTGAGTTGGCACCGATGCCTGATGCAAGCTGGAAGTTGTAGCTGGAAGGTACAAGAATGATTGCTTTACCTCCATGGGATATGGTGCATTGAAGTCAACTTCTGCTAGAGCCCAGTGCGCACTCAGTGCACTGTCTGTTTTCCAGATTTCCTCGTAAAAGCCACTCACATCTCTCAAGTAAACAGTAAAAACAATACTACTCTCCTGCTTGAGCTGATAATAAAAAGATAAGCAGCCAGACATTGGGGCTGTGGTCTTTGGTGAGATTAGCTGGGCCACTTCCTGAAAATGTTTGACATAAACGGAGTCCACATACATGTAGTGACCTGAAAGTATAAAAGAAACTCTTTAAAGGACACAAGTCACAAGAAGTATCAGGAGATAGGCAGGGACTAGGCATGCATCTCTATCACCTGGACAACAATGGTTGAATCCTAGGAAAATTTAGTAATTCTAAACAGAATTTAGACAGAACAAGGGGTAATGGCTTTAAACTGGAGAAGAGCAGATTTAGATTAGACATTAGGCATAAGTTCTTTACTATGAGGGTGGTGGATCACTGGAACAGGTTGCCCAGGGAGGTGGTTGAGGCCCCTTCCCTGGAGACATTCAGGGTGAGGCTCGACAAGGCCCTGGGAAACCTGGTCTGGTTGGGGGTGTCCTTGTGACTGCAGGGGGGTCGGACTAGATGACCTTTGAAGGTCCCTTCCGGCCCAGATGATTCTATGTTTCTATGATTCTAAGAGATTTTTTTTTTTTATCCTTTCCTCCTCTGTACAAAGTCAAAGTTGTTTAGCCAAAATACCCCTGGCAAAACAGTCAGCTTCAGTTCTTTCTTAAGTCTTTATAAGACCTTTATATTAAAGAAAGTAATAAACTCTCTGACTTTTGGGAGCCATTCATAAATGGAAAAATATGTTACAATTGAGTAAACTCCCTGCCTCCCAACAGTTGAGTATTTAGATTTTTTCCAAGTACAACTTTTACTGAGGCAATGCAAGTAAATGTTCAAGCCATGTACTTCCTCACATGTTTTTCTCAGCAGTTCATTTATATCAAATGAATTGGCAAATAACCTTTATTCCGCACATTTCACTACTTGCATAATTCTGCTCAGTCTATCTAGGATTTGGTTTATTGATTACACTGGTGTTTTTTTTTCGTAAAATCTGTAAAAAATACTTTTGTGAGAAATTAATAACCAGAAAATGCATTACAGATGAGTAGACTCCCTCCCCCTCCCCCTCAACAGCCAATATGACCTGCAAGGTTTTCAAAGGGTACAGCTTCTCAGACTTAGATTTTAGGAGAGAAATCTTGATTTAAACAGAAGACATCCATGTGCATGGATGTGCTGTGTATCTATAGTACTTCTTCTTCTACACTCCCAGAAACACAGCATCAAAAAGTATCAGCTGATGAACGGAAAAATGGTTCTTCACAAGTAGAAAACTTAGTAGAGAATGAAGTGCCAAACTGAGAAGGTACTTCAGCACGGACACTGCAGACTGTGCCATTAGGTCTGTATCTACACCACTACATTAATTAACTAATAGTGTTCTCAGACGTGGAGATTTCACTTCTTGCTTCACTCCAGTGGAAGGAGGGGAAAGGGCTTGCTTGGCTATGGGTCTCCTCCAGCCTGCCCACTTCCAGGGAACAGGTGACGCTTCAGCAATACTTGCCTGAGAAGTTCTGAGCTTCATTTTTGCTCTGCAGTTTTATCGTATTTCACAGCTTAATTATGATCTCCCTGGCTGATGTACCTTCAGAGCACAATTCTTGCAAAAAGGCGTCTCTTCTGTGAGTTTTGGCTCCTTGGGGTCTTTTCAGTCGATGGTCAGCAGAGAGGTTTGGTGTGAAAAAGAAACACTGTGGCTATAAGAAAACAGATGCCTCCCAGTTGGCAGCATTTCCTATCACATACAGTACTTCAGTTAATAGGTGAAGCCACTGTCTGCTGTTAAAGATGTGGTGAGTTAATCTTCCATCAAAACTTTATCAGCATTTAGGTGCTGTGGGGTGACACCCTGTACTCAACTCACACAACTGTGGAATAAACAAAAAGACACAGCGGCATGAGTTAAGGAAGGAGGATCAACCCCGCTTTTCATGATGCGATTCCTTGCACGGTCACAAGCGTCGTGTTGTCTGAGACGCACAGTGTACTGCAGCAGCCGGATCTCCTGACCCTCCCCTGCCATGCCACTTTGTCCAACACTACACCAAAGGCTAAGATATCCCCCAACCCTTCTCTACGACTGCGTAAAACTTCTTCCTCCCAACAAGGTGGCAAGCACAAGCGTACCACACAGAGCAAATGCTGAAAATCCTTTAAGTCCTTACAGTCCAACAGACCATATTAACAGCGCCGTATTTGACAGAAAGGAAAAAAATCCTGAACTGTGCAATTTAACCCAAGATTCTCCAAATGTGTTTCAATCCCTTAGCTTTCCTACTCAACTTTCCCAATAGCCACTGGAAAGAAAACCCCGGCCAGATGTACAGAACAAGAACGGTACAAGACTGTAGAACTTATTGTGGCCCATATTTTTAGAATCCACAGAGATTAATTCCCCCCCTCTCTGTGCAAAATTTTATCCTTATTTTGAGTAATTCTGAAGCCTAGCAACAACCTGCTTATAAAGCTTACAGGAAATTTTGTGTCAACTTCAACTTCCCCTCATCTTTTTCTAATCCCTTTTTTTTTCATGAAATCCATTCTTACCCCACCCAATGCCAGGAGAAGAGAAAAAAATCCACACAATAATTCGCAGTATAAGAGATATGTGGATCACAGGCTCAAATTTTCCCCTGTACTTCTGTTTTACATTTGTCGCTTACCCAGCTCACTGTTAAGTGTGTGGTCTTTGGGCAGGAGAGATTGAGAATTGCGAATGTTCCCTCCACCAACAAACCAGTTGACGTTGGGGTTCCAGCGGTTCACGAAGCCACAAAGATGATTTTCTTCAAAGTCACATTCTGCAATTGCAGACATTACCAGCTCAGTGCACACATTTCCATTACAGAAACTGGAAGAGAGGCTATTGCTAATTTACATATGGCAGTGCAGATAACACCTATATTTATAACACATTTAAGATCTTATAATAAATGGATGGCAAATATAGCCATAATTTTTAATCAGCTTTTGATAAAATTATCATTTTCACCCTATTCAGCCCAATCTGTCTTTTCATTATTTGTCAGGACTGCTATAACTTAGAATCAAATAAAATAGATTTAAAATATACCACTTCAGAGTATGAATTAGTCAGACCAGAACTTCCACTTGTACATCAGGGATGGTTAGAAGCAAAGCAGGACTTCTATTTCGTAGTGATAATGAGACGGCTTTGTTTCCTTCACAGAGCCAAAGAATTGTGACAATCCAGTTGGACCCCACCAGAAATGCAAAGGTCTTCCAGCATCCTAGCCACTGAAATTTTTTAACTTCATCAGCAGTTTTTGGCAAATGCCATGAGTAAACAGCAGTAAGTGTAAGTATGAACAGAGTTTTGACTCTGCAGCCAGTGAAATGCCACTGTAAGAAAGCATGAGCAGGCAGACAGCAGAAATAATGCCACAGCTGTCATGTCTAGTATTTGCAGCAGTCTAGTTTTAAATATAACACTTGTTCCTGCATGAACAATAAATAGCTTCAGAATGAATTTTTGTATGTGAAATGTCTATAGATATATCACAGAGATGGGTAAATAAAACTATATATTAGTGTGTGCAACCTTACCTTAAAAAATCTCTATATCAAATATGGCCAGTCCACGCCTCAATAAGGAAAAAGCCATTGTCTTTTTTCTAAACCCAGACCATTAATTAATTCCGTTTTAAAGCTGCAAACAAGGCATTTTTTAATATGTAGAGAATATGGGAGCTGAGCAGACAGTACTTACCAATACAATATCCAGGAGTTATTTTAATTTCAAAAACTGCTATACTGGCAGATTTATCTTGTCCCATTTCACCTTCCAGTACAATCTGCACAATACAAACCAAACCGTAAATTTTAGGTTTTCAGTATTTCCGTTATCACATTTAAACAGGATGAATAGGAGAAAAGATTAAATATACGTGGGGGGACTCCTCATGCTTATAGCCAGGTGAGGTTCTTTTGCTGGAAGAGCATTGCAGAGTGCATTAAAGATGGAGTCATTGCCCTTCCTCAAGGACAGAAGGAATGCTGAAGGACAATGAGACAAAGCCAAAAAATCCCACACTTCACATGAGAGTATGGGACTCCAGATTCCTAAGCTGTGGCTATACAGGAGGTTATTGTGTGATGTGATGGGTTTTGCGTAGAAATAATCTCCTCTCAGCTTGTGACTCCTCCCAGAAGGGCCCAAAGGACAGGAACAAGCGAGCGCAGCTGCAGACCCAAGATGTGGCAGGTTCCATATCTGGTACAGGATGCCAGCAGCTCCTCAGGGCTGCCACAAGGTGAGGCATCACCAAGCTGCAGGGCTCAGCTGGCCGTGCTCTCCCACGCATCCACTGGGAAAGAGCACCAACTAACTGGCTCAAGCCACCTCTGCTCACTGATTTTAGGGACAGAGAGGTCGACTGATTCAAAAGCTGCCAGCCCTAGAGGTGCAAGCCAAGAATAGAGCAGAAGCATTCGAAAAGCAGCCCGTACACCCCAACGTGCACACCATAAAGCCTGTGGCGTCTCCTAAAATCGGGCTTACCTTGTACTTCTTCGTGCTGTTCACTAAATCCAAGCTAGCTATGAGCCAGCTATCTGAAGGCTCCTTGGCTGACCACAGCAAACGATCAAAGCTCTCTCCTTCCTTCCTTAGGTACAGGTTGAGCCTGGCGGGATCAGGCGAAGCCTCTGAGGTCGTTGCTATCTGATAAATCAGTCTGATACAACTCCACTCCTCAGAGTACAGCTCAGGGCTGGACAGCACTGCTTTCTCACCCTCATAAGATGTATCCACAGAAATGTAATGTCCTGGGAACAGACACACATCAAAATAATAAATGTCAGATGCTTGGCTTTTGCCTCCGTGGACAAAAGTACTTCTTTACAAAGGAATGGTTGTTCTGGGACTACGTCAGGAGATTGAGACCACCACTCATTTGATAAGCAAGTCATTTAACCTTTTGATATCCCACTGTACCCACAAAAACACCACTTCACATGACTCACAGCACTTTTAATCACAATTTTAAAATTATTGGAAAACTTCAGAGAAAGGTGCTTTATCAGTATGAGGCAGATTATTAAGTATTGAGCTCCAGAACTGATAGCTGTAGGCAGACAATTTGACTGACAGGGTAGTTTACACAGGCAGGAATATGCCGCAGGAATATTTAGTTGTTCTACAGATCAAAACTTTATAACCTCATTTTTATAATTTAGATTTTAAAACAAAAAATAAAAAAACACATTGCAGCCAAAAATACTTCTAAAGCCTTTCTTGCTTCAAAGAAGAAAACTAGAAAGTATTAAGTATTTAAGTATTAAAACTAACATGTACAAATCCACTGATGCCAAAATGTGCTAAATGTAAAGCTTCATTTAAATGAAAAAAATACCAGCAGCCTCAATAGCATTATTTCAAAATTACTCTCTGGATTAATATTTTAGGAACAGGGCCTAAAACATAACCTTCTCTGTAAAAACAAAAGAAAGGATGTGATAACGCACAAGGAGGCCAAAAAAATACCAAAGAAACAACAAGCAGCAGAAGGAGGCGACAGTGAATAGATCATAGCGAGACAAAAACCTGGTCCTGGAGACCAACACATGAAAACCAAGATCAGGACACTGAAACAGGATACAGGAGTCAAAGAAACCTGGAATGCAATGCCAGAAACAAGTGAAAAATAAATAAATAAATAAATAAAGCCACCAACAAAACAAGCTAGGACATCTGTGTCTGCAACATTATCCCATAGATGATCTGGAAAACAGTTCTCCTAATCTACTGGCAATGTATATCAGAAAAATCCCATTCTTGATACTAATTCTCAGCAGCCAGGCTGCAAACAAGAGCTGTAAAAGCTGCCAAGCACTGTTGAGTCAGTCCTCTAACCAGCAGCACATCACACTATCCCCTTTAAGAGTCTCCACAGCATATATTTCTTCTTTAATCTGATTTCACTTGACCACAGAGCTTGTCTCAATTTCCACCCATACGTTAGCATTTCCTTAACCTGGACACATCAGGAGCTGGACTGATGTTAAAGATACTGCTTACCTTTGAGGCACACCCTCCTCCCCCAAATCCTGCCTGAACCTTCCAACTTTACCAAGCCTTCCTGGGGCAGCTTCCTAAGAGTTCCCCTATTGCCTTCTCAAAAGTATGCTTTCGAATGTGAAAAAAATCATCCACATGGACAGTCAATGCCCGTCCCCCTCACCCCCTCCAAGGCAAAGAGCAGGTACAGATCTGGTCTACAAGGTCGATAAGGTCTTCTCCCATACAACCCCAGGAAGGTGCCAGAAGCCAGCAGCAGCTCTGACACCACCTGAATCCTTGGGCAGTGCATGTTACAGCATCCCCCTGCATCTGATCCCTCTCTCACCTGCAGACACGGTGCACAGCAACCCATTTGCACTGTACATTTTTGTCTAACAGATCTAAGATAAATCGTTGCTACTTAAGGAGCAGATACAGCCCTAAGCATGTATAAGGGGCTGTGTAAATACAGAAAGGCTGCATTTTCTTTCCCTTTTTAGGGAATGGAATTTTTTTTTTTTTGCCTCTTACCATAATTTCTCTTTGTATCTACTGTGTCTGGTTTTAGTCTCTTGGAGTAACATACAATATAACTGTAACAAGTTACAAAAGTTACTTGTTACTGCAGCAGCATATGAAACAAAAATAAATACAGGAATAAATATTTAAAAATGGGCACCTAAAGTGCCTGCCAAATACTTAATCTGCCACTACTTAAAATGTGAGTACATAAAACATCCACTTGTATATGGTTACCTAGTTAGTTCATAAGAGTTAGCACTGCTACGGTTTGAGGAAAAACCCATAACAATTTATTGTCATTTAGACAATTATTCTATCACCCAGTGACCCCTCCCCACCTGGAAAGGGGAATTGGGGAACACAAAGAAACACAAGGGTTGAAACATAAAGAGATTTCATAGGGTAAGACTAAATAATTAACAATAATACCAAAGAGCCAGCGTTAATCCCAATACTGATATAAGATACACAAGAATTATACTCAGCCAGTTCTATCAGGGGAAGCTGTGCACTCCCAGCAGGGACAGCAAATGGCGGACACTGCCAGCGCAATGGTTTCAGGAGGAAGGGAAGGCCTCAGGGTCCAGCACCGGGGCAAGGAGTTGTCTGGATCGCCGCCATCAAAGGAGAGAGAGCTATGCAGCAAACTTTACTAATTTATACTGAATGTGACGTTCATGGTATGAAAGCATCCTGTTGGCCACCTGGCAAGGCTCGAAAACACTGAGACCTTGGATCCCACGCAGCATAGCTGGCTATAAAGTAAATATTTTCATGAATTCAGACACCAGAGTCTTCTAAAAGTGCAGTTTCTCCAACCATGAGAAGAAAAGTTAGTCCTGTGTTGCTCAACTCAGGACAAGCACACATCATAGCATTTATTTGCTGGCATGTGCTAGTCCAAAGTATGCGTGCTTCTCCACAGCCATGGAGGAGAGAGGGAAATCACCAAGGCTCCATCAGAAGTTGAATGCTTCTCACACATTTGTTTTTAATTGATATAAGTGGCAATATCCAGTTCAGACTGTGTTTTAAGGCTAGTCTGAATTTGGATCATTTTGCTTAAAAAGAAACCTACAATTCAGAATCCAATGAATGCCTGGTGATTTGAGTTTAGATTTCAGCCCTATATTTGTCTGCACTTCATGAGAAACCCCATAGGAAACAGAGCCTTCTTATAATATTCTTTTTTTTTTTTTTCCAGAAATAAATTAATGTCAACACAGGAAAACTCATTCACATGAAGACCTCAAATTACCAGCTATGAGGCTTAAATGGCTACCTGGCTTTAAGACTTAATTATAAGTAGACTAAGGTTCTTCTACAAAAACAGTAATTTAAAAGAGAAAGAAATTCTCCTAGAGTTTCCAGTCAGGATGATTATATTACTATAAACTTGACTCTAGGTTATCTGCTGTACACTTGCTCTCACTTTGTTTGATTCCCCATTGATATGAATGTAAGATCTCTTTTTAACCAGGGTTGGTTTGGGTTTGGTTTTTTTGGTTGCTTTTTAAAAAAAGATTTGACGTATTCATTAAGTATCCAGAAACAGAGCGCTCTCACTCCATCTCACCAGCTAATCAAATGATCTGGCAGTCTAAATGTGTGATTGGCTCCACTGAAATCAATGGGTGCACTGACAGAGAGAGAGCTTTATGTGTAAGTTTAAATGCTTTGCTAATCAGGATCAGGGAGCCTGACACTTTGCAGTATCAAGCACAGAAAATGCTAACGTCAAACTTCTTTCAAATGAATGCTGGCATTGACTAAATGCCCTTTATACTAAACTGTATTTCAGTAATAGCAGCAACACGTGCCATTGCTGCAGAAAGGAATGTCAGACAATGCAGACCTCAAGGCCTGACACAGAGCAATTGTGAGAGCAAATCAATGTGAAGAGGGAGTTCCTTGGAGTAAAGAAGCAGACAACTTTCCACACCCGTTTGTGGGAGTAACAGAAGGATATATAGCAGTCTATAGCAGAGAATTCGATGAATGCACAGTGCTGTAGCCTGACACCTCTCATTAAAAATCTAACATGCAGCTTCACTTTGCAGCATGCCACACTGATTTCTTTAGTCAAGATCCTCCTCCTCCAAATGCCCATAGCACTTAATTTATAGCAGCCATTTAGTAGTTATCAAGAGAGGGCTGCTCTTCAAAATCACAAGAAAGCAAGAGCGCTAGCCACAGAATGCTAGGAGAAGCCTGATGACACAGAAACACAAGCATACAATTTCTGGCAATTACTTGCTCAGGAGGCGGATGCAGCCCTACACAGTATAATGGGCCGTGCACATACAAGAAAATTGCAACTTTCCATTTTTAGGGAATGGCATGGCGAAGACACCGTACAAGCTTCTTTGAATGGACAGCAAAAGCCAGGGATCATTAACTACCTTTAACTGCTGGCAGCAAGCAGTTCCCTGGTAAAGGCAAGCATTAACATCCAGGAGAAGAGATGGGAGAAAGGGGACTCTCAGATATATTTCCCTCACCACTCATTCACTACTCACTCTGGCAAATAATGCACTTTTTACCTACATTCCTATAACAATGTTTACCTTACTGTGTACCTTCACTGTCTTCTCCTTGATAGCTGAATCAAACTACACAGGACCAAGCATGTGCTCATTTCACATTCCTCTCTGTCCTAGCAAAACACTGAGCCATGGGGGGATTAGAACCCAGTGTTTTAAACCTGTCCCTCCTCCATGTAACTATGCATTGCAGCAGTAAGACTTTACAAAACAAGTCTGTGACTCAGTTTAAAGGTCCTTTAAAATCCTTCTGTATGCACGTCTCTCATCTTGCTGCTCTTAATAAGCAGTTCCGTAAAGAGTCTCTCTCAATTACAGATGGTGATACATTAACTCTAGGAGTCATTCATCCAAGTTTTCCAAATCTGTATTTAATTTTTTTTTTAAACTAACTTACCAACTATGCATCAATAAATCAGTCAGCAGTGATTACGTCCATGGCTTAGGGGAAAGAGGGTTGAGAACAGCAACACTACTTTCTCCCCCAAACAGTGCAGAAACTACACTGATTGCTTTCTCTGTAAATAACAGAAACAATGCAAAATGCCAGACACTAGCTAATAAAGCAAATTCCATTGACAAAATGAAAAAAAAAAACCAACTGGGATAACTAAAATTACCACTTAGCTTTTCAATGATGTATTTCCTCTGTAAAAATTTGGAAGGGTAACCACAGACATGTTACTCTTTGTGGGGTTTACAGCCGACACAGCTGTTCACTTGGTTCAGCAACACTGGAGCTTTACAAGAAAAACTGCATATAAGCAGTGAGCTCCAAGAGAAACAGTATTAAGGAAATATGAAGCAAAAACGGTTTGGGAATTTACATTTGATCAGGCACTCATTTATGCAGAAAATTTGCAAGGAATGTCTTAATGTTGCCAGTGACATTTGGATTTTCTCTGTACTTCCCATACAGAAACAGGAAAAAATACTATCAGGGTTTCTGAGGACAGACAAAAATTGATCTACTGATACCTTTTCTGGAATCTCAGTGTCTGGATTTTGGGCCTTTTATTTTTTTAAAATAATAATAAAAAAAGCAGCATATCAGTTCATTTTTAAGGACCTATTAAACCTTCTTACATTTTCAGGAAGTTAGCTAAAAATTTTAATGATACAGCCAGAAAGGCATCATTTTGCAAATAAAGTCTGCACATGGAGTCTATCCCTGGGTACAGATGAGATTTAGATGAAGGTTCAGAGTTGGAGTTAAGAACACAGAAATTCTAACAGCTACCTTATATGAGATTTTGGGTGAACCTAAGAGAAGGCTTGTGGCACCAAACACGAAAGCTTCAGACTCAACACTATGCTTTTCATTCAATTTCTTTTCATTAGACAGCAAACTTTTCAACTAAAGCAGACATTATTTGCTGACAATTTGTCTTGAAAAACAGAATTGTGTGGATGAACATTAAATTGTTCTATAGAATCATAGAATGATTTGGATTGGAAGGGACCTCCAAAGATCATCGAGTTCCAATGCCCCTGTCACAGTCTGGGACGCCTCCCACTAGACCAGGTTGCTCAAAGCCCCATCCAGCCTGGTCTCGGACACTTCCAGGGACGGGGCAGCCACAACTTCCCCGGGCAACCTGTTCCAGTGCCTCACCACCCTCACAGTAAAGAATTTCTTCCTAAAATCTAATCTAAATCTACCCTCTTTCAGTTTAAAACCATTACCCCTTGTCGTACCACTACACTCCCTGAAGAGTCCCTCCCCATCTGTCTATGAAGAGTTAAGGTTTTCTGAAGAAAATTCTTCCTCTAATCAAGAACAGTCACCATGCATTTTGGTAAGGCTTTTTTGGAGGGAAGAGGGAGAGCTGGAGGGTGAGGTGGATTTTTTTCAAATTTCTTTAAGCAGTGTCACGGGAAAGTGAAAAACTTCATGAGCAAATGACTTTCCACTTGGAGGGAAATGTTTTATCCTATTACTCTATGAAGAAAGTAAAATAAATCCTCAAAGCAATCAAACAAACAATAGCCTGCACCCATATTTCAGCTAGGCCCACAATATTTTGCTGGGATTAAAGAATCCTCTTAACCTGCAACTATAGTGACAATATTTAATGAGAAGTCAAACTAATGCAGTTTGGAATACTTTTTTTTTGGCCTACAAGCAGAGCTGTTATTGGAGTCAGAGGTTTTTGAAGCAAGTTTTGATCCATGCAGCCTTAAGTCCCAGGCAGCATGGGGCTGGAGGGCACCAAACCCTGGTCCCCGTGCTGGATGCCGTGGTCTAGCTCCCAGCTGGCTGCAGGCTTCCACCAGCTGCCCTCCTCTGCCTGCCACTGGGCAGGGCATGGACACAACATCACCAAACCCGATGCACATCAAGAGCCACCAAGACCTCTGGTGTGAGTAAGGTCTCTCCGTAGCCAGCAGTGTGGCAACAGCCCTGCGCCCTCACCGGAGACAGGGTTCAACCACTGCCCCTCGGCTCTCGGGAGAACTGTGGCAGCAGTTTATCCTCCCAACAGACAGAGGCACGGATGACGCACACGGGGCTGGGCAGCAAAGCCTGGCCCACGGGAATGAAGGTAGAGGCTCAGTCCCAGAACATCCAGGGTGGTGCCATGATTAAAGCTACTTGACCCCACCGGGCATAACTGGTATTTTCATTCCCATCAAGCTGCAGATGGCTTCACTTCTGGTAAGCCATTAGATTCACACCAGAAGAACTGCACAGTATAAGCTGGGACCAATTAGTGTTGTCTTCATAGGAAAAAAGAACTTTTTGGTCTTTAAACCTCCTTGTCTCCTCAGTGGTTTCCTAAAAAAAAAAAAGCTCTGAGAAAATAGCTGAGGGATGCAGAAGCAGGAGGTGGTCTGTGTTTGTAGTCTGCCGCGACTGAGGTGCACTGCTGCTGCCAGGGCTCTTCCTCCTCTTGTGTCTCCAGGGGCACCTGAAGCCTAAAGCTGTGACTTGTCTGCACAGTGGTGCCTGGCTGGTCCCAGCTGCCAGACCCCCCTCACTGCCCAGGCAGGGAGGGCACCCACGGACCCTGCTGAACCTGCCCCTGGATACTTAGCTTCTTCATGAGGAACAATGGGGTTTCCGGGCAACTTTCACAAAGTTGACTAATATTTATGTGAAAGAAAAGCATTTTGTAGAAAAGCCCAGCCCAGACAATGAACACACAGGTGATGTCCATCCAGCTGGATGGACAACCCTGGTCACAGGAGCTCCCCCAGCAGCCTTCTCTCCAGCTCACCTTACTTTACAGATTGAGGCTCCCTCTGGGGACTGAAATTTATCGTTTGACCCTTTGTTTGCTGCAGCCACCAGACCTGGCTGCAGGACTCATGTTCCCCAGCCCCGAGGGCAGGGGGGGAGATGAATGTTCAAAGGGTCCCTTCTCAGCAGAGGGCTTGGATTAGCTACCCACCCGACCTCCTGCCCTGCCCAGCCCTTGGCTCTCCCCAGGAAGTTCAGAAATACAGCAGGTTGGCAAACCTGTCAAAACCCATGGAAGTAATACAATTAGCCCTGAAACGCCCTGTGACTGCAGCATCTGGTGGCAGCTTCTACCAGGCTGGCAACACCTCCCAGCCCCGCTCTGTCAGCCCGCCTACCAACGCCTGGCAGAGGTGCAGCTTGCACTCCCATCCTCGGTTTCTGATTTCGTCAGAGTTCCCCTGCTGCTCTTGAACTTGTTTAAGCTTTTTTTTGGCAACAGCCGGCTCTCCTCTCCTTGCTCCTTCCCTTGAAGCCCCAGGACCCTTCTGTCACGCACCAATCGCACCAGATCTTCTGATGGTTCCAAACACGAGCACAGGGGGTTGTTTTCTTTCACAATGACCTCACGGATGTTCGTACGCTTTTCAAGTTTTCTTTCTGCTTGTTCCCAACTCATCAGCCCCAGTAAGCTGTTGTTCAGACCACTCGATTCTCCTTTTCACGCTGTTCATTGCATAATTTTGACAACTTTTTATCTGCTGGCACAAAGGCTGCCAGGTTCTTCCCTGGTATCTCTGTTTTTCCTTGCAAGAGCTCTTTCAAAAGCCATCTGCATGATTCTATTAGCTGGTATACTTGAGCAGGACGTCGGTAAGATTTGGAGAGGCAAGATTCTCTGCTGTGCGTTTATGAATTGGAAATAATTCAGGAAAGCCTTTTATTTATTCTTTGGCATCATAAATCAGTTTCCGTTGTTGCCAGTGCACAGGGAATATTAAAGATGATAAACACATAGAGAAGAAATCATCAGGCATCTATTTGTTCACGGTGCTCAGCTCTTTCATTACTCCGTCCCTTTGCCAAATCATGTTTCCTCCGTGTTTCCCCCAGGAACATCAGGAGAAAGCACTGTGACAGCTCTTCCAGCCCAGCTGCTTGTCCTGGCAGAGCGCATCACAGGGCTGCCCTCCGTCAGCAAAACAATACGAAATTTCACTCCTACAGTATTCCCGAGCACTATGTTGTCTGTTAACCTTGTTCATGGCTCCTTTCATTTATTTCACGGTGAGATGGTGTGGAGTATGCCTGCAACGCGTTACGAGCTCTGCTTTGTATTATGTGCTGAGCAGGTCTGAGCCTGCTCAAGGCAAACCTACCCATCCACACTCCACACAGCTTTGACACTCTTTTGAAGAAAAATCCATCAGATCTGCAACCCAGACCAACCTTTGGCCTGCGCCCCACAGGGGTTCCCCACATTGGGGAAACAATACAAGGAAGTTGGTGAGCCAGACCATGAGACAAGGGGACTTTTCGTTGTGTTTTAAGAGAGGATGTTTCCGCAGCCACGCTCCTCCTCAAATCACAGCGACGAGCACAGCCACAGGGAGTGAAAGCTTGAACAGAGAAAAGAGAGAGATACTCCAACCCAAACAACCCTGATTTGGTTGCCGCATGTGAGGATTTCCATTAATCTCGAAGATCATGCTTTTGTGCTTCATAAGCAAAGGCTTCTTGGTTGAGAAACTTTCTTGGTAGGCTCCGAAGGAGTTAAACTAAAAGCCTGTGGCACTTGCCATCTAAGCAAAACTCTAAGGCAAACCTGCACTCAGCCAGGGAACGGGGAAGACTCTGGTCACAGCAATCAGGGTCCCAGGAGGGAGAGGACAAGTGAGCCTTGGAGCCGGGATGGGCAGGAACGTGGCTGAGGTGCAGAGGGGAGGGTCACAGCGTGCAGGGGGCTCCCGGGCCAGGCACTGTCTGTGGCGAAAGAAAAAACCCTCAACTGGTAGCCTTATGGAGCACATCTGCAAACCACAGGGACGCAGGCAGTGAAACATTATAAAAGCAAAAGCAAAACTTTTCATGGATCTGCTCTCTCTGCGTCTGCCAAACCACTTGGTCTACTGCATTAACCCAAAAAACCAGCTCATCCGCCTCAACGCTTTTCTGTATCTCCCAGCTACAGCCACATCAGATCAACTAATAAAATGTAACCTCTGCTCACTAGCCTGGTCCCTCCAAGGAAAGTTATACATGTGCTTATATATAAAGCCTATATATAAGCCTATATAAATTACGCTTACTCCAATACGCACCTGGGACCTAGGTCCTACATAGACTGAAGCATTATTTGGTTTAAAAATATTTGAAATATTTATTCGGTTTCACTGGCTTCAGAAGTTGAAGTCCTGTGAATTCCATTTCCCACCTTCCGTAAGCTTGGTGGTTTTATACTCTTTTTTTTGTATCAGGATCGTTAGGATGACTGGCAGGCTCATGGGGGGCTGACCACAGATCTTATGTCACAAAATACAAATTGAACTGCTAACAAACAAGGTACATATTTATAGCCATGTCCTGAAATAGCTGGCTACAGAAGGTGCTTACAGGTGAGCAAATCAGATCCTGATGGGTGCTAGCAGTAACCTGGTAGAAGGTTACCCAAGGGAATCAGCCTAGCCACACCAATACTTTCCAAAAGCTGTAGGAGATCTCTGTCTCGTAACTTGTTTATCACCATCTGCTGCTGGGGCAGCCCCTAAAATGCTGCTGCGTTTACTTATGGCCACTCTCGAGTAATCCACTCTAGGAGAGAAAGCAACCACAGTGACTCATCCTCTGCCCCAGCAAGCTTCATCCTGGACTAGGAATATGCAATGGTGAAGACTCACCATCTGCAACCACAAAACCTGCAGCCAAGGAACACATCTATGCTGAACATCACAACCACCAGGTCCATGGCTAATATTTCCTGGAGCTCTGCAAAACTGCATCCAGCAGTTAGCCACTTCAAAGATCAACACTGGTGGCTTCAATTTACCAGGGATACTTCTAGGCTTGCAGTCCTGTACATCATTCCTGCCTGGCAGGCAGCTGGTTGTGACTGTGGATGTCTGTGAATGTGTACAGGCAGACTGAGCCAAAATCCACAGAATTGGAGAACGGTGTTTTTAAGGGTTTGTCGAAATAGCCCCACGTGAGATAACTGTAATCTCTAAAACATCTCACACACATTTTAGGGGAATAGAAAGTAGTTGTATACTTAATCCTGAAATCTACATTTGTCATTTGATCTTTAAGTATACCCTGCTGTACTGTCACATTCATTAGGTACCGAAACCCCTAAATCCAAAGGATTATTCATTCAAGTGTAATGCCTCCAGCTTCCTGTATCTTCCCTTCAAGCAGAAAGTACACTTCAAATGATACATATCCATGCCCCATGGCAGAGTGTATCTATCTGAAGCTGGGGGGCTCTGGTCATAATCCTACCCCTACAAGGGAGCTCCTTTTGACAAACATGAATGATGGCTTCTGACCAACTACCCTTAAACAAAAACTGTTAGAACAGACAAAATTAAACTAGAGGTTAATCTCACAGCAGGGGAAGCCTGGAATTCAACCTATCAAGGCTACTCTGAGCTTTGTTTATAATTCTTCAGTTATTACTCTCTATCCCTTTTTGTTGAGTAGATAATTTTAAAAATATGAAATGCTACAAATCAAAAGGCAGGAATGAAAGCTTGCTCTTTTGTTTTGTTTGGATTGGTTTGGTTTTGTTTTTTTTCCCCTGGAAATATTATTAACCCCAGAATGACTTTCCAGTTTTTACAGGGATTGAAGAAAATTGCACATTGATAAATTTACTGCTGGTCTCGAAATTCGGAAGTTCCCAGAGAGTTTTACAGGATGCTGTGGGACTCTGTGGGGAAGGGCTGATGTCCTATGGTTCCCTCCTTCCCCTCTGCCTCAGTAGCTGCAGACTCTAGTACCAGTGGAAGGAGATTCAGTCATAGAGTTTTGGTTCCAAGCAAGACATTTGGACTACCCAGAATGACATTTGTAAGGACCACCTGGTATTGAAAGCAAAAGACACCTCCCTGTGCCAACTCCAGCATAAGCAAACAAGAAATGGATGCCAACAAATGACATGAATGTTTAGGCATTAGGAGAGTTAGGAACCAGTATTTTGCTTTCCACAAGGTATCTAATTCCTGACTGTAATCAACAGTGGTTTGATGCATTTTTGCTTCCCCTGGCTTTGTGTTTAAAACAGCCACTCAAATTCTTCTTTGTGACTAAGTCCAAATCATTGAACACCCTTATATTTCTGAATTCATCTCAGGCCATCAGATGTCACCCAGAGTATGTGCAGGGCTCTGCCATCTGTCTGGCCCCATCCGCTCTTCATACATCTGTCATGTCGTGATGGCCCCTCTGCTTCCCCTCACTAGGTAATGGTCAGCAAATTCCTTTAGGCAGCCCCTTCACACGCTCCCCAGCTGCCCTGGGACACTTGTCACCGCAGATGCTCAGACTTTATTCTTATCACAGGCCCTAAATATTTCCTTTTTTTTTTTTTCCCCTAGATAACTTTGGAAGCGAAAAGCTACTGAAACTTTTGGCAAATTTTAGCACTTAATGGAACATCCTTCCAGTGAATATCCAGTACTATCCTCAGGCATTTGCTTGCAAGGGCATTTAGCATACCCTGGCTGAGATATAAGTCACATTCATCAAGACAGAAATAGCACTTGAGATATAAACTGGTCATTGGAAAAATCTATCAGTCTGACCCTGCCAGTCCATGACACTGTTTCCTTCAGGATATCCTCACTGACTCCCATTTCACTGCCAAAGAAAGCAAAAGCTTGTCAAACTTTCCTAAGTATTAGAGTTCTGGGGTCTCATTAGATTTCCCCCCACACACCAGCCTCCCCAGCGGATTATTAAAGCTATTAGGTCTCACTCTACTTACTTTACATCCTAAATATCCTAAGGTGATCACACAGATCTTAACGAAGCTTAGGGAAATCCATAAAACACCATATAGGTTAACTTGGGGTGCCAGATTTCAGGGGGCACTTCAGACTGCCCACTGGGAGCAGCTCCTTTGCAAATGCGCGCCCCGATTCATTGCTCAGAATGCCACTGAAGGATCCCAAAACACCCCATCAGATCTGGTTCCGCATCCTTTCAGCTGGCTGTTAGTACCCAGCAGTGGCCGCAGATGGACACTTGGGGAAAAATTAAGTGCCAAACAAGCACACTGAGACAGTGCCCCTGCGCCTTCCCCGTCCACCCTGCTATTCCTTACCCCAGAGAAGGCCTGGGCTGGTTGTGGTGCCGACTGCATCAATAGACCAGCCTCACCGAGCAGCATGTGCCTTCCATGTACTCTAAATAAAAATAAACTGTGCAGAAAATAAACCCTGCAGAAATAACTTTGCTCTATCTGCCAAGCTTTGTGTGGTCTTTGTAAAAACAGCCCTCAGTCCAATTTTTCTGAGAAAGTCTTTCAGCGTCGTTCTTTGCCATAAAGTGTATTTCAGAAGTTATTTGAGACAAGGCAAGCGCTGGAAGGCTTGAAGGTGTCCACACAGTGTCAACGAACACGTTTCGCACCCATCCCAACACATTTTCTGCACGTTTACAGCTTCCCAGGGAACAGCGCATTCTCTGCCGGAAAAGGATTTTTCTGCAGAAGAGGCAGCCTTTTGGGGGGAGACGGGGGCCAGTAGCTCGCACCAGGTGGTGGATGGGAGGGCTCCTGGTCGCCACGCTCTGCACTTGGCAGCGCCGGCTGGGGTCCTGGCGTGCCCAGCTGGCCACTGGCAACCACCCGCCCCTTCGCTGCCGGTGTCAAGGGACAGATTTTCACGTCTCAAACTGTCCCAGCATCTGATCCCACCAGTTCTGCCTGTCAGCCTGCCCAGTCAGAAGCTTGTGCTGCCTGCAGAGAAAGCTCCTTGTCTACTGGAGAAATTTGCGGTTGTCCTTGCAAAGCACCAACAGACACCTTGGAGGTTACTGAGGCAATTAACTCCTTACTAAACGTTAACAAGTGATTAGACTAGCTCCACAACTTTTATTTTGTGTTCAAATTTCACACATACACTGCCTGTCTCTTAAAAGCAAAGGTGCAGGATTGTGTTTTCCAAGCTATAAACTCAAATAGCACTGATGGCTGCTCAGCAACTCACACACAAGAGACACTTGGGCTGCAAAGGGAAGAGTGTGGCCAGTAGGTCAAGGCAAGTCATTCTCCCCCTGTACTTGGCACTGGTGAGGCCACAACTGGTATACTGCATCCAGTTCTGCGCTCCCCAGTTCAAGAGAGACAGGGAACTACTGGAAAGAGTTCAGCAAAGGGCAACACAGATGATTCAAGGATTGGAGCATCTCCCTTATGAAGAAAGGCTGAGAGAGCTGGGACTCTT
>JAOQGH010000019.1:36768933-36781019 GCA_025769975.1 Gallinago jamesoni | reverse complement strand
GGGGAGCCCAGAACTGGACACAGTACTCCAGATGGGGCCTCACCAGGGCAGAGTAGAGGGACAGGATGACCTCCCTCGAACTGCTGGCCACACTCTTCTTGATGCACCCCAGGATGCCATTGGCTTTCTTGGCCACAAGGGCACATTGCTGGCTCATGGTCATCCTGTTGTCCACCAGGACTCCCACATCTTTCTCCTCAGAGCTGCTCTCCAGCAGGTCAGCCCCCAACCTGTATCTCTCGGCATTTAACGTTTGCTCTTCAGCACAGAGGAGACATGTCAGAAGGAGGAGCTGGCAACCTCATGTGGACAGGAAAGGAGTCCTCTGGTGCGGGACCTGAGGCAGATATGCGCATTCCCTACCATTAACTTTCATGGTTAAAACTGATGAAAGCGCCTCCCATCAGGCACTGATCTACGGAACACTGCGCAGGAGCTTGCTATTGCTGGTATCACCCACACTCTGCATAAATGCGGTGTCTCCTGCCAGGCTCGTTGCCTTCTTTACTCATTTGCTGAATCTTGAGGACATCCAAAACGCCTAACATCAACACTTCCTTCTGGGTTAAACTGATATCCCTTCTTTTTGTGGGAAAATGGTACATAGACATTTGATGGGACAATGTTTAGTAGGGCTTTCTTACTGAAAAGCAACTGTGGGCCACTTTTTAAAGATGCTTACCCTTCTTGTGGGAGTTCCTGGTTGTATCAAAACAAAACTGGGCACACTTTGACAGTGTCTGGTTAACAATATCATTTATTTCTTCTGCAGATGCAATGATAAAGGAGATTCCCATTGTAGTACAATGGGGAATCTGAAAATTCAAATTTTCAAATAAAATCACATCTCAATTTTTTAACGACCTTCCACAACAGCTCAGAGTTAGGTGCTAGAATTCAGCACAGGGTGGCCTTTCAATAAAGATTTATTGAAAAGGAGAAGTGTACTTTTGGCTTCAGGAGAGCTGAAACTTTTCTTTTAGTTTGTATACTGTCATATTGTTTATTAGTACAAGTGTTGCCATAGAATTACAACATATAGAAACCTGGGTAACTGATCATGCAAACATATATAATCCTAATAATGAAGTATGTAAACAAACCAAAAGCAAATTCCACTGCAACAAAACTGTACTCAGTAGACAGACTTACTGTGGTATATTTCTGTGCCAGCTATCAAAGAAACATGGTAGCATAGCTGAATATAAAATTGAGTTTCAATGAAATTCAGAGACTGATAAAGATGAGTCAAATATTAATTACAATATTCAACTAGCAGCCATTTGTTGACCCTAGAAAATTCTCAGATATTGAGAACGATCTTTGATACAGAGAGACAGGGATTTGATGGATGGTCTACTCGATGGATAAGGAATTGACTGCATGGCTACACCCAAAGAGCTACAGTTAATGGCTCAGTGTCCAAACAGAAACAAGTATTAAGTGGTGTCCCTCAAGGGTCTGAACTTGGATCAAAACTCTTTAGTATCTTCATCAATCACACAAACAGTGGGACTGAGTACACCCTCAGCAAGTCTGCAGATGACACCAAGTTGGATGGTGCTGCTGATTTGCTGTAAGGGAGGGATGCCATCCCCTGAGACCTGGACAGGCTTGAGGAGTAGGCCTCGATGAACCTCATGAAGTTCAACAAGGCCAAGTGCAAGGTCCTGCACCTGGGTCAGGGCAATCTCCAGTATCAGTACAGACTGGAGGGGTGAGTGGATTGAGAGCAGCTCTGTGGAGAAAGACTTAGGGATACTGGTGGATAAAAAGCTGGACATGAGCCTACAATGTGTGCTTGCAGCCCAGAAAGGCAACAGCATCCTGCAGTGTATAAAAAGAAGCGTGGCACGTGGCCAGCAAGCTGAGGTAGGTGATTCCCCCCCTCTACTCTGCTCTCACCAAGACCCCACCTGGAGTACTGCATCCAGCTTTGGAGTCCACAGCCCAAGAAAGACTTGGATCTGTTAGAGCAGGTCCAGAGGAGGGCCATAAAAATGACCAGAGAGGGATGGAGCATCTCTCCTACGAGGACAGACTGAGACAGCTGGGGTTGTTCAGCCTAGAGAAGAGAAGGCCCTGGGTAGACCTTATTGCAGGCTTCCAATATATAAGAAAGATGGAGAGAGACATTTCACCAGGACCTCTAGTGACAGGACAAAGGGCAATAGTTTTGAACAGAAAGAGGGTAGATTTAGATTGGACATAAGAATTTTTTTACCATGGGGGTGGTGAGGCACTGGAACAGGTTGGCCGGAAAAGCTGTAGATGTTCCATTCCTGGGAGTGTTTAACATCAGACTGGATGGAGCTTTGAGCAACCTGGTCCAGTGGGAGGTGTCCATGCCCATGGCAGGGAGGTTGGACTAGATGATCTTTGAAGGTCCCTTCCAATCTGATTCTTTGATATTAAGTATTGAATGTATTTGTGGAATAAGTTGGTGGGATAGGAGAATAAAGCAATTAGTATAGAGTATTTTATTATGATTGGTATTTCAAAATCAATTAGTTTAATTAATGTTAGTTGAAAACTAGAGACATTTCACCACTGAAGATAACAGTAAAGTGAATTATTTGGAGTAATACCTATGTAATCAGTTTGATTTGAACCCGAGCAGGGAGTAAGTTAATGTACTCACCTCCAGAATAATAATCTGGAGTTGAACAACCCATCTCATTCTGGTTTCTGACACTTACTGAAGTTGTTACAGAAGAGGTCCACCCTCTCTCACAGCTTATTGCTCTTTGGTTACAGGTGCTTGCAGACATGTTGCTGACACAAGGCTGTTGTTATCAGCTACAGATGATAGGCAGTAGAAGCAGCTGGGACAGAGAACTTGGTGATTCAGAATTTTTATAATTCTCTCATCTTTTTGGGGAAAGCTGTGACTCCAGATTAAGTATAAAAATTCCACAGTTCATATCAATTCCTACTTGACCTGGACTCCTTCAGCTTCCTTCTCTTCAACAGATTTACTGTGGTCTAACTTTCTAATTCCTTCATGACTTGAGACAATCTCTGTCATTCTAGAGTGTCATCCGTGCCCTTGCAGGGCTTTATTTCTTGTAGCCTTCTGGTAGCTCAGTGGACAACAGTGACCACAGAAGCACTAATGGAAACCAGCCGCAGGTTTCCCGTGCGCATCATGCAACCTCCTCGGCAGCACATTAGTAGAAACACCAGTAAAAGATACAGAACACCAGCAAAAGGTACTGTGCAGGTACAGCCTGCAAGCATCTCTCTCCAAAACACGTTACAGCCTTCCTTCTTCCGTCAGGACAGAGTGATGCATTATTATGTGGGCCTTTCAGACCCTTCCCTCTCAGAGAGCTTCCTGCAGTGCAATACAGGTCATAAATGTGCTATATAAACTAGGATGATAAAATCACCAAATTAGAAAAGGCCTCAAGAGCAGGCAGATGTCAAGCAGGCAACAGTTTAACTTTCCAGCAAGTTTCAAAGATTAAGTTTGGGGTTTTTTTTCCTTTTTCACAGAATCATTTGAAGATTTTCAAACTGTGAACTTAGTAACTTCTACTGCTCTGGGCTTCAGAGGGAGCTCTTCCTTTCTGTCTCCCTCTCCCTCTCCCTCTTTCTTGAGTAGCAAACAGAGACACCTAAGCTGACAAGTGGGTGCCACATGCAATCTTGCAGTGAGCAGGAAGGTTACTTCTCTGAAGAACAGTGGAATACAGTTCTATGACTAAAGGCATAGCAGTGCAACACTCTTTTAGATGCATAACTAAGAGAAAACACAAAATGGTCTACGAAAACGAAACAGCACAACAGCTAAGCAACTCTGGGAAGGCTAACTAACAGAAAAAAGATTTAGCTGACCCAGCACAGGAAAAGATTATTGGAGTCCTCTGCTAGAAAGGGGTATTTGATCACGTGACTCCATTTTTGGCTTCGATACCCATCTGCTGTGAAGTCTACTCCAAACTCAAGAGTGCTTTTTCATATAAAAACAAACACTGGTTACAGCTTTTTGCTTTTTACCTACATGTGGTGGTCCAAACGACACACACCACTCATCTTACTTCCATATATGACAACTTCACTGTGCAAAGTTGTCTCTTCTTTTTCAAACAAACTACAGTTACTGCCCTAATAACTCTCTAGTTTGACACTTGGTTTAAAGTAAGCACTGGAAGTGGCTATATTTAGAGAACAATCTGATATTAGTATAAATCCTCTCATGTTTCCACTTACGCACACACAAATACTCTTGGCCAGGAAAAAAAGCCCTCTGCAAAAGGCCTTTTAAGAATTAAAATGCAAAGCAATGACTGTGTAGGAACTACTAAAGATTCATGTGTTTGAACTCCTCCTGCTTGTTACTAAACTTCAACTAATCTTATACAAAGCAAAAGCTTAATTAGTACTGCCTAGCTATATGTATGCATATTTAAAATGTTGCATCACCCTGCCTGAATTGCTAAAAGCAACAACTTAAAAGGAAGCACTCCTATAGCTACATGTAAGTTTTCAAGGATGTATATGAAGATGTTAATAACTGGTATGCTGACAGTGAAGCTGTATATGCAACTGCAGATGCAGATGCTAACCAAACCAGTATACTGACACAGACCTTTAAGCAAACTTTTTTCTGCATATTGACAGATCTTATCATGGTGTGTGCTCTGGACATTATCGTACCTCCGAGGCATATCTCTAAGGGAAAAAAACCCTTCACTTAAACATTTCTTGTTGCTATATTGGATACACTTTAGAAACCAGGTACCAGAATGCTTGTATATGCAGCTTTCATTTGTGCGTGCGCATGTACTGTAGCACTCAAGGCAGCCTTTACTTCCCTTTACAAGAACTTAGGAATTTAAACAATAAAATATTAGTTTACACTTAGGGAAACCATAACCATTGATATTCTGGTTACTGGGAAGGCTCCAAATTTGTTCACAGCTATGGGAATATACTGTTGCTTAAGCTATGGCTCAAAGCCTGAGCACTACTGAAAGCTTCTCATTTTCTTGCTGCCTGTATTGAGTTAATTATCTACTGAACTCTTAAGGATGGCACCAACTGTAGTGCTCTATAGTGGAAAATTACTCACTGTAGAGTCAAGGCAAGATACAAAAACAATGGCATTATCCCAGCGCTGCTACGGTTTCTCACTGTTGTTCTGCCATAATCATAGAGGACAAAACTCGTTATCTCCTGACACTTGGGTACTCAGATATGATTTTCCCAGGATGACAAAAGCCTCAGTAAGATTGTGGAGCACCACATGACACATGGAAATGCGTCTCCAAGTCTCTAGTCTTCTGGTTCCAGGCTCTACTTAGAGCTTTTAAGTTTTTGTAACTGCTTGCCACAAGTGTGTACAAGTTTAAGGCAGTGAATACACTTCTCTGTACACTAGGCACCTGGCATATGGGGAAAGAAGAGAAAAAGGGATTTGCTAAGAGCCGACAACAGTAATAAATACTGATAATTAACTGCGGGTCAGTTTGGGAGAATTAAGGCGACTATTTCCCAAACAGATGCAAGGTAGACAGTGTAGACATCTGTTTCGTCACTTGCCTGAACCTATTACGATGAGCTGAGAGCAACTCAGGAGTCCATACCCACTCATCTGTCTGCCTCACTGCTGACTCCACTAAACAGTGAAGCCAATTACAGTTAACTCTGTCATTCGACCTTAAATGAACTCAACTCACTTGGTCTAAACAGCTGTGAGACGGGACTTTCAGTCTAGGAGATTCATTTGCAGAATGATCTGCCAAGAGTGATTAGACAGAGTAGAGCTCTTTTGCTAAAGCTTCCTCAGGATAACAGCCATGTGTAAAACAGCACACACCAAAGACAAGTCTTCAAATGGAAATTACTAAAAAAGTTGGAAATGATGAAGAGCAAACTCTTTTGCAAAATGCATCAGTGTGCTATGCCTTAGCTTATCTGTTTTCCATGAAATCTTGCAGCCATGAGCATTAGAAAACCTTAGCTACATGATAATCAAGCCCCCAAAACATCAGTAAGGAACAAGTTCTCCATATCCTGTTAACAATAATTAAGAGATCCTTCATCTGACAGGGGACCTACAACAAACTCATTTCTTCTCTTGAATAAGGGTGCAGAGATTTCATATATCCATATACAGAAATGAACTCAGACACGTACACATACATGTGATTATTCTGCTCAATTCTTACCTTAAGAAGTACCGGTGTACAATGTTCTTCATTGTGGGTGGAGTTCTCTGTGAAAGACCACTGCAGTTGGTCTTTTTGTAGGTTGCAGTCAAAAATGTGAAGATACCCCAGAATTGCAGAATGGTTAAGGCTGGAAGGGACCTCTGGAGGTCATCTGATCCAACCACACTGCTCAAGCAGAGCCACCTAGAGCCAGATGCCTAGGACCACGTCCAGGCTGAACAGTCCCATCTCTTGCAGCCTTTTCCCATAGCACAGATGCTCTAGTCTCTTCATCATCTTCATGACCCTTCATTGGAGTCTCTCCAGTATGTCCATATGTCTTTTGTACTGGGGAGGCCAGAACTTGACACAGAACTCCAGATGGGGCTTCACCAGTGGCGAGTAGAGGAGAAGGATCACCTCTCTTGACCTGCTGGTGACAATTCTGCTAATGCAGCCCACCACTCTATTAGCTGCCTTTGCCACAAGGGCACGTTGCTAGCTCATGTTCAATGTGGTATCCATGAGGACCCCCAGGTCCTTTTCTGCCAAGCTGCTTTCTACCTAGTCAGCCCCCAGCATACATTCTGAAACAGGGCTGTTCCTCCCCAGGTGCAGGACTTTGCACTTCTTGTTGCACTTCATAAGGTTCCCACCAGCCCATTTCTCCAGCCTGTTGAGCTACCTCTGGAGGCCAGCACAGCCCTCCCATGCATCAGCCACTCGACTCAGTTTCATAACATCATACAGACTTCTCTGTATCTCATCATACAGTCATTAATGAGGATGTTGAATAGGACTAGAGCCAGAATTGAACCCTAGCATACACCAGTAGTGACTCGCCTCCAACTAGACTTTGTTCCAGTGATCACCAACCTCTGGGCTGTGCCCGGCCATTTAGCCAGTTCTGACTCCTCACCCTACCTCTGCTTATCCAGCCTATGCTTCATCAGCTTCTCTATGAGGATCTTACAGATATAGAAAGCCAAACAAAGAAAAAAAAAATAAACAGAACATCCAGCTACGTGAAACATAAATTGATGCTAAAGCAATTGAAAAAGTAGAGACTGGAAGCCCTCTTTCCTTGTTCTTCAGATTCTCATTGGTTATAATGATACAGCCTCAGCAGCTAAGTTTCCAGCAAGAGAAGCCTAGACTTCATATTTCTAAACTGATCTCAGCTAAGATTTTTATACACCAAAGAGGCAAAACAGACAAATTATTTTTTTCCCCTTTTAAAACAGTTTTTAAGTATGCCTTTGGGCATGTCTAACTGTCCACATGCTGCAAACATGCAGCAAGAGAAGAGCCATGCCACAGGACAATGCTAGTCACACACACCTCAGCTACAACTCATGTTGCCTTGCCTTCCCAGAGGAAGAAAGAATGCAGTCTTGCAAATATCAATAGTAACAAAACCATTAATAATAAACATCATCATCACTGATGCCTGAGAAAGATTTTAAAATACAGAACACATTGTTTAAGCTCATTAGCTCTAACCTCCTTTATGAAAGGGGACACACCTATTTCTTTAAAAGGAAAATAAACCATATTTTCCTATTTTGTTTTTCTTATTGTATTGTCCTCTGTTCAGGTTTTCTAGATTAAGTCCTTAACACCCAACACTGTATTTATTTATTTATCTCCCTTCTAGTACATATATGAACTTAAGCAAACCAATAGATTTCTGAACACAGAAAGCATATCAGTGGCAACCCAAAAAGTCCAGATGCTATCCACAATTTTCTGGCTGAGATGCCTGAATATGCAGTCATTGCAATAAGGCTGTGCCATCCAAGACCTGCCATCATCCACAGGTGGAAATAAAGAGTCAGGGAAAAGTCAGAGTGTTATCTATAACTCCCCAAGAAAGTTAGCATTATTGGTTTCCAAAGAAAATACCCCACAATCCAAATTATCATTACTCTGCAAAAAATATAAGGAAGAAAAATTAAGGCAGAACTCATGGGTTTGAACTCCTAAAGGCTTATTCTTCTGAAGGTAGGACTGCTGACTCCTGAGGGATTTAGTGGTACGTCTCAACAGCAGCATGGACATAGAAAAGAATCTGTTGCTCACTCATCCTTTCCACACTATTTCTCAGATGTATCTTCTCTCTGCCCCATACAATGAAGAATCTGTGTTCCCCCATTATAGCCCCTGGACTTAGGGCTCCCTTCCACTCTGCTATTCTCAACCTATGCCCAGAAGAACTGACGACTCTTCTTCAACATAATGGAAAATAACTGGGGCCCTTCAGTTCACCACAGCATAAAACACATGGTCCTGTGCTCCCACTGGACCCTCCAGTGCTCACAAGTCTTGCAATATCCATGAAGGCTTTAACACAGAAGTGACTTTTTGCCTTACAGCTACCTATATATATACGTATGAGACTAGCCTGGGTTCTCATTAATGAGACACCAAACTCATTATCTAACCCTGGAGTGAAGGGGGACAGCCATTAAAATGATGTTTGCAAGCCTTCTGAATTTCACAGAGTACTCATCCTACCTGCCGACACCTTCTTCAAGGGGCTTCTTGAGACATGTTCATGACAGTTACTGAAAAGCAGAAAACTATGTTCCAGGCTGGAAGAAACACGCAAACATAAAACAGGCCTATGAGACACATTTTCATTGCAAGATCTACAAATGAGTCAGGGAGTAACATTGGACAATTCAGTTTACCCAACTACACATCAGCTGAGGATTTCTACTGCAAGTAGAAAGTGCTTTGTGGAGCACTTAGGGCTTTACTGAAGAAAAGCGTTTACATAGTTAATCCAAACCTTGTTCTTAGATGCAGTGCATAAAAACATGATCTTTGATGTTATTATCAGAAAACAGGGAAATCTGTTTATCACCATGCAGGTAGGATTGCCTGGCTTCCTTACCATCCAGGCATGACTTTTTGCCACAAACTGGACAGCTCCAAACCTGACTGCAACAGCATTTCCCTAGATACCACTGTCACACAGAAACATGCTTCGACCTTTGTTCAACCACGAGTGCTAGACAAGATAGTCTTACGGTATGGATCAATTGTTATGATGTAACACCAAAAAAAAAAAAAAGATAGGGAATCTGAAAGATGAGAATGACTTCTTTGGGTATCTTTGATCTCACTATGGTTTCATATGCAACAGCTGTAGTCTATCCTTCCATTTCTATACCTCTTCCCACAGTTTAAATAGGAAATAAAGTTCGTGGTCCAGTAAATTTGAAGAGCGTCATCAAGTTCAAAGCCTCTTTAAGCATTTTAATGGTTCGCTAAGTGAAAACTGTGAAGACTCTGTTTGTTTCCTAAAAGACTTTGGCTGATATTTCAAATGGAAATCTAATTACTATGATTCATGGGTATTTTCATACTAGGAAGGTTGCAAGGATTTCAGAGCACAGCAAAGCGTTAGTAACATGTAGCTCATAGTTTATCAGAGAATACATCTACTTAAAACAACATTCAAAGTACACCAACACAATCACTCAGACTACTAGAGTTGTCTAATGTACTGATCTTGAGCTACGTTTGCCAAAAGCCATATAGTGTAGATGAAACTCTCTGTTAATCAAAGACCATTTCTAAAGTGGCAGGCACTAATATTGTCGCATAAAATTGCAGGAATCTTTGGCTTGATTACCGTATGAAGGAGTATAACAATCAGACTTGAACCTTTGTCTGCCTAGAATCACAGGGAAGGAGAGGGCAAAAGATGCTTACTCTTTTAAATCGAAGTCATGAAATATGTTAAAATTATCTAAAGGCTTGTAGGCAATTAAAGCACTGTATGAAGTTACACTGTATGGGTGACTACGTTGGCCTTTTATCTGGCCTTCTGGAACTTTACTGCTACAAAGTAATATTAAGACAATAAAAACTGAGTGATTAAAGGAAAATAGCTCTTTTTTTTTTAAAGCATATTTTCTTCAGATGTAACAGTAGAAGTTTTGACCCCATTTTATGTTTAATCAGTCAACTAATTATTGCATTGCCTATACTGCTCTTGCACACAGAGGGTGGGGATAAAAAATCTCAGAAGGTAATAAAAAGGGAGGAGAAAAAAATAAAAAGAGGAACACAAGACAACTAGTGGTAACTGGTTTCGGCTTATTTTTTTTATAAGCTTTAAAAGATTTTGACTTGATAGCATCTTATATAATAAGATTATTAGGGCATTTTCAGGCTCATTCTATTACAACTCTCAACAGTGTGCACCTTATGCAAGGTGAACAAGTCTTTTTTACTAGTAGAAACACTTCTGAAATGTCTGCTGTCACCCTTCAGCACAAGTGCAAGCTTATTTTTCCTCAGCACAAATCATGATCCAGACTAGGTCTTGACCAAAATTGACACTGAGAATTACGAGTGCCGAAAGTACCTCCCCTTCCTTCCAAAAAAAATGAACTGGCAAACAATTGGCTCTCTTCTTCATTTTCAACATGATTACACACGTAGTAAAATAAGTGCAATGATCACAAAGTACTGCCTGTCAGCAGTTTTACTGCTCTGCAAAATTCACACCATGCATGCACCCTGAAATTCCTAAATAGAAACTTTAGGCAGATTCATTTAAGTCTTTCGTTTTTTCAGAAAATTTAAAATGCGTTTATCTGCTTTCACCAAGTGATTTTGCACATTTCTACTTGTATTTTATCACACTTCAACAATATCTGAAAAGTCAGTATCCATCCTGTTTACAACAGAAGCCGAAAACATACTCTTGTAACTTCCTAGTAAGGCAGAGAAGGTAACATGACAAAGCTAGACCCATTCGCTAATCCTGGTCCCTGTCCAGCTCCATCAGAGCCAGCCACAGCAGCTGTGATTTCAGGTGGGAAACCATACCTCAGCCTCCAGCATCCCACTGAGACATGCCCAGATCCCCGCAGCCCTTCTGCACAACAAACACATGCAGTTGCACTGAATGTAAAGTGAAGCTAGCCCAGGTGATCTCCAAATGAGCTTGAAGGCTCAGCCCGAGTGGCTGCCACACAGATGCACAGCTAGTTTTTCATCTAAACATGCAGCATTTTGAGACGTGAAGCTGCAGTATGGTTTGCAGTAAACGTGGCTGACAGCGCCGGATCAGTGCGTGAGACTCACACAAGCTGCTCTGCCCTGCTAATGAGTAACAAACCTGGTTATTACCTGGAGGGAATCAGTTTTTTGTCTGGGGTTACATGCAAGTTATTTGTTTGACAGGTGATTTGGTCTCCACCACCTCCCCCAAACTCTCTTTTGCCCTCCTGCAGGTTTTTTTGGGTTGCTTTCTGTGGGTTGTTTTTTTTTCAAATTCTAGTGGTAATTTATCTATTTCATGTGAAACAAAGTCCAGCCCATTGTCAGCAGTTGCAGGTGTATTCAGTAAACTTGAATCTTGTAACAGCCATCCTCCCTCTCGTGTGCCCCCCCACACACACACACACACTGCTCAGTGTAAAATGCACTAAAATAGCTTGTTGACTCTCTAAGCACTGAATCACTAACAGCTGCATGTGAAAATATACCTCTGAGAACATTACCATTCTGTGGAGGAGAGGAATGCTTTGAAACTCATCTCTCGCGCAGTGACTCACTGATAACAATGTAGGATTCATTCGTTCTCCTGCTGCAAATGGAAAGCCAAGACTTATCAGAAGTGCTGTGAACAGGCAGCAGCTGCTGAAGCCCTCTATGAAGATAAAGTGCTCTTGGCCACCTTATTTTGCACAAAACCTGCCTCTGAAGATGGGCAAAAAGTATGCTACTGACAATAATTTGGGCACAGTTCAATAACAATGCTATTGTTATTGTCCTAAAAGTTGAAGGCAGCCTGGGCTGCAGTGATCATGCCCTAGTGCAGTTCACCGTCTTAAGAAGACTGAAGCCCACGAAAAGCACAGTTAGGACTCTAAATTTTAAGAAAGCAAACTTCCAGCTCTTCAA
>JAOQGH010000019.1:36757539-36768833 GCA_025769975.1 Gallinago jamesoni | reverse complement strand
AGGGGGGTCGGACTAGATGGCCTTTGGAGGTCCCTTCCGGCCCAGATGATTCTATGATTCTATGATTCTATGATTGTCCTAAGCCTAAGACAGAAGTTATACCTGGGCAAGCAAAATGTCACATTTCCTCCTACTGGTATCAGCATAAGGGAGAGGCTGAAGCAAGTCTGAACGCTACTTGCACATGGTACTATTAACCTGTTGGTGACAGGCTGAACAAGAAAACAGCAAAAAGAAACAAGTTGCGAACACAAGAGTAGTGGCTGAGTAGTCAAAGTGGAATGTACAGGAGAAATGGCACCAGAGGTGAAGGAGAAATAAGAAGAACACAAGTGTCTAAGTGTACCAGAAGTATGTGCATGTAAGCCATATGTTTTTTTTCCCCTCATTGGGAGTGACTAGGAAGGACAGTTCTCACTCCAAATGCAATTTTTTTTTTTCCAGGAAGACAAACGTTTCAATTATCAGATTAAGGCAAAGCAGACCATGTGCCAGTTCTAATGGCTTCTCCACTCCACCAAATGGCATTTGGTGCAGAGATGCCCAGGCTACAGGTTTGAGAGACCCAAACCAATAAGCTTCCATGGCAGGGTGGATTTATCAGCTGAAAACCTTGCCAGCAAGCGAGCATTGTGGTATGCCAGCCTGGTTCTCCTGCACCTAGGTACAAGCTGGTGCAAGCCTCCCTGAATTACCCTCTACTTTTATATAGGCTATCACGAACACGTGAGGGACCAGTTGCCTCATCTTAGGGTTGTACAATGCCAGCAACGCTACACCTTTCTTACATTCTTGAATTGCTTACTTTCCCGTGGAGGCGGAGGGCGCTGCCAATAGATGTCAAAAATCGCGAGGCTACAGACATGGCAGTCAGTCTGTCCACCAGAAGGTGCGTAACTGATCGCGACACCGCACACATCGGGACAGGAACCGCACCTGCTGTGCAACACAGCCCAGGATCACCAGTGATCTGCCTGTTACAAACCAAACGATGTGGCACTCGAGAGGCCAAAGGAGGTCAGTTTTAAGTCATATGGCACAGTGGTAGATGCAAGCTGTTTGAATGGTATACAGGCCATGTTTAGATGATTTGAGATTCCTTAGGCTGCAGCTCTCATGCCTGGCTTATCTGATGGCCGGGGATGGCTGTGCTGGCTCTTGAAATTATTTTCCATCTTAAAAACCATTTTAAAGTGTAGATATATGATAACTATGTCCCAAAAGACAAACTTCAGTTTCCTGATGCTGTTACTAGTGATGGTGCTCACTTATCTCCTTACCGTAAACTGTTACCTGATGGATGCCTGTTTTGAGAGCACCACAGAAACAGTCTTGGACTGATGCAGAAAAAAGTAGGCATGTTTTAAGGAGAAGAAAATCAGGTTATTTTTATATATATTTCATAGTTTATTACATCACTCTTCTGAATTAAATCTGTTTCTTTTTAAGGATGAGCCTCCTTTGGAGTACTGCAGAAAGAGAAAATATTATTAAAAAACCCTGAAATGCATGCTATTAAAATATATCCTTGGAGACAGGAGATTGGAAGCAAAACACACTTTCAGAATTTTAGAAGGAGAAAGCAACACACACAAAAAATACACCTTTGAAGCTGCTAATGACCACAGGAGAGCCAGATGCACGTGGCTGTATCAACTACCAGTTACAGGTTTAGCCATGCAGCTCATTACAGAAGACTGACGTGGAAATTTGCTTCACAGCACTCCACAGAAGAGCAGAGGTGCAACTGCAGAAGGAGACAACTGCACAAACCCCGCTGCCACTAGTATTAAAATAGCTCCAAGCCCATTGCAGCTGGCAGTGCATGGCCACATCTAACAACCCTCACTTGCTCTTTGGAGCACACTGCTACCACGAACAACCACTGTTCCCTGCAGATTGCAGTGGTAACAGACAAATTTCTCATCTTATGTTAAAATCCAGCCAGGCAGATGCAGCAGGGCATACCCTACTCGTGCACATCTTGAGCCGACAGGCCAAACTCACGCTATCTGTAGCGCTATTAAACTGGTTCCTGTTAGAATCATAGAATCATTTGGGTTGGAAGGGACCTTAAAGATCATGGAGTTCCAACCCCCCTGCCACAGGCAAGGACACCTCCCACTGGACTAGGTTGCTCTAAGCCCCAACCAGCCTGGCCCTGAACATCTCCAGGGATGGGGCATCCACAGCTTCCCTGGGGAACCTGTTCCAGTGCCTCACCATCCTCACTGTAAAGAATTTCTTCCTAATATCTAATCTAAATCTCCCCTCCTCCAATTTAAAACCATTGCCCTGGTTTTAAATTGCCCTGACAAGTCTTGTCACTACGCTTCCTCGTAAAGAGTTCCTCTCCAGCTCTTCTGTAAGTTCCCTTCAGATATTGAAAGGCTGCTATAAGGTCTCCCCGGAGCCTTCTCTTCTCCAGGCTGAACAACCCCAGCTCTCTCAGCCTGTCTTGATAGGAGAGGTGCTCCATCCCTCTGATCATCTTCATGGCCCTCCAAATTAAGAGGACAGCTGTTAAAATGAAAGGAGATTGAGAACAAAGCATACCCACAGACACGGGCACAGAAAATGCTGTACAGATACTCTTGGCAAAAATGTAAACATCGTCCAGAGTCACAGAAAAGACGTGCCACAGTTGTTGTGTCTAATGAAACCTATCTGTAATACTGCTAGGAGCAGGATGTTCTTACTGGCGAGTTAGAGCTTGCTCTGGGCTGGACAGGGCTGGGGGGAAAGCAAAAAAATGCCAAAATCCTGCCCTGCAGAATGGCTGCAGCTAATGTAAGGGTGTGTTTACTATTGCCATTTCAGGTGGGTCTACGCTTTATTACTCTACTCAGGATTACTGCCTATTACACAGAGTATCCTCCTTTGTCTAAGAGTTTGTTTTAAACTCACAAAGCACGTGTACCCTCTGAAATAGATGCCCAATTTGGTTAAACAAAATCTCAAGATTGCTTCATGAAACCCTATCATACAAAGCTTGATGGTCTGTATTAGAATTAACCAGGTCTTTCCCTTGCAACACATACACTGCTGACACAGAAGTAAATTCCTGTGGAAACCAGTCACTCTGTACCTGCAAAGCTTTATGTCCCAACAAAAATGGGACACGAACTCATGCTAAATGTATCTCTGGGTGTTGGTGGTAAGCAACATGGTATTCAAGCTCCTAAATATCTCTATACCTCTCTATATCTCTATACTACTACTATGATATCTCTAAATACCATAGTAGTGATGAATATGGATCCGCTTTCTAAATTTCTCATCCATTAGTTGGGTACAAGAAGTTTGAGCTTTGTCTTATATTTTGTACTTGGATTTTGAAAAATAAATTAGCTGTTGCATGAATGCAACAATATTTATGGGAGCATGCCTACACCTCTGAAATTAAAATGGGCCACTTGTTTTATGTGTCCTGTCAAATCACTTAAAGCTTGCAGATATTATCACCGGTTCATTGATCACACACAAATTCAGCTGTTGCTCACCAGATTTCAGAGGATTACATCATGATGCCCTTTTCCTGAGCAACAACTTGCTTGTGTTTCTTGTGTAGCCAGTACCCTACAAACATCCCCACCATGAGGTACTTCACGTTTGCATGGTATTTCCCAACTTACACTGAAAACAGAACTGGCACATTAGGAAACATGCTGCCTCAAGCACAATGCTGTATTTACCCAGCCTGGGCCGTGACCTCAGCTGGGTGTGCTTCTCAGTCTTAGGTAAGCTCGCAAGAAATTTATATCTTCAGCTGTTTCTATATTTTACATTTTTCTTTGCACAGTGAGTGTCTGCTAAAAATCATTATAATTCTAAAATCCAAACACTGAGTTAGCAGATGACTTACTTAAAAAGCTGACTGGTTGCTTGTACGCTACAAACACTCACTTCGTTAGGGCCTAATTTGCCAGTCTGGAGCAAGGCACTAAAGAGTGAAACAGCTATCTGTTTTAGCATTTTGGTTTGATTTTCCTTTTTGCACTGGACCCAAATGAGCCTCAAAGTGCCAGTCAGTTACAGGTATCAGAACTTCAGCTAAAAAAAAAAAAAAATAATATATCAAAACTAATTGTAAGATTTCTAAAGCTAAAAATAAAAAACCCTCTCTTATGCCAGAAGTACCAGAATACTCAAGAGAAGCCAGAGACATATAAAAAAGCAGTTGAACCTTAGAAACCTACTGGTTTAAATGGGAATGCACAGCTGTAAACAAAAGCAAAATTTAGCCTCAACTTCCTTTCTCTGCCTGGCCCTTCAGAGTATACAGGCTTCCTTGGCAACCAGGCAAAAAACTTTCAAGTATGGAGTGGAAATTTCTGGGCAGGATTTTAGTTTTATTTACACCATCTTGTCAGTTTGGCACAAGACAGCACTACTGAGAGATTTATAAGATGAAAGAACTTGCACTGCAAGTCAGATCATCCCTGTAAGAGATCTGCTGGATGTAGCCCTATATGACAGATAGTATTTTAAAATAATAAAACAGTTTTGAGGCAATGCAAGGAGAAGTGGAACAATTCAAAGCTAGGCTGCCACTCCCATCCTTAAGTTCATCTTAAAATTGTCCCAGTAAATTACCATATGTACGTACACTGACCTCCAAATACCAGGGCCCGGTGCTGCCAAAAGGAACACTGTTTTATGAGATTAAAAAAGCGCCTAAGGAAGACCCGTTTTGCACACCTGCTACATAGATTTGGATGAATTATTTTCAACTAGATTTAGTTAGGATTCTATGAATGCACTTCTGAAGAGGCAAATACATTGTGTGCAAAATGTTTGCACAGAAAGACTTACTGTGATTAAATTACAGACTGCGGGAAAAAGGTTTATAATGGAAATGCTGACAGAACTATGCCTATTAAGAGAGCTGGTATACCACACATTCTCCCAGAGTGTAACAGCTCCGTTACAGATCTCCGAAAAACAAGATCTACAATGACAGCAGTTGTGTAACCACTGGCATGTTTATGGTCACTTAGAAAAATCAAACTGCAACAACCAAAATCGTGTTCTGTGGGCCAAAAAAAGGAGGCTGACGCTGATCCAAATCTCTGATGAAATTTTCCTGTTTCTTGGAGCACCATGGATTTGCACAACTTCATGCATATCCACTTCTGCAGGTACTACTCCCAGCATCTCACAGTCCCTGAAGCTGGATCAATACCACTACCATGTGGCTCCCTGTTAACGAGAAGCAAGAAGTGCTGCTCCCAAGACAGAGGGCTCAAGAGCACAGGACGTTAAGAGGCATAGCTGGGAAAGCAGAGATGGTTACTAAATTTCCACTAGTATCTTCAAAAATGCAGGAAAATCTATATGTATTTAAATAAAAAAAGAAGAGGAAAAGCATTCATTTTAATCATGACATCCTCACAGCCTTTTCTAAGTTAGCAGTCATTGTACATTTTCAAGCTCTAATGATTAATTTGAAATTTGGAACTACGGGGACTTTGCATATGTGAGAACCGGGTACAAATCAGAAAAAAAAAAAAAAGCTTCATTATGAACTGAGTAACAAGCAGAATAACAAAACTGGACCAGCCAGTTTTGAATGGAGCACCAATGAGAGGTAATGAGAGGTGTCTATCTCTTTGTGTCTGTACTCACCTCTTCATTATTGTTGCCACCTGTGTTGGAGCTTAAAAACTTTGATAACATATAGCCCCTTTCACTGTGTGAGCACAACTTTCACTTTATGAATAAGACAAGACATAACCAAAACTGAATTATTTTATTACCGAGTTACAACCGTGTTCTATTTAGTTTTGTTTAGTCTTTGGTTTGTTTTTATCGATTCTGTGGAAAACCAGGAGCCTACACTAAAAACTTACCAAGTAAGAGTTAAAGTTGCTCGGAAGCTCTGGACAGTGAGTGGATTTTCTTCTCTCTTTCAAAGGCAGTCGGTCTTAGTAAGTCTAATACAACTTAAAGACTAATGCTTATCTTTTTCCTGTTGAAACGCAGGTACCATAAACTGGAGAAAAGTCTTAATTGAACATGGTGTAAAGATACTCTTCACAAAGATTGCCTCCTGCCTTGAAAATGCATCAACTTCTAGAGCAGAACCCAAAATATGTTCAGAAAATAAATAAATAAATAAATAAATAAATAGAGCTTAATAGGAATTTCACAGATGTGTTTCTTCTGGGAAGAGGGTAAGTTACCCGCAGCAAGCTTGATAAAAGACACCTTTTCCCAACAGAAAGTAAAAGAATCAGGGAGGCTGTTTCTGAGGCATCCTGCAGAAACCTGCGGAGACCTGTGCCGCCGGAGGCTGGAGGAGGGGGAGATGGGGGGGGGGGGGGGCGGACGCCCCCTCGCCGCGCCTGCAGACCGCTTGTCGGGGGCACTGACACCCACAGATCGAAACCCCGCACGGGAGGGGTCCGCGGGCGGCCGTGCCCTCGGGAAAGCTGCGCAGCGGGGTATATACCGCAACGTGCTCCCCCGGAGAGCCGCGGAGTGGGGGGAGCAGTACGTCCGGGGCAAGGCGGGGGGTATGCCTGTAGACGCGGGGAGGGGGTGCCTGCACAGCCGGGGGGCAGAGCCCTCTTACCTTCCCCGTGCAGCGCCCAGGGCAGATGCGCGTAGTCCCACTCGTAGCCGCAGGCGCTGTCCTCAAAGGCGCAGGACCCGGGGGACAGCACGGCGGCCCCGGCCAGCCGCAGAGCTGCAAGGAACAAACCCAGCCCCGGTCACAGCCCGCCCGGACCGGGCACCGCGGGACCCCCGCGGCGGCAGAGCCCACCCCGCGCCCCGGGGCTGCGGCGGGGGGCCGTCGGGGCGCGTCCCCCGCCGCCCCTTACCCTGCGCGGCGAGGAGGCAGAGCCACAGCATCTTCCGCGCCGGGGGAACCGGGGCTGGCGGCGGGCGGGCGGCTCGGCGGCCGGGAGAGCTGGGGCGCGGCCGAGCCCAGCCCGGGGTTGCGGCGGCGGCGGCGCTGGTGGCGGCCCCTCGGCACCCCGACGGGGCGCAGGGAGGTCGAGCCGCCGCGGACGCGGGAGCGCGGGGGAGGGGCAGTGGGCACCGCCGGTGGGCGGCACGTCCTACCCACGGCTCTAAGCGGGGTCGACCCGACCGGTCCCCCAAGGCCGGGGGCGGCTGGGGCGGGAGTTTCCCTGAGGGCGGGAGTGCGGCCGCCTCTGCGGGCAAACCTGCTGAAGTGCATCACCCCCCGGATGTCCTGTGTTTTAAGTGGGTTTTCCTGTGTTTTAGCTTGTGCCCACCGGCTGGCTCCTGTCACTGGGTGCCACTGGAGGAGCCTGGCTCCATCAAACTCCCTCCCTATCGGGTGTTTGTACACATCAGTAATATGCCCGCTTACACCCATCTGCAGGGAGCAAAGCGGCTCCCACCCCACCAGGGCTCCTGTGCCACCACCACAGCCTGCCCTGCTGTCCTGTTGAGCCACAAAACGTGACATAACCGGGGTGGCTGTGGCAGGGTACCGTCACATATTTTTTTCATAAGAAAGGTGCAGGAATTGCTGGGGTGCTCCAAAAGAGCTGGAGTTCATAGGACAACAGGATAGCTCAGGAGGGGGCTGCGAGATGTCTCCACTCCAAACCCTGCTCCAAGCACAGCCAGCTCTGAACTCAGATCAGGCTGCTCAGGGCCTTATCAAGCTGGGGCTTAATAACCTCCAAGGCTGGAGACAGCACAATCTGTTTGGGCTCGAGCTCCGCCGCTGGGGAAAAAGTGTTTTCCCTACGAATGATCTGAATTGCTTCTGTTTCAGCCGGTGCTCTTGCTCCCTCCCACCATGCATTGCTGTGAAAAGTCCAACTGCACCTTCTCCATCCCCTGCATTGGAGCAAGGGATGCTGCTGGGTGCCCCCAAAGCTGTCCCTCCACCGGCTGAATCACCCCTGGTCCTTCAGCCTCTCCTTGCAGAGCAAAGGCTCCAGCCCACCATCTTGGTGGCCTCACCTCAGTGTTGTTCCTGAACTAGACCCAAACTAGAGGCAGTACCCAGATGGGGTCTGATGGTCGTCAAGCAGAGGGGACAGTCCCTGCCCTGCCTTGGCTTTCAGGGCCATGTCGTGCTCTCACCATCCCAGGCATCACTTGCCCTCTTTGCTGGCAAGGCCCACAGGTGGTCCCAGCTCGACTCACTGGCCCACCAGCACTCACGGCCATGGCCCAAAGCTGCTCCCCAACGCTGCCAGCCCCAGTTTGGATCTCTGCCTTCCAATTGCCGGCAGTTCAATGTTTGCCCACGTTGAATTTCCTGGGTTCCTTGTTAGCACCTTTTCAGGTCCATTTCAATGGTAGTCCTGCCTACAGCATACCCACTGGTCCCTCTGTCTGGTGTCATCTGAAAACTTGACACGTTTGCCCCCCGTTCCTTCCTCCGGGTCAGATCTGCCAGCTATGGCCATGTAACACAGATTAAAGCGCCAGTCTTCCCTGTTCTATGTTTTATCTTGCTTGCTTCAGCAGTTGTGCAACACAGTTCCACATTGAAAACTAGCAAAACTTAGCTGACCAGAGTATTCCTCTGTCTATTCCAAGGTAAATAAATTCACTTCAGCCTTGCTATTTGGGTCATCACCTAAACAAATCAGGTACAGTGAGAAATTTGAACAATTGGCTTCCTGAAAACATCCAAACTTACAAAAGCCACCAAGAGGATGCTGGATGTCAGAAGCGTTTTGTTGGACTACTCCAATACCACTTTCTACTAATCCGTGGGCTCCAAGGAAACAGGAAAGAGCATCAATCCATAGAGACCTCCATTTCAACAAAAACTACTTCAACTCATGCCAACTACTCTTCAAAGTTATAATGTGGTTATATTTCTTCATTTTCTCACTGTCTGTATTAAAATTTGCTACTTGTGGAAATGGTTTTCTAAGTACAATCACTGGCTTCAGTATCACATCATCTGCTAAGGCTATGACAGGGAAGTACTAGGAACAGAGTAGAACAGCTACATAAGGTTTTTCTTCAGCCATTGCAAACAAATGTGTGCTTTGCTTGACAGCCAACACAGACTGCTCCAGTTATTTGGCCTTTATTTTTCATAATGTTGGCAAATTTTGGCATGCATCGAAAGTCTCAGTGGGTTTCTGGCAAAGTCACTTGAAGCCAGTGAAAGATCTCTTATATTCACTGAGTTTTTATATTCCTAAGTAACTTCATAATATACTTAACATACTACCATTTCTGAATCCTATGTAGCATCTACGACTTTCCCCCTTAAATTGATGTAGGCACTGCATCCAGTCAATTGTACTAACAACCCTGGGGATATCTTGGATAAACGCTCCAGCTCTCACCCAATTCAGATTTTATCCATGAAGATTTTTGGCTGACAGACTTTGCTGGGTTTTACTGGGGGTGGGAGGCTTATAATATCAGATCAGCCATGTACATAATCTACCTTTTTAATAATCACTCCCAAATGTCTTCGATTTGAAAGGTTTTGCATTTAGAACAGACACTGTATTCTCGTGGGGAGCACATGCTTGTTAGCTTTGGGAAACATCAGTGAATGATTTATGGGAAGTCTTTAACCTGCATAAAGTTAATTTTTTCCTGGTGTTCCATGTGTGTCAACAGCAGGTCCTTAATTTCAGCCACTCCATTGTAGGAGAACTAGAGTAGCACCTACCTTGGAGATGCCTGCTAACAGTTTAATTTTGAATTTGCTGGGTACTAGTGCGATTCCTTCAGTTTCCCCAAAAACATAATATTTGCATCCCTCATTCATGGGTTTGCACAGTGGCATTTTCAGATTTCTCACTCAGATAGATAAATTACACAAAATTTGCTGCATAGTTCACCTTCAAAAATTCTTGTCTCCTTTCCTTTCCCAGAGGGGCTAGTATACTGTCAGTGCCCTGAACTCCGCTCTGTCACTTACCTGTACTCTTTGCTGTATTCATAATACTTCTGTAATACAGATTTTACAGCTGTTTGTTTAGCTTTTTCCTCAGAGCCAAAAATCAATCTAAACTTCTAAACTTTTGATGGTAAACAACCATCCCAAATCAAAAGAGCTTATATGCAGACATTAGCATCTGCAATAAAATCAGGAAGTTATTATATTTTCCAGTTACTCACTTCCCATGTGCTTCCTGTGGAACTGGTGTGTCCAGAAACAGTTTCTGAATGCCCATAAACATGTTCCCTGCTTTTCCTAAGGATACCTGCCAGGTCTCTTGGGATACATCAGGCTAAGAAAATAGGTGGCAAAATTATCTGGCACAGGCTCCTTCTAAAAATTTTCTTCTTGGGTAGTGGAAAAACTTCCCCCTTTTAGAAATTCACTCAATTCATACACGTTTTTAATGAAACTAGAGGTCTTGACCAGCACAGATAACCTCATTTTTAGGTGGTTTTGGTTTTTTTTTTTTCAGCTTGACCAGCAATTTTCAGAACAAGGAGCCTGTGAGCCCTTCTTCCAATTTCTGCAGGGTAAGTGGAAGAGTATAAGCGTCCCAGAAGAGAGGAACTTTTACTAAAAGTTCTGTATTATCAGTTTTGCTTTTATACCTCACACAATCCTTGGGTAGTTTCTTGCAGAGCTGTCTGCATCAGATGCCAGTCATGAGCTGGTTTCTTCCCAGGGATTTGACTAGTACCAGAATTCAAAATTGGCTCTTCAGCCACAGTCTGATCATAAACTCTATGGTTCATCTTCTTTTTCATTCTCTGTTTACAAACACACCATTCTCGTAGTCCATTTTTTACAGTGTGGAGAATATCACAACTTCAGTTAGAGACGTTAAGTGATTCAGAACCAGCTTCTTCAGAAATAAGGTCAACTTTCCTTTTTTTGCAGGGCTCTGTTTCTCATGCATATTCAGCTAAGAGCACTTGTCTGTGTTTCCAGGGAGTACTCTCTTTTCTGTAGCTTCTACCTGGTCCCATCTCTACTGCTTAGTTTCATTTATTCTTGATATTCTAGACAAAAGATCTTGGTAGGATGTAAAAACTCCTTATCATCCCATGTCTTCAGCCTTCTGTAAATTAGATTGTTTGTCTGCAAAAGGAATTCAGACAGAGGTAGGCCTGAAAGGGCCAGCTTTTGCAGTAAGTTACCTCCTCAAAAGTTGAAATGGTGTCTGTGTAGCATCTTCGCTCAACTTTTGCAGCTGTCCCTTTTTCTGCCCTCCTTTTCCATCTCTGCTGCAATGTGAGCAAAGCCCACACAAACACACAAACTTAAAGTCAAGGAGGCAGTGGATTTAGAAAAGAAAAGAAAAGAAAAGAAAAGAAAAGAAAAGAAAAGAAAAGAAAAGAAAAGAAAAGAAAAGAAAAGAAAA
>JAOQGH010000019.1:36702136-36757439 GCA_025769975.1 Gallinago jamesoni | reverse complement strand
AAGAAAAGAAAAGAAAAGAAAAGAAAAGAAAAGAAAAGAAAAGAAAAGAAAAGAAAAGAAAAGAAAAGAAAAAAGAAGAAATACAGCACATTACAACTTTTTCCAGACAGCTAGAAATAGAAAAATGAGATGGGTTCTCATCATTCCTTGCTTAGACCAAATCCAAACATCAGATAAAGACTTTTCCTCTTTTGGACAGAAGCATCATGTTGCTTAATCTTTTTGAGATTTTTGCTCTCTGTTATGGCTGCCAGTTGCATAATGATCGTGTTTCACTTGAGATGACCAAAGCAGATTCCTATTGCTGAAGAAGAAACAATCAAAACCTGACGCACTGTATGCTGCTATATTTCTTTATAATGCAGTGACAGATTCAAAATAGCTCTTTGAGTGAAGCTCAGAACCTTCAGACTTGAATTAAGAGAATCTAAAGGAAATACTTTGTTTTCTTCTAAAACTATTTTGATTACTTTATTCTTCATTCGTTCTAGAACTGTTACTGCAAGTTTCCTTTAATACTAATTGGTCCATTAAGGCTAAACGTATCTTCTTCTCTCAGTCATACCCATTCCCAGCGCTATAGAGAAGACAATTTCCCATCTTTGACCATTACACACCTCTCTTCCAATCCCTCCGTTTGCTCTCCTGTCCTGTTAAACGCAAACTGCTTACTTTCACTTTCAAAGACTTTCATGACCTCCAGCTCCCTGACTGGCTTCTGCTCAACAATGACATCAGCTTTTATGTGCTTTGATCACATATAAGGTGGTCTCCATAATCATCCACATAGTTTCTTCCTTGTTCTACGTCAAAGGTGATTTCTTTTGTTGTTTGTTTGTTTCTTGCCTGTGACACCTGCAAAAGTTTGATGACAACAACATGGAAGGTGGTGTGCTGTGTCCAACATAAGCCATGCAGGACAGTTGCAGTGCATTTACTGTCTGGTTGGCTCTTTTAATCCACTGTCCCTTTTCTTAGCAGAAAAGTTTTGGGAGAGGCAAGGATTACTTTTATTTCTGTTTTTGTACGGGGCCCAGTTGGGTACTTTGATTCCTGTTTGCTATGGTAACACAAACAATAAGAAATAACAAAGAAATCAGGATCACTTCGTTTGTTACATTGCAAATACTGAAATTCTGCATAATTTTTTTATCCAGGCTGTGGACACAGCATACTTGCCAGATGTGACTTGTGGTATACAGTCTTAAAATACAGACTTCAATTTTACTAGCATTCTCTTGCCTCCTCAGTAAGAATATTTTACATAAGATTCATCTAGTCAAAGCCATACACACTTATGATTTAGGTTTCTCTCCTGCTGCAAACTCTCATAGCTAAGATCCTCAGAGACTTGAATGTTCTCATTTCAGGACATACCTGCTGTGAACCATTTTTGATGGCTGGCTGGCTAATATCTCTACTTAATCTTTTAGAATAAATGGATTTATTCCTGTTTCAAACAGTGACAAACTCTTGGCAGGTCTTTTAGCCAAACTTTCTGAATCCAGATATGTGCACCTGACATAGATGTATTTCCATATCAAGGCAGCTGCTTAGCTAAATGTCTCCAGCAGCTTTGAAAAAAATGCCCATTTTTGCACAATACATATATAGGCACTAGAATTGAGTGTAGTGCATTTTACAGTATATACCACCTTTGAAGAGCTGATGGCCCAACTAGCCAACTGATACCGGTGACTCACCAATATAAGCACTCACTAAGAACAGCTGAAGTGGGCTACTGCCCTCAGTTGTTTTCCTTACTGGTCTACAGGATGTTTCATCTCTTAGCAGGGATTTCTGGTCCTACCAAAGTTTACAGCCCCGTGTGTTAAACTGGTGGTTAAACTGGCAACTCCAGGTCGCTGTACCTTCTCAGGAGCCACAGAAGTGTCAGGAGATGTGTGTAATGTCAGAGGTAAGTGTCAATGGGATGTTCTGAAGGGCAAAGGGGAAAGGTGAGCAGAAATCTAAACGGGTATTAATATTTGGAAGGTAAAGGGAAGTGCAATAGAATGCAGTTTGTGGGGAGTTTTGAGAAAATATTTAAAATTATTAGGCCAATGGTGAGTGCAAATGCTTTTCAAAGTATAATTTAGATTTAGATTAATGTAGAAGCATTGGAGGAGGATGATACAGGATTTCTAAAAGCCTAGGTGAGCCAAATTGTAACAGTCAAAACAAAGTGGTGCAAGGGCCTCAAGACAGTAAATAGTGAAATGACATAAAAATTACTGAGACTGATGTAAAACTTCAGAGTGGTCCAATAGACTCTCTTCCAAGAAATGTGCAGAAGGGGACAGCACATTTTCCTTAATAATGAATTCGTAAAAGCAATTTGCACCTTATTAACTCTCATTTCCCAAAATCCCACCATCTTTTTTTGCTGCTGAATTAATTAGGTTGTCCTCTTCATGTCAGGGAGTAACATAATTACACGTATGTTAACGAGGCTACCTCACAAGTGAAAGCAAATGTTGGAAGTGTCATCATATATGAGTTTTTAGGAGTACAAAAGCCTTCTACAAATGGCAGAATTTAATTCCATAGGCACTTATACAGTTCTTTCCTAAAGCAGCCAGGAAATGGGTAAGCCACATTTGTGCTTGTTGCGTTTTGAGACAGGGAACGCAGAGGTCCTGGATAAGGCAGAAGGTCAATTTAACATCTCTTGTTAAATCCTGTTATTAAGTGAGCTTGCTTTCAGGACAAAGTTGATCCTCAGGCCACATTTTGCCTTGTGTTTATTTGACTTGTTTCATATTTCCAGATTAACTGCAACACCAGAGAAGCAGAAGAGCGATGATCAGAGTCTGAGCTTTTCCAAATTCCCTGCACTCCTAGGTACAGATACTCCCCTCTACAGTGTTTGTTTTGAAATCCTGGAAAATACACTTTGTAAAAAGATCTCATTGCATGCCCAGACACATCCAAACTTTCCACTTGTTCTCAGACATTGGACACCGGTACTTTTCTCAGTTGGAAAAGGACATCAGGGCTGGACAAGAAAATGAGGTCTTGTAGCACCGTTCAGAGTTCGTATTTCAGTCTCCTCATATACATGTGTTAATGTTATTATTTTATGCCTTACATGCTTTAATGGTACTGTAATTGTGTGTAGCGCTTTACAGGTTTAATTAGGCAGAAATCCTGGCATCTGTTTTGTTTTATATTTATATTCACCATGAAAAATACAAATAATTTGAGCTGAGCTCATCTAATCAGACTAACTTTGTGTTGATGTATCCATAGTTCCTATTCCTGTTGCCCATTGTCTCCAGTGCTTCACAGTACCAACTCACTCTGATCGTGCTTATGAGCCAGTTTCTGCAGCTGCTCTCTTCTCCGTTCTCTGGATGTGTGTCATGCCGTAGGAATATTTTCATTGGCTTTCACTGGGCTTCTTAAGGCACAAATAAGATAAGGTACAAGTCCACGTAAGAGTCTTCCTGAGGACATGACTGACACATCAGAGAGTGATACTAATAGAGCAACGTAGTCATATTCAGTTCACTTTTGTTTATTTATTTATTATTTGATTATTTATTATTTGATTATTTATTATTTGATTATTTGATTGTTATTATTTGATTATTATTTGATTATTTATTACAGCCCTTGCATACAATGCATCTCTTGTGCCCAGGGACTTAGTCCTTGTTGGACTGTACGGGCTGAACTCTGTTATAAATCAAGTAGAAAATGCTTAAAGTTTTGCTTCTCTACACTGTAAAATGCAGTGAAGAGAATGAGGACTCCCCTTTAGTGTTGCTGACCAAGAGATGACGTGTAACGGTGAGAGCAAGTAGAAGGAGTATATATACTCATTTCTTTTGTTCAAAGTTTTCTGAGGGATTTGATTCCTAAGAGAAAAGCAAAGAGAGGCTAGGTAGAAAGTACTAGCAGCCAGTGACTGTGCTGGCCATTTCTGCTCCCATACAGGTTATGTGCCATTTTGGAGGACAAAGAGAAGAAATGCACCCTTGGGATGAGCAGGAAAAGGTCCTGGCAGTTTTATTTGGTTTTTTTTCATATTGTGATCACATTGCACCGTTAGCAGCGAACCGTTAGCTGGCAACTGCCAGCTGGAGCAGCAGGGAAAGGTCCTACCACTACCATCTACGGCATGAGCCACATGTGCACATCAGCATAGCGGGTACATCGGTGTGGTTTTTAGGATGGCTCGGAGAGGAATCTTTTTCCCATTCTGTTGAACTGGTTCTGTATAATGCTCTAACAGCCTGGTATGGCTTTGTACTAACAAAGTACATATATTTGACATGTCCCCATGTATTGTATCTATCTTGATTCAGTATGTCAACTCTTCCATGCACCAAAGTTGCTTCTGGTGATTGATACTCTGAAAACCTCATGTGAAGACCATGCTCTCAAGTACTTCTGGTTTGCTGAGAGTCAGTGACTCATCTTAAGAGGCTCTTGAGTTTATTAATGGAAATTACTTTTCAGTCCAGTGCTGATTCATCTGCCAGGACTCAGCAAAGGGAACCATGTGTCCCGGTTCCGGGTAAAACAGAACCAACCTTCTGTTCAGTAATTTTACTACTTAGCTAGGCTCTTCTAACTCTCTGAAATTAACAACATATTGTGGAGAAATTGTTCACTTTTAGAGTGATAAATCCGATGTTTGTACTCCATGCCAGGGAATGGTATGCAGAGAGGCTCATGCTTATACTTATTGCTGTACCAGTCAAGGTACAGCTAATTTTGTTATTTGCCCTATTAGAGGGTTGGAAATGGAAGAGCCAAACCCTCAACACCATGCTGCAGCTGAGCTTGGTGGGACTGGCTGGTACTGAGGGTGACCATACAAAGCCACAGTGACAGACAGGAGGGGATTTATCTATTTTATATGCAGAGTCAACATCCGCTGCATATATGGAACATCAGTACTGCTGTACTTCCAGATAAAAATTTAGTTAGTGGCCAAACTGACCAATCTTTAATTTTATTTTATTTTTAACAATTCTGTAATGTGCAGCCTGCTGATAGTAGAGGAAAGACCAGAAGGCCAATCTCAAAAAAAAGATGAAGCTGGGCATGAAGTCACACCTCAGTAAAGCTGACTCTTTCTTTGTAAGTGACTCCAAAAAGACTCCAGGGTCCCTCTCTTACATTGGAAGTATCAGCCTACTTTTTTTTTTCTTTTTTTTTTAATTTTTTGGTATTATGTAGTAACTTTTCCAGGACTTATTTATTTCCCTGTGAAGGAAAGCCAGCTGCTTGAAAGAAGCAAGCTCTTGCTGCATATCTATGCATATACTATGATTTCAGGGAGAAGACTAAAAGAAACCTGCATGTGAAGTTACTAAACAGGTTAAATCCCGATGATTTCTTTCTTTGTAAAAACTCTGCTGGCACCAGCAAACTGCAATTTCCTCTGTGGAAAAAAGCACTCAGGTGCCAAGGAAATGGCTAGCATAATTACAGCTAATTAATGTTTTATAACAGCTATCAGGTCTGACTTCCGTGCTTTTTTTTTTTTTTTTTAAATCAGGCAGTTAGCAGACGATTGAACTGTAAGGTGTTTAAATATTAGCTACCTAATAATAGATAATCCTGCCAAAAAGCCCTCCTCACACATGCATGCTTGTAAAGGAGTTTCCTTGCATAAACCCAAGCTACCTCACCTATGCTTCACCAGTAAGGGACAAAAAGCATCACAAGAGAGAAGACCTGGTTTCCCAAGGCACAGTGGAGGCCTTCTGTGGTGGAACTGCCCAGGTGCTCTGCTAAAAATGAGTGGTTATAGAATGAGCTTTGAGAGAAGGAGGAAATATTAATATTCCATATATCTGTCTTTTGGGTTCAGTGTTCAAAGTGGTTTCGGTTCCTGGAAAAAAACACGGAATTACTTTAAGGTTCAGATATTTTACTGAATACTTCAGCTAGTCAGGTGAGAAAAATAATAAATGCTTCTATTAAAGCTGTACTGTAAGTGTCCAGTTACTGGAGGTTAGTTATATCTAGACTAAATAAACAAGCCTTGCTGCTGTGCATGGAGGTACAAGTTTAAATATATACACATTTAGAATAGGTGCTACTTACAGAAACACATTCTAAATTTCAACACAAGTACCATTTTAATTTGAAGTGGGACTTAAAGTACACTGAAACAAGATGTGCTGGAGCATGCATTTTAATAATGATTGACTGTGTAATGGTAACTAGTAAATGACAAATTTCTCATATGGACAAAATTCCATCAAAAAGTCCAGCTTAGCCCAAAGCTAGGATGAGGATTTGGTTTAAAATGGGGTACAGGGATAGTGATGTTTTCATCACCGATTTCCAACTGGGTGGGTTTGATATCTGCAATAGTGAAGTGTAGCCTTAGGGTTAGAGTTCAGGAACCAAAGATCCTCAGGGTTGGAGAAATATTGAAATCCTGCTCTACCTAGACAGCTAGATGAAGGCTACCTGGGGATGGTGTGGTAGGTCATCATATATTTTGAACTGGGGAGGTTTAACATCTACTTTGCAGAAGGACAGGGTTAGGGTTTGGATAAAGGCTAGGGAAATTGAAGACCTTGATGCTCAAATTCCAGCAACATCCTGCTCAGCCCAGAGACCTGGGATGGCAACTGGGATGTCAGGACAGAGCTGTAGATCAGTGCATGTCTGGAATTAAGAGCTGGTCTTAACTCCTGCAAGGACAGCTGATTTGTAAAGGTGGGAGCTAGGTGAGTTAGCTGAGTGCCACTGTATGATCCTTGGAGCAATATGTAATTGACAAAAGTAAACTGTTCTTTACAATGTAGGCTACCTGTATTCTGCTATACATTTTAGCCGTGAAAATAGAAACACGTTCTTTTATTTAAAACTAGAGTAAAATACCATTATTTTCTTTGGACATGACAGAATGAATCAGGCAAGAGAAAATGAAAAAAAAAAATTGTGTAGCAATCTAGAAAGAACAAAATACTGCGGACAGTATTCTCTGCTAATCTGTACCACATGCTACACTATAGGTGTGAAAGTAAACATAAGTAGACCTGTTAACAGCAAATAACATCACTGATCATTTATAAATAACTCTTACCTGTAGGTATTAGCAAACAAAAAAGCCCGTGACAATTGCAGAAAACCTTTTCTGTGAATTATGCCCCATTTCCATATTGGTTCTGTGCCTACAACAATCTATTTTTAAGATTTCTTTGAGATACCAGCTGCTGAAGAAGCAGGAGAATGCCCAGCTGTTCAAAAGCATCTTCATCGTCCAGAGGACTGCATAATGAAAAGAATTAAAGTTGCCATGGTAAAATATTATTTGTGTACAAATAAATGCCCTGTGGTCAGTTTCTCTCTCAGATGACAGTACTTTTGCAGAACTCGGAAGAAAACAGAGGACAAAGCCAAATATGAGGAGATGTACGGAGATGGAAAATGGAAAAAAAAAAAAAAGGAAGTGAGAAAGAAGAAAAGGAAGGTTTGTGCAGTTCTGTTTAAAACCATTATACCCTATTTTTTAGGACTGTGTAAAGTGGATCTACATGTTCCATATCTTGCTGTAAAGTACTTTTCCAGGGGCTTTTTCATAAGACTGGCGCTAGGCTAATGAATCCCTACAGCAGGGGCAAAACAGCTGCCCAAAACAGTGTGGAAATTCTGCACAGGAGTGTTGCACTGTTTAAGAGAGGTCTGCAGGGCTAGTTCAGTTGTGTCTGGAGCTTTTCTGTCTCCAAAGAGTCAGCAAAGAATGGGTGGTATCATACCCTTGGGCTTTGGAGTCCTACAGCTGGAAGTTACTGCACTCACCTGGCCGCTGGGCTAGGATTTTGCGTGGCTTGGAGTCATGTAGTGAGCCATCTCATCTGGCTTCCTTTTTGCCAGCACTGACACCATCTCTTCTTTTCAAACATGGTGAGTAGAACAAGGGCAGATACATTAAACAGGAAAGACGTGTTCGCAGCAACAGCAGTTCCAGTTGCAACAGCCACACGCAACTCATATGCAACAGTAAGCATATGAGACGAAAAAAAAAACCACCCACCAAACTACCACCGCAAAAACAAGAGAGCTGGCATATGTGTGGCCCTTTTCCCCAAAGGGGCTATGCCTGAGTTTTTACGAAGTCGCATCAAAGTGAAGAATACTCTATCTGACTGCAACTGCAAAGGGAACCAGCATCTCGCTCACGCTGGAGACTGCCGATTACTACAAAAAGTTCAGCTTCACTTTTACAAGCCTCCAAATGAGGCAGCTCCAGCTGCTCCTCATTTTTCAGTTTGACACATACCATAAATATACAGACCACAAGATAAATACATATGTAAAGCTGTACAGGCAGGTATTGCCACAGGGTTTCCCCCCCTTCAGCCTGTTCGTGTTAAATGCCAGCATTTCAACAGATTGCATACAACAAAGAAAGATCTCTGTAATGTATTACTTGCTTCGATTACAGGTCGTAACTTGTTACTTACCTGATGAAAAACCCGAATGGCAGCTCCACAGTGTTCCTGCATACCTAATTGATCCTGACATTCACCTTGTTTCAGGGAAAACTGGCCTTTTGTTGTCCCTGTTACACCGTTTTGTTTCGATTCATGAATTTTGCAGCACTGAAACAGTGTTGAAAATCCTTAAGGTGGCAGTTATTGCAATGGTATGAAAAAGGAAATTGTTGGAAGAAGAAAGGAGAGCGATGAAAAAGGTGGTGGTTTATTGTTTAGAATCATCCATTTCATTCCTCAGCAAGAAGAAAGCATGCTAATGAACACAGACATTTATATTTTCCACTCTGTTTAAACATTTAAGGCCCAATAGGGGTTTCATATCCTGATTTTGTATTTCAGTCTAGTTCTTCCTGATTTACCCTGCAGTTGGTATGAGTGAGGCTTCTCAACCTGAAAGGTTATGTAGCCCAAGTTAAGGGAATATAGAATCCAAATATTGTCTTAAACCTTGAAGATACAGAAAAGTGTCTGCATGTTCTGGTCTTTAAAAGTGAAGTTTCATGAAAGAACACCACTTTGTCATTCCTGACTCACTTTCCAACCAAAAATCCTTGCCAATTTGAAAATTTGCAATTAAAAAAATTTATTCCTCAGGTTAATATATTTGTTCCCCAGGAATTATTAGGGGCAACTATTGGACATTATGAATTCTCCCTGCTTGGCAGAAGGAATGACTGGGTCACACATATCATCTCTAGACAAAAAAAAGATAGCAAAAAAAAAAAAAATCTAGAAACTTTAGAGTCTCTTCTTCCTGTTTTTAAAGCTAGCAAACAGATGAGACTATTTCTTCTAAAGTTTTTCACTGAGACAGAAAAAGAAAAGCCAAAATTACATGTCTTCTTGTGGCTGTGGTTTGCACTGTCAGCTGTTTTGGTGAATGTCTGCAAAAAATTTGTGTATGCATGCTGGGCATCTCACACCAGGCCAAAATGATCAGAGGTACAAGCAGTGGTCTTTGCACCAAATGTTGCACTTTGTGGTAAACAAACCAATTTCAGTTGCCAACAAAATTACAGATTCGTGGCTTCCTTGCAACCATGTGAAGACAAAAGCAGTGAGTGAGCATTGCAGTAGATGGCAAGGTCTGAGGGGAAAATGAGTAATAATTAATGACACTGGGTATGAGTTGCCACAACAATGTGCTGTTGTGGATTGACTCCTATGACTGGCTTACAAAATATGGGTATTTCTCTTTCAGCAGTGTTCTCATCTGGTTAGAAGTATTCCATTTTCAGTTCTAGCACCATGACAAGATGGGTTCAATAACTAGCAAGCTGCCAGATCCCTATTCAGTTTGTAGGCATCAGCTGTTACTTGATCTTCTGAGACATGCACTGAGTCTCACCAAACTTTGTGCCTCCTCTGGCAGGCAGGGTAGTAGCTTAACAGCCTCTTCCTGTTGCTTGCCCAGTATCACCCCCAAGGCCAAAGCTCACAGACAGATGTATGTGCTAATTTCTGTAGCCAGCTAGGGAACAAACCAAATAAGTGATGAGGTACTCAGTTATGGGTGGGTCAACAAGAGTTGGTCTTCTGCAGAGGTCCAGAGCAAGGTTCCCACCCAGATTCAACAGCTGTCACCATGACATAGCAACAATTGCATCAGCTTCTCCAGGCTGACTCTGAGCCATCTACTGCTCATCAGTACTCCATCTTTTCCAGGCACTGGGGCCCTAACTTCTTCGTCCAGATCTAGCGATATGAAAAGGGAGAGCTGGGCTCTGTCAGCACACTAGTTTTCATCTCCTAATTTACTTTTTATTCATTTCCTTTATACTGATGTGAACTTGACTGAGCATCTGGAAATCGTCACTCCAGCTGAGAAGTGACTGTTGTTAATAATAATAATGTGAAGAGGTGGTGCCCATCAGTCTGAGTTATACGTAAGCTTACTGTGTCACTCAAATCACCCTCTGCAGAGCAGTGAAGCCATGGGTTGAAAGGGCCATAGAGGTGTTCTCTGAGGGTTAGATTTGACACACTGCAGTAAATAGGGGCACACACTACTGCTATTTACCCCTCAAATACCGGACCTTCTCTCACTGCATAAAATCCTTTTTTTCTTCTTCACGTCTTCTCTCTGTCTTTTTCTTGCTGATCAGCCACAGGCAGAAGTGGTGCATCCTGGAGCACTTCAGGGTCAGGCTTCTTGGACTGTCCAAGCAGAGGTTAAGAGGCTTTACCAAGCTGAAAGGGAGGAGCACATTCTGGGAAAACCCACCAGAAAAAAATCAGCGTAGCCTGGTATTTTAGTCATTTACATAGAAAATAGTTATGAGGACAATGTGAATCTTTTTTCTGGTGAAAACATTCTTTCAATAAATATGAATTTGCAGGGTAAGCACTCAGTGTCATTGTAAAACCAACTATGCAGTGTGAACACCACTAATCTTTCTAGTTGTGTGATTGTCAAACTGGGTTTACAGTGCTGTCCTGGTAAATGCAGTATCTCAGCTCAGTACTCTTTCTGTCTGATTTGAACTGGGATTTTCCACCTCCTGGAAGAGTGCCTTTGCTGCTGGGACATAGGGTATTTTGGGTCTCAGCATCTTTCAGTCTAGCCTGGAGAGTTTTCACTTTATTTAGAGAAAACACAACCTTTTGAATGGAGGAGATAAATATATCCAAATATTCCATAATCCAAATATCCAAAATACCCAAATATTGCCATATCTCAGGATCACAGATTCCCTCAGGCTGTCAGGGACCACAGGAGGTCGCTAGCCCAAAGCCATGACAAAGCAAGGACAGCTCTGGAAAAAAAACATCCTATGGAAATCTGTGTTTGCCAGCTCTGTGGAAAAAGGTTTGGTGATTGGAGACCTTGCTAAGTAGGAGCCAACCACTGTGAGACTTCAGAAGAATCCTAAAATTAATTCCAGATTCCCAGGAAACAGTACTGGAACTAAACATCATCACCCTTCAAGATCTTTTACTCCTCCCATCCTCTCCATCTTTGGTAGAAATCTATGAGAGAGCCTGGACTACACCTAGCTGTATGCTTGGAAAGCAACTTCCATTCTTCTCCCACTCCCTGCTGCTGTGCACCTGCTTAATGCTCAGGATCAATACTTAGCCTGTGTAACTTACTGCCTGTCATTAAACAGTGGACTAATTGGATCATGCTGTGCTAAAGTTCCTGCCAAATTAGTCAGGAAGTATCATGTAGTATAGCATAAATTTCCTGGAATTTCTATTAATCAAATTATTACAAAGGCCTATTCTTCAAACAACTATGTTAGACAAGGATGTCTTGCAGCTGATGCTGCTATAATCTTAAATAAAGCACCTTTTAGAATTGGTTCATCACCTGAGATACCTCCTTGTAATTTATCTATGAGAAAGCTTTCTAAAGCTTACCATGAAGTCTGTTTTGGAATGTATTTTGATCACAGATTCACATCACAGAATCACAGAGGCTGGCAAGCACCTCTGAAGATCATCTGTTCCAAACTCCTGCTCAAGCAGGGTCAGCTGCAGCAAGTTTACCAGGACTAACGTCCAGCTGGGTTTTGAATATCTCTAAGAATGGAGAGCTCATCAGCTGCCTAAGAAATTTGCTCTGGTGTTCAACCATCCAAACAATAGAAAATTCTTTTTTTCCCATTTAAATGGATTTTCTCATGTTTCAGTTTGTGCCTGCTGCCTCTTGTCCCATTACTGGGCACCACTAGAAGTGTCCATCTTCTTTATTCCCTCTGCTAGGTATTTGTACATGTTGAACTCCACCATTTCATGGTCACTGGAGCCAGGGCTACTTGCAACCTTCACATTCCCAAACAGTTTTTCTGTGGAAGTATCAGGAGCAACAGAGCTTCTCCCCTCTTTGACTGTGTCAGGAAATTGTCGTCAATTCAATCCAGAAAATTCCTGAACTGCTTGTGCTCTGCTGCATTAACACTCCAGCAGATAGTGGCTGGAGTGCCTTGGGAGGGTCAGGGCACATGAAAGTGAGGCTTCTTCCAGCTGTCTGAAGGAGACCTTATCTACTTGTTTTTCCTAAGCATGTGCTCTGTGGCAGACACCTGCCACAACATCACCCTTGTGTGTCTGCCATCCCAAGGTAGAGCTCCATGCACTCCTGCTGCTCTCCTGTAAAAAGAGCAATTCCATCTCCTCACTTTCCCAGGCTCTCCTTCCTGATGAGTTTGTATCCCTCCACCCCAGCACTCCAGTCATGTGAGCTACCCCAGTGCATCACTGTGATTGCAGTGAGACTATATCCCTCCCCATGCTGCAATGGATAATTAAATGGTAAAGGGTGCTTGCAGATTAAATGACAAATCCTGAAAGAGAGGGTGAAAAAAAAAATCTCCTTTTAATATCCATTTCATCTTTCTTATTTACAGTCCCTTAGGAATGAAAACGTCATAACCAATAAACAAACAGCTGTGATTTGTCCTCCCTCTTAATCCAAAAGTATTGGAAGGACTAGGCATTAAATAGAAACAGCAAAGGATGCAAGGGAATAGTTGAGCACTGCAGTGAATTATTTGCTAAATTTTGTCCAATAACCCCTTTGGTTGGAACTCGATGATCTTTAAGGTCCCTTCCAACCCAGACGATTCTATGATTCTATGATAAATCACTACATTTCAGTTTTAAGTTACCTTAAAAGAATATATCATGCCTGACTTTTCTTTTGATGACAGTTGGAAAACGGTGGGGAGAAGAGAAACTCCATCCTTGCTATGAGACGGCCATAAGCCCAGGCAGAATTGCAGCACCTCGAGAGCCTATCCCGATACAGTGAGCTGAGGTGGCCCAAAGGGATGGTGACGTAGAGACATGACACAGGATCTGATCACAGAGAGAGAGTGAGCAGGTATGGGCCTTCCCAAACCTGCAGAGAGAGCTAGTCATTTGGGGTAAAGGAATATGCTGTGTTGCTCTTGGAAATAGCACACTTCTGTGTTCACCAGGCGTACATTTGAGGCATTTTGAACACCTGTGTGGTTTTAACATATATGGGTCAATGATGTCATAAGAGTGCGAGGAACAGCCAGACTGAAAGAAAACTGTTAGAAAACCAAAGGAATATGAAGCAGTAGGATGGGCAGGGAGGTCTAACCTGTACAGGACAGCATGAGGGGCAGCAGAGGAAGATGAGACTGGCTCAGGAACTAAGAAATGCAAGAGTGTACTGCAGCTATTTTTCATGAGGCAGAATCACATGCAGCAGCCTCCTTCTAACTTTGCTATATTGATTGGCACATTGTGATGTTTGCAAAGAACCAGACTGGCTTTTGAACAAATGTGAAAAATTAAGATATTTCTGCACTGATGGAAAAGATGCAGCTTGCAAGAGAAACTTGTGCCACAACAGTAGCAACTGTGAACAAAAGCAGATGGAGAATAATCCCGATCAGCATGTTTCCTACATACAACCAACAGAAGTTAAACTATCTTAGACAACCACAGGGGCCATATAACAATGCCAAGTTTTAAAAATCAACAGACTTTGTAATTCAATAACTTCATGTTTACAGCCACTTAATCCGTGCAAGCTTTTGAAATCAGCCTCACCTGCCAATTCAGTATATTTGCTATTGTGCTGCATTATTCCCATTTCTGCTACTCTTAAATTCCATATCTCTATGCTTGTCATTTGAAAACTTCTATATTTCATAACGTATTATCATACCATGTAAAATTTCTAAATGGCATTTATAGACATCTCTGTGATGTAAAAATCAGTCTGTGAAACAAAATGTGAGCTATTGGAGCTCTGTTTCACTGAAGACCCTAGAAAGGAGGTATTCACAGAATCATGGACTAGTTGAGGTCCTCTGGACATCTGGTCCAATCCCCTGCTCAGCGAGGTTATTGAGGTTATTGCTACAGCCAGTTATTGAGGACCATTCTAAATGGGTTTTAAATATCTCCAGGGATGGAGACCCCACAACCTCCCTGGGCAACATGTGCCAGTGCTAAGCTATCCTCACAGTGAAAAAGCATTCCTGATGTTCAGAGGGAACCTCCAGTGCTTCAGTTTGTGCCCTCTGCCTCTTGTCCTGTCACTGTGAACCACTGCAAGGAGCCTGGCTCTGTCCTCTTTGCACCCTCGCTTCGGGTATTTGTAGAGGTAGACACGACCCTCCTGAGCCTTCTCTTCTCCAGGCAGAACAGTCCCAGCTTTCTCAGCCTCTCCTCATAGGAGAGGTGCTCCAGTCCCTTCATCATCTCTGTGGCCCTTTGATGGACTGTCTCCACTATGTCCACATCTCTCTTGTACAAGGGCAGCCCAGAGCTGGATCCAGTAATCCAGGTGTGACCTCACCAGCGCTGAGTAGAGGGGAAGGTTCACCACCCTTGGCCTGCTGGTAACACTTCTAATGTATCCCAGGATGCTGTTGGCTTTTTTTTTTTTTTTTGCCAAGAGGACATCAGATGATCCTTGTAGTCCCTTCTAACCTGCTATACTATGATTCTTTGATTCTATGATATATCACTGGCTCATGGTTGACTCAGCATCCACCAATACCCCCAGTTCTTTTTCTGCCAAGCTGCTTTCTAGATGGGTGACCCCCAGCATATACTGGAGCATGGGGTTCCTCCTCTACTGCAGGACTTTGTAATTCTCCTTTTTGAACTTCATGAAGTTAAACACCACAAAAAACCACAACAAAACAAAATATATTTTTTTAATTCCATTCCTGCTTAGTGAAGTTCCCAGTACAAGAGCTAGGAAGGAAGCTAGTGTCTAAAGGATTCATCTGCTGTATTTTTCACATGTACAGCTGAGGGATACAGCTTAGATAAGCGTGTTTATCATCTGCAACAAATGTATTTTAATTTGCAGTTTTCTATATATTTAATAATGAAAATAACTAGCATATACATATCTCGTATGTTTTAAAGACTGTATAGCACACAGTTCTGCGGGGACAAGATGTACAAGTAGAGATTTTTCCTTCTCACTAAGCCAACTGGTACAGTTGAAAACATTAAATTTCTATTGTCCTACCTGTGTCCATATATGACCACAGCTACAGCACTGTTTCTTTTTCTCTAGATCATCTTTTGGCCGCAGCATTAGAATGACCCTTAGTGCAAAGGCTAAACTTGGCACTTTCATATTTCAGGGATTCCTACTGATATTGTCTTTGGCTTTGACTATCCTGGAATCAACAAGTTTCATCTGGAATTTAAGACTTTAACTGCCTCCAGATGAGAAGCGTGATGGTTAAAAGAGAAAATTGCTGGAACCTTGTTAACGCTACAAAGTTTTAATAAAAACACACACAGCAAATGATATTTTCATCTATTCAGTAGTGAACTGAACTCACTATCAGAGGAACAGATCGTGACTATTTTTGATAGGAGGTTCCTTAGACATAAAGGACCTTTAATACAGTTACTAAATTCTTGTGATCTGGAAAAGATATCATTTATCTCAAAGTATTTTAGAGACAGGCATACCATTCTTATTACTATTGCAGGCATATCTGTGAAACTGGAAACACTTAACACCCTGTTTCTTTGGTATGCACCCAAGTATAATTTATTTTCAAACTGTTTGGGGTGTTTGGTGCCACTATATCCAGTTATTCCTGCACTATCATCTCTAGGACAGTAAAGTTAAACATCGCTAGACAAAGCAATGTAACACTTGTGATATTCTTATTTCTCCTTTATATTAGGTATATCCATTTAAAAGATTATATCAATAACCTCTTTGTATTTCACAGTTACTTTTCCAAAAATGAAATTAATTCTTTACTAGGTTCAAATAAGTACTTTTTAAATTGAGTTTGCCTTTATGGACAACTCTTTTCATTCACACTGAGGAAAACAAAGATCTTTACAAATTTAGGAGGGCCTAATTCTTCAGGTGTACTAACTTACATGCAAAAAACACTATGGATTTGGGGCAAACCACCAGCCATTTTGCTTTAATAAGCACATCAGAACTTCTTTTATTCTTGCTTACACCAGCCAGTCAAATGCCACCCAAGTGAAATAGGAAGACAAGAATCAAGATCAGAACAAGGACTGTAGAAGCTGACTCATAAGAAATTTAGAAGCTGACTCATAAGAAATTAGCAATCATTGTATTTTTTTTACACCATTTGTGGTGCTCTGATGCAAAGGGTTGGCAGGGAGCTCGAAAGGGTGAGATGCTGGTGTTGAAGAGCAGTCCTCACATGTTCCTGTTCAATGTGAAGTCTCCAGAAAGCACAGGGCAGAAGTGCAAGTAAGAACACCACCACCCCCACCCCCCTAGAGAATGGTTTCAGTGTAACCCAAAACCTAAAGGAACAAATTTCCTTTAAAAATAAAATGCTAAGATTAACTCCTTATGCTCCTATGTGTCACAGTACTCCCACATACCATTATCTCCCCACTAAAAGTCATCTGCTCAACTCAACATGAATCTTACAGCACACTGCTGCTGTGACTATAGGGATAGAAAACATGACACAGGGTCTGTGCTTGTATCCAGCTCTAAAGACACTCCTTTTTCCTTCTATAAAACATTTTTTTTTTTCTAGTCATGAACTGACTATGCACTGTAATTTCCTATTTGGTTATGTGTCAGTGTATTGAAGGAGACACTGTGGTAGTTATTCACCATAGTAGTAGGCACTGTGAACACTTGCAGGCTGTGGTCATAATAAATGCAGAATCTGTAGAATCAGAGATAAAATGTCCAGTATCGCAAAGTAAGGAGTGAGTTAAAATAAAAGTCAACAACATTTAAAGCTATAATGCCATGTAAGGATGCTGACAAGTCTGAGCTGCGCTGAAAAGATCAGGGCTAGTTTAGCACTTGGCATGAATGTGGCAGCAATAAAGAAAAATGTTTATTAAAAGCTACAGTGCATATGCAAAGTGAGTGTATTTCTACTGAGACAAGCTGTCTCATTTTGAAGAAGCCAGAAATTCGATGGAAAAGACATGTGAAAATCTATGCCAAAAAAGGTACGCCACGATCAACAAAGTCTTCCTGCTTGGCATCCTCAGATTCAGTCCTGCCAGGAGCCTTTCTTTATTGCTGCAGACAGCTTCACACAAAACATGAGTGTGAAAGCAGCAGCTGTTCTTTTCTGCAGATATGTGGGGAAACATGGTATCCATCAGAAATACCATTTTCATGGGAAAGACCTTATGCAGAAAACAGAAGAAAAAAATCTTCATTGACATAATTTGTTCTCGAGAGCTACCTGCACTAGTTTTCTTCAAATAGAGGAATTCCCAAATGACCAGCAGCAGTGGAGACTTCTGTGGGCAGAAGTGAAAGCATCTGGTTTTTAAGACAGCCATATAGTAAATAACTCTTCACAAATTTATATAAGCATAAATCACATACTAATTCTGATCTCCATAAAAACTAGGAGAAAACCTCCTCAAGCCAGTACAACTACATTTCACAAGGAAGTTCAGTTTAAGAAGAAAAGTCAAGTACAATGCTGTAAAACAGCTGGTGACCATCAGGCTTGTAGAACTCAGACCACAAACTCATTAAGGCAGGAACTGCTTCTTTGTTTGTGGCTGGTGTCTTATTCCTTAATTGCCAGTGTTATTACCAAATGAGAGTAGAATGGAAAGTTCTGTTTTTTCCTAATTCAAAGCAGAACTAATATGACATGAGTTTGTTAGAGTCAGAAACTAAAGTTTGACATGCATAAATAACAGAAACCCTACTACACCATGTCAAGCACTAGAGAGTCAGTCATGTTTGATTTTGCTATGGTCACAAATCATCTCTAATACAAACATTTTACACATTCTCCTGCTTTTAAAAAAAAGAATTATCCATTCATGCTTCTCTATATACAGTTAAATAAAGATTCAAAAACCCTTGATGAAAATAGATGAGAAAAACACCGGTGTTGCAATAAACATACTTCGGAAAATGCTGGCACAGGCAGAATTAAGTAGTCAGCCTACTTCAGTCTGTCTCATAGTGAAATATTTCCCTGGTTTTGTTTGTAATATTCTCTGAATATTATTAATTAAGTCTTTCCACTGATGATTCCAGTGTGCCAGAACCACCCATTGGATTTTGTAAATAGAAAATTAATGTAGCAAAAGACCAGAGAATAATATAATATTAATATCTAATTAATTTCTAGAACAGTCAGAAGGAGGAAAAGGTAAAAAGACAGAACCAAACAGCATTAGACACTGGTTTCAAAAAACTGCACTTACTGACTGAGCTTTGCTCCCACTGAAGGAAGAAACAGATTTTCTCTTGATATTAATGGAAACAGGTGAAGTACTCCAGTCACCTAGAGATGCTGCAAAATGAAAAGATGTGTACCGTTGAAGACTACCTGAGAAACAAATAGACCATTACCTTTTATTCTACTTTGGTCATTGGTATTTGATACTCAAGAGAGAAAGGTAGTTTCAGTAGCACCAAAAAGGTTCAGCCATCCACTAGAACATCCAAGCACACTAATAAGATGCTTATTAATTTTTTTCCTCTGGCAGACAGATACTGAAAAGGCAGCAAAAAGCAACAGAGGTCCTAACATAGACAATCTGTGCTTAAAAATCATACTCTGAGCAGCATGGTTGGGAATTGTGTCCAAGATAGATCCAAAGAACAAATAGGTAACAAATCCATAATGGTTATGGAAGGCATCTTACCTCAGCTTGTCCTCAACATCACAGCTGAGTATAAAGATTTCTAGTTTCAGAACAGAAAAAACCAACAGTATTTCTAAATGAATTATTGTGTGAATAGGTTATTTTCTTTACCTCAGTGTGCATTTTTTCCTTAATAGGCTTGAGTTTCAAATTTTCTAATAGGCCTTAAAAAACCCTGTAGCACTAGATTAAAAAGTCTCCTCCTTTCAACAGCATATTCACATTCAGAGTACCACTTCAGCTGTAGGCAAAATAGCTGTTGGTTCACTAGGATGCAAATTTAAACCCAGTTCTTGTTCCTATACACACTAAAAAGTGCATGCAAGAGATGATGGGTCAAATTCTAGTCTCTTCCAAGCAAAACCCCATGAAAACAAGGCAACCAGAATTACACGCAAAAGAAGCCAGGTCTTTCAGGCAGGGATGCTAACCTACCCACCAAACAGACTTATGCATTTTTGCTTTGCCTTCCAACCAGTTCATGTACAGCTGTGACAACCATTTGGCATATCTGCCATTGCTTATCTTCAGGGCAACCATCTACTGGTACAAAGAACGTCAACCCTCCTCCACCTTCACCAGTTGTGATTGTGGATATCCAGCCACCCCACGGTATTCAACTGGGTCCTTGACAAATTCCCCTCCCTCTTAGGAGTGGTGTCCCAAAGACTGAGCTTTTTGATTTGCATTTGACAAGCATTACTATGTTAAAAGAATTTACAGGGTGTTCACAATGGAGGGCAACTTGCACACATTTGGAGCCAGCGACTATGCCAGCTTCAGACTTAGATTTAACGTGGTGGGTTTTACAAGCCTTTGAAGCTAACCCCAGAACAATTGTCAGCATTTATAGTGGTGATTTCTAACATGCCACTGGGAATTGCTTCATAATCAGAAAGAAAAGAAAAAGAACCACAAAAGTAAAAGTCCTGCCAGAAAAGAAGCAGACCAAATCAGACAGATGGTTAATATTAACTGAAAGGGCATCCAGATTCGTGATTTTCTTTTTCCTTAACAGCAATATCAACAAACAATTTTTAAAAGCTCATAATATTTCTTCAATTAACTGTTCAAACATTTAGTCTCCTTGTATTCCATAGGTGACCTGTCAGCACCATCAGCTTCATCCCCCATACCACAGGGCAACCGGGAATAGGTGGAGATCTCACGTTGTTCCAGAGACTTCTCCCTTTTAAAAAAGCAACCTCTATTTTTTTTTTTTTTGTCCACTAAAAACACACGTGAACCACGTCCTTTCATCATTTTTTTGGATGCAGAGAGGTTTTTTGGCACTAACCTTATATGAGAGGATATGAAATATCTGTTCCTCTGTAATTTAAATACAGCTGCACAAGTAAAGGAGCAAAGGGGTCCAGGCAGTAACTAAAACAGCTGTTGCAATATTAAGACACACCAGTGAACTCTTTTGTCACACAGTGTGTCTTGGGACATAATTTGTGGCCAGTAGGCTTTTATCACCAGAGATGGGAGCCATGTATCTTTCTTCTTGGGTGGCTTCCACAGTTGGACACTATAATCAGGATCAATTATGGATTTATTTCCTACAAAGAACAGCCACTTCTTACAGTTTAGTCTGCTGCTTGGGCCGATGCATGAGATAATTCAGATTCCTCTGTCCCAGACAGAAAAGAAATTCTTGCTAAAGAAATAGGAGAAGGTTTAGCAGACAGGACCCCTTGGAAAGAATTCTTCCTACATATAGTATGCCACAATGTGGGCAAAATGTGTCATTAGAAAGTTATTACTTAGTTATGCAAAACCCTCTGAAAATCTTATGGCAATCTATGTGAAAATCTTTTGAAACATCTGAACATAACATTTAAACATTAGTCAAAAGAAGTACATAAATGAACCAAAGAAGAAAGATGGAGCAAACCCTGGCCTTTCCATACATGGAGCTTTGTCTATGGAGCAAATGGAGATTCACGCTCCTACTGTCCAAACTACTGAAGCATCCCAGAAGATGCAGCTTCATAAAATACCACTTTCCTGGAGTCACACAGTCTTCTCTATGAAACAGCCCCATGTGATGATCGAGTGCCTGGGCATGTGGAGGTGCCAGTGCTCCAGCCTCAGCTGGGCAAGGGAATCTGATGCTGGAACATCTCCAGCATCACCAAACGGAGCTGTTCCTCCTGCTGAGTTTCCTCAACAAAACCCGAATAACCAAGGTGCACCAACAGAATAGGTCCACGCTGAACAGTCCTTGGCTGTAAGAACACCTCACCCACATAAAGAACTGCTCCAGCAAAAGGTCGCCAGGCTACACCACTTATTTTTTCCTACTCAGATGCAGATCTCAATCGTTCTGCTCTATTTTAGGTGCTGTGAAGGGTACAGTCCCCCTGTGACTGCAGCATGCCTGCCTTCTGCTCATGCTGGGGGACTGCCATCAAAGCCTGCCCCCATGCAAGAGCCCGTGAAGCAATTTGGGCATGGAGTGGCCAGAAAAGGTGCGTCTCCTCAGCCAGCACCTCAGAAGGCACATCAGGACCCTGGTCAGTCAGCAGCCATCATACTCACCAGGAGAGATAACCCAGCCCTATCATGCTGATTGATGCAGCTGTTAAGAATATCAGATCTCAGTATTTTGAAAGTTTTATTTGTCACTATTGCGAGATGTCAAAGTAATTACTAACATAGTCGCTAGTGGTGTCTGAGATGTCTGCAGTGAGGTTATGGTGACCCATATAAAAAGTCTCAGTTCACATTCCTGTGGTCTGGGACTTCACATGAGTCCCACTAGCAGATAATTTGTACATTAAGTACTACATTTAGTAGTGTTTCTGATTGTACTTGCAGCTCCAGCTAAGATATCTGCAAGACCTTGGAAAGGTCAAGTATGACCCAGTAAACCATCAGAACAATGAAGAGGCCTTTACAGACATACCACACTTAAAGCTGAAGAAACATTTTTAAGGCTTGCTCCTTTGTTACAGTTTTCCCAGCAAATTAAGAACTATTCCTGGGTTGTTCTAAGAGTAGGTTACTGAAGTAACAACCACTTTCCCTCAACTTCTCTTTAATTAGGTGGAAAAGCAATGAGGAAATACAAAGAAGGGGGTAATTCACTATTGATTTGTTCTAGTCTGCACCTTTTGCACTGTGTAATGCAAACGTGGCTTAACAACCCTAGCATATTCATTTGATAGAAGAGGTTTTGTTTTTAAAGCACAATTCTCTCTAGAGTAAAAAGTAATTAATAGCAGGGTTGGGATTTGCTATCTCCAAGATACCCTGATTGGACAAACTCCTTTTACAGATAAAAACTGTGTTTTGATACCTACCCACCTAATACACCTGCCCAGGTTCCCTGTTTCATGTGCCATTGCCACAAATATTTTTAATTATTTCAATTGTTGATGAAACATGAAACAGGAGGAGTCCAGCGGAACAGAACAGAATAAGGAGGATGGACACAGAGGTGGCTTTGAGACCTTCTCTCTGCCTACATCAATTCTGGAAGAGTTCTTCCTGCATGGGCTGTCACTGTGATCAGGACCCAGGGATATCCAAGGATAAAAGTCCTCAGCTGCAAAGCATAAGGAACAGAGCAGGAGACACAATAGTAGTTCCAGTTTGAAACATGTTTTGTGTCCTCTTAGCTCCATTTTGAGTGGTTAAACTGCCATTATTATTTCCCAGTTTAATAGGAATTGTTCCAACTGCTCATGTTCATTAGCATAAAACAGCAAAATAAATGTTAAACCAGATTATGAGTACTTGTTTCTACAGCTTGAATAAATAATCTCTCTTATTTTCAGTGTTTATTTTTAGTGAAAACTACAGCTAGGATGAGTATTTACTAGTACTATTTTTTCCACTCTTCTAACCTTAAAGAAAGTCACAGCAAAATTTGTAACACGTAGACCTAAAATGAGAATTTGGCCCTCTGTCTTTAACCAAATGTAACTTGTCCTCTCTATGAGAAGAGCTTGGATAAAACAGTAATTTCTTAAAAGTGTCTTTATCACCCATGTATAGGAAGAGATAGAGCTGAAGTCTAGTTAAAGAAAGCTTCCTTTTTGCACTTTTCTTGGTCCTGTTTAAAAATTCTCCTTTCAAACTCCTCCAGGTTGAATAAATATGCTCTGGACTTTTTCTGAGATGAAACACAAAAATTGTTTTATTTCATTCTGAAGCTGCTGAACATTTACAGACAACTGTAAGCTTTCTCCCATGTTTTTCCTTTTAAACTCTACAAGTCCTTTCTACTGAGGAAAAAGGAGATAAGTAAAAAGAGTGAGTGGGGCCAGCAGAAGTACTGAAAATTTAAAATAGAGTGAATGGTAAACTGCAAGAAAAAAAAAAAAGATATTAAGTGCCCAAATGATAGTTGAAATTAATTTTTCTTTTGAAATTTCTCCACCACCAAAACAAAAAATCAAGTCACAAGCATTATTCTCTCATGGAAAAAGCCGAAGGCATCACCACACTCTTCTGGGTTGCACTAGTATGCACTATATTGGAGAAATAAGCAAGTGTAGTTGGAGCATAGTGTGCCTATTATGAAATGCGTGAGGTCTGTGAGGACCACACGAGTGCCAATGCATATAAGAGACAATTCCTGCAAATGCTGATTTATTTGGTACAGCAAAACACCCCAATACATATCACAATCTGAAAGACAGCTTTTTCTTTTGTAGACTGTCAAGTTCAATATAGCTATCACCTGGTGCTTGGGCTTGTACGCGCCCAAGGCAGAACAGAACTGGATATACCACAACACACTAAAGAAACCCTGAATTTGAGTTGTGCTGCTACGAAGAACTGCAAAAAAAAATTGTACTGTCTGTTCCTTATGGATATATATATCTACCCTTCAGCAGGTAATATTATTATGCTCCTCCAGTGAAGTAAGAGGGATAATGTAAAAATAGCCTACTGTGCCTCTGGTTTTCATTCATCAAATTCATATGGTGCCTGCTGACTGACACAGGATTCTGCTAGTTCTAATTCTACTAAAGTTGCACAGATTTTCAATGCTGGTGACAGACCTTGATTTCTGAACAGGTAGATTAGAGTAGAAGACATGGATCTGAACAATCTGTGTGTGAAGGTCTCTCATAGCCATAAGTATCCTGTTACCAGCTTCACATTCTCCATTCATCACCACGTTGATAAGCATAAGCTTATCCCAACAGCTGTAACTCCAGGAATTGACTTCAGCTGTCAGTTGCCTTTCCATTTTAGAATCATACAATCATTTAGGTTGGAAAAGACCTTTAAGATCATTGAGTCATCATCATCATTTTGTGCTTTGTTGGTCAAATTACAGAGAACAGGATGCGCCAGTACATGACTAACCCCTAGAAAGATGTGCTTTTTGAGAACTGAAATAATTCACAAAACCATCAGATCCCAAGTGATATAGAACTTAAAATATGGGGCTACCTTCTAAAGCCCTTTGTTGTTGGCTCTGAGAAATAACTTGCTACTACAGCAAAAAAATAATCTTTGCCCTGAGAAAAAAAAAATCACTCTAAAATCTGCTGGATAAAAGAAGTTTAAATAAAGATATTTCTCTAATAGCTAATCTAGAGAAGAAAAATATTTAAATGTGATTCCCCCTTTTTAGGAGACAACTCCTGGAAGAAGGAAAATCTGGCCATTTTCTTGCAGATGAGAATATCCATCAGAACTTATCTTCAAGTAACCATGATGCAGGACTTGTGTGTCACTACCAATTAGTAGGTCATCCTGTGTCCCTCCCTTTCATTTCACTCCTAAATGGATTTCAAATGCAGAATCATGTTGCCAATATGATTATTTGATTGCAATACTTCAGTTTGGACAAAAGAGTCAGGCTACTTGTTCTTTTTCAGTCTTTCTGAAAGCATTCTTTCAGCATACTCCTAGCTTTAGTATAAATTGTAATGCCACATATTGCTGTCTAGGACTGGAACTGCAGCAAAACATTAACTGTAAAACCTGGTGGATATTGCAAATAACAACAGACTTGGTAATGCTCACAGACCAAAAGCAAAGACCACAAATTTACCTAGGAAAAAGTGGAAAGGACAAAAAGGCCTCTGACTCTGTTCCTCAGCATCAGTCCACATTTACATTATTTCCTTCTACCCAGTTAGTGGGGGAACAGCTCACAGAAATCCTCAAACTCCCATTTTGGCTTCAGAAAAGTTAAAAGATCAAGTTGGGTCTTCACCCCCATTCCAGGACATGAAAAAAAAAGGACACAAAAGGCCCCAAAACAAACTGCTGTAGAACAGAAGATTCTGAATTCACAGGACTGAGTAAACCTATTTGCCAGCTCTTTGTTTGTAGGAAAAAAGGAGGAGAAAGACTGACTTAAGGCTTCCTGGCAATGTAGCCACAAGTGCATGAACTACCCCAAAATTTTAAGAGAAAATGTTGCAGCTAAAATTCCCCTAATCACAACAGAATGGAAGAGAAGTGATGATAAGCCTAGCAATTCTTTGGTCTTCTTTGCCACCATCTTCTGTCCCTCTTCCCAATCAAGAAGTAAGATTTTCTCACCTAGGAGTAGGGAAAAAGGAAGCTACAGGTTCAGGTAGGATCTGATGTAGACATTCCCAGATTTTAGATTTTGGTACTGAATGAAGCCTAAGGCATCTCAGGAAAGATGGGATTTTGTAGCATTCACAAGGTCATAGGAAATTCAGTTTGGAAGGAGCCACAGAGGTCTCTAGTCTAACCTCCTGTCCACCACAAGGCCACTTCTTACCTTAGATCAGGTTGCTCAGGGCTTTATCTGGTTGGAGCTTGAAAGCCTTCTATGAGTTAGATGGCATAACCTCTCTGTGTCCTGGCTCCACCTGCTGCACTGTCCTCAGAGGGAAAAGTTCCTCCTTACATCCAGTCTGAGCCTTTTTTGTTCCAGTTTGTGCCCACTGCCTCTTACCCTCCCACCAAGCAGAGCTGTGAAGAGCCCAGCTGTCTCTTTTATCACCTCCATGGAGGTGCGGGGAAGATGCTCCTGTTAGGTTACTCACAAAAGGAAAAGTTGCAAAACCTAACTAGTAGAAGGCTAGATAACTGGTTTAATGTGGTTGACAAGTAGCAATGGGATTAGGTTCAATTTAAATCTTAAGTCAGAGAAATTAATTTTCTCCCAAGGCTATTTATTAGTAAAAATATACACCAAGATGTGGGTTTAGAGGCAGGTGGGCTTAGAGTTACATGCTCTTCTTAAAACGGTGTTAGTATTTGTTGTGGAAAGTTAGTAAACTGCCATTATGGGCTAAGTCAATTCCGCAGTTGGCTAGTGAATACAGCCTAAGCACTGAAACTGCTATGCAAATAAGAGCCTTTCTCCAGCAAATATCTCCAACAAAATACAAGGCAACCTGAATAGTGATTAGAACAGACAGTTTAGATTATTCTGATGTTATTTTCCTGCAGTCTTGGCAAAGGCCTATTCTGTAGAATTTGCCAGCACAAAATGTCATATTTCTTTTTCTTTTTTTTCACCTTGGAATTGTCTTTAATTGCTGTGAGCTTAAGCACAGCAGTTTCAAACATTTGATGAAGTGAGAAGTGACTATTTCCATGAAAAATATCACACTTCTGTCCTCAAATGTCAGATCTGAAACTGAGACACAGACAATTAGATCCCCTTCTACTCAGAGTGGTAGGAAATCTGCCGCTTAAGTGCCTTTAGCAACTGACTCTTCCCTGGTAGTCTAAAGGAAGACGTAGAAAATTACATCCTAATCCTATCCAATATTCTCTCAAAAGCAGCACTCTATTTTTACCTCTCAAACTGATTTTCAAGGAAGAGATACAAGAATGATGAGCCTGTTAAACAAAATTTACACTTCTGCTGAAACCAAACACACCAGTTCAGTCAAGACACATTTATTTTACGATCTTTTACAGTCTTTTCCAAACCTCTGCTGAGTTCCTCATTTCACAGAGGCTAATTATAAATTTCTTTCGCTCCATGAGGGATAACAGCTTTCAGTTCTCTCCCTCGTGACACTCCATGTTCCAGAAATTTTCTTCTCATTTAACCTTTTTCACTGAAATCTGTCTAATTTATTAACTTAATTTCACCATCTTCGTGACAAAACAAAGACAACCTATACCCGCAGTCACATAAACAAGGAATACCTGCCCCGGAAGTAGCACAGTCATCAATAGGCTCAAATAGGTGATGATGATGTACACACACCCCAAGTGCCATTCTAAGTTATTTTAGTCAAGAATTTTCTTCTTCTTTGTTAGACTTCATGTGTCTGAAAACTGTCTTTTCCCTTTTATATATATTATGTAATCCTCTAGCAGTTAACACCTGCTCTTCTAAATCTTCTATTATTAAAATTAGCTCGAGATAATTTTATCTCAAGCTCAGATTTTTAAAAGTTTGTGCATTTTTTCCTACTAAATTACCTGTTCTAACTAGAGACATGATTTCCATATGTATTTTGTTTCCTGCCTGTCCTTAGATCACCACAGCTAACACAACACTATTAAAAGAGCAGTCATTCTCTTAACTACATTATTTTCTTGCAGCTATGACACTCTTCAGCTATGAATTGCTGAAATTAACAGTTAAGATTTTCAAAAGCCCTTGTCATAACCTACAACTGATCCTGTTGAAGCCTTTACTGGAGATTCATTGATTTTAAAGGAAGAAAAGTAGGGCCTTGGAAAACTAAAAACCTTCACATGCCTTGGCCTCCCGTCGAAATCAAATGCCTAGGCAAGAGTTGGGCAGGGACTAACTTTTAGGACTGCCTGATTAGTTATGATCTTTCTTCCTGCTGCTCTATGCCACTGCTGAGCAGGAGTATGTAAGATCTCACGTGGGCATTCATCTTTTTGAGAGAGAATGTTTTAAAAGAACAGAAACATCATCTGTCTCTCCTGGTGTGTTTTGGTTTGTCACTATGAATTATAAATGGTAGTTCTGTTACTAGGATGCTCCAACAGGATCAGGACATCTTTCTGTGTTTGTGAAGAAAGAAAGAAAAGGAGAGATAGGAAAATGAGAAATGCACACGATTTTCTGTCTCCATGTATTTGACACACATGATAGGCACTATGCAGACCCACCTTTACACACTTTGTCTTTCTCAATACTGTTTGCAAAGCAGACTTTAACCAGCTTAAAACCTAACAAAATGATCTGGAAAAAAAGGATTAAGCCCTGAAAATACAGTCTTTGCCACAACATGAGTCAAATGCATATGTAACCCAACAAAAGCCATCTATGAAAACAAGAACAGTTTATTACATAAGGCCCCAAAACAGCCTCTAAGAAACCTAAAATTTGAGTCTAGATGTAGCTTTGCTTCCAAGCCCCATAGAATTTTGGTTGTCTCTTGTGTTCTCCCCTTTTTGGATACATTTTCAGATAAAAAGGAAAACACAAGTTTCTTGTTTGTAAAAGTTTATTTTCCAGGTGTGCCCATAGCAAATATACGACAATTAACATTCTTTGGTTTCCTGAAATGGTCATTTCTTCTTAAGAAGCACCTAGAGGTATACAACGGTTTAGTATACCTGAACTGTTCTCCATGCTAACTCACCAAGACTTGTTTTCTTCTACATCTAGCTACCGTAGAGCAATAGTTGCAAGCTTTTGGTGAATGCTTTGTTTAGTCCCCAAGAAGTTGACAGAAGCTGTTTACATGACGTCTCATTGATCTATGAAAAATAATGCATAGTTCAAATGCTATCAGTTTTTCTCATTCACAGATGTTGCAAAAGAAGTAGGAAAACAAGTAAGGATCAAGTAAAATGTGTTTCGCTGTTTTATTTTTTCTTCTAGTAGCAAATTTTTTTAATAACTGAGCTAGTTCTAAACCACAGTAAATACCATGTGAAGGACATATGCCATGCAAAAATTTACCAAATATGACTACTACTGTGATTAACTTAATTATAAGAAATCCTAAACAAATTAATACTAATAAGATACTTTAAATGAAATGTTACACTTGTTTCTGCTAGCTTTGTAAAAAATGGGAGGATATATTTCATACATCACATATTTTTGATGCTAACTGGATGGACAGTATGCAGTAGCAGCAGCAGAAATGACTAAAACTCTTCCACTTAAAATGTTATGCTGTTTTTTTTTGAAACTTAAGCCAATTAAAGTTTCCGTGTTTGGAAGAGCTCCAGTAATTTCACACAATCACATTTAGAGCTCTCTAGGTTTCCCACGAGAGCATTGCTGAATGGTGGCTTCATACACAAAATACTGCAATGAAAAAAGAACAAACTACTTTTACATCTCCAGATACATAAAAAATTCAGGTTCTACTGTATTTCAGTTATTAATGGCAGAATAAATTCTCTTCTTTCAGGTTTTTATTGCAGGGAAAGAAACCAACCAACACAACAGCACAACAAGATATTTATATGAAAATCTTCAGATAAAACCTACAATTTGAAACTCAGAGTGGCCAGTGTTTAGGATGGGAGCTGTAGTTATTTTAATACTATAGAATTGAGCTTAAGTCATATGCATATTAAAAAACCTAAAACCACTGAGAAAATACCTTCCTAAGAAGTTCTGGAAAGATTCCATCTTCTGTGTGCAACATAAGAAAGATTTTACTACTTATCACCTTGCCTCAACACTTAGATATATCCATTTGGTTCTGAGATGAGACAGTTTTTGGAAAAAAAAAAAAAAAAAAGCAAACTTATCTGGCTTTGGTTACAAATCTGATTCCATGCTGTTATAGTAACTACAGCACTAAAAAAAAACCCAAACCAAAACACAAAACCCGAAACCCTGAGAGATTAAAAGAAGGAAAAGCAAGAAAACAACATAGTTTCCAAAAAATGCATTTTGAAAATTCTTTCCTAATAAGACAAGATTTGTGGCTGCCTGCAGCAGGAGAAACCCAACAAGACATGTTCTTACTGGCTTTTACAGATGGCTAGAACCAGACTGAAGGGTATCCATTTAGGTAAGCACAGCAACTATTCATGGGTTTTGTAACATTTTCTACAGTTTTCTAATGATTGGGACATTCAAGATTGATTACCTTCTAATTAACAAGGACATGAAATTTTGACAGCAGTCAAATGAGAACAAATTTTATTTATGTCTGCAGATCCACAGCTAAGATAAATCTTTGTCTCTCTGTTGACTTCAGTGAAATTATTTCTGTGGCATTTGAAAACACTCTATCAATATGTCATAACAGTTTTAAGACATAGCCATCACTGCTCTCATCAGATATACATCCCTCAAATTTAACTCAGTGGTGCAAATGTAATTGTCAAAGTAATCTTAAACTGATTAGGTGTTTAACTGTGATATGAACTGATTCAGCCCCTCAGTTTAATTCTTGCCCTCAAAATTATGAAAGGACATTTACAAGAAAGGCTGAAAAATGGATTCTACTGCAATTGTAGTGGAAGCAAATACAGAATACTTACAGCAGTAAAAAAGTAAGGCTATGCCAGTTATAGCAGGCATCCAAGACCATTTCTGACAAATCCTAAACTTTCTGACAGCTTCTTTATAAATCACATACAGCTTTAATGTCAAACTTGAAGTTCATTAGATGCAGAGGAATCTAGTACAGACTTACACATTGAACTTTTAAAGCCTTATAAAACTTTCATAACACTGACCACTCAAATTTTTGCCCACAGGGAGAAGAGTATGAGAAGGTGAAATATTTCTGTCTGTGTACATCTTTCTTCTGTCATCACAGAGAACATACAATCACTCAGGTTGGAAGGGATGCCATAAGTTCAGCTTCCTGCTCAAATCAGGGTCAATAGTGAATTCAGATCAGAATGCTCTGGGCTTCTTTAGTTGGGTTTTTCAATCCTCCTGAGATGGATGTACCTAAACCTCCCTGGGAAACCTTTCCTGCTACTTCATTATCCCCCACAGTGACTTTCCTTATATCCAGTTAGAAACCTTCCCTCTTTTACTTTGCAATCTATCACCTGCTGTGCAACTTGGCAAAGAGTGTGGCTCTGTCTTCTCGGTAACCTCTTCCACAGCATTGGAGGGCTACCATTTCGTTTTCCCAAAAGCCACCCCTTTTCCAAGCTGAACAAATCCATCTCCCTCATATCCTCCTCCCAGAATCTCTGTCCTAGTCCTTGACCATCTTGGTGGCCCTTGCTGTATTCAGGTTCTTCGACATCTTTGTTATGCTGGCACCTCAAAACTGAAAGCAGTTGTCTCACAGCCTCTAGAAGAGACATTAAATAAAAGACACCTTCAGTTCATTTGATCAAACGCCCCTCAGGAATCCTGGGACTGTCCCTTTCTGCCATTTCAACACTGATTGACATTCAAGACAGAAAGCTGCAGAATCATCTAAAGCCGTCAAAGTTAGTAATTCATGCCCTTCAGTAGACCAATACAGGTAGTGTGGCTCATTGTGACCTGTGACTAAGCTTGATTTTGCATCTATGAATCTCCAAAAGGGCACATGCATTAATTAAATCAAAAATAACCTCCTGTTTTCTGTTACTGCTTTTTGAAAATACATACATATCATTTTCTTAATAAGGTAGCACATGGAGAATACAACTTTTATTTGTTCTTTGACACCCAAAGTAATGATTAATATGCTTGAACAGCTAGGCCAAGATAGTCCAAAATGTCTGCCACTCAGGACCTGGAGTACAGTGACATTTGGGCACAAAACATATTATATGTGTAGTAGATGTTTGTTTTAAATAAGAATGGAGTGCAGGGGAAACCTTCCTTCCTCCCTCCCATCAAAAAAATCTGGCAAAGTTTTCAAAGTTGGATTCATTTTCCCCTTGCACATTCTCTCATGAGTTGCAGAAACTTTGATTTTGTCCCACTTTAATTGCACACAGATTTAGCCTTGCTTTTCCATTTTCAGTTTGACAGGGGGCTTACCTCAAGATGAGGAAATCTGAACAACTATAATGCTCATATGGGTCAGAGAAAAAAGCATAGTTAGATGCAAAGTTCCTCTGTGATATTGCTGAGTACAAGGTCAGTATCTGACTTTCTTAACTACTGTAAAATATCTTACTTCTGGTGGCACTAGCACATATTTACCATCATCAGAGGGAAACACTTTATTCAAGAGTGTGCAACAGCCTGTATGTTTTCAGTCCTATCAGCCCTTTCTTAAGTTTTGTATTTTAAGTATATTTCCAGCCTGAAAACTGTCCTCCGACATTCGTTCACTGAAAAATCACAAAAAAGGAGGATGTGGGACACAGTTCTCATTTCATTCAAGATATCAATTGTATAGGGAACCGCTGGTCACACATGTGCACTCAGGAAACAATGGAATCACACTCATTATAGCATCTGTTTCATTATTTAAAATATCTCTGAAAAGTAATTGTATTTACTAAGGCTGATTTTAACTTATGGTAATACAATATTTACCACAACCCCTCAGGTAAAGTCCTAAGGAACCCCAGGTTCTACACTCCTCCATTTCTACAGCTGAGTGTCGGATTTATGACCCACTGCTACTTACATGGAAACCAATCACTACACAAAACTGATTCAATAAAATTAAACTGACTAAGCTTCCTACGGTTATGGGAAAGCAGGTGATGATAAGTCTATTTCATTAACTACAGGCTTCTGGGACGTATACTCATGTATTACTACAAAATACCATGAGAAAGCTGCTTTTGCCAAAATCTCCATTCTTTCTAACACACTGTATCACCTTTTACATTAAGGTGATGATAAACTATTAGCCACTGTAGAGAGGGAGATTAATATTTGTTCAGCATAGGCACCTGATCTATGTAAAAAAGGTGTTTAACACAAAACCCTTTCATAGAATCATAGATTTGTTGAGTGTATCTCATTTTGTGAGATACAGAGACATACTTTAAATAACAGGTCAGTAGCACTGTCAAGAGGCTTACATTAGCTACATCAGTGATACCATAAAGATACAGCCCTGCATAGAAATGGTCTCACATGGGTAAACAGCAATCACAAAAGCAGTGCCTCTGCCCTCCAGAGGAGTCTATACCTCACCACGGTAAAATGTTTAGAATGACATTTCTGGATTTGGGGAATAGAACAAAATGTTAAAAAAATAATCCTAAAGTAAAACTAATTACTTCGCAGGAGTGCGTGCATATTGTATGCATGCATATCTTCCATCAAAAGGTTAAAAGATCCAGCATAGAAAATGTCCCAAAATAAGTCAGAAATCCTAGATTTCCTACGAAGAGTTAAACAGTCATCACCATTAGTGTTCTTTATCTCAAAGCTTTCAGACTTACAGACAGCAACATTTTTTTTATTATGGCTGTATTTCATTATAGCTATATTTTTATACTGTAACAGTAGTATATAGTAGTAGATTTTTTACATTTAGATTGACAGAAGTTTCTGCCATTATGGGTATATAGTCATAGAATTATATGGTGTAACCAGTAGATTTGCAAATAGAACACTGACAGCTCTTTACCTAAATGACAGTTGTTTCAAGGCAAATAAGAAAAATAAAACCCACTTTTATCTGTAAAACACAATGTAAAGTACTAAGGCATCTCTGGCGGGAGTTGCAAGAGAACATCTGATTGTTGACACCCAGTTACGAAGTTTGAGTATCCTCAAACTGTATCTGCACCAAAAGATCAAAGGACAACAAAACAAAGGAGTAAAATATATATACAGGCCCTCTCTTTGCAAGCTACCTTGTGTGCTTTAGCATCTGACTTTTCATTTAAGCTGTCTTTCTATATTTCACCTATGCTTTTCTAGCATAAGTATCAGAGGCAATCAACTTGGGGAGGAGATGAAACAGATGTTGTTTACCTGGATTTATGTAAAGTGTTTGACACTGTCCTGCATGATATCCTGGTGTCTAAACTGGAAAGTTTTTGATGGATGGACCACTCAGTGGATAAGGAACTGTTGGATGGCTGCACTCAAAGGGCTGTGGTCAATGGCTCAAGTGAAAACCAGTAACTAGTGGGTGTGCCTCAGGGGTCAGTACCGGAACCAGTGATGTTTAACAGCTCTGTTGGCAACATGGACAGTGGAATTGAGTGCACCCTCAGCAAGTTTGCTGACACCAAGCTGTGTGGAGCTGTCAACATGCCAGAGAGAATGGATGCCATCCAGAGGGGCCCAGACAGACTTGAGAGGTGGGCCTTTGTGAGCCTCATGAGATAAAACCAGGCCAAATGCAAGGTCCTGCACCCAAGTACAAGGTCCTGCACCCAAGCACAAATACAGGTTGGGTGGAGAATGGACTGAGAGCAACCCTGAGAAGGACTTGGGGGTGTTGGTGGATGAGAAGCTCAACATGAGCCAGCAATGAGTGCTGGCATCCCAGAAAGCCAACTGTACCCTGGGCTGCATCAAAAGAAGTGTGGTCATCAGGTCGACGGAGGTGATTCTACCCCTCTACTCTGGTCTAGTGAGACCCCACCTGGAGTACTAGATCCAGCTCTGAAGTCCTCAGCACAGGAAGGACATGGACTTGTTGAAATGGATCCAGCAGAGGGCCACAAAGATGATCAGAGGACTGAAGCACTTCTCCTGTGAAGACAGGCTGAGAGAGTTGGGGCTGCTCAGCCACGAGAAGAGGAGGCTCTGGGGAGACCTTATAGCAGCCTTCCAGTACCTAGATGCCCTAGTACATCCAGGGCCTATAGGAGAGTTGGGGAGGGACTCTATCAGGGAGTGTAGTGATAGAACAAGGGGTAACAGTTTTAAATGGAAAGAGAGGAGATTTAGATTAGATATTAAGAAGAAATTCTTAACTGTGGGTGGTGAGGCACTGGAACAGGTTGCCCAGAGAAGTAGAGGCTCCATTCAAGACCAGGCTGGATGGAGCTTTGAGCAAGTCCAGTGGGAGGTGTCCCTGCCCATGGCAGCGGGGTTGGAACTCAATGATATTTAAGAGCCCTTCCAACCTAAACCATTCTATGATCCTTTTAATGCTTTTTTCCAGTCTTGGAAAGGAAATACATACTGACAACCAAGAGCAGATTATAAAGCAATTCTGAACTACACTATGCCAAACCTTCTTATAATCTTTCCAAACTTTTTCTTCTGTGCTGGATATCTTCCACCATGCAGATCTGTAATGTTCTTTACTTGAAAGAATAAAAATTAAAAAAAAAAACCAACCACAAATATTTTAACATTATCTGGATACCATCCTAAGAAAATAGCTCCAAAACCTTTATGTCAGTTTCCTGAAAATCAAACTATTAGTTTAAGTTTCCAGACTTACTGCATTCCAACTGGCATGAAGAAATGTTTAAATAGTAAACAATTAATGGTAGAAAACTGATCTGAATCAAACAGATTTACAGGAATTTGTTAGAGGTGCATGTTATTTCTTACATTCAGGGAATGTTGTTGCTGAAGACTTACTGGAACGTATCTGTCACAAAATCTCCTTCTCCCACACCTAAAAATGGTACAAAAATCAGTAAAATAAATGAGTAAGTACTATCTTCAGCATGCATTATCTCACTTATTATTTAAATATTTTTTTGTTTTTCAAGAATGCCTCTTCCCATTTGATATATATATAAAATTTTTACCTTAAAACACACAGATGAAATTTTGACCATATTTGTATCATATAACACTAAACAGATTTTCAGGCCATCCACACCAGGCCCCCTCCATCCCTGTAGCTTTAGGTCAGAGGTTATAGGTCTGGTTTGATCAGGGGAAAATTCCAAACATGAAGTCCTTCAAACACTAGATTGAAGGGGCTATTTCAATTCATTGTGCTACGAATCATAATTTCAGAGGTCCAGTTTAGAGTTCTATATCCCACATAGAGGTAAATACCACATTGGAAGTTTTCTTTCATTTAGCATGAACTTTTCAAACTCTTCAATATTACTTCCTTATGTTCCATAATAATAAAGGGCTGATAAAGATGAGCATGGCATGTGATGATCCAAGCAGAAGAAACACACTTATCTTCTGGTGAATAATCCAAAATCTGGCGGAGTTTTAAGGAAAAATTTGTATTATTTACCTCTAGAACTATTTTTGTAATTTAGCCACCTTTTCTGAAAAAGAGGATCTATACTTCTTTACAAAGAATGCTGGAGAAATGGACTGTCAGGAACTTCATGAAGTTCAACAAGAAGTGCACAGTCCTGCACCGGGGGAGGCGCAACCTCATGCACCAGTATGTGCAGTTGGGCTGCCCAGCTGGAAGGACCTAGCAGTCCTGGTGGATACCAAGTTGACCACAAACCAGCAATGTGCCCTTGTGGAGGGGAAAGAGTTTAAAAAAAAAAAAAAAGCCAACAGCATCCTGGGCTGCATTAGGAAGAGTGTTGCCAGCAGGTGAAGAGATGTGAACCTTCTCTTCTCAGCACTCATGAGCCACACCTGGAGTACTGTTTCCAGTTATAGGCTCTCCAAGTACAAGTGAAACATGGATATACTAGAGAGAGTCCAGCAATGGGTCACAGAGATGATGAAGGGACTGGAACATCTCTCCTACGAGGAGAAGCTGAGAGAGCTGGGGACTGGAGAAAAGAAGTCTCAAGGGGGATTTTATATGAACGAATATAAATACCTGAAGGGAGGGTGCAAACAGGATGGAGCCAGGGATTTTTCAGTGGTGTCCAGAGACAGGACAAGAGGCAGAGGTCACAAACTGAAACACTGGAGGTGCCCTCTGAACATCAGGAAACACTTCTTCACTGTGAGGATGACTGAGCACTGGCACAGGTTGCCAAGGGAAGTTGTGGAGTCTCTCCTTGGAGATATTCAAAACCCATCTGGACATGGTCCTGGGCCACTGTGTCTAGGTAGCTCTGCTTGAGTGTGAAGCCTTGGATGAGACCATGTCCAGAGGACTCTTCTAACCTCAGCCAGTCTGTGATTCTGTGAATACCAGTGAACACCTGTCAGTTCAAAAGTATAAGTTTCTGTACTCAAGAAAGCAGTTTATTTTCGCCGTAGTGTGATGGTGACTATGCTACTTTCTGCAATGGCGTAAACTACATTTTCCAGTGGAAGGTTCTAGAACATGCAGCGGTACTACAACAGCTTCTAAAACGCATGCTATAGCCCACCACATTATCATTCATTGCACCCTTCTCAACTTCTCAAGCTAGTGTGGCTGCTGTGAGCTCACTGTTTCTCAGCCACCCTTCCACAACTATGTGTGTTTTTTTACCACGGTGCTTCTCGTTCTCAAAGACCCACCTTAATATGAAGCACCAAATTCATTTGTTATTTGAAGTGAAGACCACTGGGGAACAGTGGCAGACCCACACCTACTCAGTATGGCATTCATCACTGTTAACTGAAAACTCACCTGCATTTCAGACACAGTTCCTAAATACATGGGGAAAGCAGTAGTTCAAATACCATCTTTGTCACCACTTCCTCCATTAGTAAATAAGCCCACAAATCAAAGCTATTTGGTGCAGGAAAAAAAGGAATACCTTATTTCAATACAGGAAAGGCCTTGGGCTATTATGCAAAATATTGTGTATTTTTATGTCTTTTTGGTTTTGTTTTAAGACGAGGATTCAAACATCATGCCGTATTGTAACTCAACAGGTAGTATTCTAGAGAACATTGTCATTACGAGGAGTGGATTTCAGCCACAGCATTTTCTTAGCAGAACCACATAAAAGAAATACGTCCATCTACAACCAGAGAGCCAAGCTTAGGCAGGTCATGCCTGTAAAGGCATCAGCAATAAGGTTTTACTGCACCCTCTAGTGTCCGAGGACAGGCGTCTGTACTTTTAAAAGTGATTCTCTGGTAAACTCTCTATATTAAATAATTTTCCAGCAGCCACAGCCAAACTGAAGACATTATGATGAAATACATGAGGTCCAAGTGCTTTTTACCGAAAAAGCCTTTTCATTTTTCCCTTTTTTCTCCAGACTCTATTAAAATAGCATTTACTACTTTCACTGCAAGATCAAAACCTTGAGTGACTGCTGCTGAAAATAACCACTGAAAAGTTACTCCAAAAAACACAACCTCGTAACACTGTTAAGCCCAAGTCCAAACAGGTTTGAAAAATGGGGTTAAGGTCTAATCTAAAATAGTTTTCCACACCTAGCTACAGAAAGAACTGCTGTTCCAGTGGAAGGTAGCCACATGGTTTCTTCTCTCTCATGCAGCGTCTTACCTGCATTTTAACAAAGGGATGGAGGTAATGCTATATATCAGAAATTTATGTGCTACCTCTGTTTGCCCTGGACTTGAGAAACTTTCAATCTCTCTCTTCTGCAATGAGTATTAAATGCTTATTCTACAGGTCAGATTATTCATTATGAAATGAGGCTTTGTCAGTCCTACCTGAGAAGTGAACTCAGAGCAACAATGCCACCATCTCAATTAATGATGAAACGAAACAAAGCAGCTCCTCCATAACATTTTACCACCACTCCCATGTTCAAAAGCATATTTTCCTACCATTCAGAAGCAGTAAGGTGTTTGGTAAGAAGTTGTGCCATGAAGAACATCACTTTATTAATTTAATCAAGTGATAGTAAATATTTCAGATTAAGAAGCTTAAGAATAACACAATATGATACTCTTGTGCTTTAAACACTGGTCTTCAGTAAAGAATGATAGTGCTGCTATATCAATAGAGAGTGGGTTTAAGCTCATATTATCAAGTATTTTAAGCAGCCATTTACAGCATTATTTTTTTTTAAAGTGTGAAACCTTTTCACATCAAGTAACAGCGACTTTGTTTTATGTTCATGCTGCACAGGTTCAGTGCAACATGGAATCTCACACTTTGGAAAACTCTTGCATCAACTGCAGATTTACTGCTGTTCTTCATATTTACTATATTACTATTCTACATGACAGCTATAAAATTTAGATAAACATAAGCAAATGCAAACATAGTCATATTACTACAAAATAAGAGACAGGTCAGGCCCTACTCTCACACGTAGTTGAATTTAAGTTTGCATTCATGTGAGTGTAAATGGAATTGGGTTTCTGAAGACAAGATGGAGGAAGGGCTATAAAATCTCCCATACAGCTGATATAAAACTGTAATCTGTTCTCCTTGATTCTATTCTAAGGAGTGCTTTTCAGTTTTGGTGGTTTTTGTAGAAAATGCTTCAGAAATTGTCCAAGCCTGACATTTCTTGTGTTAACATATTTCAGATAAGAGAAAAAATGCTTCTAAAAATAAAAACATCACATAGTATACCTTTGCAGGCAACTGAATAAAAATGATGTCTAGTTTATTTAAAGATGCCTAACAAGAAATGTAAAATGCATAGTTGATACAGAATCAAAAACGTATTTTGCTTTAGATTTAGTCTGCTGAGATAGTTTGGCTTCATTATTAAAAAGGTGTCTAATAGAACTGTACCAGCTTTTGGCCCTTAATTCACTCTGTTTAGGAGATCCAGAGCGTAACTCAGAACAAAAAATAAACCACAGGAGGTACTCTTAGGGGGTTGTTGTCTTGGAAACTGCAGTATGGCCAGCTACCATTTCTTGGAGAAAGATTCCTATACAAATAGGAATTAATTGTTTAGCATAATTCCACTTTATTTCTCTCCATACTATATCCTATGAGTACAGAGGTCTGCTTAGCGAGCCTAGAGCAATGTAGACCAGTTCCTCATTTTGCCTTAAAGGTAATCCTATGTGCCAGCATATCTGACCTAGAAATTGTACAGACGTGTCTGCTGTATTTGAAAAAAACTTATTTTTCTTTCTGTACACTTCACATGATTACTCAGAGTGAACATATCTTTAGTCTTTATATAAAGAGGAAATAGTTTAATAGAAGTGAATTTGCATTTAACCTTCTCAATGGAAAGCGCACATTTAAATGTTATGTTTGCCGAATAAAATAAAACCTAAAGGCCATGAAGATGCATGTTTCATTAATCAAAGTTACAAGCTGGCCTCACTGATGTGTACGCTTAAATTTCTGAGCTATAACAAACGAGAAGGCACAATTACTCACCTGCTCTGCACTTCCTTGTACCAAGTAAGACCAACATAAATTCCTTGAATCCAAAGTAAACTAATTTTTGTCCTGATCTTTGAGATCAGTCTCTAAGTTCCAACGCAAGCCAAGGCAAGAAGAAAGGGAAAAAAAATGTACAGCTCACATTTTCAGAAAGCCAGAATGAGCCATTCTCCAGTGTCAGGACCAAGGTTAAGAACTAATCTTATTTTAATACTATTGCCCTACTCACTCTCTGCTACCACCTTTAGTTCAGATGAACGTTTGCAGTCACATCTCATTGCACTTGAGAGATGACAAATAAGATTTATGCCTCCCCTTCAGAGTTAACAAAACATCTACTGACAAACAGGATTTTGTGATAAAAAAGGCCAAATCTGTTTCCTGATCACTAAAGTAACATTAAACAGCAACAAAAACTATCTGAGATATATTCAGCTATAGCATGTTTCCAGAAATATCGTAACTCCTCTTTATGTACATTAATGTGCACCTAGCAGAGCTCCTCCCTAGCAGTATCTTTTAAACCTTCTCTAGACTAACAACTACCTTTTCTTATTCACCACCTCAAAGCTACTTTATCTAAATAAGAGGTATTCAGAATGCGAGTCATCAACAGCACTACAAAAGCATAACTGGAAAAGATGTAAAGTGAAACAGCAGCAGCAGATATCAAAAAACCACATACATATTCCAGGAATCCTTCTATTTGCTTCCCAGCCTTGAAAATAAAGGCGAGACTTCATCCATTCATCATACCATGGGTCCACATGTATTTTACCACTAATGTAATTAAAAATGTAATTTCAGCACTTACGATATGGAGGAACAAACAAGTCCCAAGTTCAAAGTAAAAGTCACTCTTGATAGCATCTCCCTATCTATTTCCAGCAATCCCTGTTAAGTATCTGCATAATGCAGTACGGCATCTAAAGTTGCCTGTACCAGGACTGAGTATTGTAGGATCTGAAGGCTTCAGAGGTGACAGCTGTTATTCTCAATAGCCCTCTGCTTATAGGTGTTTTTACGTTATCTACCTTGGTTGAACTCATTGAGGCTTAAACAAAATTGTTCACTTCTATCAAATCAATGCATTTTGAAAAGTTTAGAGGGGGGCTGTAAAGGAGGACTTAAAAAAATCCTGGAATAAGCTTTATTTGTAGTCACTGAAAGCAAGTTCCTGAACCACAAGTAATCATTTTATACATAGTTTTTATCCACTCTTGAGAATTTAATCTGAACAGCATTGTCTGACTTCTGAGAGCTTTGGATTCACAAGCTGAAGCCTCGATATTATAAAAAAAAATAATCTTCTACTCCAAACAGGAAAGGTGGCACACAGGTACCTCACACGTACCTCTCAGTCTGTTTGGTAATTGCACTGGAGGTCAAATTCCATTTAAAAAGTGGAATTATTTGGGACATTTTGGGATATTTTATTAAAACAGTTCAAGAAGCCAAATCAAATGAAATATTCTGCACTTAAAAGACCACATTTGGAGTACTGTGTCCAATTTTCCACTTCCCAGAGCAAGAAAGATACTGACATAATGCAGAGTCCAGGGGAGGTCACTAAGGTGGCCATGTCCTGGTACACATGACGTGTGAGCAAAGGCTGTGTGTATCACTATCATCTGAATTTATGCCCAAACCTACAAACAGAATGCAAAAAGCAGAGGGCTAAGTCCCCAAAGTCTTCAAGTATATTACTCTGAGTACAAAGTGTTCAAAAAGTGCCAGAAGTCTTGTGTCACCTCTCCTAATAACAGCAGATAAAAAATGTACCTTTTACATATGTAGTTCTTCTCATTCACTTGTTTTATATGCATGCAAAACAAGCCACAAGATTAATATTGGAAGTGGCAGTTCATTTTTGCACACATTTAGAGAAGCTTTGCCAGCAAACTTCAGATCTTTTCATTTTATTGGAGCCTACCATTACAAGCTCTGGTAGTCTCTCAGTAAAGACAGAATGACACCTTACATTAATGTAAGAACACAATGTTGGATTTTCACTTTGAACTGTGTTTCGAATGAATACTTGAAATAAGACTGTTTATACTCTGACTAAGAAGCATTGTTTACCTCCATGGACATGTAATTTCAGTGGATGCTAAATATGATTCTTATTATCTTGAAAGTTTTGCCTACAGAATTCTATCAACATAAGAACTGTAAGAAATCACAAGTACTAGTATGAGCCAAGAAAAGATTGAAGAGATTGGATTTAAGGGTGTCCCAGTTTTAGGTAAAACCGAACCAATTTTGTGTTCTGTAATTTTACAGTTTAGTTAGGCCTCCTCTAACTCTCTGAAATTAACAGCATATTGTAGAGAAAACTGCTCGTTCTCAGGATAAGGCCAATGTTTGGGCTACAATGCCAAGGAACGGAATGCAGAGAAGCCGTGCTTAGACTTATTGTGATAACAACCAAGGTCAGCCAATTTTCGTTATTTGCCCCTTAGAGGGTCAGAAATGGAAAATTCGTAAAGGGGTCCCACCTATGGGGAGGAACGGACAGAACGGATGACCCAAACCTGACCAACTGGAGTATTCCATCCCATCTGCCCCATGCTCAGTATAAAAGCTGAGGGATCAAAGGGCCAGCCCTGCTGCTTCTTCTTCTTCTCATCTTCTCCGGCTCTCCTGCTCTCCTGCTCCTCTGGCTTCTACCAAGATGGTCGATGTCCGAAGAGGACCCTGTCGGTTCGACTGCCTTTGATCCCGATCTGTGTGTGCCTGACTCCAGAGGTGGAATCCAGTTCCCATCCGTCGCTGAGTCCAGCTTGGGACTTCCCCCAGTGCCTGCCGGTGATGGGACTGATATCCTGCGAGCTTGATACAGTTTTGTATGTATTGTATCTATTTCATTTATTTTTCTTTTTTTTTTTTTTAAATTATTTTAATATTAATTCTTCATTAAAGTAGTTCAGTTTATTCTAAACTGCTCTCTCTCCTTATCTCTTCCTCTCTTCTCTTTCGGGGGGGGGAGGAAGGGCCACCTGTCGGTCCAGTTGCAGTGATTTCAGGGCTAGATTAAAGAAAGCAAAATATTTGAATTCGGGAGATGGAAGAAAAAGCTGTTTTCACACTCCTTACTTACCCAGTTCTCTGAAAGCTTTCTTTCTCCCATCTGTTTACCATAAAGCTGGACTGAGATTGGAAAAACATCCTAGGGTGAGGAAGAAATTGAGAAAATAAGTGGACTGGCAGTACCAGTTTGGACTAAGAAAACACGTTTAGTAGCACTGAAATAGGCCAGCATTAGGCTTTGTGGGTAAGGCAAGGATTCAGACTGAAAACAGTTAACACACAAATTCAGGAGAAGAGCAGTTAAACTAATTGTTGCTGTTACCATCATCCACTGGGCTATGACAATTTATGGTTCAACTAAGAGATGTAAGATGCCATCATCACAAGAAGTCAAGGAATGGTAAAAAACTGATAAACTAACAGGAATGGTATAAAACTGGATAAAGTGACAGTTGCAACCACCATGAGTCACTAGGATATTACAAACACTGCTGTTGGTTTGCCTCACATCTTGAGACCAGTGGTAGCAATTAAAGGTTAAGACTGTAACTACTCTTTGGGTTTATATGATAGGGGGTAGTCACATTGGCCCAGAGAAAAGTCTGAATTATGCGCTGTGCTAAAACAAGCCTGTGAACTACATATTTTTTTTTTTCAGTTCCAGCTGTAACATAAATGAGGGATAACAGCAAAGGAATTCAGAAAGCATTGTCATGTAGTGGGTACCTTTGTAAGCACCACGCATGAAGCTTAACTTAAATGTGGTGTGGCAGGTTGTTCCAAAATTAGAGCTAAGGAGAAGGCCCGTACATAGGTTTAGGTCTTGGTGTCAGTTCAAAGCAAAGAGCTAAAGAAAAAGAGGGTCAAGAAAACCTGGCAGTGCAACAGGCAGACTGGCACAGACACTGGTGAAAAAACAAACCCGAACAGCAACAAAAAATCACTGGTCTAAAGCTGTAAACACCTGGACTTCACCTTATCCTGTATAGACAGCAAGTTCTTCTGCAAGACCAGCAAGTTCAGCTATCAGGACTTAGGGCTCCACCAAGTCCCTCTTGCAAAGCACAGCTAGGGACTCTTCCTGCAGGACCCAAGGAGGCTCCTGCCTGCACTATGCTTCTCTGCACACCACATGCCACCCACTGCAGTGGTAACTGGTGTTAGAAGTAGCAAAAACTTACTTTCCCCTTAAAACTGCTGGGCCTAAGCTATAAGCACACTCCATTGTAAGATCTCCAGAGCAGAATGCTACCATTTAAATTGAATGCTCACTTTTTGGAATTCAACCCTGCTTTAAAAACACATGATCGTGTTTCAACTATGTTAATGTACAGTTTGTCCCACTTACAACTGCCAAGAGGACAGTTTTAAGCTGTCATGTGGTTTCAGCACATCCATCAGCCTTTATGGATGGCTGAGTTCAGCCTCTCATTTATGGTTCTTTGCAATTACAGTCAAGTCCCAAATGAATGCTGATACTCTTTAGCCTTTGAGCTTTTAGTAAAAAATCAGATAACATTTACAGAGAAAATAATGGATTACATACCAATATAATTTCACACTTAACTTCCCTTTTCCCAAAATTGTTTATGGTTCTCTTCTATTAGAATGAAATGTAAACCGAACATAACTGAAGAATCTGCAATCTTATGCAGTGATAGTGTTAACTTTGACTGTTCTCAATACAGCAAAAAAGATGCAGTCGCGTAGTCTCTGTACACTCAATTACAGGATTCCTTGTATCCTTAATCAGAGAGAACTACCTTAGACAAATCGTTTTCAAGACTTTTGATACCTCCCCAGATGTCATAAGAATGGATTTCCCAGGAAAAGTTCTTTTCTGTGAATAACATATATATAATTCTTAGATTATTTCATGATGTTGCATTTTCTAGTTTACTTGTATGCCCTACGTGAAATTTAACAAAGGAGTATTTTCTGAAATAATTCATTATAATTACCCCAAAATTACAGCAAGTAAGTATGCTTGGCTGACAAATCAATAATCACTCCCAAAAGCTTCTGTACACCATCATGTCCACTATTAATACCAATGCCTGCCTCATGAGCTTTGAAAATCTGTGTAAGTACCTAAGGTACACAATTTAAATACATCTTATTATGCCATTTAAATAAAAATAATATTCTGTCCTCTTCAAAAGGCATGCATGAAGTCATACACAGCACATTGTCAGTTAATTGCACTATTTTAAGTAACTACTTTTGCAACTTGTAAGCACATTAGTAGTTTTGCAGCAGTGCTCAGTACTTTCAGAACTTTGCTTTGCTGTGACTGATTTTCACTTGTACTCAACACTAACACTAAACTGAAAAAAATAAATGAGCAAAACCAAATGAAAAATTAAGACACAATCCACTGAGTAATTTTGGCATGATTGGTGACCTTTTAAAGGTGTTACTTTGATGTCTAATTCACCAAAACCTCTTTACGGAATTCAACCTGCTTATAAAGCTGGAAGTATTCCATTCAGTGTGCTACCTAATGAAGGTGAATTTGCTGCTTTTAACAAATTTGAAACAAAACCTGTGCACTGCACAAATTGCACAGAACAAAGTGGGAGCCTGAAGAGCTCTGCCGTCAATTAGATAAAGCTGGCTCATTCCTTTTGAGGAAGGCAAACGCTCAAGGTTTGGGTTAGAAGGGACCTTAAAGATCATCCATCGAGTTCCAACCCCCCTGCCATGGGCAGGGACACCTCCCACTGGAGCAGGTTGCTCACAGCCCCATCCAGCCTGGCCTTGAACACCTCCAGGGATGGGGCATCCACAGCTTCTCTGGGCAACCTGTCCCAGTGCCTCAGCACCCTCGCTGTAAAGAATTTCTTCCTGATATCTAACCTAAATCTCCACTCTTTCAGTTCAAAACCGTTTACCCCTCGTCCCACCGCTACACTTTACCGCTGAGAGAGGAGCCCCTCCCCGCCTCTCCTGTAGGCCCCTTCTCTCTCCGGAGCCAGGGGAAGCCAAACAAGGGCGCTTATCTTTTAAAGCTACGCGGCTTAATATCTAGCACGACCATTAAGACAATGGAGATGGCACTGATGGCTTATGCTTTTATATGGGTAGTGACTATCGCTACCGCTTTCCCCTGGCTTGCCTGTCGAGTACGGGAACGCCAGCAGTAAGCACACGGGCAACGCCAGTGCCACCGCCAACCCCCGCCGCCGGGGCCCCTTCCCGAGGGACCGAGCGGGTCCGCCGCCGGGCGGGGCTGAGGCGGCAAGAGGCCGGGCCGCTCCCGTTCCCGCCCCGCCGCCTTTCTTACCCGCGGCTCCCCGGGGGGCCGCTGACCCGGAAGCGCTCAGCCCGCCCGGCCCGGCCCGGCGCGGCGCGGCGGGGCCGGCTTGCGGTAAGGCGGAAGATGGCCGAGTCGCCGGAGGAGGTGGCGGTGCTGGTGCAGAGAGTGGTAAAGGACATCCGGAACGCCTTCCAGCGCAACCCGCACATGTGAGTGGGGCCGGGGCCGGGAGTGCTGCCCGCCCGCAAGTCCCCCCTGCGTCGCTCCTCGGCCGGCGGCGGCCCCGCTCCCTCGCCGTCGGGCTGTGGGGTCCCCGGAGGGGGCGGGCCGCGCCGCCTGTGGTGCCCCTTGAGGGCCCGGTGCCGGCCCCAAGGTCACGCCGTGAGGGGCCGCGGGGACCGGGCTGGTTTTCCCCAGCCGGGGCTTCGGGGCGGCACCTCCCCGGGTCCGGAGGGCCGGCGGCGTCCCTGGGCTTGGTCGGGGCGGGTCGGTGGTGCCGCGCGTCTCCCGCGCCCTCCCGCATAACGCCTCGTACCGGCTGCGGGAGCCGGAGTCGCTGCCGGAGGCCCAGCTGGTAGCCGGCTCCCTCTGCCTCCTGCCGGCAAAACCAGCCTCCTCAGTGAAAAAAAATACTTCGTTACGGAAACCGGCAAGGACTCTAAAATCTGCAAGCCATGAGTATATATATATATGTATCATTTTATTTATTTTTTTTTTTTTTTAACGAGGACTCCTTAAATGAACTCTGCTGGAATTTAGAGGTTTGGCAGCGTTTAGCTGGTGGTGTAGCCCAGATGCGGCGGGGGCAGAGCCCTAGTGCCGGGGGGAGCAGACCTGGGGGCCGAAGCCTTGTGCGGACAGGGCAGCTTGGTGGGTGCCACCTTCCAGCGTGGCGCTGGTGGAGGGGCCAGCCCTTTCCGATGTGTGCTGTTTCACAGGAGACAAGCGGAATGAGGACGTGAATAACAAGCTACAGCTACTGCTGTCGTTGTGAGAGCCGGGTTTATCTAACAGTCGAGGGGTCAGATGGTCAGTGTTTTTATTTTCCGTTCCCCTGCTGACCAGCCCGGACACCCACATTTAGGTACCGCCCGTATTTCTCTTTCCTTCCCCGTCCTTTGTTGTTTTAAGTCACAAATTGTTTAGGGAAGCAGTTTTCTATCTATTTATGTACAGCCCATATTGGTTTTGGCAAATGAGGTAGCACATGATGGATAACAACTTAATGATGTAAGTACAGTGCATTTGTGTCCGTCGGAAATGCTGCAGTCTCTGAGGTGGTTGCCTATTAATCTGTTCCAGAAAATGGTATGCTAAGCAACTACGTAGGAAAATTTTACGGGCACTTAATTTATGCCTTTGCTTAAAGGAGAGGATTAGAATGAGTACCCTCGTGTTTCTATAAATGTAGTAAGCAACTTGGGTGGGTGGCCAGGTTTTAAAATACAGCATATGGATGCTGTTTAAAAAAGAATTGCATTTTGCCATGAAGCTTCATTTTTAGGTTGTGAGGCATAATGTGCTGTAAACAGCCAGTATTTGTGAATGAATGTTTCTGATGCTTCTCAGTTCCTACTCTTTTGCCAGAATTCTTCATTGGTAGCAAACTTTGAGCTTGTGTTTTTGAAGAGTATGCTGCTGTTGCCATTTTCTTTCATAGGTGCAATCTCAGAGATGGAAGTAGGCTGTAAGAGTTGTGTGCTCTGAGGCTAATGCACCTTGTCATGGATTGAGTGAGGAAGCACAAGCTACTGCTAGTTTACCCCCTAAAGTAGAAAAAGGGGCAATTCTATCCACTAGATTTCTGAACTACTGTACTCGAAATGGAACTGTTCGTGGCCAGTGTAAACTGCAGGCCCTTTGCTGTGATGCCTGTCTGCCTCTGGAGCACCAGGTTGCAGCCACGCTGGCCAGGTGTTTTCACGTACCTCAGAGACATCTTGTCTTCCTGCTGGTGGCCAAGACAGTCATAACCAGCTGCAGTCCCGGACAGATGTTACCCTCTTGAATTGAGCAGCCTGTTTGTGTCACAGATCCAGGTTTGAATTCTTTTGCCTGGCATCTGCCTGGTCTACTGAAAATAAGGGATCTGCCATGTGCGTGTTGTTCCTGTTTGCATCTCAAACTTTTGTCCCCTACTCATCTTTTTTCCAGCATTTGTTGTCCCTTGTCTTTGACTGTTTGTTTGCTTATGCCCTTCGCATCTGTCAGAATGGGTGTTTTGGTCTGGCAAGCTCATGGTTTTATAAGTTTCAAAAGGGGTGTTGTCTCTGGTCAACATTAAAATGTATGTAAAAATACAGTTTTAGACTAAGTAGAACATCGGATTGTTGTTTCTCTCTTTTTTTCTTTAAATTAAATTTGCAGGAGGACTCTGCATCTTCTCGAGCTTACTAAATATACAACATAAAATTCTTTCTTCTTAGTCTTGCTGGTAGCTTTTTTTCTCTTCAGTCTAACTGTGTCAGCGTGGTAGTTTTCAATTTCACAAGGCTACGAAATTTACTGGAAGATATTTTTACATGGTCTTTCAAGCATAGGTTGTACATACAAGCTATCCCACTGGAAATGAGCCGATCACCAACAGTCAGCAGATCAATGTATACTTTCTTCTTGAACTTTGCTGTTCTTTTGCATGACAAGTTAGAGTAATAGACTCACTTGTCAAAAAAGTACATGATTTTGGTAGCTGTAATTGGAAAGATGAACTCTTAGGTCATAGCCCGGCATTTCTGTACAAATCTCAGTATTTTTTTAAATTCTAAAAGAGAATCACGTGTATATGATGCCCTACACAATAAGGAAAATTATAAACAACTTTAAACTCTTGGATTTAGCCCCTCTCTTCTTTGCCTTTCAAGTGTTGTAAATTCATTAGCCATGTAGTATTTTCATGAGACTTATTTTAATGTAAAAATATACACCTTTCAAGTGTCCATGCTCTGGATTGTCTTCTGGTATTAAAAGCTTTTTATAATTGCAGAAATACTCAACTACTTAGGTCCGGACTTCATTGTCAGTAGAATTGTTATTGCATCGTATCCACTGATTATACCTCATTTGTATTTCCCAGCCATTATTTAATATCCTCTGCCTAGGGGAGAGGTTAGCTTATTTTAAAGGTGACTTTCCACAACAAAATCGGAGAAGGTAGGTCCCTTCACACAGGGTACTAAGCTGAAGACCTCTCATGGCAGCATCATAACAAATCCCTCTTCCCTGTTGCAGTTTTGTGAAAGAGGGAATTTTTTGTGTTATCATGGTTGTAAAAGTTTAAATTAGGTTGTCTAGGGTTTGTTTTGGGGAGGACCATTGAATGGCTGAGCCCTGTAATGGCTTGTCAGTAATGTTCTGCCATGACTGAGGTTTCCACTGTGGTCTAGGTCAGGATTGTGTGGCTCCATGATCTCCCTGGTCTCGTCTTGCACAGTCTCAGCACAGGCTGAAGAAGTTCTGTAATGGCTGCAGACTTCATGACAACCTTGCTAAAATTTTCCACTAAGTTCTAGCTGCTTCCACAGTGTACTTTAGGACCTAGTGTGGTATAGCCTACAAATATAGAGAGAATACATGTAAGTTTTGCAGCATGACTGTGGTGCTTGCTTTGAGGGAAATAAATGTAAAGGCACCAAAGACCACCTAATATTCAAGAGGCAATATCAGAAAACTGGGAGATCTTGGGAAATAAATTAAGGTTAAATGCAGGCATTCTCAAGCAGTGTCTCCTGAGCTGACAGACCTGCCCCATTACTTACCCCTTGTGCAGGCTGGAGGGGCCTTCAGGAGCTGAAATAGACAATGGTTTTAATTAATTCTTTTGGCTGTGTGATAGGCACGCCACCTTAGATAAATCTGCCCTTCTGGTATTTTGCATTGTGGATTCTGTTCCTTCTCAGGAACTGAATGCAACATATGATTTCTGAACCACAGAGATCATCGTAAACAATACCAAGATGTTGGAATCAACTTTTCTACCAAATGATGAGCCCTGGTTTGCATCTTAGCAAAAGCTGAGTAGCTGCCAGATAAACCGTTTTTTGTTTTGCACCATGTCTTGGTGAATTTCATTTTGCAGCGGTCTAGTCCTCTGTGGATTTTGGCTGGACGAATGCGTTCTGAAACTGTTGTGTTTCAGTTTGACTTGTCATCTCTGTACAAACCCTACCTGTCTGTCATTCTGGCATGTTTAAAGCCATGTTGTGAAACTTAGCTCACCTAAATCAGACCTTTTGTATTCGGTAAGAAGTGAAGGTGTGGATGTATGTGGTTTTTGGTGGGTTTTTTTTTTGTTTTTCTCTCCTTGCTGTTTACTTTTGGTGGACTGTTTGTAAGCAGCAGCTGGTAAATTCTTGCAGTAATTCACAGAGTTAATTAGCAAAACTGTGGGTGACTGCATCTTCATTGGAAGTGGGGACCTGTATGTCCTTATATGCAAGGGCAGGCAACGTTTGGCCGTCTTTCATAAAAGAAAGGAACCAGCAGAAAGTAGAAGCTTCAGGCTCTAAGGTACCGTGTTGAGAGAAGCAGACTGGAATGTCCTTTTAGGTCTAATCTGACTAGCTTCCTGAAGAGTTTAACTTTTGTTGAGTGGAGTAGAAGGTATGAGGATCTTGCTATGATATCCATGGCTTGGAATTGGTGGAGTATGAAAATGCTGGTTTTCCTCTCTCTGGTCTCAGATGACCAGGGAAGGGTAAGGGACATGGGTGTGCGTCTGGAGACAGCCAAGGGATTTGCACATGCTTTACATTGAGTTACTTGTGCTCTTTTTGGTTTTTATTTATGTTGCAATGTATGGAAGATTAAATCCGGTTTCTAAATAAGCAAGTATATTCTTAAACAAGCACGTTGTGTAACTTTTTATTACTTTAGTAGTAATCCAATGAGGACACAAAACAAAATTGGTACACTCAAGTAGTCCAGTAACAAAATCAGTTTACAATATTTGAGTTGGGGTTGTGGGGTTGACACTTGGAGTGTGTCTGTAGACATTGTATTGAGAATATGTAAGGTGAAGGATTCGCTTTCTGTCTGACATCACAAGAGATTTATTTTTTTTCCCTGCTTGAGATCTGAGGTCCTCCCTCATCAGCAATAACATTTTCCACTTAACACAAGTTGGTGGTGAAATCATGCGTAATGGAAAAGTATAAAATAATGTTGCTTTCTGTCCAAGCAAGTATGAATACTTGACAACCTGTCAAGTTGAGAAGCTATTAAAGCTGCTCTTACAACATCCCTTCAAGCTAGAGAAAGCTGAGGAACAAGGGAAATACGTTATGGCCCTTTGAAACTAAACAGCCAAGTCTCTTCTGCTATGTCTGCTGATTGGAATTTTTGTGGCCATCACGGCTGTTTTTTTTAAAGGCTTGATTAAAGCCTCCAATACAAAGTTGCCTTTTAATCAGATTGGCCCCTCTGTCTCAAATCTTCGCCCTGTTCATCAGGCTGCCTTGCATAGGAGAAGGGAAGATGAGACGTGTGGAAACACACACATTGCTGTCTATGTGATTTACGTTTGCACTATCTTTGGCTTCGGAGCACCTGGTCACACTGCTGCAGGGCACTCTGGAAGCCTTGGGTCAGTTAGGTGCCTCTGCTGGTTAATGTGTCTTGCTTCTCTTGCAGGAGCAGTTACAGCTCCATCGCATCTCCATCACAAAGCAAGAGGTACTTGCCTTAATTCAGCTGGTTTAAACTGCTTAGGTGATAACTAAAAATACAAAACAGGGACCTTCCGCATTTAGGATCTTTGGGAAAATCTAATAAAACTTTTCCAATTATCTTAAGGTGAGAAGAGCTAGAATCACCAAAATGAATCTTCCTAGAGAACATTTAAAGGATTTGGAGTTCATGCTGCCTCATCTAATCGGTGCTATTACTTCCAGAGTCCTCAGTTTCTATGACTACAACATTTAAGAACTAATAGAAATTTTTTATAGTGACTCATAACTCAAAACCACAACTGGCTTTTATATTGTGTCTGAATAAATTGTACGGGAGATAAATGCATTTACTTTTTTTGCTCAACTTAAATCTTTATTAATACCTTAAAACATGTTTGAATCATTTATTTGCCAAGTTAATATACTGCATGAGTTTTGCAGAGGATGGCATTCTGAAAATGGTTTTTGTCATACCTGCACCCTGGCAAGAATCAAGAAGGTGAATTGAGGGTAATGAATACGGATTTCAGTGAAAACAGGGAAAAAGATGATGGACTGACTGGATGGGAAGCATCGCCACTCTGCTCTATTGAGAAAAATAATTGGCGTCTACTAGAAATAAGTTTAATAATGTGTGTTTGTTTTTTTTTTAAGAGATGAAATTGGATTAATACCCTGCCCTGAAGCAAGGTATAACCGAAGCCCTATCGTCCTGGTAGAAAACAAGCTTGGTGTGGAGAGCTGGTGTGTCAAGTTTCTTTTGCCATATGTCCACAATAAACTTCTCCTCTACAGGCAAAGAAAACAGTGGCTGAACAAAGATGGTAAGTTACCCAGTTGGATAATCATCTCTTTTGTGATTCTTATTGCACATTTTTTATTAATCATAGAATCATTTAGGTTGGCAAAGACCCTTAAAATCACTGAGTCCAACTGCAAATGCTATGAAATCCACCCCCAAACCATGTCCCTAAGTGCCATATTTACACATCTTTTGAACACCTCCAGGGATGGTCACTCAACCGCTTCCTGGGCAGCATGTTCCAGTGCTTGATGACCCTTTCGGTGAAGAAATTTTTCCTAATATCCGGTGAAAACCTCCCTTGGTGCAACTTGAAGTTGTTTCCTCTCATTGAAGAGACCAACCCCCACCTCACTACAACCTCCTCTCAGTTGCAGACAGTGACAAGGTCTCCCCTCAACCTACTTTTCTCCAGGCCAAACAACCCTAGTTCCTCAGCCATTCCTCGTAAGACTTACTCTCTAGACCCTTTACCAGTTTCGTTGCTCGTTGTCGTGGTTTCAGCTGAAATCAGTGCAACTGGACCAACAGATGGCCCTTTCACCCCACCCCCTGCCCCGCCCCCAAAAGAGAGGAGAGGAAGAGAGAAGGAGATACAGAAGTTTAGAATGAACTAAACTACTTTAATGAAGAATTAATATTAAAATAAAAAAGAAGATCATAATGAAATAGATACAATATGTACAAAACCATATCAAGCTCCCAGGATGACAATCCCGTCACTGGCAGGCACTGGGGAAGTCCCAGACTGGACTCAGCGATGGATGGGAACTGGATTCCAGCTCTAGAGTCAGGAACACACGGATCAGAATCAAAGGCAGACGAAGGAGGATGTCGGCCATTGCAGGAAGAGAAGTTGACCCTTTGATCCCTCAGCTTTTATACTGGGCATGGGGCAGATGGGATGGAATACTCCAGTTGGTCAGTTTTGGATCACCTGTCCTGTCCGCTCCTCCCCACAGGTGTGACCCCTATACACTTTTCCGTTTCCAACCCTCTAAGGGGCAAATAATGAAAATTGGCTGACCTTGGTTGTTATAGCAACAAGTATAAGCGAGGGCCTCTCTGCATTCCATTCCTTGGCATTGTAGCCCAAACATTGGCCTTACCATCCTGAGAACGAGCAGTTTTCTCCACAATATGCCGTTAATTTCAGAGAGTTAGAGGAGGCCTAGCTAAAATGTAAAATTCCAGAACACAAAATTGTTTCAGTTTTACTTCAAACTGGGACACTCTTCTCTGGACACACTCCAGGACCTCAATGTTTGTCTTCTAGTGAGAAGCCCAAAACTGGACACAGTACTTGAGGTGGGGCCTAATCAGTGCCGAGTACAGGGAGACAATAATTTCCCTAGTCCTGCTGGCCACACTGTTTCTGATCCAAGCCAGGAAGCCCTGGCCTTCCTTAAAGCCAGTTTAAGAACTGAGAGTTACTGGTGGGGAGGGCAGGCTTTGGATTGTGTATCTTAAATGAGTTGTAGCAACCTAAACGAGTTGTAGGCTTGCTTAGTTGAAAATATAGATGCTTTCTCTCTTGCCCAATCTGGAAGGGTTAAAAGGAGTAATTTAGGGGAGTGATGTTAATCTTTACAGAAGGAATTTTGTCCTGCTTTCTGGAGGGAAAACTGATGTGATGTGTGTATCTAAAGTAAGAAGTGCAGTGTTTTTCAGATGTAGGAGTACCAGAAATCATTAGTCCATACATCTTGGTAATTGTAAAGCTTTATTTCCTTTTTTATGTTTTTGGTTTGGATTGGTTTTTAGTTTGTTTTATTTGCATGAAAAAGACTCTGGTATATGTGGTCTATTTGGAATTTTTTTTAAAGAATTATAAATGTCTGTGTCATGGGAGATACTTGACAGCGTCCTATTGTGTTCAGAGAAAGAATGAAAAAGGGTAAATGTATTTTAAGAAACTATTTTTTTTTTGTTCATGGTTTCAGTTCTCATCTGAATAGCAGTCAGTTTTAAAAAAACGTTCTTACTGTAGGCTTATGTCAGTGTCTTATTTCTGGTGTTTGTTCATGGTCTTTTTGAGGCTTCTTTCTTATATCTTCTATCTGCTGAGGCATTTGTAACATTTTTATGTCCCAGAAGGAGGGATGTCTTTTGTATTGAAGAACCAGTGACCACTCACAAAATTCAGTTTGGGGCCCTTATCATATTGTAATTTTTTTCTGCTTGCTTGAAACTAACCTAATGTATAATGGCTGTGTCCATTGTGCTTTAAAATTACTGTCTTGGACTATGTTCCCTTCCTGGAATGTACCCAACAGCATCATCTATTGGATTGTGTTGATTGCAGCTACAGCAAAGGTATTCTCCCTGATTGCTTGATGAACTAGTGGGTTAAATAATTATGCTTTAAATAGCGGGATGCTGACAGACATCTGATGCAGACTCTAGCATCTAGATGTCATATAACTAACATGCTGTGCTGTCTTGAACATGTATGTTTTGAGAGTAGGTCTGTGTAGATCCTCTTACGAGGAGAGGCTGAGGGAGCTGGGGTTGTTCAGTCTGGGGAAGAGGAGACTGAGGGGCGACCTTATCGCTCT
>JAOQGH010000019.1:36688070-36702036 GCA_025769975.1 Gallinago jamesoni | reverse complement strand
TTTTGTGGTTGGACTCGATGATCTCTGAGGTCCCTTCCAACCACCACAATTCTGTGATTCTGTGATTCTGTGAAAAGAGTAATATCTTTTTCTTGATAGAGCTGCCATTCACTTTCCTCTTTAATGTTTTATTACTATAGTCTGTGTCACCTTAAGTGGATGAAGCCAGCTGTGTACTTCCCCTCATTAAAGCAGAGGGTAAGGGATGGACAGATGGTGTTAGATGAGTCTATTGTAAATGTGCATTTGAGCTTCTTTTACATGCAGGGACAGTGGAGGAAGAAGATTGAGCTCCTCAGCGAATCTTGGCAAGGGAAAATTCTTGAGGCAATGAATGTTGCCTACTTTTCTTTGCCTGAGTCTAGAGGGTAGACCTCTAGACCTCTGGTAGGGTCTAGAGTTATGAAGCAGACTTTAATTCCTTATTACAAACACATGGATACAGAATGCAAGCATTTTAAAAAGAGTAGCATTAAATGGCAGAGAAGGTTCATAATGTGAGCATAAATGTGCTTGCTTTCTACTGGATATGAGGAGTTCATACACAGGAACTTTTTACCTCTTTGCAATCCAGATCATGATAGAGAGGAACCCATTGTACTGGTGACATATTTGCACCTTGGGTAGTGTTAGAGTGACAAAGCACTGGCTTGATACTTGGAGCTCATTCTCCATTCAAAAGAGTAGTTTAAGAAAGCTGAAGTGGTGTTGTGGGGTTTTTTAATGTATTGTTGTGTATAACTGACCTTTGCATTGTTGGCATTTTATTTCTGACAGATTTTTTTTTTGTGGGTTTCCCACACCCCCCAAAAGAGCGTCATTATGTGGTTACCTAAGAGAGTTGTTTTGTGGCCTTTTAAATTTTGCATTGTCCTTTATTTTTTATTTTCACATCAATTATTTTTTTAAATATTCTTTCTCATTGCAGACATTTTAAAAAGACTTTTGTCCCTAGGGGATATATATATCTAACATAAGTAGCTTTCATTTCTTACTTAGTCTCTGTGGTTTATGGTTGAACCTAGTAAGCCCTGGATGTTTTTGATAGCTGCCACCAAGTTCCTGGTGATGCCTTCAGATCAGTCACTAGTTTCTAGTTCTGAATTTATAATGCAGACAATAATATCATTCAATAAAAAGAGCTTTATATAAGGAACATAAATAATATTGATGTGTAGCCAAAACCAATTTTTAGCATTTAAAGAGCTGATCTTGTTAGCAAGACCAATGGTTCTCATTGCAGTGTTTTTTGCAGGTCTGAGGTAGGAGCTTGTGAGGTGTATTTTGATTATACTGCGGATCTTTGGCGGGGACACTTTTTATTTCAATCTCAAGTGTTAGAGAGAAGTCCTCCCCTAGAAACTGACATGCAGACGAAAGCTAGTTGTGTCAAGCCAAAATGCAAACCACTGAGATCTGTCAGTCTTGGGCTGGGAGGCTGGAGATACCGATAGCCGTTAGCTGAAGAGCAGCTGGGTCCTGACATGCTGGCTCCATTCACCACTGGTCCAGGCACTTTGTTGTGGTGATGCTGTGGCACGTGTCTGTCCCTCCAGGATGGTACGGTTTGCTGGCTCCTTGGAGAGTGTCTCTGCTTCCCTCCCAGTTGAAGCCTTGAAGAACCTTTCCTCTCAAAACACGGATCATAAAACTGTTTGTAAATACTGGAGTGTTACGAAGCTTAAATAACTGTTTGTTGAGATTTGTTTGGCTTTCTTCTTTTAAAAGCAACACTCCACTTTCCTTTGTTTCTTCAGTTAATAGAAATCAGTGTAAATGTGCGAAAAGAGGTCATCTACAGCATTTCCATGTCTATTGAGGTTTTGCGTCACTTGACAAAACTTGATCAGGACCTCACTGTTAATAACCTGCTTGTAAAACAAGGTACAGCTTTAGTATGTTTTACCATAATCGAGTTTCACATTTGATAGGAATTTTAGCAGACTCTGAACTGCATTGGTAGGAGGAAATGAAGGTGGAAATTTCTCTAATGTGGTGTAAGTAGGTATACTCTATCAGGAGATGTTACGTTTTCTGTGTGTTTGAAATATCCTTAAGGATTTTCCTCTAAATTCCTTGTTGTAGACAAAGGTGCATGGTGGAATTTACCAAGGTAGTTGTTTTATTTTAAATGTAGTGAAGGGATAGGTTTGTTTATTGCAAAACTCAATTGCATATTCTGTTGGTGCTTGCAATGAACAGTGGCCTCTTGTTACCTCTTTTGTCTTGGCCATATTACTGTGAACCATTTTAAATAGAACAGGGAAGAAAAACGGTGTGTTGATTCAAGTATCTGCTTTCAGATGTGTTTGGTATTTTTTCTGGCATGATCCTGAAAGAAGGAAGTGCTTTATAATCAGTCATTGATAGCTTACTGTAACAGATGTTTAATTGAGTTATGTTTTCTTTTAGATACTTGAATAAGACAGTGTCTTGGAATCCAGAATCAGGACCGTGTTCCAGTTTAGAAATCCTAATTTTGCAATTTGTTTTTATGCTTCCTCCAAAATATCTTTTTAATTTATGCATCAATATTATTTCTATTATCACAAGATGGTTTTCTGAAATTGCTACAAACTTTTCTCTTTTTATGCAAAGTAATGTTGTGCATACTCCCAAAATGTCCTTACTTTACATAAATCTGTGTTACCACTTCTTCAACACTCTACTGAAAAGAACATCTTAGTGCAAATACACTTATGAAAATAAGAATCTGGATACAGCCATATTTAAAAAGAAAATTAGCTAAAAAACTTGTTATATTTGTCTTTCTGCAGTGGGGGAGACTTCCAGGTACAAAAGGACATGTATGTTGTGAGCACACCTGACGTTATAGTTCGCTTAAAATGTATCTAGCAGAAGGTACTTTTGAATGGTAAATAAAAAAACACTGGTTTTTGTTATTGATAAGAGGGAACTAGCTGGCAACTACTGTCATTGTGTGCCAGAAGTGCCATAAGGCTTTCTATTGAAAAGTGGCTCAGAGGTTATTGAAATGGTGTCATTTGACATCTCTGGCTCAGAATCCACACTTCATGAAAGTTTAACTTGTTACTGATTAATATATAAATGTTAATCACTTGCCAATATATAAATATTAATCACAGCCCTCTTTTGAGAAAATGATGGAGCGTGTGCTTAACACTGCGGCTGCAGACCCGAAGCAGAGTGTTCCCCTAGCACGGGTGTACCTGTTATTGTGGATTTGGGTGTAGGAAACACACACAGACTCAGGGTTTGTTTATAATGTTGATCTCACAGAGCTGAGATCGTTTCAGGAGCAGCATTTGTACCTGTATTGCAGGTTTACGGTTGGACTTGACAGTCTCAAGGGTCTTTTCCAATGTGAATGATTCTATTCTATTCTATTCTATTCTAATTCTATTCTTGCATAAAGCATCCAAAAAATGTTGACATGAAAGAACCACGTATTGCTTTGAGATTTTCCTTGCTTCTTTCATTTGGTAATGTTTAGGATACCTCTATAGCAGGAAAATGGACAAAATGGTAGACAAAGCTTCTGTTTAAATTGGGCTTGATTTGATGCTGTTCCAGGCCTTTGACATTACTGGAATAGTCATGTTAACTGGAAATGATAACTTAAGAGGATAAACAAACTGTATTCTTCTAAGTGGAGTTATGTATACTATGAAAACCATTTCTAAAATGGTTCAAAGGGCCAAAGTAGACTGTAATAAGCTTTTGCTTAACTGAAGCATATACAGTGGTAGTACCTAGTAATTACTAAACACATTAGTGTATTCACAAAATCCAGCTCTCAAAAGTTCAGGATTTTTTGAATGACTTAATTCAGAACTGCCTCTAATCCTACTTTTCCATGTCTCTACTTCTTATCCTGCACTGCAGTTTCATTTACCTTTCCCTCCTGTACCATACACCTTTTCCTCCTGTAAAAAATGAAAAAGTTCTGCAGACAGATCTCCTTTATGGCACAATTTCCCATGTTTGAACACTGGAACCTTTAGATGCAGCCCTCTGACCTCTTGGCAAAGTGATAACCAGCTGAAAATAAAGTTCACAATGGGACGTGTCAATTGGACTAGATTTGGTGCTCTGAGCTCTTCTTACTATGTTTCAAAAATTACACTAAACTAGCAGTTTGGTGGCAGTCTAGATTAAATATAATTTAAAACAAGTTTTAAAGTACACATGGCTTTTGTGTAGGGGAGAATCTAGTATTAGAGTTTTTTTGTGCTTGGGGTTTTTTGCATTTGGTGGTGGTGGGTGTTTTTATTGTTTGTTTGTTTTTGTAAATAATCACCAGTTGGGGAGAAAGTCAGCTGGATGGGGTAAAAATGCAATTAATTGAATGAAGGTATTTAGCCTTGCTTTGTGTTACCCACAATGCTGGTACTTCCTGACTTTTTTTAATTTTTTTTTTACCTTGAAGAAACTCTCAGTTGCCATGTACTGAGTATTTTGAATTTGATGTAAAGATTTATGTTACCTTGGAAGAATTGTTGTTATTAGCTCTTGCCTGTTACATTTTGAAAGGCAATTTGCATTATTTATGACACAAGGTAATAATAGAAGAATAATCAGCGCATTTAATTATGTATATTCATGATATGTAAAATTGAGAGTTTTAAAACTATAAAACAACTACTAATATTGTGAGAAAGTAAAATGGAAAACCTACATGAATCATGACAGCTCACAATTTCAACTATAGATCGTTATAACTGGTGTGTTGTTAAATGTTGCCATTGAAGTTTTTTGAATGTAAAATTGAAACAGTAGCAAAACACTTAGTAGGTGTTTAATTTTACATATGTGAGTAATCCTGGTTATTTCAATTGGGCAATTGATCTGTATAAAATTAAATAGGTGTTGAAGCCCTTTGCTGGTTCAGGGGTTGGCTAAGTCAAAGAAAAAGCTTTGTACATTTAGGCAGCAAATTAGGAGGAAGCTTTTTGCATATGAGGAATAGTCATTCCCTGCCAACAAAGAGGGATTTAAAAGGAAATCTTTCATTAAAGGAAAAAAAAGTCTCAGCTAAACCCCATGAAAATAAAAAGTTAAGATAGTTCCTTGAGATTACTTTTAAAATATCACCCTAAAAGGTTAGTGCAAAATTGACAGAGTACAGTGAAGAAATTTCTTCCTCTCCATTCCCCATTTTACATGATGGCCTAACATGGTCCTCGTAAGTGGGAACATCATGGGAAACAAGGTTACTTTCTGGAACATAAATGAATGAGCGGTCATACAATAATATGCAAAGGAATTCCACTTTTTGATTCAATAATATTTATTAACTTCTTTCAAAGTCCTGGTTCAAAGATACATGAAGCCATGTTCCTTTGCATTTTAAATTAATATGCTCCATTATTGTGTTTCATCATTGTCTTTTTAAAATTTCATTTTACAGTCATATTAACTACACTAGCCAAACACCTAGTTCCACAAGAGACCTTTTTCCTTTCCCTTTTTTTTTCCTTAGAAAGTAATAAAGTGCCTCTTACTTGCTGGAAATCACCTGGAGTACAATCAGTTTAATGTATTAAATGCAGGGTGATTAGGAGGGAAAGTAACCAGACTTTCTTGGCAGTAAAAGGGTGGATAGTCAACATCGGTTTTGAAGCAAGTTCCTTCCTCAGTTGCAAAATTACCTTGTAAATTTAAGAGTTGTGGTTGCAGGACAGGTTAACTGATCTGACGCTGCATCATTTGAGAGCAGAGATTAAGGCAGGCAATGCAGTGACAGTCCTTAGTGTGTCAAACTGAAGTGGAGATGCCTCATGGATCCCCACTGATTACTGTGATGGGACTCAAATTACCCGACTGGTGCAGTGCAGAGGGAAAGGCTAGTAACAACAAAATTACCCTTCCATTCTCAGCAACCGTATACCTCAGTGTTGTTCTTACAACACTGTTAAAAATAAGTGTAAGACATAAATCTACAGTCTGTGCAGTGCTTAAATGCAGGGATGCAAACAAATGTTCCATATGTTCTTTTTTTAGTGACTTATTCTTAAAACCTCAGTCTGAAGCAAGGCTGTCACTTTAGAATATATTTAAAATTTTATGGTGTTTCAATTTCCTAGCTACAGGTTTTTTATAGTATGTTTATTTTTTGTTAACAGTATAGTATATGGCAGCCATCTGCAACTCAGGCTTGTACTGAAATAGGAGGATATATTTTTGATGGTGCTATCTTATTTTAAAACTGTTGGATTTTCTTTGAAGAATTCTCTGTGTATGATATATACAGTGTGTCTCCAATTTAAATCACTAAATACTCAAGGATTCGATGTAATGGCTGCCCCTCACTGAGGACAAACTGTACGTTTGATTGTAGCAGTACAGGTGGAGGCCAGAAATTTCCAGCTAAAACTTCTTAGCTGTAAATTGTTAGCAAGACAGAAGTCCTTTATTTTACTCCCTCTGAAATTAAGCTAGCGTTTCTTCTGGAATGAGGCAGCAGTGATTTTCAGAGACGAGCATCCATAGGTACACCAGCCTGCAGAGGAGAGGATTTGAGGACGGCCACAGAGTGAGTGAAGAGAGAACACTGCTATGTGGAAATCATTACTAATATTTGTGTCTCTTGTACAATCTTTTTAGAGCTGATAGATATCACGTGTACCCTGCTGCTGCTGAACCCTGACTTCACCACTGCTTGGAATGTGAGGTATGTTGCACTCAGAGAGTGACATCAGCAAGACCTGAGCCTTATGTGTGAGCCAGCCCAGCAGTAAGCTTTGTTTTGAGTGATAATTAGTGACACAGCAAGAGCCTTTCATCTAAAGAGTGCTGAAGGAATGTTAAAAATATCAAAATCTCTTCTATCCTGTATGCCCTACAGATAGTTTCAGACTGCCTTTTTTTTTTTTTTTTCCTTTCTTGTAGTGCAGGCTAAAGCTTACACTGCTGCATATGAAGGCATGTGTTTGGCCCACATTGTTGGGGGATACAAGTCCCATTGAACTGCCACTCCTGTCACTTAAGGAAGGCCATTTGTAACCTTTGAATGGGCATATCTTTTTTGCTGAATCACATTGTGCCCAACTGATGACTGTTGTCTGTCTTCACTGTTTTAATTTTACCCCTCTTTGAATAATATACCTGAGTTATTTTGAGATACCAGTTCAATTTGCTGCCGTTACCAGCACAGCTGATCAAACCTGAGTAGCCCTCAACAGATGCACTGCAAGAGAACGGGAGGGAGACGGACATCTTTTATGGCAGACACATTCTCCCCAACCCTGCTTATTTCTTATTCCTGTTAGTATTAGTCTAGTTTCATCACTGGTCATACTGCAGCACCTGTCCAGGAGTCATTATGGAGGAGGAGCAGGAATTTACCTCCTTGCTCTTAATGGAGCCCAGAAGCAACAGTTGTTTACAACCCTGTAATCTGATATTTTTTGTGTAAATCTCAGAGGTGGGGGATTATGCTCTTTCTGCTGCCTAGATAAGACTGGAGACAGTCTTAAAGGAATAGTTCTAGAAGGGATGGAGAGCTGTCAGAAATGTCTGTGTTAGTGTCTGGGAGAGCTCTCATTAAATATAGGACTTTTGTAATTAAGATGCGTTGTTGCAGTAGGAAAAATTAACAAAATGACCTAGAAAGATGGCAGCTGCACGTACCTGTCAGCCCTAGATAGGGCATATTCAGCCTTTATTTATTTACGTTTTCTTTCTGCCCTCACTGTTAGTGTAGTTCTGAGGGATTCTGCTGTGATGTGCATCTTTCTGAGGACGAAAATGATAGCAAAGGGCTTACTGTCATGAAAATGTATAGATTGAATAGCTTTCAAGTGATAAAATGGAATTAATGCATGTATAAGTACTAGAGCTACTAAAGTAATGTAATCTTGTGGTACTTAAAGATGAATTCAGGTTTCTGGTTTAGGTTTTGTGGAATTTTTCTTTTAATGTGAATACATCTATCCTTATCAGTCTATTTTTTTTTCTATTCCCGGCAGCTGGAAGAGTTTGCTCTTATGTACATGAGAGGAATAGTTCCAAGATGTGAATGGAATTAAAAATGTTAGGGAATAGGGTTGAGGATTGTTTTTTCTCTTTTATGATGTTCATGGTTTACCAAAGTATAGAAAGTACTACAAAAGGTGGCCTTGCTCCCCAAATTCTTGGCCAATGGCCTGGCTGGCAGTCTGTCTTTGAAGCTCCATTTAGCATTCAGAGAGAAGCGGTTGTTACGCCAGCCGGTCAATAGCTGTGGAGTTCACCACCGAGCCTGCTCTAGCCAAGGGACTGTTTTGCTGAATCTGACCCTACCTTGTTCTAGGCTGCTGCTGGGAGTTGGCTCTTACAAAGGGTAGGCACTAATTGGCACAACATTTCAGCTTCTCTTTTATTCTGTGAAATTCCTACTTCAGTAAATTACTTCAGGTGCAATGTAACTTCAACCTGTGTACTTCAGGTCAAAGCTGTATGTGTTGCATATACAGTCACAGAGTAGAGGACAGACTGTGTTCTGCACAGATGCTGGAGGTAAATCCTTTTTCTGAGCTAGTATAAACTGGGAACTAATTGTGTAGGACTTGGATTCTGCTTACAGAACATGATTGATCTGCCCTGGGATGATTGTTTTCATCTTGCTCACATCTTTCTTGTGCTGGATTCATCTTATATTCTCCACACACAAATTCACTGCTTTATTTTAAGGAAAAAAAAAAGCATCATAGGCAATAAGTCACCTAAAAACTAAAAGTGTAATAGCTGTTTACTGAGTAGCAACCCTGCACATAGTCTTTCCTGTAGAATTTATTGACTCTTTCATTTTAGATAGTGGGAAAAGGAAATCTCTTCCTTGCAAAGGAGACAGGACTTCCAGAGCAAGAAGACTGGAGTAGCGGTGTGGAAGGCTAATGAGCATTTCAGCTCAGCTGACAATCAAGGAAAGTTGTATCTGGTTAATGAAGCACAGGACAACATAAAACTCCACATTTGTTACCTGCTCTTTACTTTGGAGCTATTTTAAAGAATTGTAATATGCTTGTATAGGTTTGTCATTAATTTATTAATGTTAATTAGAAGTGACAGGGACTATAACCTAAACGATGAGAATTGAGCAAGAGCTAATTGTGTGATGGAGGATGGCATGCTAAAGAATAGGAGACAGATGTCTCTTCTTAGAACTCGAAAGGAAATACCTTTTCTACTGAATGGGCAACAAGACATCTCCAGTTGTTAAGCATAATCTCAGTTATCCTGTGTTTTTAGAAGTTGAAAAATCTTCCAAGTTAAAATGACCAAAATCATTATGTAAGTGATTGTTAAGGAATTGCCTGGGTAAATATTTTTGTTCTTGCTGATATACTTGCTGGCATGTACAATTGATTGAAAGTCAAAAGACATTAGGTAACAAGACAACAGGCATTACATATGGCCCAGACTCCTTGGCTTTCTGATTAGTTACAGAAAATGTGATGGAGAGAGAGACACACACTCAAATACCATTGTCTCAGTGATTTCTGAGTAGGTTTGGGAACCAATGCGTTGTGTGTGTGTGTTCAGATGAAAATAAACTTCTTTGATCTGGATTTATTTTACTGGGCCTAATTGAATGCAGTGTGCTTATATGTATAGCAGAGTGGAATAGGTTAATCCACCAAAAGCTTTTAAAGTTCTTGTAGTTTGACAGTGAGGTTATATTATGATACAAAGGAAATGCCATGCTCTTTGTTATTGGGATTTGTGTTCTTGCTTTCAGGTTACTGCTTTTATTCATACAAATTTATTTTATCTTTTGTAGGAAAGAATTAATACTGTCTGGCACTTTAAATCCACTTAAAGATTTGCATCTTGGAAAACTGGCATTAACCAAGTTTCCAAAGAGTCCAGAAACATGGATTCATAGGTTTGTTTCCCTTGCCTTCTCTTGCTTACTCACACTTAAACATTTTTCCTAGAGTTTTTTTTTCCTGCGCTTGCGTTAAGGAGAACTGTAGATGAAAGAGAACATCTAGAAATATAGCAGATTCTTTGAGCCGCTCATTGTAAAATACTGTGCTTTGGCTTTTGAAGATACCTGCCTATATTTTACACTTAGAACTAAAATCATATGCACTTTTTTGCTGCGTATTTTTGCTGCAAACTTTGGAGGTGGGATGAATTTCCCTAAAGGTTTATCATGTCTTCCAGCACCTCAAATTCTCAGCCTGAGAATTCTGATTCCATCAATAGTAAGTATTTGAGCATTGTGGGTTTCACCCACTTTCCCCCTCCTCCAACTTACTACTATATTGCTGTCTACAGGCATTTCAGAAAGACAAGAGTCTGTAAAAGCTGATTTTTATAACCGAAGCTGGGTTCTTTTCCAATCCAATGCTGGTCTTTGTGGTCTGGTAAATTTATTTTTACCATTTCTAACTTAAGCAATGTCATTAAGTCACCACTACTACATATTAAACAACAGAGCACAGTTATCTTTTGTAAAAGATAACTGCAGAATTACACAGATGTACAAAGCTAACCGTCTCAGTCATGACTGAGTGTACATTAAATGCCTGTAGCACAGCCAAGTGAAGTATAGATCCATTGCTCAACTTTGTTTAAAAAAAAACAAACAAAATAAAACAACAAAATCTTGGTGTGTGTGATTTCGATTCATGACCTATTTCGCACAGGATAACTTGTCTTTGTATAGGCAACCTTAAAAGTGATTTGAATGTAACATTTTATAAAGCAGTTTACAATGTTTGTGTTTCACATGTCCAGCATTAGGACAACTGTGAAGTTGTTACCCCATTAAGCGATTCATACTCTATGAAAAACCTAAAGCTTCAGTTGTACTGATAACATAATTTCAAACAGAAGTGCAAAAAAATAGAATGGGGCAATTATAAAATTCAGTAAGACATATGTGGTTGGTTTTTTCTTACACATGGCAGATACCCTCACTAAAGATGTCAAAATACCTGCCATACATTTTGCTATATGACCTTTTGCTATGTTTTGGGGAGTTTCAGATAGATCTTGTGCATATAGAGTCAGTATATCTATTGTTTGCACAATGGTCACTGAATAATCCCATGTTCATTTGTGGTGATTGTACAATAGTAATAGGAACATACAGAATCTGCATGCACAGTAGCAGAAGAAATTGGATTTCTTTTCTCCAAATTTATTGAAGAAAATATTCTCTTAAAAAATCTCTGAAATGATATTGAAATATTCACTAGGTACCAGCAATGCATTTAAAATCTTCTGAGGTTGTGCTTGTCTTCCATTCCTCCCATGCAAAAAGTCTAGAAAATAGCTCAGGTTTCATTTTAAATTTTTTTCTTTTGTAGCCACGGAGACTATAAAATCTGTATTTTTTTTTCACATGATCTTGTGTATATAATTTAGCTGAATTCCTTATTTTATAAAATATTCTAATTTTAAGAAACTGAAATAATTTTAAGATCAAAATAATTGGTCTTTCTATGATTTTAATCAGAAGTCAGTGTTAATGAAGTAATATTTATCTTTTGTTAAAGGAATGACACTCTACCCATTTAGCTTTCATTCCTGAACATTTTTAGAATTACCCATTTCTTGCAAGTCTACTGATTGAAGTGAAAAAAGACATTTTTAAAAAGTGAAAATTAAATCTTAAAAATTACTACATTTCATAAAATATAGTTATACAACAAAGAGCATGGTTTATTTGGCTGTACATCTTTAGGTAAAACAAACGTTATAGAGGAAGATAGAGTATGAGTACTGGCTTCAGTCCACTGCCTATGATTTCTGCTGAAAAATGCAGTCAGTTGTAGAAATTGCACTCTTGTAAATTATCTTTAATATTGTCTTCTGATAGTTTAATTTTTTTTTAATAAGAGAAAAAGACACAGTGTAAATTAAAAAAATACCAGTGAACAAGAACATTACAAGTGTTTTGAAATAAGAGAAAAAGTAAATGGACTACCAAATATTTTTTTAACAGTGATTGGCTTGTCTTGTTTTTATTTTTATATATATATATGTATAAGTAAACATATGCAATTTTACATGTGAATTGCAAAATAGAATTCTCATTTTAAAGAAAATTAACTTATTGATTTCCTCTAACTAGGAGTGACACCTTTCTGAAGGTAGCTATTGGTTGGTTTTGGAACCTGATCTGAGCCAGTACAAACCAGAAAAACCTCTATGTCACAGACCAGAGGATCTCAAGTTTTGCAGAGCATTCCACATGGGCCCGTTGCAATTCTCTTAACACGTGCTGCTGTGTGGACGTCTACAGATCTGTGTCCCATTTTGTAGGACCCTTTTGTGTAGGGTCTGCAGATGCACACTTTCTGCAGCATTGAGGACACCTCTCAAAATACTCATCTAAAAATACTACTAAAGTACTACTGAAAGTCAGTCCATAATAAAATTAAAAAGCCATGTATGAATCTGTTCTTATCTCAGTCACTTCAAATATGTATAATTCAGCAGTAAAAACATTATGCCTGTAGCCCTTGAAACTATAAATCTTTTGCACTTTCTTTCTGCTGGTGATGTACAGAAGCTAATTGGTCTTGCTGTGTGCGGTAGTGACTAATGCAAAAAATATAAAGTATATTTGAATTTTTTTTTAATGAATAACTTTTTTTGGTCTCATTTTGGATACTTTATTTTAATGCCATGCAAGTTTCTGAAGGAGGAGGTTGTTAGAAATCTCATGCAGGCAGTTCTTGCATTTTTTTTTCTTCATTACTCTGCTATTTCTTCTGTTTCCATTTAGTATGCTTTAAATAGCTGTGACCACTTACAGTGAGTAAACAAACAAATACAGATGGAGTTAAATTATTTTGGAAAGTGCCTGTAAAGTCTTAGTTTTCAATATGGGAAGAATCCAGATGGTTATGTTTGCTACTATTTCTTACTCATTGTCTCTTTACAGCATAGTTCAGGTAATTGAAATATTAGAAAGACTTAGTTGATTTGTATAAATGGAAAAACATTTTTTCTCTTAAAATTGCTCTCACCATTAACACTGTACATCATTTAACCAGACGATGGGTGCTGCAACAACTAATTCAGGAAAACTCCTTGCCCAGTCATGCAACTAAAGGAAACTTAGGAGCAGCACCTGTGGAGAGAATTCACCGACTGGTTCAGGAGGAAATGAATGTCTGCTCTGAAGCTGCTGGGAGATATCCAAGCAACTACAATGCCTGGTCCCACCGCATCTGGGTTTTACAGCATTTGGGAAAGCTGACTGTCAAGGTATAATGCAATAGTGAATAAAGTTTTACATTTCCTTGTCTGGAAAAAAGAAAATACTGTTTTGCCAAGCAGATCCTATGACGTGAACAGAGAGTATCATACAAAGCTAGCATGGGTAGCTAGAAATGTTTTAAGAAAAACAGGCAAGACATTGGAATGTGTATGTTTTGCATTTTTCTTGCCAGTGTAGGCAGGTTCTGCTCTGCAGAAAGAAAAGGTTTTTCTTGCCCATGCACAAAATTCTGTTTGTGTACTTAGTGTTAATGAACTTGTAGCAGGAGAATAGATGGGATTATGTGATCTGAGACAAAGAAGAGGAAGCTGAAAATAATTCTTCTAGCACTAATCTTGAAATTCATAGTAGAGAAGAGTATAATACATGATGGATACTATTTCAATAATGTAATGCGATGTCTTGTTTTAGTATCCTCATTCAGCTTATCTGTGGTTTCAGAGTATTGAAGGATTAAGTAAAGACAGCAGGAATTTCAGAGAAAGCGTAGGACTGCTAGTTAGAACTAGTTTCTTCAGCTCCAACGGTATCTTTTGAGAGCACTTAAACTGGGGGCTGATCAAGCTGTTTCAGCTCCAGCAGGGACTTCTTACACGGTGGTGAGTATTTCAGATCGCGTGGTAGTATCTAAAACATCAAGACCTGCAGCAAACTGAATTAGTTAATGGTCTAAATGGTCTAAATGGTCTAAAACCATACAGGCAGTTTTGTAGTAGTGTAGTTTCTAAGCTGTTAGGTGAATTCCTTCTGAATATTAGG
>JAOQGH010000019.1:36644520-36687970 GCA_025769975.1 Gallinago jamesoni | reverse complement strand
ATGGTCTAAAACCATACAGGCAGTTTTGTAGTAGTGTAGTTTCTAAGCTGTTAGGTGAATTCCTTCTGAATATTAGGCTGATACAATTCCACGTCACGCTTTTTAATGGCAGCAGCTATGTTTTGCCATCTTGTAAATACTTAGGTGAGTTAGGGAGGAATTTAGTGGAGGTTGTGGAGTCAGTATAGCCATTATTTTTATGTCTTATGGGCCAGCTACTGCTAGCATTGAAGGTTGTTTTGCTAATATTTCCTGTTAATTGTCACTTGAGAAGCTTAAAAAATAGCCGTATCAGATTGGTAGTAAGTAGAGAGTATGTTCCAGACTTCATGAGGGAATCGGCCCCGAATTTGGACTCATCTACCTAGAAATTCTGTATGGAAAAGTATTTATGGAAAAGTCATCAGAATTACAGCGTTGGAGTAGATTGGAGATTAGAAGTTAGGGTTAGAGGTCTATATTAACAGGAGACAGTCTTTTACATAAATCTTTAATAGCTTTATTAAAAAGAAGGGGAAAAAGTTAGCAGTGTTAATTAAAACTCTAATCATTTTATGCTTTAGTTAACAGTAGTTTGAAGATCAAGGTTAACACCCTGAGTGCTCTTTGCACTTGCTATTTCTTACTAATTTAAATAAACAGAAAGAACTGCATTGTGGTAGAAATAACTCTCCTCAGAGCTTCTCAGAGTTATTCTGGTGGGTTTATTCATTGGCAGTTGTCAAGCCTGTTAAGGAAGTATTTGAAATCTGTTCAGTCACTCCCAAGATCATTTGACTTGCCTGCCATCCCAGTTCCCCTAATGGTCTTGTTTTCAGGCTGATTAGTAAGGAAGTAATAGTTTTCTCTGTTTTGTCTCAGAGCCGGTTTTGTCCCAACTGTCTTCTGTTACCTCTAGTAAAATTTCACTGGTGCTGCTGCTCCTTGAGCAGTGTATTTAAACCATTGGGAAATCTCCATGTTGACTTTAGGTTTTTTTGTCATGATATCACCGATCAGTCTCTTCAGCTAGAAGAAGGTGTTTGGGATGCAGGAAGATTAGGGAAAAGCGTGGAACATAAAAGATAACAAGAATGTTGAGATAAAATTTGTGGCTAGGTAAATTTAAAAGGCAAAATTAGAAAGTGATTATTCTCAAGATATAATGTGAGGGAGAAGAAAGCAAATATGAAGGAGGACAGGGAAGTAGCAGGCGTTACAGATATCCACAAAAATATATAGCTTGTATTTTTGTTTGTCTTGTTTTGTACCTTCAGCCATTTGTGTGGTTAAATATCTGAAAAGAATGGTAAATTTCAGAGATGCAAAAGTGGAACTGTGCTGAAAAAATTAGCAGATGAAGCAATCACTGTGATTCTACTTAGTTTTTGCAAGGTTGCCTTCAGTTAGAGTATTCTGTATTCTTTAGGGCTGCATTTCTGCTGCAATACAAACTTTGCCTGTGGTTTGTGGTTCCAGCATACTAGGAAACCAACACCAAGAAACATAATGTATATATTTTATTATCACTGACATGAGACTTCTCAAAACAGGTTTGTCATTTATGGAACTGCTGCCCTGCTTTTGAGGATTTGTGGGTGTCAGTTGTTTGGTAGGCTTTGTGGTTTTTTCCCTTTGGTTTGGTAATCCTAATGCTTTTGCAGACTGAATCTCAGTTCAAACACTGGGAAAAACATGTAAAATTCTAGAGAATAAAGTTTTGACCCCGTACAAAGATTTTTCTCACAGAATATATGTGTTTCTTGTTTCTTACATTAGATAGTAAAGAAACATTATCTTGTTTGAATATAGAAGTCAGAGTTTGTTTTTGTGGTGGAATTTGAACCACGTTAGCAAGTTTATGTAGTATTTGACTAGTGTTCACTAATACTAATTAGGGATTTACCTGGAATAGATCGTTCCAAACCAGTAAAATCTTTCTGATATTAGAGTACTCGTCCTCAGAAAAGGACGAGAAAGCTAACTTCAACTTTCTCATCTGACAGTATTATTAGATAATGAGGAAAAAACATGGGCTGCAGACACCTACTAAAAAGTTGGTGCACAGTTAGTGGGAGAACCGGAGTAAGAGAGTAATATCAGTACAGTCTGTTAAAATTTATACACATCATGATGCTTCAGAGAAACAGCACAGGTATGAAAATAGGATATAGTTCAGCAAAGATGGACAAACATTTTTTCTTTAGATAGGAATCCTCAATTTCATAGTTACAGGGTGGAGAGTGACTGATGAGGACCTATAATAAAAAACAATCAAAGAAACAAGTGGTGGGATGATTGTTATGAGGCAACACTTCTCTTGTGTGATGCCCAGAATACAGAAGTATGTTCATAAGACACAAAGTAATTATTTCTGTAGACATCCCCTGTAAGGCTGTAGCTTTTTCTTAGATGATTGGACCTCCAAATGTACTTGTCTTTTGTTTGAGTGGACACTGATATTTATCTGGTCATTCTTAAAAGTTTTTTCCCCAGATACAGTTCCTTTTCATCTACCTGGTGTCCCAGACCAAGGAGGAAGTTTTGGGCTGCAATTCATGGTGATCAAGTACTTTATAAAAGCAAGCACTGGGCCAGGGAGGTTGTAAGAGGGAGTGCAGACCCAGAGGTTGAGGCAAAGGTCACCAAGTGCATATGTCCTATTCTGGAGCAGGATGCCAGTCCTGTGGTACTCAGCTCACCACTGAAGGCAGAAAAGGGCCCTTCATAAGAAGTTATCGAGAGTGGGGAGGGAGGCATTTTCTTGTCATTTCCTCTTCGCTTTGCATAAGAAAGGCAAAGGGCTTGTATTTTTGGTGTGGAAATAGAGAAAACTGACCTGATAAGAAAGAAACTCTGTTGGAATTGAGACATTAGCTGGCTTTTTATTTTGCCTACAGTTGTTTGAAGCATCTTCCAATATTCTCTCAGGTTCCTAGAGAAGAGGCTTTGTCTTTTGTAGATCTTAAGAGGTTTAGTGACAATCTTCTATCTTGCTTTTCTAGAAGAGGTTTTCTAGTTCGGGTAAGGGGTGATGGTGAGAATCATTCTGTTTATTTGGTGCAGGGAGTTAAAATCCATAATTACAATGTTCCCCTGTAACTTTGTAGCTTATAAAGGTTTATAAACTTATAAATGTCACGTAAATGAATCAAGATCTAAGTTGAACGTAATGTGCATAGTATCAGTTCCAGCTGAATAAAGACTATTCTGATTTTTCTGATTCTTAAACCACTACTTATTTCTCATTATACATGGTTTAGGGGGTTTTTCCCCTTACCCTGTGGGAAAGTTTCTGAGACACCTGCCTTTTCAGAGCTTGGAACAAGTATAATTTCCCTTGTGCAGGGGTGCCAAGATACTTGTCAGGACACAGTGGAAAAGGCTCAGTGGTTATTTAATTTTTCTCTGTGTGTTCTTAAATCGTTACCACAGTAGCTGAAATCTCCAGAGGAGAGATTACCTTAATACAGAACACAGTGGTGGTAAATTCCTTTGTTACAATGGTTGATAAATGTTACTGGTTTTTGTTTCAGGTTCTCCTTGATGAACTTTCATCAACTAAATATTGGGTATCTATGCATGTCTCAGACCATAGTGGATTTCATTACCGCCAATTCTTACTCAAGTCCTTGATGGGCAGAACTGTGACTGACAACAAAGTACTGGTACAAAATCAAATGGTGAATGAGCAAAAGCCTAGCCTTCAAAAGGAAGAGGAGCATGCAGGGGCAGAAGCTGCCTGTGCAGAGGAGCAGAGTGTGGATCTCCCCCGCCACGTAGAAGAAGAGTTGGAGCTCTGCGCTGAACTCATTGATACTTACCCAGGACATGAAACCTTGTGGTGTCATAGGTAAGAGGACTTGGTCAACACAGTGTCCCCTCGGATGGGTGGATTGTTCTTTGCCTGCTGTTTTCAGACAAATTGTTGTTCTGATTTTAAAAGGTATCACTCAATAAAAGATTTCTAAGCTACTATGTTTTAGGCATTTGGAAAGGGTTCTAGAGCACAATTAGAGCTGTTGAATGGAAAATTTGGTTGGGCGTAAGTACTTTGTTATGTAGGCACCACTTCTCCCTATAGTTTGTGCAAGAGACACAAGATACTGTTGATCAGCCTCACCTCCTCACACATAAAATGTTTAAAGGGAAAAAGTTGATAGGCAAAAGATGTATCAGCTGCAGAAAACCTCTGCTTTGTCAGCTGGGTGTATGTGCCTGACTAGGTAGCAGCAGATTTGCCAAAGTGACACTGAGCCCTTGTAGAGTGTAAGCAGTGACAGCAGATTTTTGTGTCTGTTGGTGGGGCAATCTGGTAGGATGGCAAATGAACTGAAGCAGTTTAGTAGCAACAGCAGATTATTTTCAGTACATGACTTTTTTTTTTTTCTTTTCCCTTTTTTTATTTCCTTCCTTTTCCTCTGAAGAAGGCGTGTGTTCTACCTTCAGCACCAGCTGAGCAACAAAATTCCTCTTCTGAATGCGGTGGTATCATCTGTGGACAGCAGTGATGAAACTCTGAATAATTCCCACCACAGTCCTGCAACAAGTCACATGGCACAAGCTATGGATGTTGATGGTTTAAATGAATCCAGCAGCAAACAAGGTTATACTCAAGAAACAAAACGCCTGAAGCGGGCTCCTATGCAGGACTCTCTTGGTCCAGAAATGGAATACCGGTTCATTGATAAAGTATTATCAACTTGTAGGGATGCGGACCAAGCCAGGTTCGCTACTGCTTATAGGAAATGGTTAGTTACTTTTCTGGGTCAGTGATGGAAGATTTTAAAGCCTTCAGGGTTCTTCTTTTAGTGCAATATTCTCTTTTCAGACACAAATGCATGTCTTGGTTGCAACTGTTATCTAACCATGTCTTTCTCACTCTTTTAATGGTCAGTCCTAAAGTTCACATTCAGAGTAGAAGACTGTCACTTTATTTATTTAAGAACTGGCATACCTTTTTATTAAGCAAATGCAGTTTGTTCTTTAATCTTTTTAAGAAATCACCCCGTGTCAGCTTCCTACCGTGCCATTTCCTTACTTTTTAACTTCTGCATTAAGGTGGACTCTGAATCATTTGGCTTTAAAGGAAAAAAAAAAAAAAAAAAAGGAAAAATTCTGAAAAGCTTTTGAAACAGTGTGTCTGGAAAAAGAATAGGAGGATCCGTCAGTATCAGCTAAACCTGTTTCCAGGTTGTTCCTCTTTGCTACAGTGGCATCTTGCTAATACATGATTGGATTCAGACTATATATAGTCAGCGAGTGCTATTACTTTTGTATTGGCAACCTTTGGTAGAACACCAGACTTCAGTGTTTCTTTCTCAAGGCTCCAGTAACAGTATTGGAGCCATACCTTTTGCTATTGTAACTGGGTTTTTGTTTGCTTATTAGTTGTCACATGAGTTTGTTAGGAAAGTCTATGAAGTTGAAATCCTGAAAAGCAGATACAGGAAAATGTGACAGAAAATGGTTCAAACACACAAATTCACACTCACACTTAGAGTCAGAGCTATATTTGGAAAAACTTGGAACAGCGTACTTTACCTCCATTTCCTACTTGGTATTTATTTATTTATTTTATTTCAACAATCCAGAATTAATGGCACTTGATACGCATTTCTGAATGTATTACATACACTACGGAGCTCAGCCTGCTAAATCAGTCATTGGTAACTAGCACTTGACCAAGACCATGTAAGTCCAGTAGACGATGGATTAAAAAGTAATTCTTCTAAGTAATTACTGAGACTTTAAAATTAAACAAACAAACAAAACTCCCAACAGCAAAAAACAAGAAACAGCAGGAAGAAGCTGTCTCTTCACTTTTGTTCTTTTACAGAGTTTCAATCTGGGTTTGGTTTTTTTTGACTTTTACTTAAGAGCACTTCTCCAACCATACATTTCTGTTTACATCACAGTAAATTTTAAGGGAATTTGAAACACATTTCTGTTCCAGTGAAATTAAACGTGAATGGTTTATTTTGTCATTTCCTTATTACTTGTCTTTATAAGGGATTTTTTTACACTAATGGAATTGTGCTGGTCCAAAGACCCAGAGGAGAAACATTGTACAATTGTACAAGTTTGTACAATTGCAGCATCACCTCTGTTCCAAATAGACTATTCGCTGAGGGGATTAGATTTTCAAGCTAGAGTCTTCGCCAAAATTGCTGTATATTTCTCCTGCCCAAAGTGCCTCCTGACTATAAGTTTCAAGCTGCTGTTTCTGTTGGGCAGAGTGCAACAATGAGGGAGAAAAAAACCCAAGTAGCCTGCTCAAAAATTATCAATTGGAAAGGAAAAAGGCATCTGAAACATGGAGTTCCAACAGTTCTAAATAATTTGATGGATGGGGCTTACTTTTGCATTTCAAAATGAAAATAGACCACCTCTAGTCTCAGAGAGTCTCTTCGTAACTCATTTCAGGCACAGAGTAGCTATCAGAGACATTTCTAAATGTACACACTTCTGTTTACAATACCTAGATAAGACTGACCTAGGCTTGAGCATCTCCATGGCAAGCTTTGTCCAGTGGGCACACTCGTCTGCCTCTGTATAGCCAGAGACATATTACATGGTCATTTGTTTTGAAGTGCTCTGGGATGCTCTCTTGATTGATGGTTTTAGTTGCAGAAGAACGAAATTGAAGTGTGAGGGAGGTGTGGGAAGAATTTGAGAGAATAATGTCTTCATAAGTTGACAGATGGATAGGTTCAGGTACAAACCAGCATCTGAACCAAAGAACTTAAATTGAGCAAGAACTTTTACCCAAACCAGAGGACCTGATGTATGAAAAATATATTAAAGCATGTGTAGTAGCTGGAGTCAGCTTTATTAATGATATCCCATTAATGACTAGTATGAACCTGGAAAGTGTGAAGTCAGCTGCCAATGTATTAAGGATCACATTCTTGGTCCGAGATTAATTAGACAGCTAGTAATGCAGTTGCTTGTTTTGTTTACCTTGGCAAAAATTACCTGTTTGTGAGAAAAATATTAGTGGCAGGAGCAGACTGGGAAGGGAGAGCTTGATAAGAAGTATTTCTTAAACTGTGGGAGCAAAGAAATAATCTCTCCTTGCACTGGAATGATTGAGGTTTTTAGAGGAAAAGATTTATATTAGAATCTGACTTGAAACCCATTGTATATTTCTTCCAGATTACAACCTGGAGTCTTAGTGGGCTTTCTTAAAACTGTATTGTGGAAGTACTGTGCTATTGAATTTGACAATCTTTCCATCATAAACACTTAAGATCAAACAGCTGCCCTCGTACACATGTGCAGTTCCTATTCATGTCAGCACGAGTTATGCATGCTTGTAGAAAGAGAAGATTTGGTCCTATGTTACTGAACAGAGTTGCATTGTATTTTCATAATTGGAAAATGTTCTGAGAGCTCTATTCAGAGATGGTGCTGATATTTTTATTAGTTTTGCGAAACAGTGATGACGGTAGTATGACTTTCAAGTGTGGGTTTTTAAAGCCTACGCCTGATGGAAATACTCCTTTTTTATTCTTTTTGATCCAGTGAGAATAGTTATATTTAGAAATGTTTGCTGGCTAGGCTCTGCCACATAGAAAACTAAACAATAAAAGTGAAATGGAAACAACTCATATCTTCTCCTTTTGAAAGAAATGCAAACAATAAGCTGTCAAAATTAAGGTTTAATTTTTTCTTGGTAACAATATAAATTACATGAAAGAAGGAAACATAAAACTAAATTACTTGAAGCTGTCAATGTCCTGAAGCCTCTTAGATGAAACGATTGAAGAGATACTTCCAACAAATCGCATTAAGCTCACAATGGTGTGATGTTCTGAAACTTATCTTTGGAATGCACCTCTCTAACCATTCAGTATTACTGCGTAGTCCCATTTGGACACTGCTTGAAAAAGAAAAGTGGCTTCAGGCCATTGGTACTTCATAAGCCTAAAGGTAACTCAGTACAGCTACTTTAAGTAATGTACTTTGGTCGTTTACTTGTTTCAGAGTTAGAGAATTATAATGTAGTCAATGAATATTCTTGCAGAGAAAATGTCCAGCAGAAACTGCAGAATAGAAGGATCTTGTTTTCTGAAGCTCCTTCAAATATAAAATCAAACTTTGTACATCTGTAAACGTCTTAATAGAAAGTTCAGCATCTTTACTGATTTTTATCTTCTGCTGTAGTATGTGTCATTTGAATTGATGCAAATTGTTTTTGTTCACTGGATTAGTCTTTGTAGAAATTTCTTTGTGTTAGAAACAAAAGGTTTTGAGGAACAAATGTAACTTGAAACTACAGAAATTAGAAGGAATCACACTTCTAAGGAGTAGAATTCTCTGCTGCTAAATACATTAACTGTTACTTCATTGGCATTTGATTTATATTGTGTGTTACAGTTACTGGAGCAACACATGCAGCATTAACGATAGCTACAATAACAAACTTGTATAAAGTTATTGGAATGCATTGCTCTTCTGCTCTGATTAGTATTTGTTAATCTGCTCATGCCTACATATTAGTGTTTTGTTGACTTCTTGCATATTCTTTTTGCAATCAAATCCTTGTGTCATTTAAATAGGGGATAAAGTAAATTGTCAGTTTATACTGTCTGATTAATTACCTTATATATAAATTGTTTTAAGACAAATAAGTGAAGTGATAATATAGTGAGAGAGCTTACATTCTGTCTTGTAATCAAAACTCCTGGCATTTTCAGTTTTGTGTTGGTGCTGCTTAATTAGAATGTGTAGCTAGTGTTTATGGACAGGAGTGATTTTTTTTTTTTCCTAAGTGGACAATTAATGATTTTTTAAAACAGTACTGTATAATATTTATGAGCAGAAACAAAGGGTTTTGGAAAGGCTTGTCTGCATAGCCAGACTTAACAAGCATACTTTTTTCAGAATAACATATTAACAATTAACAAAATGTGACTACCAGAGAATAATTTAAGTGCGGAATCTTCAGAACCTTGATGATTGAATTTTTTGGACAAGGTCGTTTGCTTAGTTTTGTTTTGCCTTCTGTGAGGGAAGAATGTTCGTAGTTTGTTTTTTTTTTTTAATTTAGTAGGAAGTGAACTGTTGCACTTGCAGCTTGGGAAAGAAACCCCACAACTCCTGAGTTGTATATTTTAGAGCAATTTTGGAAAAAGAAGTAGTGAAGTGAAATGTAGACGTGACATTTAAATGCGTGCGTGTCCTGTACTCATTTAGTGATGAGAGGTCTTTACAACTAGATCTTACTGTTTTATTAATGTCAGATATAAAGGAAGGAGGGTAACTCAAATACACTTAACATTCAAGTTAGTTTCAGAGAAAGTTCACTGTCCCTGTCTAAGATAACTGTCCTTTTTTGTTTCTGTGTGCTCCAGAGGTGTGTTTCCTTACCAGCCTCGACTCTGTTCTTCCAACCAGCAAAGAAGAATGTAGCGAAGCATTGGTGAGGTGGCCTCATTTTGTCTTTAGATAACTGACTACCTCCCAAAAATGCTCTGATTGATATCCTTAAGTGGAGTTCATCAGGCTCGGTCTTTTCAGAACCTCGTGCTAGGCCTACATCCTCTTTCTGAGGTGAAAAGCAAGAGCTTTATCTATGAAGCCGTGTAGTTTTCCCAAGTTTAAAGGAGAAAAGGAAAAAATAAAAAATAAATCTTGTAGTTGAAGTTGGGAAGACTAGCATGAACTTTCTTTAGTCTTTTCCTCTGAAGAAGCAATGAATTGCTGAAAAATGGAGGAAATACGTGCTTCCAATAAATTCTTTGTAGACAGTTTATGCTTTTGAATTATAGACCTGACACTTTCTAGGGGCTTTTTCTTAGTCTGTAATGTTACTTCTCAGGGCATAGTCTATTGTAGTGAATTAGGATACATTTTTACAGTTTATAACTATTGATTTTAAGAAAAACCCCATAAATGCTAAATATGTAATAACTGGCTTTAAAATTTTTTTTGTTAGCATAGTGTTTTATATCTACCCAGAAGCTAATACTGTACCTAATGATTCACACTAGACCTTACCATGTCATATACATCGTGTTGTTGTTCTATATCTTAAACTGATGTTGCAGTCTTGCAGGAAGCTCTGGACAGTTGCTGGGTTTCTTCTCAGAGTTCCCTAGTTCTATTCAGTAGGATATTCAGTATCTCACAAACGTTTATATTGTAATGATGGGGAAGCTTTTTACAGTATCTTTGTTGATGCATTATGTATCTTAGGTTGTTTTTTTTTTAAAACACTTTTGTTAGAAGTCTGAATAGTAGAATTGCAAAAGCTTTCAGTTACTGATAGCTGGCAGACGCTTATGTACAATACAAATATTCTGATGAGCAGAACAGTTAATTGAAGTCCAGTTTATTAAGCGTCTTTATCTATGCCATCTGGAACCTGCTGTTAATCCTACTGTATAGATGGAGGTGGGGAAAACCCACAGCAAGGGGCATATTTTCTTCGTAGGACACTTTCTGAAAGAATATAATTATGGCAAAACAAAGAGCTTTTCCTGGATGACTTTTTCCTGTATGTTCATTGTGAATAAGGTTCTGAAATTGGTACGTCATTAATACAGTAAGATTTCCTGAATGGCTGTGTAGAATGAGTACATAGATGTGTTTTGGTTTTTTTTAAAAAGTACTCCCTGTTATTTTTAAAAAATCACACGAATGATACAAGGTACCAGAACTTGTTTTTACAAGACAAGATATATTTATACCTACTGTGTTCATTCCCTTTTATTCCAGTTTTTTTTTTTTTTTCGAGTGGCTACATGTAAGACTGCGTAGTCATCTTGAAAAGTGTGCTTAGGAATGTTATTTTTACGTTCATGTAATAGAAATAGTAGATGTCTTAAATGGTTTTAAGTAGCATTAAGATCCAAGGTAGTGGCAGCACTACAGTATATAAGTAGGCCATTAAACACTAATTTTGTAACACCATTGTGTCCATCAAAATACTGTGCTATTTAGGGCAAAATGTTTATTTTATCAAGATACAGGAAAAAAACACTTAATTCTCACAGCTTTCATAGTAGGGGGGAAATAGAGTTGGTTTTAAACATAGTATTTTGCAATATTTTTTCTATGAAAAGTACTCAGATACACAGTTGTGACCATTGTAAATTTTATGTAGATTTCCAATGCAGATAAATTAGATAAATTGTAAGTTTTGTAGCAGAAAGAATAAAATTATGACAAGACAGTAAGACACTGGAAAATAATCTGATAAATGACCAGTGTTCTACAGGATAGTGAATGTAAAGCATTAAGTTTGTTTTTCACTGGTCTTTGTCATAGGATGAATTCCTTTCAGAGGGGGATTGTTTTCTGGGTTTTTTTGTTGTTGTTGTTGTTGGTTTTTTTATTATCTGTGAATAAATTATCTATATTTATTCTCCCACAGTAATGTGGATGTATGCATGGATGGATGGATGAATGGCGGAACTGTATTTAGGTAATGTCCTGTGAAAATCTCCCTTGAGCAGCTGTTTTTATCTAGCACTGGTGACCTGCAAACAGAAGATCCTCTTCCACAGAGGACCTGTCCTAAGTCTGAACCTAGCCAGGATCACTGCCAAAGTCAGGGTTTTTGCTGAACGCAACAGGATCTCTTGCTTCCCCTCTCAGGCTTAGTCTGCCTTACTTTCAAGGTACCCGGGCCAACATGTGCATACACAAACCAAATTATTAGCGGTGGTGTTTATTCTAAGTGCCTGTGGGGAGCATTGGAGACAGTGAAAGAGTTTGTAGGGTCTTGCAGGCTGGGGAAACTGGGAAGTGCTCAGCCGGTGCCCTGCCTGGGGGATGCCCTCCAGGAAGGGACAGACAGGCATATTTTGGATGAAGTGCTTCAGCGTGACAGTAGATTGGGAAAAGTATGTCAGATGCAAACTGGCAACTGAAACTGGTGTTTGAATACAGCAACAAGTAGTCTTTTTGGTACAATATTTTTCTCACTTTTTTAAATAAAAATGAATCACATATAAAAAAATCTTTTCAGTTACTCATCATTTTGAATGCCTTCTGATTTTGAATTACTGGATTTGAGAACTCTCCTTAAAGGGCTTACTTTTATTAGAAAATGCTAGTGCTTTTCCTCTCTCTTCCTAGACAATGTAATTCATTTCAAATGTTCTAAAATGAGCACCTAAAATCACAGGCTACTTCTGCAAATACTGCTCATTATCTTACATGCAAAACTTAAAAGAGCAAGGACTTGTTCTGCTCATGCGGTTTTGGGGTTTTTATTTTCATTTTATCTTACTAGCTGCTGGGACAGAAGATAGAATTCATAGGGAAGCTCTGAGTCGATATGTACAATCTTGATTTACTTAATTTGGAGCTTCACTAAATCAGGAGGCATGGTAGGAGCAAGTAATAAACCCTCCAGGGATCCTTGTACAGAAATAATGTGCAGGATCTGGTCATTAGTTTGTTTCTGATCCCGGGTGTTTGGATTTTATATCTGTTAAAATGAGTGACAGAATTCCCACTGACTGTCTGGAAGACACTGCCCAGAGAGGTGGTGGAGTCTCCTTTTCTGGAGATACTCAAGAGCCACCTGGATGCGTCCAAGTCCAGCCGGCTCTGGGTGAACCTGCTTTGGCAGGGGGGTTGGAGTAGGTGATCTCCAGAGGTCCCTTCCAACCTCTGTGTTTCACTGACATAGGATCAGGGCATGCTGCAGAGAGGATTATCAGCCGCTTCATGGCAGTTTTGTTGTTTCTAGTGTGATGGATTGCAAGCGATTTCTTTGTCTTTTGCAAATGGTCGTGTTTATGGCTTCAAGGAAAAAAACAATTAGAGTAGTTTGTGTTCATAAGCACTGTGGTTGAGGAGAAACTGTTAAGGTTGTGGAATATTACAGGTTTAGAAGGGCAGCTAGAGAGAAATATGGGGATTACGGGGTATCAATACCTAAGAAAGCTGCTTTTTTTTCTTTTTTTTTCTTTTTTTTCCTTTCTTTTTTTTTCTTTCAATTTCTTCTTTTTTTTTTCTTCTTCTTTCTTTGTTGTTTCTCTTTTTTTTTCCTTTTGTAGTGGAAAGAAGTTACATACAATATACCTGTGTGCAAACAAGGGTAACACGTTTGTTTGGAAAGTATTGCATATCAATAGCATAAAGGTCAGTGCTTGAGTTTTCTGCAAGACATTTAGGGATGAATGGTAAACTTCTATGTGCAATGTGGTAATATTGAAGGGAGAAAGTCTTAATAAACAGTGAAAAGCTTAAGTTTATTGTTCTTCTAGCATGCTGTATAGGTTATATGCAACAATAAACTGCACGTTTGTCACCCTGTCATCTCACAAATGCTTGTAACTATGTAACAGCTAATTTCTTTTTAAAAATGCATCTATTTAATGTTGATTTGAAATGTTCTACAATTATTTGTTGTTTTCTAGTACCAGATAATTTGCTTCCCACTTTCAATCCATCTTCAGTGGAACCTAGTCAGGTATAGATTTTCATGGTTATAAATCTAGTTTTGCTGTGAAGGAAAGTTGAAATGCCACCATATAAAATGTTCAGTTTTCGATGTCTTCTAGTTAGAAACATAGGAGGACATCCTAGCACTGCTTTCCAGTTGTGCACACTGAGTTTTACCTTGTTTATTTCAAGTATTTTGTATTGTATGTTAATTAAATTTTTACATATCCTAGTAGTACAAAATATATTTAAAAAAAAAAAAAAGAGCACCCCTATAGTCCTAAGTATTCTATGCAGATGTCTTCCAAAATTTACAGGTACAATTTTAGTGGTGGTGGTTGGTAAATAGATTTTTCTTTTTCCACTTATTTATCAGCAGACTTGGTTTTATATGTATTAGTGACAGAATGGACTAAGCACAGCTGTAAGTTATTGTATTTCTGTAGAAAATGGAAAATAGTGTAAAATCATTTTTGTTAAATGTTGGCAGTTTTTAAATAAACTTTTAATCTCTAAAAACCTCTGTTTCTGTGAGAGCATATTTACCCTGGACTCCAATTTCATTGTTTACCAACAGATACCTTTGCTAATTATTGCTAATCTCTTTTCAGCGGTAAGCTTCCTTTAACAGTAACTGCATCTTCCCTTGTGAATTTAGGTGATGGCAGCAGACTTATTTTATGGTCTATTTAAACATAGCAAGTTAAGGCTTTTTCAAATGCATTCCTACATCTGTTGTTCAAGCTTAGTGTATGAAACAATGGATATGAACAGCAGCAATTCCATATAAGAAATTTCTTTCCAGCAATAGACAGCTGGTTGTGCTGTCTAGAGTCGCAAAACTTGGACAGCTGAGTGATGCCCATGTTTCTGTAATTTCAGCATGATCTTCAGTGACGTTCTTGCTTTTTCTAAATCCTGGAATCAACTGGAATAGTTTATGCCAGGCTTTCCAGGCTGCACATTTCCAGGGATTACATTTCACGGATCTTAAAAGCAGGCAACTGCCCTCTTACGTTCAAAAAAAATATACTTTCGTTTGATTAATATTAAAGATAGACACAATATGTAGATGGTACATTGATCCCAGTTGATTTCCGTTAGGACATAAAGTTTGCTATGTAAATTTTATGGGACTACCTGAAGAAGAGTCCTCAGATTACCCTTAATCTGAATGGGATGAAAATATGCTTGAGGTATGGTCATTATTTTAGTAAACTTTCTAATTGTGCAAACACATATGCGTTAACGCCGGGATCCATGGTTTTAGATCTTCACTTATGCTTCTCAAATAGCATTTTACTTCATATATACTTCTGTGGTTTCATTTATCAAAAGTTGTTAATTGTGTATCAAAACACAATATCTGAGATATCTTAAGATATCTTTCATAGAATTGAGTTAAAGCTGCCATAAAGTTTTTCAGTAAATGTTTTCAGTCCTTGCATATTGGGGCAATCAATAGGTCCCTAAAGAACTTTCATTCCAGGCTGTTTTCCAAACAGTTCTGAGTTTCATACATTTTAAGTAAATATTTAAATATTTAATAATTTATTAGGTTATGAAATATTATTATAGAAGACTATTGAGTTATTGACAGAATGTGTTAACATTCTAACAAGCATTTTTTCTAAGCAATGGCTACATTGGGATATTTCAGCGTAACAGTATATGCTCTAGATTCTTAAAAAAAGTTAGGCAGTTGTGTATTTTAGATATTTTACAGTGTATGACTGGAATTGTAGGTCTAATAAGTCTCAAATTTACTTGGATGTTTCTTGGATTGTCTTAGTATCCTGGTGTCTTGTTCATCAGGTACGCAAGCAAAGTAGTAAGTAACAATAAGCAAAGCAAAGCAAAGTAACAACACATATGAAAAGAAATGCAGCATGGGGAGTCTGCACAGTCGCTCTTTTCTCCTTCCACTTGGTAATAAGTGTTTGTTCAGTAGTATACGGCTTCATATCTTCCTCGGGGTTCCAGTTCTAATAAATACAAATGTTGCCCAGGTACCAATAAGCACAGGGAGACCTCTAGGACTCCTTTGCTCCTGGATGCCAGAAGTCAGTGGTGGCATATGTCTGTGCCAAGTCTTACCAATACCTACAGGAGGTGTATCCGACATGCAGACACGTTGACAGGCTGGGAAAGCAGTGTCTAGGGGAAGAAGACAGCCTTTTAAGGGAAAGCACATTTCAACATTGAAATGGAGCCTTCTCCTATTTTACCGTGGGACAGCTTTTTGGGTTTTTTAATTTATTTTGCATATATGCTGTCTCAATTCTGACATGCCCCGTAGTATCAGTATTTCTTTTGCTGGAGTAACCTTTCCCGGTGGATTACAGCTCAAAAGACAAGGTGGGTAACAAAGATTTTTAGCTGCACAACCCTGGGGTTTCAAAGGTCCTGCTTTCCTTCTCCATATAAAATTGCTTGTCTAAACAGAAGTATTAATCTGCCTGGCACCTCTGTCTGGCTGGAAAAAGGGATGTCTCTGAAGGTTCACTTAGTGATTTCCATGGCAGTCACCGATTGCCAAGTGGAGTCAAACAGAAGGCAGGAAGAGAAAGATCAGTCTAGACTCTTACTGTCTTTATCCACTCTAAAGCTAAAACCATACATCTTTAATGAAACACATACTGGCATGAAGTTAAATAAGACTATGAGGCATCCCAGTTCTCTGGTGTCACTTCAGGTTAGCATGTCTGTGTGTGCAGGTCTGGCTCTATGGGAGATGACTGGTTTTAGCCAGGGAGATTTACCAGACCTGCAAACAAATCGTCAGAACCATGAAAATGTAGTAGCCTCTGATAATCTGTTGAACTTAAATTTTTTTCCCATGGGTGTGGCTTCACTATCATAGGGTAATATGGCTTTTTCTGGAGAAAACAGCACCAGTAACCTTCCTCTCAGTGAGTGCATTGCTGCTGTTTTTACAATGTACTGTCTGGCCCCATTCTGCAGGTGACTGGCTCCTTTTGTACCTCTTGCTGTCTACCACTGTGTTGTTCCTTCCCATCCCACTGGGGTTTTTTGCCTGTTTTCAGGGGGGTTGAAAACCCTGCTTCAGTGTGGTTTACTGTATCCCACGACAGCTTTATTCTTTACTTTCTGAAGCCTTTTCAATTTGAGTGGAAATGTAAATCTTTCAAAAAGCCTTAAAAAGGAATGGAGGTATTGGTTCCTACAGCCTCAGCAAACAGAGCCTGTTCACTTTAGCAGCACTTGACTTGAATTAATAGAGAAAAACTGAAATATGCTTCCAGCTGCTCCATCTGTGATTGCACCATCTTACAGGGAAAACTGCAACTACTGCTCTAATTGAGGAATTGGAGAGGAGAGTAGGTGGCAGAGGTGAGAAACAGTTTCTTAGAGGCTAGAATGGAGATGGAAAGGGAACAACCTGAAATATAAATAGATCTATTCCCTTTCTGTCTTACAAGACTTTGGGGTTTCTGAGTCAGCAGTAGGTCTTCAATTGTAACAGCCCAAGTTTTGTGTGAGAAGGAGAACATACTTGCATTAATGAAGTGGATGCCACCTGGTTAAAAATAGGTACGCAAACTTCAACTGCTCATTGGTACACAGCAGGGCAAAGCTGGCTGCACTGAGTCATATTTAGGAACTGAAAATGAACTGGGAAAATGTCAGTTCTTCGCTATCCCCCCTAACAGTACTAATCACTGCAAACTTAGCAGCACATGGGTGAAGCTGTCAGATCAGCTGTGGGAGCTAGGAAAAAGTAGCACTGGAACAACTGGTGGCTCTCGACATTGAGGAGGGAGAAAGGAAGGTACGTAGCTCCATCCCTCTCTAATTAGAGGTTTCCGTAAGGCAAGCAGAAAGCATATTTTCCCTTAAACCCAGAGGGCAAAGGAGGGGATGAGGAGAAGCCTACTCAATTATTTAGGTCTTTTTGTCACAGTGAACATAAGATGGACTCACTACCCTGAAGGAGAGTAATCACACAGCATGAGAAACCTGCTTTACCACTGCAGAGAGCAGCCAATGGACCTGCTTGTCAGAAGATCTCAAGCCTGATCTGTCCCTTTTGCGAGGCATAAAAGCTACATTATACTGAGTATTTCTGGGAGTCTGACTATGTCAGTGAAGTTGAGCCTTCCTTACATTACTCTGCATGGAAACTAGTTTGCAGGATATCGTCTGCCTTCCTTTTCTCTCCCTCTGTTATTTTCTGGACCAGTGAATAGTTTTTTGCCTTTCTTACACCCCACCCCCCCTACCCACCCCCAGTAGTACCAAAGGTTCAATAGGAGGAATGAGGAGTATGTCCCCACTCAGGCAAAGAAGGTAACCGAGTTTGAATATGACATGTGGTAGTTAAATGTGCCCAGCAGCTCCTGTTTTGAGCCACAGCATACTGATTGTTATTGTAGTTGCTTGCATTTTGATAAATCTGTGGGAGAAGGACAGGATTTCGTCTGTGCTTTTGTGCTTAGCACCTGCCTGCTGTCACCTTCATTCTGAAGAGTTTAAGTCATGTCGCACATGCTGAAAGGGCTTGTTAGTTATACTAAAGCAGATTATTAATGACTAAAGGTAACGGAGAGAGAGAAAGGAAGCAAAGCCCTTGGGTATTAGAGGTGTTTATCCTAGGGGTGCTAAGCACTTAATAGTGTTTTGATTGTCAGCATTGCCATGCCTGGCATCTCAGGGGGTCGACAGTCTGTTTACTTCATATTGCAACAAATGGGATTTTGGTAGTGATATTTGATCTACAGGATTTGATATTTTCACAATGAACCTAGCTATTAGTGCTTTGACTCCATATTTTGTAGTTCTCTCAGTTTTTCTATGAAAAAAAGCATAGGAAAATGCTCTGTACATAGGTTGTTAATACAGTAAAGCTAAAGACTAAAGCTGAGAAAAATAACCACTAATTTTGATCCTGCTCTGAAAAGCCTGAAGCCTTTTTATACAGAGGGCTTAATGATATACATCACATTTTACACAGCCCTTCTCACGTTCAACACAAAACTGTTTTTCAGGGGCAGTACTCTGCATTGCTCAGCACACCACAGCTCCTACTGGGGACCCGATAAAAACCCAACAGGAATACTCAGTGTGCATGTATTTTACAAAATGCCAATAGGTTAATGCGCTGTCACACAAGAATCCCGTGGAGAAGGTGTCTGGGACATGGCTCCCTGGTCTGGCTCAGCCTCCATAAGTCATCCACCGTGCCCTCAGAGGAGACACATTCAGTCTGTGCAGAAAATTTTTATTCCAGCTTGAGTGATCTTTGAATTCCTACGTTGTTCGATAACAAAAAAATAGATATACAGGTATATATATGTTTTGTGACTTCAGTTTCTAAATTCCACAAAAACAGTATATGGAAAGTGCTCAGATTAATAAGTAGCAGGCATAATTTTTACTAAGACTGCCATATGGTGACTGCAGCAAAGAATCCATGACATTTTTTTGATATACTGCGTATGAACCACAGTATTCAGTCTTACTATTGATGCTTCTTTGTGAATTTATTGCACATAGGAAGAACCTTTAATAGATTAGCTGCTTAAACTCCTACCTACCACAGTTTACTTCAAAAACTGCTAGTGAAATTAATTTCTGCACATATAGTTTTCCCAGCAGCCTTTGCTTGGGGAGGTCTCTAACACCACAACTGCTGATGTCGAGCACCATTTCCCTTTTCATGTCATTAGTTACATTGTAACAGTTAAAATGCAAACAGTGTGCAAATAGTGGAATGCTGCTTTGCATTTATTATCTCTAAAAATTTTTTTTTCACTGTAGATTAACATATAGTAATAAAACTATAGATCACTAAAAAGGGCTTTATTTTAATAAAAGTTAATTAAAAAAAAAAGTGCTTAATTTCTTCTTCACTCTTTTAACATACTTCAATTTATTATTATGGTGACAGCAAAAACATATCTCAAGAGAGGTCAGAGATATCAGACTCCCCTCAGCTAAAATTAAGCTAAAGTAAAACAAAGAGAGAACATGTAACCATAACAGCTGGATGCATCTTTATGGTAAGATTCTTCTAAAGGGACTATGCTGTCAGTACTTTAAATTTGTTTGGAAGCATGCTATCTCTAATTCTCCTAAGAGGGACAAAATTGTAGATTTAGGATCTTCTCTTCTTCCTGTCTTCCATCTTTGTGGGGGAAAAAAAAAAAAGGTTATATGTGAACATACATTTAGGTACCAATGTACATATTTTGAGCAGGGATTGAATTTCCTCAGCAAAGTAATCAAAGATCCCTTTTCTTCAGCAAGAGCCATAGGGCCGCCTTTCACCTTAACTTGGTTCACATGCTAATGCCAGACCATTTCTGAAGAAGCCACCCGCTGACCTCTTTCACTCATTTGTACCACCCCCTCTTTTCACCCCTTCAAGTGATAGTCACCCTTAAACCTGACCTCCCACAATCTTACTTTGTAAGGGGAAAAAATGTCAGTGGGGAGGAACTGAGCGCAAAGAACTTCATCCTTCAAATCTACTGGACTTTGCATCTCATTTGTTGCTGACTATGTCACCATTTGGTGACTGGTGCTTATGTATAGTCCCCCATTAAGTGAAGCTTTTACAAACGGAGCGTACAGAAGGATCTTTCTGTAATGAACTTGACAGACATATCTGAACTTGATCTGAACAAGAAGGCTTCCTCCTCAGCTAACTTACTTTGCCGAGGAGGATGTTCCATTTTCAGCATACAGAGTAACACACTTAACGTTTAGAAATCGATTTATCTTCACTACCACCTTAAAAAATGTGTTATAACAGACTTCAGATACATTTATAGCTCTTGTAATTTGAATGAATGCGAATATTAGCATAAACCCAAGTCTAGACAAACCATTGTTTTTCATTTAGTCTGTTCCTTCTATGTTCTCAGAGAACACGAAAACCCTTTCAATTTTCCACAGGTTTTATTGTCTACTCATTGTTAAACCTCACAAATAGCCCTGATTTCTTCTATGACAGCTTCTCTTGTGTTGGGTCTGACAACTCTGGTATATTTTAATTGCTTCATATTTCAGTTAAAACTGTTGACTTTTACATTCTTGTATTTGGTCCTGAGGTCTGAATGCAGGCCTGGAGGATTTTCTCATTCATCTGGAGGTAGGGTTGGGGTTTTGTTTTGCTTCTATGTATTTCTATGTGTTCTATGTATTCACTGAGCTTTGGACAAATTATTGCATGACTCCCTCAGACTTACATTACATTTCTCTGATAAGCAAGGCCTGGGTATCACAAGTTATCATGAGACTGATATTTGAAAAGGGATCACATACAATTAGGGGTCACTTTAAAGTGAAAAAAAAAATAATTAAAATCAGTTTCACTGGCAGTTCTCTTCCAAACAGACTTTAAAGGGGCACCTGCAGTCCTGCCAGGCAGCGTGGTGAGGCCTAAGATGTAAACAGTTGCAAAGTGCTCAGACAGCAGGTGTGGAATAATGCAATATATTTTCTGCATGGGATGACTACCACTGGGATATTTATGTGCCTCAAAGATCACACCTGCTATCTGTCACAAGCTTCACCTTGGAAAAATAAGACTTGTGGTGTGTTCTGAAAGCCCTCACGTGCAAGCGATGAGCTGGGTCCAGTAGATGGCTAGCGGGAGGGAGCCTGTGCCTCCAGGGAACCTTCACTGGGAGCACCTTGGACTCCTTGGGGCTGGTAAGTGGAAGTGCCTCAGGTGAGGTTCTTCCCACTTGCTGAAGTGCAAAAATAAAGCTATCAAGAAGGATTACTGGTGCTAAGTCATTAATCTAAAACCTGAAACTGCAGCCAGGAGGCTATGGATTAAAAAACTGGAGCTGAGCCTAATTCTAGCCTGTTATTGCCAAGCAGCTGGGCTGGTGCCGTGGCTGGTTTCTATGGCATCACATGCAGTGCTAGAAATACCTGAATCCGGGAACCAGCTCGCCAGTGAGGGTACCATTTCCCCATCGAGGAAAAAAAAAAAAAATCTATTTGCCTGATTAATGACTACAGTCATCTGGGGTTTTTCAAATTCTGTACAGCAAGCACTCCTGCTGTCTGTGCTCCCTGCCAGTGTCTTTGGCTCAGGGCTTCGCCTGCCTCCCCAGCAGGTGGAACGGGCACTGGCCCTGCCAAGTCCAACGCTCCTTCCAACCTTGGAAACCACACGCCACTGCTGCCTTCTTCAATTTGGGCTTTACACTCACTTGTGTCCCTCTCCTTGAGACACCTCAGAAACTCTGCGGTAATGGAAAGATGAAACGGAGGTGAAGATAGCAGCAAAATCACAGGGCTAGAAAACACACAGTCCAGAACATCTCCTTTAACATTTTTTTCCCTGTATTGATGAATCTGAACTGCAGGTTAGGACTCTGCAGAGTCACTGTTAGAGAAGGTCGTTTGGGAGAACTAGCAACGTCCTGTCTCCATCTAGGTCTTAGATGGGGAACAGCAAGGTAGTGTTGAATTGTCCCGTCCACTGTGTACATCTCATTAGCAGGTAAATTGATGTACAAAACCAGCGGTGGAGCTATGTGGTGCACTTTGGCACTGTCCTGGCAGAGATTGCTGAGGGAAATAATTCAGGTTTGAAAAGAAAGGCCTGGAGAATGTGAAGTCAAAGAAATACAAGTGACATTGAAATGTCCTTGCTAATAAGCTGTCCTGGTTGGAAGTAAAACAAAAACCAATTTTCTTTTCAGTAATTTTACCTTTCAGTTAAGCCTCTTCTAACTTTCTGAAATTAATGGCATGTTTTTCAAACAATGTCCCCTTCCAGGAGCTAAGGCCTGATGTTTATAGTGAATATCAAGGAACAGTATGCAGAGAGGCTCCTGCTTATACTTAACTGCCACAACAACCAAGGTGAGATAGTTTTGTTATTTGCCTGTTGGAGGGTCAGAAACGGGAGGCTGTAGAGGGGCCACACCCTCTAGAGGTGGGGAGGAAGGGACAGGAGAGGTGACCCCAAACTGACACACAGGGTATTCTATCCCATCTGCCCCAAGTTCAGTATAAAAGATGAGGGATCGAAGGAGTCAGGCTCTTTCTTTAATGACTGGCATCTGAAGAGGACTCTGCTCGTCTGCCTTTGATCCCAGTCTGTGCATTCCTGACTCCAGATCTGGAATCCAGTTCCCATCTGTCAGAGAGTCCAGTCTGGGACTTTCCCACTGCCTTCTGGTGATGTGATCATCATCCTGGGAGCTTGATATGGTTGTGTATATGTTGTATATATTTCATTGTTTTCTTATCAATATTATTACCTTTTCTTTTTATTATTATTTTATTAACAATATTTCATAAGTTTAGTTTCTTTTTTCATTCCACGCATTTCTCTCTCTCTCATTCTTCTCTCTCCCCTTTGAAGGTCAAAGAGAGTGTCTGTCATTCACTCAGTAGGCAGTCCAGCCCAAAACACAATGGATTCCCAATGGAGCCCAACATGTGGCTCAGCCGGGCCTCAACCAGGACTCTGACAGATTGTCTGAATAGTACAAGTTCCAGCGTGCTCAGTTGAGAGAGTATTGGATAGTAAATTTAGAGTGACCTTCAAGTAGATTATATCCCTTTAGCACATTTCCAAACTTTCAAAATTGCCTATTTCAATGTGCTGTTGCTGAACTCCTCAAATACTATCATGTATTGTGATATTATCCATGTGGATGATTCCTGACTGATTATTTGTTTCCCTTTATTATACCTCAAGCTTTCAGAATGTTTTTATATCTTTGGGGTTTTATTTATTTTGCGATTAAGTCTATTGCCTAGTATTCTGGTGGGCACGACAGTTTTTCTTTATTGTACCCTAAAGAGCTTTCTCCTGGCCAGCTGTCTGTTTAAGGCCTTTTCATAGATGAGACTGCATTCTTTATAACTTAAATTAATTAAATATTTAGTATATGGCTCCTCAGGCAAAGCAAATGCTTCAAAGCATAGCTAGTGATATACTGTCCCCTTAGATCATTACATTAGAAAAGGGATGGCCTGCTTTTACAGGCTAGGGGTGGGCAGGCTACAATAATTGCAATATTGGTGACTTCTAGTCTTGAAAAAACATAGATTTGACTCCACGCTCCTGACTTAGCTAATCAAGAAGATAAGCTAGTTGAGTCTGGGGAATTTTATTCATAAAACTGCCTTCCTTCAGTTCATTGGTCCAGTGTCAGAATTTCAAACATTTCTATTCCTGAGAGCCATCTAATTCAATACTGGCAAGCACCTCTGAAACAGTCCACGCCCTTTTAGAAACAGGTAATTCACACACCACTAGAGTTGGAGATTAATCCTTTTTGACATATGAAAGCTGTAATCCCAAGCTTTCAGACAGTAAAAAGCATTCATTCCTTTCCCATGTGGATCTTGAGCTATCTGACCTTAAAACTCTGTCAAGCTTGCTCTGGTCTATTCAGCCTGCAAGAGCTGTTTTGCCTTTGGCCCAAGGCTGAAAGCAACAAGGCACAGACCTGAAATCATGACAATGTCCAATTCCTGAAAATACGTACAAGCTGACTAGATTAGCAGACCAGTGTAGTAAAGAGTGTCTGAGCTGCCATGGCCAAGGCTTTCGTCTAGGCTAATGGGTATAGAGGGTGGCACGTAGGCATGCTGAATCCAATTAATGTGCTTTACAGAGCATAGGGTTTTTTTCCTGAAATGAGGAACTTCCAGCATAACTTCTTCCCCTTTGAAATATCCAGGCCCAGTTAACAAGATGTCCATGTGAAACCCAGGGCAGGCTCTTCGCCGTGAGATAGAATGCTTCGCTGATACTTACACAGCCGCATGTGCCAAGTTGACCCCTGAAACATTATGAGATCAGCCTTGGTGATTTTGACACTCATTTTTCTGTCAGACTTTTCTTACTGCATTTAAAAGGAAACTGGTCAGTTTTAAAAGGGCAGTTTATATTTTTCCAGCTGTTTAATTCCACTCAAGTGTGGCTTTACAAAACTCCAAGTTGTTTCTACATTTTCAGAAAGAGCTAGAATGAAACCATGTTGCATAAAGGAAAGCTTTACCCCGAAAAACAAACAGACTGCAATTTCCAGAATTTTAACTGCAAAAGTTGAAATAAATGCTAAAGAATAAATAATGATGATAAGACTGAAAATATGTAAGAGCCTGAAGGTCAATGCTAATGCAGAATACCGCATTATAATACTGGTGGCACCAGCAGCAGCATCTCTTCAGCTTCAGAGACAACCTCTGCAGTAGAAGATCTGCCATGATAAGCTGTGAAACAATACCAGGTAAAACGGAGCTCTGGAAAGATATGCACTTAGGATTTGGGACTTCTCTTGGATATAATTTAGCAATCATGAAGACTTGCTATTATGAGTCCTTTTGAAACTGCAAGAACATAAGAGAATACGGTACGTCGGCAGGGACCTCTAGAGATCATGTGGTCAAATCTCCCTCCTAAGGCAGGGCAAATCTAGATCACATTCAGGCCTAGCTGCTTCTCGATTTTAAGAGGGAGGAGAGAAAGAAGCAATTTAATCACAAGTGTTTTACCTAGTGTAACTATCCAATAGCTCTGGAAGTCACTCACACACATTCTATACACCCTAAATTGTGGGGCCTTGCCAGGGCTGTATATCCAGACCATAGAAAAGAAGAAGGGAACAGAAATCTGCTCCAGGTTTTGTTATTTTCGCTACAAAAATTATCAGGTTGGCAGATGTCTCCAGGCAAGAAGAACACCAATGAATAAAAAGTATTAGCAAAGGATTAAAAAAAAATTAAGTGTTCCAATATCCTAAAAATAGAGGAATCTCGTAGCAGTTGTCTAAGCAACAAAAGTCACTCGTATTTTCTTAACTTCTCCCTCCTTTTTCAACAATATTTTTTTCACACTCTCGAAGTGTTCGTCTGCAGAATACTGCAGCATTTTGGCTAGGATATAAAAGTACAGCTGTGCTTACAGTGTGGCTGAACCATATTGTAATACGGGAACAGGCACTACCCTATTACCAAGAACCAGAAAGTCTCTTTCAGGTATGTTTTTGGCATGGGAAAAGCAGAATTATATTCCAAACACCATGTTATCATAGAAATTAATTACAAGCCTTTAGGTGTACAGATTACTTATGATGGTTAGTGGTGAGGTATGCCTAAACACTCTCACAGATGTTTATCAACAATCTCCAAAGAGACAAATCCACCATACTGTCAAAATTTACCAATTTAGGCTGTAAATACTACAATTTTGCATTAGGTCTTAGGCATCCTGAAGTCTGCTACCTGTTTTTACATGGAAAAGGGGCTAGATATCAATCTGGCTGTGAAGGAAAAAAAAAAAAAAAAGTCTGTTGCTTTTGATAGTTAATTTTAGTTATGGCTGTCTAGCCATATTGATTCAAACGCCACACAACGTGAGGCATGGCCTCGAGGAATTTGGGATTAGGTTTGTATGCCTGGAACCGCTGAGGCGGTGGAGAAGCAGTTACAAGACAGGACGCCCATCACGGCCTGGGCTGCAGGTGGTGCCTGGAGGGCCTCCGTACCCTGCTCTTGGGCTTAAACGGGCAGCCTCCTCGCAGCCCTGGAGGACGCCCGAGGCGGTGGATGCTCTGCCTCGGTAGCCCCACCCCGTCGGTGGCGGGACCCTGCTCCTCCTCCCCTGGGGCGAGCCGAGGCGGTGGTCCCGTAGCACAGGCAGGCCGCGAAGCCTCACTTTACGCCCCGCCGGGCTGCCGTGTCGGAGAGCGCTGGGCGTTTTCCCCAGGGCTATGTCTGCCCTGCTTCCCCCTCACTCCCACCGCCATCCCCCTAGCCGCACCGCCCAGGCCCCCCGGGACACCTCAGGCCTTCACCCGCCCTTGCGGACCCGCCGCCTCTTAGCCGCCCCCTCAGCCCCGCGCCAGCCCTTCAGCCGCGCACCGCCCCCTAGCCGCCCGCCACCCCCTCAGCCGCGCGCCATCCCCTCAGCGCCGCACTGCCCCTGCGCTGACGCGAGGAGGGCGGCGCGGCGCGGCAGGAGGGGCCGGGCCGAGCGGTGCTGGCGGCGGCAGGAGGAGGAGGAGGAAGATGGTGGCGGCGGGAGGAGCGGCTGGCTGCCGGGCTTTCCGCCCTGCGCTGCGCTGCCACCCCCGCCGGAGCCGCCCTGCCTGCTGAGGAGGCGGCGCGGACCCGCACCAGGTGCGGAGAGGCAGGGATCGGGAGTTGGGGTCCGTGTCGTCGACCCCCGCCACCCCCATCACCACCACCCCGGCGTTGGGTGGCGGGGAGGCCGGCGGGGCCGCGGGGGGTGCCGGGGCGGGGGAGGGAGAATGCGGGGAGGTGGGGGGGAGAGGCTGCGGATCATCCCCGAGCCGGGGTGCGGGGGGGGAGGGCGGGCATCGGCAGGGAGGGGAGCGCCGCGATTCCATCCATGTAATTAATTATTCTATTTAATGTCGGTGGGATATGCGTGGAATAATAGTGCGTGGAGCTGTGCATACTCTAATGCTCCGATTTGCTCTTTTTCAAATATATATAAATATTTAAAAAAAAAAATTTTTTTTTCTCCCCACCCTGCATATTTTCTGTGGTGAAAAGGGAAAGGGGAAACACGGGGAGGGGGAGAGGGGGGATGTGGACGTTCCGCGGTCGGCAGTGGAGGGAGACCCAGGTGAGGTGCAGCGAGTTGTGCTCTCCATCCCTGGGCCGGGCTGGGGAGGGGGTGGGTGACATCGGCCACCATCACGTACCAGCTTCAGGAAAGGGAAGGCGTCTTGATCTTTTCCTCCCGGAAAAGCAGTTGGATGTGACGATTGCCTAAATCACGGTGGCGGTCAGCGCAGCCCCGATGTGCTGCATCTGCTTTCTGGAAAGATCAGTGTTAGCAGGAGCAATTTACCCGGAGTTGTTTTATTGCCATTGTCTGTCAGTCTGCCTTTGCAGAGAGATGGGAACTTGGGCCTAGGCTGGAAAACTACAACATTTTTTTTTTTTATTGGCTTTGCCCTGTTGTAGCATTTTTTTTCTTTCTTTTTTTTTTTTTTTTTCCCCAGGCTGTGGAATTGCAGTTTGCTTTAGAGAGGGTGTTGCAGATCTGGCTGTTTTCTTAGCTGCTGAGCAACTAGAAGGCAGAGAGATGTTTGCCTGACTCTGCATATATTAAGAGTGAGATAATGTGGGTGTAGAGCAGACTGGGCACGTAGCATACTCCTTGTCTCTTGACACACCAGCTGATAATGAGTACACTCAGGTGGCTGCAGACTTGCAGTGTCTCCTCTGCGATGGTGGCCCATGGGGTCCCAACCAACCTGCCCTGGAAAATATTCCAGTGACAGTACTCCAGGTTCTGCTGCATTGCTGTTAAAATCTGGACCGGCTGCACCTGGCCTTTGCAGCCCATGGCTGGAACAAGCACGTGATGCCTGATTTTCCCCAAAGACTGATGGTGACATAGAACGTGTTTATTCTCTAGGTGCTGCGTTTTAGTAGTGTGCAGGTAACCAACAATGAGATGCATGTCTACCTCTTGCGGTAATGGTGGGAGAGGAGAAGGGAAGGGTATGCTGCCCAGAAATGCTGCTTGGGAATGGAGAACAGTTAATGTAGAATTCTGTGCATGTGTGTATTTATACTGAAAAATTAATTGTCCAGTAAACAGTAATGGAAGACCACAGACAACCCAGGAAAAGCAGAAATTTTAGTGTTCTAATACACCTTGAGATGGATGTTGGGGATGTCTAATGAGTGTAATGTAAACCTGAGTGGAAGGCAGCCTTCCTTCGTTGGAAAATGGGATCTGAGATTAGGAGATCTTTTAGGCTTAGCTTTTAGGCCAATCTGATTTCTACAAAGTAGTGGCAGTTCAAGGTTGGCTGTGTGGTATGAATTGTATAAGCAATTGGTCCAAGTTTTCTTGGACGTTTCTGGTTGTAGCTTGAAGCAATACTTTTATCTTACATTAATGTATTGTTGTGACTTAAAATAGCAAATTTTCTGGCCGCTCCACTGTCTTCTAACAGATGCAAGGCCAGCCTTTTGGAAGAGGCTATTAAAATAAAAGTATTCACAGATTAGCCCGTTGGTTATAAAATGTAGGAACATTGGGAAGGTGATTTGGTAAATCTAGATAGACAGAAAAGATAGTTTGGGTGTGCCAGAGAGGAGGGAGCAAGAGACACCTAAGCTTTGTAGTATAACTCTTTTGGTTGCTTAATAGATAATCCTTTTCACAGCTTCTTGAGTCAGTAATTTAATTCCCAATCATTTGTTTACAATAAGTTTGTAGTTCCTTACACGTTGGGAAGATCATAAATGCATTCCCAATTTTTTATTTGTAAAAACTGACTTAATGTGTTTAAAGCATAGGAAGTAATGCATTGGAAGAAATTTTATGATGCTGGATGTGGATGCCAGAGGTGAAAATCTTGTAGTCCTTCAGGTTCTTGTTCTTATGGGTCAGGGAAGGTGGGTGTGGGTTTTTGGAGATAAGCCTGAACATCTTGTTTCTTCTCTGTGGATGTAGAGACTAATTTTGAGACTAAAGTTTGTGTCATCTGTCTAATAAACAACACAACCAGAAACCTGAATTGTTAGCATATTAGATTTGAATGAATTTTAATCAGTGCAGGAATTGGCTTTTGACTTCTTTGATACCATTTTAAGCCACAGTCATATGCAATGCTTATGTTTTTAAACCTAAAAAGCCTGCAATATGAAGATTACGTGCATCTTTGAATCGTAGTTAACCTTTTCTTTTTATAAGCCATGCTTACCAGTGCTAGAGCTGACATGGAATACATGCGGGTGCAAAGAAATGGGATCTTCTGTTCAGTTGCTTGTTTTGTATTTTTAACAGGCCAATATGGGTAGTCGCTTGCAGTGGTTTTGTTGATTGGCTTTAGGCTGTTTCAGTGTATAGTGTTTATGGCAAACAAAATCAGGAAAAATTAATAGTAAATCCAGAAAAGGTGTCTGGGAAAATATACTCTATATTTCTTCAGTGGTGTTACTGCATGTATGAGTTCAGGTTTAGTATCCAAAGCTAATGATCATGTCAAAAATAAATAAATTATGAAGTAAACTTTAGAGCCATCAAATAGGCAAAACGAAGAAAAAATAAAGCAGCGAGATAAAACTTCTAACTTGCATCTTATAGCCTAGATACTTCAGACCAGATTCAGCATTTTTTTTTTCTTTGCACACAAATTGTCTGCTGTTCTGGATTTACATGAGATTATGAATTATAAGAACCAGACCTTTTCTCTTAAGGCTCAAAAAAATAAGTAATTTTTAAAAAAATTAGACGTGCTTCAGATAGTTTAATATATGTTGTCCATAGGCAATGCAGCTTGATTAATTGAAGCTTAACTTTGAACAAGATCCTATTACTGTAGATTTAAGTCAAGCCTTGGTGTTCCAGTAATGCATTTTTTAAATGTGTTTTTCTGTTTTCACAGAAGTAATGCATTTTTAAATGTGTTTTTCTCTCCTCTGCTTAACGAGAGATCTAGCAAACAACTCTCTGCTCATTTATTTCTAATAGATTGCATGTAATACATATTGTGTAGGGGTTAAAGGTTTCTGAAAAACAGATTGATTGTTTTTGCTTCATAGTATTGATTGATTTGCTAAACCAGCTGCTCAGAGCAGTGTGATAGTATTTTTCTGTTTCCAGTGCATGAGACTGTGCTCTTCTAAAAAAGCTGTGTGTTGCTTTACTGAAGGTGTCTAGGGAAAAATCTTTATTTGCCACTTTCACATATGTGGGCAGATAATGATGATCATACTTGTCGTAATTCTGAAGAAATAAATACAGGAGCAGCATAATGGGTGTGTTACAGCTGTGGATGACAGAAGACTTAGCTGAAGATACTCTGGGACCATAGGATGGCATTTTTCTACTAGACCCTTTCTGCTGGAGGCGGTCCATCTTGACATGGGAGGAGAGGGAATGGAAGTGCAGATCTATTTCCAAGGAGCCAATGGGGAGATGCCACTGGGAAAGTGGCATCTTACCTGGTCCATTGTGTTGTCCTCACAGGATCATGTCCTACAAGGTGTTTCTTGTGCTATGTTCTGTCAAATTGCACATACTTATTGGGCGGAGTTTCCATCATCCAGTTATCCTGTCAAGCAACTGTTTGGTGGATAAGCACTGGGGTTTTGTACATCATCAAGGAAACTAGTGAAAGAAATGGACTAGAAGTACTTAAAACAGTAAGTAGTCTAGGTAACGTAGACCACACTAGGAGTCCCTGTTTTTCCCATGAAGTGGGAAGGATGAGGAGACATGGTGTCATTGGCAATGTTTACAGACGTAATTGGCAATGTTTAGCCAATTATTTCAGGTTTAATATTTAAATTAAAAAAAATTAAAGAATTTAGAGAGCTTAATTTTTTTTTGTTTTAAGACCTGTATTTTCTCCCCATTGCTGTCCAGCATGTTCTTGGTTTATCTATTTAGTCTTTCAAATCTTGCTTATGAGCTAGTGATTAAACATTACTCCCTTTTTTTTTTTAATGAGCACTTCAATAAAAATTACTCTTTGTAAAAAGATGACTACCTTGTCACCCATCTGAGGAAAATGGGAGAGTAGGGAGTGAGAGACTTCATTAAAAGTCTGTGCATCCTTGGAATTTGGGTAGTTCCTTTTCTGGTGGTCATTCAGAATTTTTTTTTTTTTTACAAGAAAAATAGTATTCTCAAAAACTGGTGGGTATTTGGGTGGGCAAGAATTTGGGGGCTGGGTAAAAGAACGTATTTTTAAACAGAAGGAGGAAGAAAAAAATCAGAACATAATGGAAGATTTGAAACATACGCGAATATGACTTTTTTTCCCCCTAACATATGCTTAGGTTTTATTTGTGGATTTTTTTTTTTTTGTACTTCTAAAAATTTATTCTGGTATATGAATTATAATTATTGCCAACAGTGTCACTGTTACCATGTATTTATGTAGTGTCTGTTCTGATGGGACTTTGGTCATGTATAAAAACTTGGTGCTTTGGAAATCTTAAATATAACTCTTCTTTAGACTACATAAATTTAAAGTAGAAAAACATTTTTAAAAGAACAATTGAGAGTAATACCTAAAAAAGCTCCTGCCAGAGCAGGGGGAAGAAGCAGAGGATAAAAGCTCTTGCTCTAGGTCCTCCCTAGGCTTAAAGTAAGCACAATGCTTTAACTAGTGCTCCTTGGACACAAGGAACAGGCAAACCCACTAGTTTTCTATATGTTGGCTGTCTCAGGTGAATTTTGGGGCAGTGGGTACTACATCCACTGTTGGAAGAGGAAATTGGTACGTTTTGTGTGATGTGCCTGGGGAGCTGAGGTTTTTTTCTTCTCTTTTCTTAACAGCTTTCTTACACCATCTTTTTTATGATCCTAGAGTGACTTGAGTTGGAAAGCATCCCTAAGTACCATCTGATCTCAGCTCTGCTCAAACTGGGTGACTAAGGCGAGGGCTGACACATACCACGTTTGTAGCTCTTGGCTTAGCTGAAGCGTGGAGCTCTAAGGCCCAAGCACTGTGCGTCTCATGGATTTCAGACACCAGAGCATGCAGAAGATTTTGCTGACCACCCTGGTGGGACGGGGCACAGCAGCCACCGTGCTCTGGGCTGCCCATGGGGTGACAAAAGCGCTTGGAGTGGAAAGCATCCACCCACTGAGGGAAAAGGCAATTACCTCCTGGTGGGTGCTGCTTTTTAAGTCCGTCTTATCACAGTCATCCCACCCAGGAAAGGACTGAAATATGGGTGTATTTGCTGTATTAGCTTATCCAGTGACTTGATCTTTTTTTCTTTCTTTCTTTTTTTTTTTCCCTAAATGGGATTTTTTAAGGTGATCAAAATGGAGAAAAGGAACATCCAGAAGTTTAGAAAACATTTCTTTGTGCTCAATTGTGTTTCAACAGTTTAAAGATTGGAGCACTATTTTTTAAAAAAGAAAGATTTATTAAGCAATATTCCTACTAATTATGTGCTATGCAGTTACCTTTTACCTAATGAAGATCCCAGTAGCTTTGTGGTGAGCTGACAGAGACTTGTATTAAGTAAAAGAGTCCATGAAAAACCAGTCCATAGCTCTGTAATTCCATTGCATTTTCAGTGGCCATTTTATATCCCCTTTCCCTGAAATTCACATGTACTTCTGGTATTCACAGCTGTTGTACCTTTTTGTCTTTGAGTGATAAATAGGGATGAACTCAGGGTTCTGCTCTCACTCAAGAATTATCTTCCCTTGCTGATAAATGATTAATGTAATCCACTTACGAGATATGCCAAAATCTGAATGATGTCATGGCAGCTTAATTTTATTTCACAACAATGAGAAAATCCCAAAGTCCTTGAAAGCTGCTTGGTGCAGGACCATGCCAGGGCTGCAAGGAGCTTGGGAGAGACATTTGAGCCCCATGCCGCTTTCTTGGCAGGGAGTCGGGCATCGGTCTGAGGGGACAGCACCGTACTTTGCAATGTTGGCTCTGCATTAGCTTCAGCATCCAGGCTTTAGACTTTTAACTACAGCCTTATGGTAATTAGTCTGACTGGTTAGCCCTAGTTTAAAGTCTTGTCCGAATCAGGCAGTTGTAATGGGTTGTATTTTGGGTGTGGTACTGTTTGAGCCACACTGATTTTGCAATCAGCAATTTTAGTTGCAGTTAAAATTGAGCTAGAGACATAATACACTCTCACATATCTTTTTATTTCTTTACCTAAAAAAATCTGTAAACACTGTCTTTATTTCAGCTTAGGTCAAGCTGCTTTTGAATGCAAATTTAAAAGTAATTAAGGCTACAGAAAACATGTCTGTATTTTAGGAGTTACACACATTTAATGCTTTGATATACAATACATTGAAACTGGTTCTGGATTCAAATCTAACTACTTCATTAAAAAGAACTAGTTTTTCTAGTTAGCTACTCACTTAGTTATTAATGGTTTTGGAGCCAGGATATCACAGCCTCTTGAATAAAATTTTTGTCTCAAGGAAAGACAAATAAGCAAACCGGAAGGAGATGAATAAATTGATTAGGACATCTGTATGCTGCATGTACCACTGTTTTTTTTAGATAAAAAGTAGTCCTTGATAATGTACCAGGTAACTCTTTGGGTTACATTGGTTATCACAGGTGACATGGAGCATCAGCTGATGTCTTCTGCTAAGCTAGTTATGAGAATGCCTGTGACACAGGGATCCAGTTGTTAGACCAGATCTCCTCCATTTCCTAGAGATGATCTCTCTCAGGATAAATTACCCCCTGATAGCCAGTAGAAGCATTTTGAACTGAATGGCAGTGTGGAAACAGTTGCATAAAAAGTAAGTATTAGAAGCGCAATCCTAGCTTTTATACAGTTAATATTGGTATAGTCAATCTTCAAAAAAGTAGTAAGTTCTCTACTCCAAAAATGATTTGGATGATTCTCTAGGAATTTGAACTGCAATAAACACCTTTCTTATGCATGGAGCACAGGCAATTTTTCTGCACCACATTTCTGGTATGCAAATTCATATTTTATTGAAGGTGCAACATCTTTATCCATTAAGATAATGACTTCTTAGGTAGAGGTCCAAAGATATTTCGTTTTTTTTTTTCTTTTCTTTCCAGTATACAACTTTTCAACCAGTGTTGAAACCTGAGCAGTTCCCAACTCAGTTTTGGTCTGCAGTGTTAAACTCTGTGTTATGTCCTTGCAAGTAGTGGCATCCACAGGCACTGTGGTATAGGTTTATATAGATATACTGGATATGTTCTGGATAACAGAATAGCACATCAGCAGTAAGGTAAGAGTTCTTGTCTTGTTAAGAAACAGCACTTCATTTACTTGGAAAAGGAAGACTTTTTAAGCTGCCTGTCCAAAAGCCTTGTGTTTTCAAATGGAGAGTGTGGTGAAGAGTGTCTTTAGGGCCATTGGATGTTGGAAACATTGAGTGATACCTTCTGTACTGTTAGAGTTAAGACACTTTTAAAATAAGTCTGAAGGTTTACTAATCATGTGAACTTCAAGAAGCCAATGACAGTAGACAAAAATGCTGTTATTATTCCTTTTTTATAATAGTCTGTGCTTGGTCATTAATGCTTAATGTGTTAAAAAATCAGACACATCCCACTCAACAACTAACCTCCTCCAACCAGGTGCATTTTACTGTCACTTTATTTGCACTGTCACTTTATTTACTCTGCTTGTGGAAAGACTTACCTTCTCCAGTGAATGACAGGAATCCTGTGGCTTCAGCTTCCTGGCCTTTTGCAGTATCGCACACAGTTATTACAGCGTAGTAGTGTACAGACCTTGGTGGCATCCTTTTTGTTCTGTGTTCACCCTGGTCACCAGCCCTTTCTGAAGCCTCACAAGCATTGTGGCAGTACAGCTTGGTAAATGGTTTCAAGATCAAGGCCAAATTTTGACTAAAGTAATTGGAGCAGTGATTACACTTTGGTAATTATCGATTTTTCCATCTTGGTAACTGTCATTGCTCTTTAAAAGTTATATCCTGTTAGGAGGAGAGGAGTGGGGAAGGGAAGAGAATTTGTTTAGTTGGAGCATCCATCTGGTGCTTTGTGATGACACAGCATGTTAGTGGGTTATCTCATACTTCCTATAGTCAAGCCAATGCCAAATACATAGTGAGGATTTAGCATACAGAATAAAAAGCACCTGCATTTGTATCTGAATGTTACATATTCAAGCTATTATAATTTCTGGTCTGTTTGTTCCTGTATGCTTATTTATTAACTGAATCTTTTGAAGACGCCCTAAGATCCCATGAACACAGCTGCTTAAGAACATTCATGAATTACAATTTTTTTTTTACCAAGATCCCTAATCCCCCTAAGGATCTCCACCATGCTTTTATTATCCAAAAAGCAAATCTGGCTACAGTCCTGTCTAATCAGAAAATGTGTGGATCAACATGTTAAGCTTCAAGGGTGCCAATCGGGAAGCCATTTTCTGCTGAGGAGAAACCAAGCCTTAGAAGTTTAGTCTTTTGTTCTGTTGCTCATCAGCTGTGATACTTTCCCCACAGGCAATGGTTTCTGAATTCTCTTTTAGTGACTCCCGGATCTGTTTTTGCTGATGTTTGTAGCTTACCAAGCACTGACACAGAGAATTGAGAGATTTTTGGTGCTTGCAGTTGTGAGGAGGCATTTGAGTGTCAGAAGCAAATACGAAGTGAAAATACAGCAATTTCAATTTGCATTTTATGAGATGGTGATGGTATCGTGGCCAGTTTTTGTCTGGGGACTCAGGATGGTAGTAGTGCTTTTATTTGCATTTCCAGTATTATCCGTATGATCAGAGATTCTTCAGTCTCAGCCCCAGGCACCTCAGAGGAAACCTTCAGAGGTATTGTTACATGTTATAATTGTATTTTTCATGTCCCTAAGTGTAGCACATGAAAATTGAATTCCTTTTTGTAAGGTGTAATGGCACTATCATCCTTTAGCTCCGTCTGCATGTGCAGGGTGCTTGTGACAAGGTCTGGAAGGAAATCTCACATAGAGGCTCTATTTATTTTGTATCTGCTGTGTATCTGTTCTAGTTTTGCTGTGGGTACTTTGTATTTTAAATGCCTTTGAATTGTATGCCGTGAGGATTTAATTCTCTTCTTTTTTCTCTTCCCTCCCATCTGTATCTGCTTTGTAAGTTACGTCATCATGTTTTCCACTTGTTCTTCTTTGTCCTGGGGCAGCTAATTCTTCCACTTCTAAATGTAGCCCCATTCATGAGTTCCCAGTACGTGTGACATATTCCCCAAGAAAAAGCAATGATGCAATAGTAGATTTTTATCTGCAAGAGATCGAGGTTAGAGAAAACGCCTTTGCAGAGGATCTGATGAACCTGTGGAGGACACATAAGGAGAGAGTGGAGTGAGTTCGTGTCTCATATGTTACAGAAAAAAAAAGCTTTGTCCCTTAGAAATTATAGGAGAATAATGGACTAGGTTAATGGGAAAGCCTTAGAGCTTAAAAATTGGCAGATGCTTCCCTATTGTGATAGAAACAGCCTACAGTTCAGAGCCAGTGGCCCACAGCATCTAAATAAATCTTTGTCTCTTCATGCTAAAGACTTGGCAGTGGCTGGTTACCATTCTGTGTAGCTCTGATACTCCAGACTCAGAGAAAGTCTTTCTGTTTTCTGTGGCGTGGTGATTATATGGTCAAAGAAATAAATTTTTTCTCAATTTTATATATATTTTTTTTATTAATGCCGAATACAGTGTTGAGATGGTGCCTGTATGTACAAGAATAAGGTGGTGTGGGTGGGTTATTTTCTGCCACACTAGTAAAGATGCTTAGTGAATTACAGAAATGGAAAACCTTGTGACAGGTTTGAAGATAATTTATCTTGTTATCATTTGCATATCAAGTACATGGCACTTATGTAGTGTTCGGTTGGCAAAGGAAGTTCTCTCTGTTGTTGCTGCAGTGATTGTACACTGCTTTATACCAGGGTTTGTGTGGTTTTTATTTGGGACAAATGCATTCCTGGACTGCAGAAGCAACCTTTCTCCATTTTACTTGGTAAACCTTATGCTGTCAAAAAAATAATTACAGTAATTTTGAGCAGAAATGGAGTTATTAGTCTACTCTGTGAAAATAACATTTTGTTTCTGCATCAATAAAAATAATTATTTTTTTTCTCAACTCTTTAAATTGAGTCATGACAAAAGTCCAAGGTTACTGTTTTTTAACATATGCAAATTTTTGACCTATTGAAGAAAGACAGCAGGGAACACAGGGTCTGAGTTAAGGCTGAGTTAGAACCTGAGTAGCAAGTTTCCTGTGTTGGAGCTTAACTTGCCATTAAAGCTTTTTGCTTTAAAATAACTTACAAACTGTTGAGCTCTGCCTTGGTTGTGTGTCTCTTAGCGTATGGGTTTTTCATCATGAAGTAAGTAACACAAGGATGTTCAAAGGATAGGAATGATTGTTAATAATTGGAGAGGACTGAAATGTTATCTCCCTTTTGTTAACAAAGGGGTATAATCTAACCCCCTAACTGAAAAGCCCTGGCAGAAGCAGCAGGAAACAAAGCTCTATGTATGGTAAAGAGGACTTACCTGTGAATTATGGGGTGAGATACAGAAAGGAGAACTAAGCATTGGGAAAACCATCTCAACACTGAGATCTACTCGACTGTGAAATAGTGTCCCAGGGAGTTTTTTTGAGAAGTGAATACTCAGTGGTGCTAGGGTTTCAACAATACCGTAGGGATCAATCCTCAACTTGAATAATATCTTTCTGAGGGATTTTGTTGTGGCTTTGCTTTTCACGATCCAGGGCGACTTCATCCTTGAAACTGATATAAGCAGATTTTCTTTTCTCCTTTTGTTTGTTTGTCGCCAGATGTAGTTTCCTGATGCTTTTCTTTTTTTTCCGTGAGAACAACCATTTGGTGATGTGGTAAATTATTTTCCATTTTAGTTTTGCTCTTTAAGTAGCATTCTATGACTTTTGGTGGCCAGCTGTTTTAGGTTGATATTTAGAGTTTGATTAAAATTTAGTAAAGGTTAGGCATGAACATTAATATGTTTGAACCTTGCAAAAGGAGGTCAGAAGTTATTGATGAGTATCACTTGTCTCACAGGTGATAATAATATAGTTGGACATGGTCATGCTTTTAGCAATTTTTTTACTCCTTTGCAAGAGAGTGTAATGCCTCTATCACATGCACCCTACGTGCATCTATCTTTGATGTAATTCCAAACACTATCACAACTTGTGCTATTTGCATTTCCTCCTTCAAAAAGGCAGGGAAAGCAAAATCTGTAGAAAAATCAACTTCAATTGTAAGGATATGATAGATGCACACAGAGTGGCAGAGGAGCAGTACCGCTGCTGAGTAAAAGAAATGAAGAGAAAAATTGTAACATTGTACAAGTACCCATAATGATATAACGTCCAGTGTGGGGAAGGGTTACTTCATTTTTTTGAAAGTATTAAAACGAAGAAGAATGTTTGGGAGTTAACGGTGTTGGACAAAATAATTCTAAATGTTAGGAGAAACTGTGACAATAATGCTGCATTAGCAGAAAAAATTGCTAGGGAATATGTTTGGAAATGACTTACTGGATGTGGGAGTTAATATAGATCAAGAAAAAGTTTTTCAGGTCCTGATTATTAGATTTTACTTTGAGGAAGAGTATAATTTCTAGCTGAAGTGTCATTGGCTGCCACAGATGGCTATCAAGAGAAAGTGCTATGTGTTTATACACCAACTTTTTTTGCTGGAAAGATGAAGTAGGTACTGTGATTGCAAGATGTCTTAAGCTATTTCAGAACATCTCTCCTTGCTTCCCCACAGGTGGCTCAACCACTGCCACTGTAGCCCTGAGGATTTTCATTGTCGCTTCCTATGATCTTAAAATCTGGCATTAAACCAAATGCTTTTAGTAGTTGAAGACTGATCAACGTGATTTCTGTAGACTATTGCTGTCTCTGTAATCATCATTTCAGGATATTCTTTATTATATACCCACATTTACACATTTTACCGTTCACTGTAACACCCACAGCATGCAAAGCAGGCAATGCTGCCCCTTGAGCAATTACAACCCCTACTTGCACAGGAACAGAAGTCAATAACTAGGCATCAAGCCTGTCTCCATTGTGCAGTGAGGTTTTGATTGCAAATGGTGTGATTGCAATTATGTAGAACTGGTATTGTGACTTCAGTGCTGCTCAGAATGGAGAAAATGGTGCCGTGTCGTTGAATTAGCTGATTCTTTGGATGTATTTTGCTTGCAAGAATTTAATGGTCTAACAGGTTGTACATATTGTTTCTCCTTCCTTTCCTGATTTTTTTTTTTGGTCAAATAAGAGGCTAAGTTTTGAGTCAGAGTGGAAAATCTGTACAATCTCCAGTAAAGCAGCTTCTATAAGAAGGATACAGTGGTTACTGATGTATTTTATCTCTTTCAGATCTTTTTCCTGCTTTTGAAAGCTGTGTGAAATCCATTAGTTTGCCAGACCTTTCCAGATCTTCAGAATTGGACCAAGGTTGGAGTAGGGTGGAGAAGGTATTGTGGTCCCCATAGCCATGTGCTGCATGTGGGTTGCTCCCTCTGGTGAGGTGACCCAAAGACTGCTGCAGCAACAGCTTCTGATGTGGAAGCCTGTTGAGTGAAACAAGAGACATTACCTGCTGCACTGGTGCCTGTCAGTTGTGCTTCTCTGGTACTTTTCCTGTGTTGTGCTTGTAATTTGAAGAGTTTGAAGAGACACCAGAAAATCTGCCAGGGAACTTGCAACATTTGTTTTTGGTTTTTTTTTATTTCTAGGTTTGATGATAAATTGTTTTTGTTGTTTTTGCTGTTGCATACGTAACCCAGTTCAGAAGTCATTGGGAGAGTGGTGGAATGGTAGGGCAGCTCAGGAGCAGAGTTTGTGACTTCCAGGAACCTACTGAGGTTTAGTTCTACTTATTTCTTTCTATGTAGAGCAACCAAAAAAAAGTGACGTTGCTGCTTCAGTGTTGGGAGAGTAAGGGTAGAAGTAATGAATTGCAAATGCTCTCTATGAGTGGAAGATGACCTTTTTTGTTTTAAGTAGCACTTTGTTTATTTTGATAGTAGTTATAATCTTGCCTGCTTCTGTTTACATTTTCATTAACTGCTTGAGTAGCTCCTAGAAATGCCCATCAGAGATTGGGATGCTGGCAATTTCCAAGCAATGAACAGGTTAGCAGACTGTAGCATTGGGGAAGCTCTGAATAGCAGGTGAGGCTATGCTTTTGAGCCACAACATTTGAAATCTCTGAGAGGGAAATTAGTGAAAGTAAAGGGTGTGACCAACAGTGTTCTTTCTAAATTTAGCTGTAATTTCCCTAAGTGGGAATTTCTTCCCGGGGATCTCTGGATTGCAGATCCTTGGGAATTTGAAAAAGTATATGAGTAGGAAATAGAAAATGCCAGAGTCTCAAAGATCCTTTGACTTAGCAGTCCTCTCTGATCCACTTCTAGCATAACTAGCCAAGTCCCAAACAATGATTTTCATTTGCTCCAGGAATATAGAAGAAACAATACTTTTAATGAGGAAAAAGCAATTTAGAGGCATCTAATTTAGCTGTTTTATAATCCTGTCAGTGACACAAGACTGTATTCAATTTTGTGGAGTTATATTTATTTACTGGAAGTCTACCCTTAGTATTTAATCCATGTGTTTGTTACTGTCAAAGGCTTACTTGGGAACTGAGCTAATATGGTATTGAGGAGTTGTGAACGTCTTTGGATGGTAAGCCCATATTCTATTTAGAAGCAATTTTGCTTGATAAGTTTCCACATTTCTTTTTTTGGTCCTGTTCTCAAAAAAATTTCTGTTTAAGTAACTTTTTTTCTTATTGTAAGTTGTATACTGTACTCCTGTCACATTTACACTCTTTGAAATTCGGAATGGCTCAGTTGATTAATGGCTTTGTCAGCTTTTTGATGAGCTCAAAACCAAAGATAACTCTTTAAAATTTTGTGTACTTGCTTGTAGCTGGGGAAAAAATACACCCAAATAAATCTGTAAGAGGACAAACATGCCGAACAAGTAGACTGTTTACTAAATAGTGCTCTTTTCCAAATCTTTTGTCAAACAAAATCACTTTATTACTCTTCTGTCTCTTCCTTACGTTGGTAGTTTTGACTCTGTTCTTTCTGGAAGAATTTATGACTTTGGATTTAGGTTTTTTGGTTTGTTTGTTTTGTGTGGGGTTTTTTTTGGGTTTTTTTTTTTGTGTGTGTTTTTTTTTTTTTAAGGAGATCTATTTGGCAATATCTTAAAAACAAACAAACAAACAAAACCCACTGGTGACAAAAAAAACCCATACCCCAAACCCAGAAACTAGTCATTTGGGGCTCTGGACAGCTGTTTTAAGGCAATTTTGCTGTTGATAAGGTAGTTTTTCTTGTGAGCAACTAAAAATTGTTCTCCTCAGCATAGCATAACTTAGTGGAAAAGGCTTAGACTTCTTTTTTTTTTAATTTTCTTTTCTATCTTGGATATTATTATCTGAATTGACACATGAAAAAACAGTGAACAATTTTATTCTCAGCAGCATGATGGTAACTGGGTGTGTCTCTCACCAGCATTGTTATCCACCTTTGAACAGTAAGGCAGTGCAATTTTTTGATAATTATCCTTTTCCTACAGTACTGTGGTGTTTTTGTTCTGTATGTCTGGTTACTCAGGTAGACTATGAAAGAAATCTGCTATATAAGAAAGTCTGCAGTTGCTATGGAAGCTATTTACTGGTTTTGGGAGGGAGGGGAAGTGAGGTGAATGGTGTTGGGTTTTGGTTTGGGTTTTTTTTTGTTGTTGGGAGTTTACCATTAAACTTTAGATTGAATACTAATCTTATTTGGATCTTGGAAGGTTTGAATTTCTTTACTTTTCTAGCCTGTGCTTTGACTTTCTACTCAATTTCCCATTATTCTTTCCTGGTCAATAAATTTTCATTCAGAAGTTAATCCTTATTAATTCCACTTAAGCAGGAGACGTACAAGTGCCAAACAGTCGTCCCACTACATTTTTGCAGGAACAGATAATGATCTGTCTTCACAAGGATACCACCTTCTGTTAGTGTTAGGGTTGCCATTCCTGTTTGATGTGAGGAATGACTTACTGGTTTCTTTGATGGCTCCCTCAGAAGATGCTCTTTGGTGCTGTTCGTGGAGGAGGTGGTGCTTCAATGTGTCTCAGAAGTCAGGAATGCCCTTTGGGAGTATCACACACTCTAAGTACTGGGGTTTTTACTCCTGGAGTGCAGAACCAGGATATGCGTGCTATGGTGGGGTATACAGGCTGAACCTGAACTGTGGGATTTTGTCCCTGTTTTCTCACATGGGTAAAAACTGGTAGGTAGTAATAGGAGAAGGGATTTTTAGCTTGCTGCTAGTTATTATGAATTAGTGTTTGTTCTTCTGTGAAGTGCCTAATGTACTACAGTAATGGGAGCTGTGTGTGGTGTTGTAGTGAAAGATTCAGTCTGTAGGAGTTTTAAAACAGGATGCATTGCATTCTGTCACCTTTAGTATTATGCAAAACTACATAAGCCTTACACTGGTATGACATGGTACTTTGAGAGGTTGTGAAATGTAGAACAAGGTTAAGTAGCTTAATGAGAGATGTATGTGTTCTTTGTCAATGCTGAATCAAGAGATTTACTTTGAAAAGCAAGTTAAAGATGTAAGAAAATCTAATTGTAGTAAGTTACTCTTTTTTCCTTTTTTCAGAATTTTACAGGTTGATTTTTATTTTACCAATGTATGATTTTATTAATCTGTTGCCTTATAGATTTTTAATTCTGATTCCCAAGGGAGAATTGTTCAAAGACTATGACTGTTTGGATGATTGATTATTTTTGGCAATGTTTTTAAGTTTTTTTTCTCTTGCAAGTGTCGAGTACAAAGTCATCCTTATCCTCCAAGTCGAGTCAACTTTTTTGGGGGTGATTTTTTTTTTAAAAAAAAAGTGTAGTATTTTTCTTTTCTTTGCAGAAGATTTCCTGATACGCTTCTGATCTAGATTTATTTATTTGTTTCAGTGGCAGTGGGAAGAGGCTGGGTAAATTCCACTTTGTGCTTCCTGTGAGATTCACTTCAGTCTCAGATGTAAGGTGTACCATGCTATCCACATAGAGCAATCTACTAACTCACTGCTGAAATGGAAACATACATCAAGGTGGATTTTGTCAGTAGTACTCAGCATTCTTATTATAGGTTTGAAAACTAGAGAAGAGTGGTGGCAGCCTCGGGGCACCTGCCAGGGTGTTGGAGAACAGAAAAACAGTGAGTCCCCCTTCAGAGGGGGAAGGGAGAGAGATGTGTTCTTTAGCAGAGACCAGAGCAAGGTGCATGGAACTGTGGTGGGGGAGCAGCTGGTGAAGTAGTGGGTCTACAGAAACCTCTGTGGGGGTTGCAGCTAATGACAGTGGAAGATGGGTTGTCAGTGGGGCATTGTTACTGAAGGGCAGTTGCTGTACTGAGAGAAGGGGAATGTAGCCTTAGGACAGGCACGGAGGATGCTCCGTGAGGGCGCACATGGTGTATCCTGTTTGGCACGCTGCATTGGAGAGAGTCTGAAGGAGAGTCTATAGGTGGACAGGCAAGACCATGAAAGGTGAATCCCCACTATCAAGTGGGGAT
>JAOQGH010000019.1:36572461-36644420 GCA_025769975.1 Gallinago jamesoni | reverse complement strand
TGGAGAGAGTCTGAAGGAGAGTCTATAGGTGGACAGGCAAGACCATGAAAGGTGAATCCCCACTATCAAGTGGGGATGTTTAGGCCAAAGAAGAGACAATCTGTGCGGGGCACTGAAAATAGCTGTGGTAATAAGGCAGTGGGCAATCTGTGCTTGATTTGGCAGGACTGGATATTGCTAACTAGCTTCCACCAAAATCCGATGAGATCTTGGGAGAACTCTACCAACAGTAAGAATGTTGAAATGCTCGAATCTGACACAGTAACCATGGATGTTTGAGAAGACATTTCTGATATGTGTATTTAAGCAATCTGTGTCCCTGGTGCTGACTTCAGGGACAGGGACATGGATAAGATTGTGTCAGATGGTGTCTCAAGATATGACTCAGTGCAGAGTTTTTGCAATGCTGTCACATAACTGTGTGATTGGATTGTTTCTGTAGGTGGTTTAAATGTGCCCCTCCTTTTTTTTTTTTCCCCAACTTAGTATTATGAAGTAGAGAAATTTACATGTCTCCATTTTCCTTTTTGTTCCTCACAGACGTACCCTTGCTGATTAGTTCCAGCCAAGTTTGAAAAAGTAGAGGCCTCAGAAATAAAGCCATTAATTTTTAATGAAACTGATGACCAGATAATGGGAAAATGCATTGACTTTCTCCTCTGAGAAGACAAACTGAAATCATTTATGTATAAATTTAGCAGTTGCCAGTTGACCAGGTGGTCATATGTTCTGGACAACCATTGCTTGTGTAGCTCTGGGCTCATTGTAGATTCTTCTCTTTCTTGTCTGATCAGGACTTCTTCATGCATTAGAATTAACTTTGTTATAGTATAGAAGGTGGTTTAGCAGACAAAGAATAAAAAGCCATAGGGATTCGAGCTTCTTTTGAGTTGTCTGAGCAACAGAATTGCTTTAATTTATGAGACAAGAATCACATGTTCATGGAAATAGTACCTCCATCCCAATACTCATATATATCATTTTATGAATACCTTTACAACCCTTGACTCTGGCCATTGTTTTTTCCTTTGTACTGATCAGATTTCATATGTAATTTGTAGCAGGCAAGATAAGAACCATCTATGTGTTTTAAAGAATACCAGTGACTTTGTCAAAATTGTAACCAGTGACTTCCAGTATATAATTTAGATGCTGAGCTGAAATCTTATGATATATAACCAAGAGGCACCTGAAAAGGGGGTCTGTTTATGGTTTTAAGTGGGGACTATAAATCCAGTGTAATGTCTGCTTGTTTACCACTGTTTTAAACCTGTTAATTTGTATTCTATATTGAATGGTAGCTGTCTCACATATTGGTTAGAAATTGTAACACATCTGAGCATCATTTTTATATGAGTAATCTGTAGGTGGAGTGGAAGGAGTCTGGTTTTCTTGCTTTTCAAGTAGATGTGAAAACCCAGAAAGCTCAGATTGGCTAAGCCTCTCTCTATCAGAATCTGAAGCCTTTACTCTTGCCAGTATATCCGAAGTATTTTCGCCTGACACAGATCCTCTGTGGCTCAGTGTCTGACAAGATTTGTTATATGGTGGAGCATGGGTTGAGTTAGGACACACTTACTCTGTAAGCTGTGATTATGGCTTGTTTCCTGCCTGTTTCCTTTTGTCCTTTGAATGCAAGTTCTGTGATGCAATTTAAAAGGAGAGTAGATATTTGCAAATTAATAATGTCAGAGCCACAACTGAAGCCTGAAGTAATCAGTTCTGCAGGCTGATATTGCTGTTGCTCAGTTTTCCTGGGTGTTGTCTCTAAAACCAGCTATGCTTTTTTTGCTTACTGAGTGATTCTATGTTAGAGAAAATGTCCAAGATAATTCCCAGAGGAAATGGGGAAATTTGAAGGAGATTGGTTTGGTGCAAAATACTGTCATATCTCTAAGTAATAGAGAATAGCAATATAATTTAGTTCATATCACAAATACAACAGTATGCCTGAGACAACACAAATGGAAATTACTTGTGCAGGAAGGGAAAATGACCTGCAATATGTTGGGTACTATTTTGCAAATATAATCCACAAATCCCTTCTGCTCGGATTTTTGTGCTATGCACCCATCTTCAAAAGAAAATGTCAGTCATGGAAACTACAGTTGGATTAGCCTCACTTCTGTCCCTGGAAAAATGTTGGAGTGAGTCCTGTTAGAACACATTTCTGGGCACATGAGGGAGGAGGCAGTCATCAGGAGCAGTCAGCATGGATTGAGCAAAGGTAGATCATACCTGACCCAATCGTTTTCTGTGATGACCAGGTTTGCAGACAACGGGAGGGCAGTGGGCGTTACTCTCCTTGACTCTAGCAAGGTTTTCACCTTGTTTCCTACAATATTCTTGTATCCAACAGGGACATTACAGTCTGGGAGAGAGGACAACCAGATGGGTAAAAATTGTTTGGATGGTTGGGGTCAGAGGTCATGGTTAATGTGCTGTTGAGAGGCCAATATCAAGAGAGGTGTGTTCTGGGTCTTGTTGTGTTCAACATCTCTTTCAGTGACCTAGAGGAGAGGACAAAAGGCACTCATAAATTTTAGCAAATGATGCCATACTGCGCAGAGCAGTTGATATGTTGGAGGGCAGGGCTGCTGCTCAGAGGAACTGAACGTCAGGGACCTAATGAAATCTTTAAAAGGACAAAGGCTGAGCCCTGCACCAGAGGTGGCAGAGCCTTTGTCAATGATACAGGACTGGACAAAAGAAGGTGGAGAGCAGTTCTGCAGAGAGCATGAACTACCCTGTGCCAGTGTGATGGGTTTAACCCTGGCTGACTTCCAGCTTCCCACCTAGCTGCTCTCGCATTACTCAACAGGACAGAGTGAGAAAATAAGATGAGAAAGCTCATGGGTTGACACAAAGAATAAGAAAACAGTTACCAATTACTGTCATGGGCAAAACAGCCTTGACTTGGGGAAGATTAATTTAATGTATTACCAGTTGAAAAGACAGTAGGATAGTGAGAAACAAAGACAAAACTAAACCTCATTTCCTCTACACCCTTCTTCCTAGGCTGAACTTCACTCATTCATTCAGGACTCCTCTAACTTCTTCCCACCCTATGCGGTATGGGGGACAGTTGCGCTCAGTACATGACATCTGCTCTTTGCTGCTCCTTTCTCCTCACACTGTTCCCCTCCTCCCTGCTCCTCCCTGCTTCTCCCTGCAAAGATGCAGCCTTTGATGAATTGCTCTGTTATGTGGTGTGGGGTGGTCCCTGGTCTCTTCTAACAGAGGCCAGCCCTGCAGCCCACTGCTGCCAAAACCTTGCCATGTAAATGAAATACAGCTAGTCATGGCCACATCTAGCTAGGTCTAAAACTCATGAAAACAACCTGTTGTTCACCAAAACCTCATCCAGTCAGTGAAGCACATGGCATTCCTGCTCAGACTTACTTAAGATAGTGGCTGCTCAAAGGGAGGAGAAATAAAGGAAACGTGGCTTTAGCTGCACTGTTGGAAGGAGATGGCCCACACCGGACCACCGTCACTCCCAATGGGTTGCGGCTCCCAAGCAATCCATGCTGGGGCAGGTTGCCCCAAGACGTCGCAGGTCTTGCAGGACCCACATCAGGGCAGAGTCACCCCTGACAGACTGCAGCCCATGGAGGAGCTCAAGCTGGAGTGAAGGAAATGAGTTGGAAGCAAGCAGCAGTGGAGAAAGACAAGTAGGAAGTAAGGAGCAGGAGAAAGAGACTGTACAACACTAGCTTCAACCTTCTGCGTTGCCTGTTGCTTGACCATAGAGGTTGGGAGAGACCAAGTATAACATGGTAAAAACAAGAGAAGTTGCTAGACTGGGAAGGGGAGAAAAAGGTGTTGGACTGAACTCAAACCTGGAAAAGGTAGAGGAAAAGTGTTTCCCTAAGTGTTTAATCATTTATGTTTTTTTCTTAATACCCAAATCAGTAATCAGAAGTTTCTGTTAATTGGCAGTAGGTGAAATGAAGTAAAATTTCCTGAGTCAAGGTTGTGTTGCTGTGACAGTGCCGTAGCTGTTGTGTGATGCAACTGCTGGAAAGCCACCTTATGATATACCTTTTATTAGTGGAGAACTAAGTTGCTTGTGAAAATGTCGATCAGCTAAATGCCAGTCAGCTAAGAGTAAGCTATATACAACTACACAGCTTTACTGTAGCATTTTTGCAAAAATCTGATAAAACTGCATTGATTTAAAAAAACACACAAGAGCAGTTCTACTGTGTTAGTGAACTCCATTATCCAAGTGTCCTGTGTTTAGCCATGAATGCTTAGGATAAAGTAGAAAACCAGGGAGAGTGTGCTGTGATGCTTTCTCAATTTCATAGTGCTTCAAGAACTTTCTCATTCATTGTTTTCAAAACAAGAATAGAGGGAAACTTCTGTGGAAATACCATGCTACAGCAATTTAGTGTGTTTTTATCAGTTTCTGATGTCTCCGTTAATCTCTTGCATAATTTTTTGGCGTTTGAAGAACAGCTGGGGTTGAAGGCTTTTTTGTTGCTTCTGCTAGAACTCCCATTTGAAAGTTGCTGCAGAACCAACTTGTTATTTCCGGTCTTAGATTTTATTCGTATGTATTTGTCCTTTTACCAAGATCATCCTTCCATTTAGAAATGTTAGGCTTTTTTTACTTCCAGCTTCTCAGGTTTATATTTTGTTAAGATCAAGTTCAGCTCTTCTAGAATCTTCTTGTAAGGAACTGGAAACTTTTTCCTAATTATATCCTTGTGTGTTGCCCATGTGCCTGTTTGTTCTGAGATTCCAGCTGAGGTCCAGGTGAGGTTTTGTGGTTTGGTTCAGAGTTTGTTTGGTTTGCTGCTTGAATTCTGATCTCGATTCCTGGGAACTCCAAACAGAAGTAATCCTGGGCTATAGAAACTGAGAGAGCCCTCTCTGTTGAAAATACGTAATGATTTCCCTTTGGCTAATACACAAAAGAGTGTACTTACTGCCATCTTGGCCCATGGAGATTTGGTTCCAGCATTTAAAACTGATGGCTAGTTCTTGAGAAGTAGATTTTAAGATGCAGTAGTCTAGAGGGCATTAGAAGTATTTTAAAATATGCAAAAACCAAGCAGTCTAAATCATTAAATCAATGCAATTAATTATTTCATTCCTCTAAATTGTATCTTTATCTTGATTACCCTGGCCTTATAGGTTTTCACATTTCATTATTTTTTTTGCAAATTCTGTGCTTCTCTTTTCTTTGTGCATAGTAACCTTTATCTAAAATTTAAATTTTGATCCTTTGGTTTTTTTTTGTTCAACGTTGAACCCATACATGAAATATTGAACAGAATGGCAAAACAATACTTGCTTTCAGAAAGAAACAGTCCTCAATGTGTTTCTGAAGTCAGAGCCGAGAAGGAGAAACCAAGGAACTTTGATAGCATTTTTCACAATGCTGTGTTTAAGTTGTATCGTATTAAAAGTATTTCAGAATGAACCCCTGGTGTTAAAGTACCCTTTCAGTCTTCCCAGGACACCTCTGAAAAGTGTGTTGGGAAGGGATATTTAAAATTAGCTGAAAAAAATTAGAATTTGTATTTGCCTTGTGTAGACCTAGATGCTGTGCAATGTAAGGTTCATACCTTGTTGGAGTTTGTCAAATTGATGTCATTTTGTCACTCGGCTGCATTTGAGAAACGTGAAATGGACGGACTTGACCTTGTTAGTTTTTCCATACAGCATGGTTGTCTGTATGCTGCACTCGTTCAGCCTGCTAGTGTGCCTGAAATTTTTGGACCTAAATAATTAAAATAGAAGTTGTTTTCCATCTCTCAATGTGCATTCAGCTCCTGGGCTGTCTGCTGAGGAAGCAAATGTGTGGATGGCAACCTATTGTTTGTACGTTGAATAGTCATATGCCATCACTGGGGACAGTGCACACGTTTGCCCTGTGAAATAGCAGGCTGTGTTTCAGGAAGCCAGCTGGTATGCTGCCTGTTATGGTTCCACTAAAGTCCAGTCCTTTGGAATTATGTAGTTAGCTGAGAAGCTGGGACTGGTATATGCGAGTACTGTTTGGAAGGAAAGATCTGATCCTTTTTTTTTTTTTTTTTTTTTTTTTTGGAGCAAACTCTCTTAAGCTTGCCTCCCCCACTGTCTGTGGAATTAGAAAATAAATTGCATAAAGCAGGTGACGTTAATCCCTGATAAAATTCAACAAAGTTGAATTGGGCCATTATTTTGAGGCCAGTGTCTGTGAGATTATAGATTTTTAAATCCTATGTCTTGAAAACTATGTAGCCTTTTTTAATGGGTTGTCAGGTGGCATTGTTAATGCAAAACTTGTGCTTGGAAGGCTTTTCAGGCTTTTCTCTTTGCCACCCCACTCTGCTGAGCTGAGCAGGCTTAATAAAATGCATTATTTAATTCTACCAGAAGAAGGATTTGCCATTTTCATGTAATTTTTTTCAAGCAATTTTTTAAAAGAAAAAGAGCTGGGACTTTAAATATTTCGTAGCAGGTGACAAAGCCTGTGGCCACTCCCAGAGCTCTCATTGAAGCCACTGGCAGTTTTACTTGCAAAGTAGTTTCAAGATTAGATGGGCAGCATACGTGGATTAAGGGGATCAGTCTGTGTCTTGGCCTGTGAGCCTTCTGTAGAGAATCTGGGTCTGCTCTGGGGTGGGAGTGGAATTGCCGTGTTGTGAAGTTGCCAAATTGCTCTTTAACGTTGGAAGTGTTTCCCATAATAAGTAGAGACATTTACAAGGAATCTGACCTCTTCCTGATGCCCATTCACTTCAGCGAGGTCACAGCAAATAAACCACGTAAACTGCGAAATTCTGTGCTTTTACTGAAAACTTTAGCATAAATTTCGAACAGAAAGCTGTACCACTTCAGCTTGCAGCCAGCTCTTTAATAGTTGGAGGACCTTATGGTCTTGCATCATGAAGAGTAACGCAACTCACTCCATTTGTGACACTTCTTCACTATCTTATAAGCATACCTGATTTCAAGTGCTGTCTAGTTTGATTTAAAGAAAATAAAATAATGCTATTCGTATTTCTGCCAGGGTGCACAGAGAATTTGGTGACACATTTTACAGTTAAATTCACAGTCCCTATTTTTATTTAAGTCTTAGTCAGCTGCAGTATGCCTGATTTAACTTGCAGTGAAAAATTCACATCACATATAATTAATGTGCTTGAGATATGTTTGATTTAATTACTGCTGTTGCATGTGCGTATGTACCGAGTACACATTTCTCATGATTTCTCCCAGATGAGTGTCTTCAGGAGATTTGTTTAAGGATGACATAGTTTCTGTATTTATAAACTGAGTGTTTAAGTAGACTGGCCTTCCTTTAAGCTTTATTTTTATCCCTGCTACAAAAATAAAATAGATGAAGGAAATAGGGTGTAACTGTTCCCTTTACTTATAGAAATTGTATTTAAAAAAAATTGTTTCTCTTCCTCTTCCCGGCTGTGTTTCATGTTGCCAGTACTGTGTCACTCCTCACTGATGCAAATTGTCCTTTTCAGAATTCTATACAAATAAGCACTGATTAATCTTCACTGCTGCCTAGTACCTGATAATTTTTGTGTGTCATGCAATTTGCTTGTTATAGGTGGGGAAACTAAAAGAGAGATTTTATCTGACTTGCCCACTGCCAGGAAGGAATTAGATAGAAATAAAGAATTTCTGATTGCTAGCTATGTTCTTGGAGTGTCCCTTTCTGAGTACAAAAATAATCAAAATATTGCACCCTTGAAGCAGTGGCACAAGGTTTATCATAAAAATGGCTTAAGCATTGCAGCTATTTCTTTGTTAATCTTAGTGGAGAAAATTGGACTCTTACAGTGTTTCTTCAAAAACATTTTTCTAGTGGTGATTGGTAGAAATACTCCATATTTGTTAATAATATTTTAGTTAATATTTTTTTAACCCATAGTCTGGCAGTCTGCATCTGGCAGCATGAGGGAGATGAGGCTGCTGCCACTCCCTGTCCCCACATCCATCCAGTCACAAGGCTGAGCCTGCGTTCCCAGCAGACACAAGGATGCAGCACACGTGAACACCGTGCATGTACCTGTGCACGCAGCCAGACCAGACGGACACACAGACTGCTCTCACAACCACGGATAGCACCAGGGACTTCATCCTACTCCTTTCTTTCAAAGGGAAGGACTAGGTCCCCTAGTGAGACCTCTATATATCCATATGGGAAATGTGGATCCTGTCAGCAGCTGGAGTCACGCAGTCTGCATGCTCTGGCTGATGGTACTGGCCATGTTACTTGGAAACACACAAACATAGAGTTGACCAGGACTCCTCTGGTCCCATAGCTGACCCCACTGTGCTCTTGCCCTTGGGGATGCACAGGAAGTTTCCCACTCAGGGCTGGCTGTTAGAGGTCCCTCTGCCCCAGACTCCCTGCCTCCATACCATGCTCAGCAGCTAGTCTGGCTTCATCTTGCACATGGTGCAGTGCTGGTGCCACAGACACGTGGGCTCTCCAGCTGGTGGTCTGACTCTAGTTGCTGCACCCAGACCTGGCCCCATACATGCACATCAAGTAGAGAGCCACTCACACAGGAATGGGCCAGAAAGCCTTTTAACAAGAAAAGAGAACAGACTGCATTGGTGGGGCACAGGACATGGCCAGACAAGTGTACCAACCAGTCCACTATTCATAAGCGACCAGCCCTTTTTTCCTCTATCTTCCCAAATTTCTTTCTCACCAAATCACCTAAATTCATCCCCTTTCATGTCTTTGGTTCCTCCCTTAAACTCCCCATGCAATCTCCTGTGTCCCATAATGTGTCCCACACCCCTGGACATCAGCCCCACTTAGTCCCAAAGGTGATCCAGAGGGCTGCTGCTGATGACTTGTCTTGTTGGGTTTCACACCTAGACACAGGGGTTGAGGCTCTTCTGGGTCAGCTATGGGAGGGGACCAGGCAGGGTGTTCCTACCTTAGGGGTTTATAGTTTGGGTTCCTGTCTGCAGTTTTATGCCCCTGTTCTCCTCTTGGCTTGTCGAGGTGGGTCTTTGTTGAGCGTATGGCTCCTGGGGTGGGACTGGGGGTTGCTGTTGCCATAGCAGATGTATTATTTGTGGCTTTGCCATTGTCTCTCTGTGCTGTGTCATGGGTGAGGTTTTATCATCTCACTCATACATCCTCTAAGAACATCAGAAATAATTGCTATATAGATACTGTTACTGTTTGCTATATAGATTGCTATATAGATACTATATAGTTACTGTTTCTGCCAAGGTTTGTTACTCCCTACTTTAGTATGAAGACTTTAGACTTAGCTGATGTGAACTATTAAAATGTTTATTGGTATTTTAAGTGGAAATAGGTAGAGCAGCAAAATAGTCTATGCAAAATAATCTATACTCTAAGCAATCAAATAAACAGCTCTCTAGTGATACTGAATCATGTAGGAATTATGATTTTTAAGTACTGAGGTGTAACAATTTCTGCCCCCACCCTCCCTATCGCCTCAAATCTTAAGAACATAAACCTGATGGAGAAATCCCCAACCCAAGGGGATTTCCTCCAGCCTCCTCATGGATTTGAATCCTCATGTCAGCATTACTACTATCTGCAGGTGTCCACACACCTACAATGGGAAGACTCTCCTTCCTTTTTTCTCCACTCAATTTGTCATTTGATTCTCAATTTAGTGTTTTATTCTCACTTTTTTTTCTTGAGTTTGTAACAGCTTTTTATTAGCCTTCTGCCTCCTTGTCTCTGCCAAAACTCTTCCCAAGTAAACAACCCTCTCATAATTACTTTTTTGACATTGATGTTGGGTTTTCTACATCCATACCCAGATTTTGTATTTCATATACAGGCAATGTAAGTGTTATGTAGTGTTATCAACAGGATTGCCTCAGCATGAGTGACTTGGCAGTGCAGAATTCACTTATTATTAGCTTGGAGTGTTTGGATTTGGTTTACATTTTTCAGTTGCTAGGTATAATTGTTCAGGTTTAGCACTAGGTCTCTACCTAGATCCAATGCCTCATTCCCAGGTTCCTACCATAGGTGTTGGAGCATGTGCCAGAGCAGCAGGGTGACTTGTTTTTCAGACTTCTGCTGTGGGCTGTCATGGTTCCTTACTAGGACCTTAGCTATTATGAAGCCTTGTGCTGCAGTTTCACATCTTACTTGCAATTTCCTTTACATACAATCCATTTCTTACTGAAATGTTTCCATTTAATTTACTTGGAAATACCTTGGTACCTTTGTGAAAGACTTATCTTTGGTTTTCTTGCCTTAAAGAAGCCTAGAAATGTGTTAATAAGCAAGAAAAGCTTACTGCAGTGAAATCTGCATATCACTAATGTGGAAATATAGGGCCAGAAGGTTTTCCATAAATGAATCTAATTCATTCCTCTGTATATAGGTATGATGAATCAGTTAAATCATCCTTTAGATATTTTTCTAATCTCTTTTCAGGTCTCCAGATAAGGCGACAAGAGATTCCACAGCCTCCAAAAGTAATCGGTTTTAAAACTTCATTATCCCTTAAAGTTACATTTGTGTGTTTCTTTTCTTTGTTTCCTTTTTTTTTCTTGATTTTTTTTTTTTGTTCCCTAAAATCTGATCTCAGTATTTTTAGTTGCATTTTTAGGCTGATTTTCTTTTTTTACCCCAAGGGACTAAACAAACTAATTTCCTTCAGTCTTTCCTCAGAGGCCTTGTATTCTAGGCATCTTGTAATTATTTTTCTTCTCTGTTGTCTCTCCCAAGTCCATTACCCTCATCCTGTCACACTCAGAATCCTACTGTTCTTAGCATGCTAAACTTCATTGTTTCATGATTGTGACGTAGTTATCTATCATATCTCAATTTTCAACAGTAATTCCTCCATATTGAGTCAGAATAAAATGTCCTTTCTTGGTAATCATCTCAACTTTCTCAAAAAACAAAGGTCCTTGCAACCTTCTAGTAACTGTGGCATCTCTTTTCTCCTTAAGTGCCTGAGTTAATGAATTCTTATATTTTACCATCATAGGCTCTTTTAGGTAACAAACATAGGCTCTCTTAAGGTAACAACATACGTTGTCCTCTGAGGAAGCTGAAGGTTGTAAGTACCATAGAGCAGTCCCAAAAGATTTTGAGAGTACTAAAAATCATGGTGTTCCTGTTTTGCTTCATTAAAAAATCTAGAGAAACTTGCTATTAAAAAAAACACAAAGCAATTCTGCATGGAAGTACTCCCACCTATGATAAAATGACCTGGAGGAGGGGATGGTCATGAAACTTGCAAGAATCACATGAGTTTGTGGTTGCTCATCTATGTTGCTTTTTAATATATTATAGTCAGAAGACACAATGGCTTTACCTTTTACATAGTCCTACATTGGGTAGGAAGATGTCACACTTTGAGAGTCTTGTGACAGAAGCTGTCTTCCAAGCTAAAAGTATAAAAAAACTATAAGCACACCATACTCCATTTAGATTTTATTTAAGACAAGACTTAGCCCTCAAAAAAAACCAACGCAAGAGGTAGGTAGGTAAGAATTTTGAGAATTTAAATCACTGATGTTGCTGTCGTGTAATATACTAGGTGATGTGATTTCAGAGAGTTTTTAAATATATTCCTACGGTGCAATCTGTAAAATGGGCTTTTCAGTGCCCGCATAGCTGGAGGACTGAAAAGAAGCAGCAACATGTCTCAAATTCAGTTCTGTTGATAATTTTGTACTATTTTTACAAATACCACCTATGTTTACTAGCACTGAAAGAAATTAGAAGAAAAAAATATATCTTTTGAGTGTTTTCCCCACCCTGCCACCCTTTCTCTTAAAGTCATGTACCTCTTAGCCACCTCTAACCTAGGTGTGTGTTTTCTTCTGCACTGAACAGAGTTGCGAAGGCTTGATCTTAAGAACACTGCGGAGAAGAGCCTTGTTACTTACTCATGTGAAATTGGTTCTCCCCATATCTTTGTTGAATTAAATTGTTGAATATAATTTTTTTTCTTTCAGTGAGCATGTGGTGGGTTGACCTTTCCTGGCTGCCAACACCTCCTCACTACCACTACCACCTCTCTCTCACTCCCCCTCCTCAACAGTCAGTCCATAACAGCTCCTCTGCTACTCCTTCCTCCGCATGCTGTTCCCTTGCTCCAGTGTGGGTTCCCCCTCCTCCATGAGCTGCTTCAGCTTGGGTCTCCCACAGGCAGCAGCTCCTGCCAGAGAACCTGCTCCTCTCCATGGGCTGCAAGGGAATCTCTGCCCCTTTGCCTGGAGCACCTCCTCCTCCTCTCCTTCTCCACCAACCTTGGGCTGTCTCTCACACACCTAGTAGCCCCAGGTTTGGCTCAGGGGATACGGGGTGGGTGGGTTTGGGGTTTGCCAGGAGAGAGCAGTGCCACTGCTGGGGGCTTTTTGTGGGGTGACAGGAGAAATGAAGACCTTGGGACAAGAAGTGGTATATATTGAAAAAAGACCCCCCCCCAAAAAAATCCCCATCCCCCCTTGGGAGGAAACCAGGCGGTCCCTTGGTACCATCCTCAGAGTGCTCAGGTCTGCAGATGTTGTTCTGGAATGGACTTTTCCTGTCCCCACTGCCTGGCTAAGCTCTCACAGAAGGATCGCATCTTTCCCCATACATGTACATGTGTGAGAAGAATTGCCTGGCATATGACCAAAATAATTATTTGGGGGGCGGTGAGGAGGAACAGAAATAGTTTGTTTTCACATTTCTTTAATACCATTATTTTGAGGAGTTAAAATTCCTCCGGGCAAAACAGGCAGCAAGCAGTTGGAACCACAGCTGCATTTTCTAAAATGCAGGAAGGTGTCTGAGGTGGGGAAAACCTGGGTGGTGATGCTACAGAGCCCGACACCATCAAAGCTGACCCCTCTGGGACCTACATGCAGGGATGGGCTTTAGCTGCACTTGCCATGGCTGAGAGCTGAGGGAGCCGTCGCAATGTCACGGCTCGGCGGCCTTTGGCTTCTGTGGTTTGTGGTCACTCAGATGCTGCTGTTCCCTCAGTGGTCGCAGCCAATGCCCTCATGTTTATTTTCCTCTCGTGTTTTCCAATGGCTTAGTTCTTCGCAGTCAGCACGGGTTATTGGTCTTGAGTTTGGTGACTCTACGGTTTACTCTGCTTTGTTGTGGCTTGAGTTGGACTGGTGGGTTTGCTGATTTACTTATTTAATTAATTACGTGGTAATATTCAAGTTGGAGGAGCTCTTTAAAATGTTTGCCTCCATGATGTTACTCCTGTAAGCTGAAAAATAAATCTGTATTTTGGCTTCTCAACATGTTTGGTTACCTGAACTATGACTTTTATTGTTACTCGCAAACCATGCGGAATTAAATATAACAGTACAAAGAACTAACTGCTTTTCCTTTGAACCTTTAGGGAGGGAAGGGGTTTTCTGTGTTCTTTTTTGTAATGTAGCAGTTTTTCTGTCACTCAAGTGATTTCTTGCTGTTAGGATTTTGTTGTTAGGTTAGGTTTATCTATTTTTTATTTTCTCTCAACTTTGGTAGAGCAAGATGTATCCGTCTTTGCACATTTAATGCAATGCTTATGTTTGTTCTTATGTGCTTGGAATCCTATACAGAGTTGGGAATCTTTGCTGCTGTTATTTAGGTCCATTTCCATACTTGATAAAATAATTGAGGTCATAGTTTATCTGCACAGTTTTCTATTGCTGACCTTTTCCTAGCTCTGACGGTTTCTATTTATGGTCACACACTGTCCCCTTGAGAAAGTAATCAGCCTAATATGTGCTAATTTGTGTTCTCCTCAATGACTTTGCACAGCAATGTAACTGATGCAGAATGTTTACGGCTTGCTTCCAGACCGTCTGATTTAAATACTTGGTATTTGTTTTATATACTCTGGCATCATCCCTGAAGGTTCAAAAAACAGTCCAGTTTGAGCTATGCAAGGAAAAGCAATTTTTGCCCTTTGGGGTTTTTGTAACCTGCTTTTGAGGTTTTGAATGCTGGCCTCCTTTTTAGAGCTTGGTGGGGGTGTGTCTGCTTCTGTAGTATTTCTCATGTTTGTGGCTATGAGTAGCTTACAGTTAAATATGCTGGGTTTGCAAAGATATGCCCGGAGAGCAGCATGGCAGGTCACCATGAGATTCCTTTCTGTGTGAGTGCTAGAGGTTTTGTGATGTTGAAGCTTATCCCTCTGTTGCATCTTTGTTCCATGAAATACCTAGTTGGAAAGTTTGTTGGAAAACCTGAACAGTCTGTTCCACTTCTAAGAACTGCTTTTAAGGAATCAGGACTTGACATCATTTGATCCATTCCCAGTCTTTGATCCATAGCATCCTGCAACTTTTCCTGTATGTGTTGGAAAGGCTGTGTCATTGGATTGAAATAACTTTCTGATGTCAAATGGCTTGACCAATGCCTTCCAAACGCCTGTTATACACTTAGTGTCTTCTAGTTTGTACACTTGCCTTCCAGCCTCATCTGAAGTTTGCACGTGTTTGCTTTGATTAATGCAGATTGGACCCGCTCCTTATCTCCACTTTGGGGCTGATAATCTCTTACAGTGTGTGAAGTGGTTAGTATATAGATATTTGAGCCAAATTTCATACTGAGCTTTGCAATAGCTGAATGTTAGTAAGTCAAAGAGTAAAAAATTTAGTTTTATATGGGGCATCTTATTTTCTTTCTTACTGGAGATGATTCTCAATATACAGAAGACTGTTCTCAGAAGGGAACAGTCACATAAGTTTTGGAATTTAATTTTTCTTTTGAAATTTCTTCATTTCCCAGGGCCATTTCTATATATTAGCAGAAATAAAAGGCAAATCTTGCCTAGTCTGAATACAGATTAATAAATTGCTCATTTTTTTCCTGAAAGAGGTATACACATTTAACAATCCCTCTTGTGATGCAGCTAGATATAAAAAAATATTTCCAGTGGATAGAAAACCCAGTCTGTAGGTTTGAAAAGAGAACTGTGGTCAGGGATAGAGATATAGAACCTACATCTTCCACACTGAGCTAAAATTTTAGCTTATTTTTTGTAGAATCACAGAATGATCTGGGTTGGAAGGGAGCTTTAAAGATCATCTAGTTCAACCCCCCATGTTGTTACAAGGATCATATGACCTGGGGACTTGACCAGGGGACATTGTTACCTTGCTTATACTGCTGGAAGACACACTACTGTAATCTTGGCTGACAAAAAGTGAGATCTGCTTAGTGTAAAGCACCTATCCGTGTGTGTTTCTTGGCTCAAAACCACACCCAGAAGAGAAAAAGGATTCAAACATTGCTTTAAAAAGACATGTGTCTTTGTCAAATCTTCAGTAATATTGAAAGAAAACACTTTCATTAGCCCTGATCTGCTTCATGGACAAGTCTTTTCTACTTATGCCTTTTCTTTTTGCTTGGGTTTTTTTTTTCTTAAATGTTTGTTCTTAGTAGTTACTTGGGGTAACTTGTGTGGTGAAGTCTTTTGCTTTTAAGCATTCACCTAGTGGTGGATGTTTTTCACCTGGAAGGGTGCAGCCTGTTTTTAGATAGCCTATTAGATTATATTGGTAGGACTTGAAGTTAAATTTCTGACTGTCTTCATGCAAGATGTACCACAATAAGAAGAAGTACAAAAGTTGAAACTCACAGAAAAACATTTTTGAACATGGTATGTTTTTCAAAACCCATTGACGTCCAACGGTGACTGTTAAGCCAGAAAAACTTTGTCAGGTAGAAGAAGAAAGTGTTTCAAGGAGTTTTGAGTGGTGTCATTTTGGCTCATGGCAAAGCATCATAAACTGTTTCAATTTCTGCACAATGAGCCATGCTCCTCCATTCTGCCTGAAGCTCTGTGTGTGAGAGTGTGTCAGGGCAATTGGTGCAGTTGGTTCAGAGATGAATTTTGTTTGTTGGACATCACTACATTTCCTTAGTTTTATCATGCCTTGAAGCAGTTTAATTCCAGTGGTTCAGAGTTAAATTTACTTACAGAAGTGCAGTGTTGAGAGGTGTTAGATAGGACCCTTTTGGCAAATTAAAATGGCCTTATTAAGGCTTGCAGGTGTTTTTCTGAGAATTTCCCCAAGGCTTCTCTGAAGGCCATAATTTTGTGCTTGTGCAAGTGAAAGTCATTAGACTGTGCTGCAGCTTCATCTCACCAGCACTGTTAGTCATTATTGGGGAGCAGTGTGAGTATGCTTAGGAGCCTATAAACAAACCAGCACATAGACAGAATTGCTCTAGAATTATGCTCTAGAATTTTTTTTTTGATCTGTAATATGTAGGAAGTCGTGGAGCCGTGGAAAGGAGCAGGTTTGTTGGCAGGACCTGTAGCCCCATGGAGGACCCATGCTGGAGCAGTGTTCCTGAAGGACCTGCACCCTATGGAAGGGACCCACACTGGGGCAATTTGTGAAGAACCTCAGCCCCCAGAAGAACCTCAGAAGTTCACGGAGCACTGTCTCCCATGAGAGAGACCCCATGCTGGAGCAGGAGAAGAGTCCTCCCTATGAGGAGGAAAGGTTGTCAGAAGCAATGCGTGATGAACTGACCGCAAACCCCGTTCCCTGTCCCCCTGTGCCACTTCAGGGCAGGCGGCAGAGGAACAGTGACGTTGGGCCTGGGAAAAAGGGAGAGGTGTGGGAAAGATGTTTTAAGATTTGGATTTATTTCTCATTACCAGACTCTGATTTGAATAGTAATAAATTAAACTAATTTCCTGAAGTTGGGGTCTGTTTTACCCATGATGATAGTTGCTGCGTGATCTCTCCCTGTCTTCATTTTGACCCATGAGCCTTTTGTTCTATTTTCTCTTCCCTGTCTGGCTGAGTGATAGAGCAGCTTTGGTGGGCACCTGGTCTCCAGCCAGGGTCAATCCACCACACTCTGGTACACAAAAGAAGAATCTCTTTATAGTGTTTTCAAATGTTACATGAAAGTTACAGTCTTTTGGTTAGAAAACATTGTATGTGTGCAAAGATATTAGAACTGTTGTTCACTTAATTCCAGTCTTAAAATAACAGTCATTCAGAAGTCTGTTTTTAACTGAATTAGGTTAATGTAATTGTTTTAAATTTTTCAGTGCCACTGCATAAATCTTAGCTAATTTCTAATGATCCCAGACAATGAAATGCACAATGTATTCAGGAGTAAAAAATAGAATTTCTAAGTACCCTTTAAAAAAATTTCCATCATCAATTTTCTATGTTTTTTTTTCCCCAAGACTTGTTATTTTTCTTTATAGCTTATGTAGTTTTTGTTATGACTGCTAATGCATTTTTTAAAATATTTTTTTAAAGGTGAAAAATGCCAGGACACATGCAAAGAAAATGAAAGCAAAACAGGGCCATGGATTTAATAATAAGGCAGTGTCATTGACTCTCATGTCTTATTTTTGCAAGACTGAAGAGTCCAAACAGTAATGTGAGGAGTAAAGAAAAATTTAATTTAAACAATCAAAACATATATCACCATCAAGGTTTTAAAACTGAATGTCAGATCTGCAGCTAGATTACGTGCAACTACTTGAATGAGAGATAATTGCAGAAGGCACTATTATGAAGCAATTCTTGCCTTGCTAATACACCTTGTGTCTTGTGTGTAGTATTCCCCTTCTTTCCATATTTACTCTTATAAACGGACATTACATGAACAAATGAGGAATTTGTTGGTAATGTCAATTCTGATGTTTTAGCTGCATCGTTATCTTAGTAATGCATATCTAGATTGGTTGTAAGGGAAAAATTCTTCCCTGTAAGGCTCCTGCAAAACCAGAACAGATTGCCCAGAGAGATGGTGGAATAACCCATCTACAGAGGGTTTCAAGGTTTGGCTAGACAAAGCTGTGACCAACATGGTCTGGTATTGACATCTCCACTTTGAGGAGCTGGTTGTTCTGGGTGATCTCCAGTGGTCACTTCCAATCAACATTTTTCTGACTCTGTGAGTTTGTAGGAACCATCTGAGTATGCAAGCAGGTACCAGAATATACTGCTTTCTCAAATATTTCATCTGTATCCATAATGGATTTATCTTTCCCTTTTATTGTCTTCCCTTTTCCACTAGTGAAAAAGCATCTGAGAGAAAATATCCCCATGTGATTAAAAGACTGAACATAAGTTAGAAATTATGATTGATATCATCAAGCAAATGTTTTGTGGAACTGCTCTGGGGCTGTCTCTGAGTTAGAGATGCAACCTGAGTAGAACAAAACATTTGGTACCAAGGACTTAGTGTACAGCCTTAACCACATCTGAGGTCATGTTAGTTCTGGACTGGCCCTGTACCTAATGCTCACCAGGAGATTGAAAAATTAAGTGCACTCCTGGATCTCAGGTCTGCCAACTGATTGTTGTTTGAAATAAATCTCCAAAACTGCTCTGCAGTCTGCACTGAAGTGCAGTGTGTGGGGACTCGCCAGAAGTTGCCCTTCAAAAATATGCTTTGGATCCAAGCTAAACCATGAATCTAGACCCACTCTGAGAAACTGGCTCTGACAAGTGTGGATGACTATCCACTTTTGCAAGCTGAAGATTCCTTTTGTGCTCCTCCTCTTCTTTCCCCTCCCCTTTCCTTTTTTTTCCAAACTGTTTTCGTGCTAGAATTGGTAGGAGTCAGAAGTTCAGAGACTTTCAGAAAAGCCAAATCCCCAGCCATAGGCCTGAAAAACCAAACAAGGTTTTCCCAGGACTGACTGGGATTTTCTAATTGTATGCCTGCTCTAATCACATTTATGAAATACTGCTTCAGCTTGTAGTGACTCACTTCTAGTTACAGAGCTTGGATGTTGTGTGGTTGAGCTCATGATCTGGATGAGTAACTGTCTGCAGAAACTGGCATGTTTGAAAGTCTTTAAACTTGACTGTGCTAAATTCCTACTGTTGACCACCTGCTTTGGTGTGTAAAAATTGTTTTATTCAGGTAACTGATTTAACATCTTGAGAAGGGTGTGGCAAAAGAAACGTTCTGTCTCTTAGTTTTCAATAGCTATTGTAATAATGCCAGAGTCCCAGAAGACAGTAAAGAAGTTTATATTGTGCTAATATTTTGAAAGTAAAGTGAATGACTGGATAATTGTGGCATGGCAGCTTAACGTTAGTCTTGCGTGGGATAACGGAGGGGATGTTGTGGACTGACAAACGTTGAAAATTGCAGGTCTTTCTGAATGGTTTATGCTGCAGTTCAAGCAAGCAAAAGCTTAGGGGTTCATAATGGTTTGTGCTTTTTAGGAGGTTGGATTTACTCATAATCATGGGTTTTTACGACTTTTACAGAGCCAAAAGCTTTCCTTGTCCAGAGAAGTCCGTGTGACTTAGTACAAACAGTAGCCATCTGCCAGAGTGATTTGAAACAGTGTCAAATTCTGTAGTAAAGTGGCAGCCTTAACATAATCCTGTAGTAATTTACAGAGCCATGAGAAATAAAAAATTCTTTATTACTTTCATTGCTTTTTTAATCCAATTCCATATTTCAAATTAATCCAGTGGATTCCTAGCCTCATTTTAAGGCATATTTCCACGAAAGACATCGCATAGTACTTTCTGTTCTGAATTTAAGAAATTAAAAACAAAATGATGCTGTGTTATAGCAAAGAAAAGGGAAATTAGTATGTGCATGCCTATAAGGTCACTTACACCAAGGTCAGATATTTGAAGAGAGGTCCAAACCGTTCCTTTGACTGATGGATAGCAGAGACCAGACCAGCGTGGTTTTTAATTTGAGTCATCATTAGAGAATAGGACCTTAAATACCACACTTAAGCTTGGATGTCAGAAAAGACATTCTATTGTAGGAGGGATGTACCTTCCTTGGAATGGAATAAAAAGATAAAGCAGAATAACTTTAAATATACCATTTTCTGGTATTACAGGATCCCTCATTCTATAGGCTTCATGAAACATTTAAGAGACATCTTATTTTCTTGTTTCTTTATTTTCTAAAGCAAAATAATTAGGGCTTCCATTTCCTGGAGACAAAGGGTTATGACTGTCTTTGAAATACATTACCTTAGTAGTAACTTCTGAGAACAAGTGAAAGGAACCATTGACTCTCAAACTGTCTGCAAGCAAAAAAGGAGAAAAATGTTAATAGAGGAATACCTAAATATTTTAATTACTTCATGTATTGAAATATTTCAGAATTGTATTCAATATTTAGAACTGTTCTTCCTATAAGTTTATCTATGTAAAATGGTTTTTACCTTACAACTGCCCTTTTTCGTTGCCGCTTTTCTCTGCTTTAATTTCACTATTTACATGTGTTAATAATATAAAAAGAATTTTATAAGGCTAAGAATGCATAATAAAAATATTTTAAATACAATATACTCTTCTGCTAAAATCTAAGTATTGCTATATGAAAAGAGAAGACAAAGTAACCTACTTCTACAGAATTGTGGGCCATCTGAAGGTTTTATTTAAATCAGTTCTGTGTGGCAGAGAGACAAAAGCACTGTAGGGGGCAGGGAGGAACAAATAATTTAAAAAAAAGATGACAACTGCCGCCCTACACATGTTTAGAAAATCTTATATTTATGTTCTGTTTTGCATGTGACTGCATCTTTAAATGTTGTTACACTATATCCTTTTTTCCCATGGTCTGTATGTATTACTTGACTGGGACTTGTTTGTGTGGACATTGTAGCTGTAGATACTGTATGGGGATCTGGGAAGTGTGTTTGGGTGGCTCCCCTCAATTTTCTTTGTTTTCTTCTGAACACTCTCCTGTGTAATTGTGTCCTGGTAAGTTAGTTTTCTCAGTGGGTAGAGACTGGCAAGTGTATGGAAAGCTTTGTGGTTTTGACAGAATGCATCTGGTTTTGATTTTCATGACCTGGCAGTAGTATGTGATCTGGTTAACTTGATTAGTACCGCGTTTTAATTTTTTTCCTTAACCTGATGGGACCCCCTGTGGCTATAGGCAGGCAGCACTCCCATATCCCTCGCTCAGACTGTATTTTCTGAGCAAAATGCCATTTGAGAGACAGATCTGAGGACCCTGAGCTGTGTGCAGTGCAATTACTAATACTCTTCAAGTTCTGTTCTGAGCTGCAGATGTGGAGAAATGCCGGCCTTCATTAGGGTTTAATTATGTCTGGGGAACAGATTTCATGTGTAAGTTGCCTTGGAGCAGCTAGTTCAACTAACTGAAATGTGCTTGTGCTGAAAAGTAGGTCTCAGTCAAAGTCTTCCTCAGAGAATAGAGAGTGATGTTGATGTACTCCCTGTTTCACGCTATTAAATTTTTAGCCATTTTACTTCGTAAGGGCTCTTTTTAAAAATAAGAAAAGATTTTAAAGATGTGTCTCAAAGGCATATGTTTGCTAAAAGACTATGTTGGTTTTTGGAAAGGTAGCTTGTGTTCATATGTCTTGTTAAGATAACTGTATCTCTGCAAGTGAAATATTGGGATATTGCTGAAGGCTGGAAAACATAGATACTTTGTGCAATTCCTCAGAGAATGTGCCAAGACAACTTGCAGTTGGGATGGGGGTTCACTCAGGATTCATAGAATCCTAGAATTGTCTAGTCAGAGGTGTCTCTGCTTTTAGTGTGACTTGGATTTATGGGTAAATATATTAAAAGAATAGCTATATTTTATGGAAGACATGGGTAAATATGTCCAAAGTTTTTTAGGGAGGACAAAACTATTTCTGCTTATGTGCTGAAATGGCATACTAACTTTTCTCTTGCAAACATTCCGCAAAGTGAAAGGAAACAGTTATGTTGCTTATAAATTAAGATTCATTAAAAAAATGTATGCATGTAAATACCCCTAACAATGATACAGGCTGGGGCTAGTGTGGCCAAGGAGCAGCTCTGTGGCATAGCCAGGGCAGCAAGAAAAGGGGCTGCAATACCTGCAGTGATATGAGCAGGACATAGCTCTGAGAGCCAGGAGAAGGCAGGGACTGTCCTTTCTGCTCGGTGCCTGTCGGACCCCACCTGGGTACTGCCTTCAGTTTGGGTCCCCAACCCAGGAGTAACACTGACAAACTGGTGGGAGGTGAGGGGAGGCCACAGAGATGGTGGGGCTGGACGCTGTGCTCTTTGGTGGTGTTTAAAATATTTTTTTTAAATATAAAGTAGCAGAGAAAAATCCTTAGACTTCATGTTTTTTCTTTATGTTATTTGAGAAATATGTGGAGCTATTTAATTTTTCTTCTTTACAGGCAGGAAGATATTTTAACCTTCAGCAAAGAGCTAGTTGCAGTAGTAATCAGCCTCTGATTTCTCTATTTTGGAGACAGATTCATCCATCAAGTCCTGAGTGCAAAGCTAAGAGTGCTTACAGAGCACTTTCCCATATATGTTTGATTACTGGAGCACAGCTGCTGTTCTGGGTAATTAATGTGAGAATATAATATCTTTCAGATGGGTGTTGTGTCTTTATTTCCAAGGTCAGATGACCTCTCTTGCTTATATTCTCTTCTGTCTGGCATTTTATGTAGATTATTGATATTTGTTTGCTTTCTGGAAATAAAGTGCTTTTTGAAAGCCTGGTGAGAAAAATCAGGCAGAGCTTGTATCTGCACGAGGGAAATACTACTAAAAATAAAATGTGGGTTTTAGCATTCTTCCAGCTACCATGTATGGAAAGATTTAGTGCTTCTAACATCCAACCTTCATAGGTGGTTCTTTAAATTACTGTCCTAAAGACTGATTGTTAAACAGTCAAATAAATACATTTAGAAACTTACTTTTCATTGAAGATTATTGGGGCGTAGGTGACCAAAAGGCATTTATTCAGCTTTACAATTTTATAAGTGTACTTATCTTCTTTTCTGACAATTAAAATTTATCTTTTTTAAATTTCAAAATATAGTTGCAAATAATATTTTATTATTTGCAAAATTAAAAAGTGAAATTCAATTTAAATTATTGGAGGAAGGAGAAACAGAAGACGATCTTTTTCAGAAAAAAACTTTACTTAAAGTTTAAAGTTTCTTCCTCATCCCCTCAAAAGACACAACCTTGAAAATTTCAGGATATCAATATTTGAAATTAACCTGAGATTATTCTTCAAATGACGGCAATTTCACAAGTAGAATTTTCACAGAATCACAAAATGGTTTGGGTTGGAAGGGACCTTAAAGATCATTGAGTTCCAACCGCCCTGCCATGGGCAGGGACACCTCCCACTAGAGCAAGCTACTTTAAAATTTGCAAAAGAAAAATGTTGAGGCTCTCAGGTGCTTTTAGCAATATTGTGTATTGTTTGTAATCTCTGTAATTTGTTTCTCATAGCTAGACACATCAGCAAAGCTGTTCATGTATAGTGTGCTATTATGCTGTGAGCCTGTATTAAGACTTCTAAAACAGGATCCCATGTTTTCAGATATTATTAGAACTTTAGTTGTCATATATATTGTGACATTTGATACCTTATTTGACTTTAGGTGAAGGTAGTCTTCATGCAGATGAATTTTTCCTTCTTTTCTAACTTAACAAAGTTCAGTTAAAGGTGTAGCAGGGTACATGTGATAGAGATCTTGGAAAGTTGGTGTCCTAGTTTCAGCTGGGATAGAGTTAATTTTCTTCTGAGTACCTGCTGTGTTTGGGTTTTAGCATGAGAATAATGTTGATGTCAACAACTAAAGCAATATGTGTTAAGTAATGCTTAAGTCCGGGATTTTTTTAGCTTCTCGGAGAAACTGAGAGGGAGCATATACAGGACAAGCTGACCGAGGGAATATTCCATACCATAGACATCATGCTCAGTATATAAATGGGAGTTGGCTGGGGGACAGGAATTTGCAATTGCTGCTCAGGAAGGGCTGGGCAATCGATCTTTGGGTGGTGAGCAATTGCATTGCATCACTCATTTTATATATTCGTTTACTGTTATTGATATTATTATCTTCTCTTCATTTGCTGTTCTAATAAACTGTCTTTATCTCAGCCCACAAGGATTTCTTTTTTTCCAATTCTCCTCCCCTGTCCCTCGGGACGGAGAGGGGTGTGAGGCGAGAGGGCAGTGAGTGAACAGCTGCATGGTCCTGGTTGCTGGCTGAGGTGGAACCACAACAGTTCATCATCCTGTGTTTATGTGTAACTACATTTATTTCAACTAGTACTGCTCTTTTTCTGTGGGTGACATACGTGTGAGTCAGGGGCTACTTTGAATGCACCAGATTTAAGGCAGATTTTTAAACAATCCTCTATTTTAGCCTAATTCTGTCTATGTGCAAAGTATATTGTATGCTGTGGGGAGGAGAGCATTTCCTTTGTTAGTTCTGGCACAGACCTGCATACCCACCTGGATTCTGACCATTATTTCCTGATTTCTTCAAGTTTTCGCTGGAAAAGACCTTACTGTGTCACTTAAGGCTTCTTACTAACATATCTTCTTTAGCTGGAAAAAAATAGAGGGTTTTTTGTAGTTATTTCAAAAAGGATTAGCTTGTATAGAACATCTTAGTCTGTTCAAGTAATGTTATTTATTAGCTATTATTCTACAACCACATTATTTAGGTAGTGTATGACATACAATACATTTTTCTCCCATGTGGTGAGGGTCAGGAAGGCAAACCTTAGGGGTTAAACATGCTAGATGTGTATAGGCTGTATAGCATACACAGCATGCTAGATGTGTATAGGCTGTTCATGAAAATTAAAAGATCTGTCTGGAACAAAGTATTTTGTTTCTTTTCTTTCTTTCTTTTTTTTTTTTTTTTTTTTTTTTTTTAAGTACTCTACAAGGAGGAGTGTTTGCTGAGCTGGAGGCTGCACCCACTAGATTTCCCATGTGCAAATAACTCTTACCCAGCCTTGCCGGCCTGCCAATTTTTCTAATGGAGGAGAACTGAAATTACTGCTGCTTTCTCTTCAGGAGGTTATTCCCAAAGCTCTTTTGCACAGAGCTCATTTACTCAGCAAAGTGTCACCTGAGCCTCCCTGCCTCTATTCAGTACACTTCGTTCAAGTTCTGTTTTACATTCATGTTAATTTTTTTATTGGTATTTGACACATGCTTTTCTAGATCCTTCAAGTTAAAAGTACCCATTCATGTCTTTTAATTTTTATTTTCTAATTTTTAGATTGTAGTAATTTTTCTTATTTTATTTGTAATTTTTATATAAAAGTGTTTTTTTTATTTATTTTATGATTTTATATTCTAGTATTTGTTGATAAGTCACAGGCTAGAGCTGTATTTTATTTATGGATATGTGGTTTGACTTAGGGACCAAAAAGGACATAAAACGTCCTTTTTATGACACTACATTTTAAAAATAGGGCAAGGTTCAAAATAACTGAAGCTGTTACATAAAAATGAAACTTTCTGAGCTAGATAGGCCTGTTTGCTCTATGAAACTTGTGGAAACTAATCTGTATTCTTACGGGGTTTTGCTGTTTCTATGGCGTGCATATTTATTATTACTGGCAAACCTCTTTAGTAATTATATCATCTTTTGAGATTGTTACTCAATGTCAGCAAGGCTAAGATGCCTCATGAGTCTCAATGTGGTTGTGATTAGGAATATTAGTAATGTCTACTCTGTGTTTTTGGAAAGATGCTTGCTTCAGTAGCTATCTTAAGTGATTAAAGATACATTCCACAACAGTAACTATGTTGTATCTAGCTGTCATGTCCTTCTCTAGGGAGAAGGAGCAGGTGCTTGAGATTCCCTAAGTGCATTTTTATTCCTAATGATTTTTTTAAAGTGCATAGGGTGACTAGCTCATACTGAAGTAGTGTAGTATGCATAGCTGTCATGTATCTGACCCATCGCAAACTCCTGTGATGGGACTAAATCTGTCATTTTACATTACAGCATCCTTTCTTTGCGCTCTGTTAGTGAGCTGTAGGGAGAGTGGTGGAGCAGAGGTGGAATGTTTCTGTCATATCTCTGCCATGGTTGAGCCCCAGGCAAGAGTTAGCTTTTCTAACTTGTGCCTGCCAATGTTATCGAAATGTCCATAGAAGTCCATGCAGTCCATAGAAGCATCTGCAAGGAGTTGTTTGGAATTAATCTTCCACAAAGAATTTGTCCATGGAATTGGGAAGTGTGGTCCTCAAGGGGGTTGTTGTTGGTTGCTGCTATTGGAGGTCATTTGCATGGGAGGTCATACTGATGTGCTGGCTGTTGTCTGACTTGGGGGCGTTGTCTGACTTGGGGGCGTTGTCTGACTTGGGGGCGTTGTCTGACTTGGGAGCTGCTGAAGTCAAGTGTTCGACTGCTGGGGAAGGAAGGGTGCCTTTTCTTGTATCTGTTTATTGACTCCACTGTTTTTTTTAAGAGTAATGTCAGAGGTTTTTTTTATTTCTTTCCAGCTGTGATAGACAAAATGTCAATAGAATAAGTGACCTACCCACCAGAACTTGCCATGAACCATTTGGTTGGACCGCCTGAGGGGGAGGTGAGTGAAGAGCCAGCAGCTGGAGCACTGAACGAGTCAGTGGAGGCTGACCTGGAGCACTCAGAGGTGGAAGAGGAGCAGCGGTATGCAACTCGCTACCCAAGGCACACAAACAACAGCCAAGGGGGCCTGTCTGGGCAGGAGGAGGAAGGGATGTTAGCTCGGTCAGCCAGCACAGAGAGTGGTTTCCACAATCACACGGATACTGCAGAAGGGGATGTGATAGCCACAGTGGAGGACAGCTACGACACAGAGAGGGTTCAGGAAAATGAGGATGAGAGTGCATATGCAGTGCAGTACAGGCCTGAGTCTGAAGAGTACACGGAGAATGCTGAGGCTGAGCATGGTGAGGCCATTCGTAATCGAACATTGCCCAATCACTTACATTTCCATTCCATCGAACATGAGGAAGCCATGAATGCAGCCTACTCGGGTTATGTCTACACACATCGTCTCTTCCACCGAGGAGAGGATGAACAGTATGCTGAGCCTTATGCTGACTATGGGCTGCAGGAGCATGTGTATGAGGAGATAGGAGATACACCAGACCTCGATGTTAGGGAGGGGATCCAACAGTATGAGAGGGAAAGGGAGGAAGCTGACAATTACCGCAAGGAGGCACTTGGTGCTCGCCTTCACCATTATGATGAACGGTCTGATGGAGAGTCTGACAGCCCTGAGAAGGAGGCAGAATTTGCACCCTACCCAAGAATGGATAGTTACGAACAAGAGGAGGACATTGATCAGATTGTAGCAGAGGTGAAGCAGAGCATGAGTTCCCAGAGCTTAGACAAGGCAGCTGAAGACATGCCAGAGGCGGAACAGAGTTTGGAGCATGGTCATCCTCTTGCCGGTAGCGGGCATGAAAGTAACGGCCAGCTCCCAGCTGGTTCTCGAGTTATATCCAGCTCAGGAGAATCTGTGCAGAGGTACAGCAAAGAAAAGAGAGATGCAATTTCACTGGCCATCAAAGATATTAAAGAGGCTATTGAGGAAGTGAAGACAAGGACCATCCGTTCTCCTTATACCCCTGATGAACCTAAGGAGCCGATCTGGGTGATGAGGCAGGACATCAGTCCAACCAGGGACTCTGACGACCAGAGGCCACTAGATGGAGATGTGAGTATACAAACTTTCAGCTCATGGGATATGTATGTTCCTTTAATTGTGACATAAACGGCAGTGAAGGAGGGTGCGTATTTTTCTTGTTCTGGGACTCATCCTTCAGTAATGTATGTAGTGCTTTGTCTATTTTAAATGTATTCTTTAGAGGACATGTAAGAAGTAAGCATGTGCATTATCAGTGCACCAAGTTTTTCTTTATGAAGCACTACTGATTCCAGTTATACAATACAACAGTTTGTCACGTGAAGCTCTTTATTATTTTTTTTTTTTCTGAAACAAATGCTATTACATTTTTATGGCCAAGGGATATTTTAGAATGGCTACTGAACACTTTGTGTTCTATTATCTATCCTTGTGTGTTTCTGTTAATTCTAGGTTTCTAAGTTTCATTTTCAGTCACATGACAATCCTAACAGTTCCATTACAAATCTGTTAATATTCTTTATGGTATTATCATAGATCAGATTCGTGTTCAGAAAAGTTGTGGGTTGTTTGTTGTTTTGCAGGGTCTATAAATGTGTTATGAACCTCAGTATATTACATTGTCACTGTAAAGTTTAGTCACTCTCCAGCAACCTAAGTGTTGAAGGCCATTGTTCAGATTTACAGCATAAGCATTTCTAAAATTCTGTACTTTTGTCATGAGGCTTAAGTTGGATCAGAATCAGTTCACAGTCCTTGGTTCCAGCTGCCTGTATGGTAATCTTTACTTGAAATTTTATGGGTTTTCTGCATTTCTAATAAACTCATAAACAACTGTTAACTGCATTAACTGCCTGATGTGAAAAGAGCTGGTAAGCAAAATTTACTGGCCAAAAATAGTCTATCATATGGACCCATGCTATTATTCAAGGATAACTGCACTGCAAACATCTGCTCCATCCTCTTTATTGCTATAGAATGTTTTTTGTGACCTTTGTTTTTTTGGAAGAACACTGAAAGATAGAACATTTTGTCTGTTGTTTGATGTTTAACACTGAATTGATGTAACCCTCTAAGAAAGCATCAGAACTTTCCAAAACACCTCAGCCTCTGCAAAGGGAATTCAGAAAAAAAGATCACATGTAGAGCTCTGACAGGCTTCTGATTTTTTTTTTATTTACCTTCAAAATGATGGAGGCTAGTATTCTACAAATGGGGAGAGATTTTTGGAGCATGGTGTTCCACTTGCTTAATAAACATGCAAACTGATTGAAACACATAGCTTCCATATTTTATTTTTCGTTGACAACTGTGGAAACACAGAGTGGTGAGTATGTTTGGGTTGGGTTTTTGTTTCTTCATAGTTTCATTGAAACTTCTTTTTTTTAAAAAACCTATATTCCAAAAATTACTTTGACAAATATTTTTTAAAATTATGTCTATTACAGAGTTGATTAGCAGTCATGTGGAGGGCTAAAGCAATCTTCCCAGCTTATTCAATATGGGAGAACAATTATTTTCAACTTCTTTACAGATTTCCAAAAGCTGCAATTATTTCTTTCCCCATTTTCAAACAGATCACATTACTCCCTTGCTGTACATTTTGTTCACCATATTTCTGTGTTTGTAAGTGGTGTCTTTTTCTGGGAGGATCACAGAACTTCTTGTTGCTTTCTGATTGTGGCACCCAATACCATGATGGTCTTAGTGACGTGAAGCTGGGGATCTTGAGGGCACTGAGTCCTTCCTAAAGGTGCTCCAGCTGCTCTCTAAAATCTTGCTGCACCTTAGAGAATTTAACTTTTCTAAGGTATGTTGGTAGGACTCAGCATGGTATGATCATATAGTAAAAACCCAGGTGTTTCCGTTGGTCTCTGTATATACATTAGGTATTGAATTACATAGGTGTTTTCTTGTGTAATGAGGGATGAATTTAATTCCTCATTCAATATTTTTCATTGTCAGATAAGAGATTTTCAGTACTGGCTGTAATCAAAACAGTGATGTATAATGACAGTACAGCTCAGTGCAAAGATAAATGGTGGTTGTAGATGTACAGACAGTCTGTGTTCTTGGAAAGAGGGAGTAAATTAAGCAAATAGTTAGAAGATCTGTAGCAGATTGAGGGGAATATATGTTATAGAAGAAAGGATTTGGGACTTGGTGGGAATTTTGTTTTTCACTGAAGATGAAGTACGTATTTGCTTTACTGGGTTCTTTAATTCAGATGCCAACTCATGAACAGTCTGAATAATCTGCTTTCTTTAACCTAGAATTGCTTAGCAGTAAGTTGAGCAAAATTAGGTTGTCTTGACTAAGTGACCGTGAGTGATTAATTACAATAAAAATATAGTTAAAACTCATTCATCTAAATGTAGATTTTTCTTCTGTCTCCCTTGAGAAAGAAAGAGGATCTCAAACAGGAGCTTTTCAGTGTAATCATTATATGCCAGAGATGTTATTCAGTCTGATTTGTTACACTGGCCTTGAAATAAGAAAGAATTACCTAAGTAGAATATTCTACTGTCAGGCAGATACCCTTTTCTTCCACCCAGAAGTGTCAAGTAGGGGCAAATAAGTCATGAAAACTGAGTATTTTATTACCTTCAGTTATTTTGCAGGTTTACTTTGAAAATTGTCCCCACATTGTTTTTTAACAAAACCTTTTTGCTTTTAGAGGTAAAAATTACTTGGAAATAATTGTAATAATTTTCTGTTGTTAATCATGATACTGAAACTGCGAAGACCTCTTTAGATCCAAATAGCAAGTCACTTTTTATTTAGCTAGGAGCTCTCCATGAGAGAGCAATGGAGCCATGGCGTCAGAAGAGTGATTTGCAGTTGAGTCTCATTGAACACGACAACGTCTTTTGCCTTTTTCCAGAAGAAAGTAGCTGTCACTCCTCAGTGCTGAGCATTTGGATGATATATTCACAGCAGAATGTTTGGTAGAATACTAGTTGGAAGTGCCCAGAGACTATTTTGAGAAGCCAAAAATCCAGAGGTGCTCAGCTGGCTGCAGCTGGGTACAGTTTGAGAAAGGAATGTTAGGAGACACATGCAATGACTGTGACTGTAAGAAAGCTACAGATCACTGTGTTTGTTTTATTTTTAAGACACTCTCTTATCAGGTTTATTAACAGTTTAATCTACCAGGAACTTCAGTCTTTCCTATGTATTCCTCCTCAAAAGAAATGTTTAATAGGTATACAAAAAAAGAAAGTAGCTCACAGCCTGTGGACAATTTTACTGTAATATACTCTGTTAGGTCTGGTAGGCAGGTAGCAGACTTCTGTGAGTAAATAAATAGTGTATCAAAGAACCTGCTTAATATTTAACAATGGAAAGTATTTGCTGTCGCGTGCATTGTGCACCCTGGTTTAGTGATGCATGCTTTCACTTGAACAGGAGATGTTCTGGACATCTAGTTTGTGGGGAAGATGTGTTTGTTTATTTGATAAAAGCTGAAAAATTATCTCACTATCCTTTGAATAAATGCAGGTGGGTTTTTTTTTGAAGTTTGACACACGTATGAGGTATGATAAATTGACATGTATTTCCAAAATCATTTTATGAAAAACTTTTAAAACCAAAGCAGACCATCACTTGCATATGGCCTCATGGGGTATCCTTTTCAAATACAGTAGCAGTTACAGCTGGACTTCAATAATAAGATGTCAGAAAAACGACCCATGATGGAAAAGACTGTGGAACAGCAGTTAGATTGTGTTTTCTGAGTGTCAAATTAGAGAGAATCTGTTCACATTATACTGAATAATGTTCACAGCTGGAGACCAGCATAGAGCTTACATCTGAGAGTGGTGGAAAGGTATACTCTCTAGGAAAAGGTGTTCTTCTAGATGCACACAGTTGTCTCACTGGAAGTGAAGGGCCATATCCCATTTAGGTAGCTCTTGCCCATCATTCTTCTTTGTCAGATTCTCCACCAGAAACCTGCTGTGAAAGTGCCTAGCCAGGCACAGAAATAGTGGTGTTGAAAGGTCTAAGTAGAAGACATCTCCAGTGCATGGATCTGGACTTAATGGTGAACATGTTAGAGTGGAAAAGGAAAAAGTTTTGTGTAGTAGGTATCTCAGAATACAGATAAATATTCTGGTGTATGAACTGTAAGTCTAAAAAAGCATCTTTAAAATGTCATAGAGTTTTGAAAATAGCAGCTTCTTAATTGTGAAAGTACAGAGGCCTGCTGAGAAAAAACACTGAAAGGCACAAAAGCTCAAGTAGGGTTTTTTTGGCTGGGATTTAAAGAATATTCCTGTCCTGCCTCATGTCTGGAGAAGAGAAACAGGCTGCCTGCTTCATTACTGCCATAATCAGGAGAAAATAGTGATTTGGAGGGAGAAATTCTCCAATTCAGAACTAAAAACCACGACCTTTTTCTGAGGTCCATTCAATTATCTGTGGGACTAGAGATCTGAAAGCCAAGTTTTGTTGACCTGCAGGTGCAGTTCATTGCTGCATGCCAGACTTTGGTTTTGCAAATCCCTCTCATCAGTGTTCACAGATTCTGTTCGTCTGCAGACATTTGAGGTGGTGCGGTGTTAGAATATACCCTAATATAAAGTGAAACCAAATACATAGGTGATTTGGATTTGTAAAGTAAAAATTCAGAGCTGAAAACAAGCCTTTCAGGTAGAGCAGCACTGAGCTGCATTCTTTTGCTTCACTGTTCTTTTTGGTCACGTATATTTTATTTCAACCTTTGAGTTGTCAGTGCAGGATTTTCTCAATTCTGATAACTCCAGGAGTGAAGTGTTTTCATGGAGATGAATTTGCTTCACTTTTTCCACAGCAGCAGTAATGTATTATTAACAAGGCAATAGAGAAGTCAGTTATAAATAATTAAGCAGGTTTCAGTAATAGATTAATTAAGGGGGGAAAAAAGGGAAAGAAAAGAAATTAAATAAAGATGAGTTTATATTCATAGGATATTGTTTTCTTTTTCTGTTCTGAACTTTTAAAACTGTTGGTGAGCCCACACAGTACAGGTCATGTCTCTGCCATCTATGCAAGACCACAGTCCTAAAACTATACAGCAAAAAACTACCCCAGAACCACCAAACCAAAAATAATTATTAACAAACCAAACAAAAGCATTATAATATCCAGGGCAGAGAGCTTTATGTTGATTCATCAGTCACGTGGAAGAAAGCTTAATTTATCAATTAATCTGCCTGCAGACACTTTCCAGATGAGTTATGGGCTTTTAAATTACAGTGTGCACTGGATACATAGCCCCTTGAATATTTCTGTTTGGTTTATTTTAATTTTTTTTTAATTATTGAAAGATGAAAGCAATTTCAAGTGATTTCCCTGTGCTGTTGAAAACTAGAACAGTACTTGTCACACTTTTAAAATCTTTTGAGAATGCAGAAGGTATCTAGGCTAATTTTTTCAGACTGACACGTAGATCTGCATTTGTACTAGAAACTCAAGTGAAAGAACAGCTAAGGAAGCCCGGACTTGAGAAACAGCCAGTGCTGGACCAGCTTGCCAGAGCTCTGCTGTGCTGGCAGCCTTCTGTCCAGCATGTGTGCTGCCGGATGGAGCCTACCTTCATAGCCTCTGTGTGTGAATGATCTGACGGGCACTCACAGTCTGTACAGCCTAAGATTTAATTCAAAGATGAGTTACCAGCTCACAACATGCAATTATGGTACTGCATGGCTGCTGCTACTGATTCATGTGGCCAAGAGGCTCTTAGAAATGGGCAAAGTAAAGGGCCATCTTGCCCCCAAACAGCCTCTGTTACGTTTATAGTTTCCTCAACTCACACTTTTCTGTATCAGACTTTACAGACCTTTGTATATTATTAGGTTTATTTTTATTTTGTATTTATAACAGTAGCAGGTGGGGGAGGGGGTTCTTCCAAAACTGAGGTACATAGTTATTGCCTAGGTCAAAATTGCTATTTTTATCTCTTCAGTGAATTTTACTGAAGAATTACAACTTAGTGTTGTTGTGCAGACACTCACGGACAGTGTGTTTGCTTTTACAAAGCTAGTTTATTCAGAGCTTTTGTGTAGTGTACCATGTGTGGACAGTCAGATCTCTCCAGTGGGATTGTCAATCATTGTCCAGATGGTGCCAGGTGGCAGGAGGCTCTGTTCTTGCAGGGCATCTTCAGCTGGATCAGAGGAGACTCCCCAGATCAAGATTCCCCAAACTGCATTTGTTCTCAGGTCTTACCTGCAGCTGGTATGACCTCTCTAGCATGTGTGATCTGTTCCTATAGTTTACCTTAAGCTACATACAAAACACCTCCTATGTTAATTGTGTGCATAAGAGGATTGTACATGATGTTACCAGCATCTGCAGGAATACTTTCTGTTGACTACTGGCAAATATATTACGCATGTACTTTTGGGTAGTTTTTGCAGCAGAAACTGTGTGGGAGAGCAGTTGGGTCAGCCACAGCCCTTACCGAGGATGGTAGATAGCACCCTGAAGTGATGCATGGTACCCCTCGTGTCATATGTACAAGGGGAAACTCATGGAGGAATCTCTGAGATTGCTCTGTGACCTCTCCTCAATTTCAGGCAATTAACTGCTCACTTCAGGACAAAGTATTTCAATTACCTTGTCTCAAATCAACTTGTTTGTATCACCAGTGCACAAACTGGCAGGGGAGGGTCATGGACCACCCTGCAAACTGATGAGTAAGTGCCCTGGGTATGCACAGAGGCAGTTACACCACAACTGCAGTACAAACTTAAGTTTCATCCTTATGTCACAGTTATAAATTAAATTGCATAGGTTGTGCCGCAGTATGCATGTATGTGTACAGTAGTTCTGAGGTTATTTTTTCAAACCCCCAATTTTTAACACTATAGTTAAAGCAAGTTTAAACAAAGATGACCAATAATGGTGATTAGTTATATTGTAAGGAAATTTAGCTTTCAGCTGCATTCTTTGTAGGTACTTTATGCCATCTGAAAGCTATGAATGGATGTTGGTGGTCTCAGTCTACATTTTAGTGAATAGAATTTGATCTGTTCAAATCATAGTAGATACTCTGCCACAAAACAGTTGAGCTAAAGACAAAGCAATTTAGAATCAAAGAATCATAGAATCGTTTGAGTTGGAAGGGACCTTAAAAATCATAGAGTTCCGACTCCCCTCCCACTGGAGCAGGTTGCTCACAGCTCCTTCCAGCCTGGCCTTGAACACCTCCAGGGATGGGGCATCCATGACTTCCCTGGGCAACCAGTTCCGGTGTCTCACCACCCTCACACTAAAGAATTTCTTTCTGGTGTCTAATCTTAATCTCCCCTCTTCCAATTTAAAACCATTGCCCCTTGTCCCGTCACTACACTTCCTCATAAACAGTCCCTCTCCAGCTCTTCTGTAGGCTCTCTTAAGATATTTGTAGGCTGTTATAAGCTCTCCCCGGAGCCTTCTCTTCTCCAGGCTGAACAACCCCAGCTCTCTCAGCCTGTCTTCATAGGAGAGGTTGCTCCACCCCTCTGGTCATTTTCGTGGCCCTCTGCTGGACCTGTTCCAACAGGTCCATGTCCTTCCTGTGCTGAGGACTCCAAAGCTGGACACAGTACTCCAGATGGGTTCTCACGAATGCAGAGTAGAGGGGTAGAATCACATCCTGAGACCTGCTGGCCACACTCTCTTGATGCAGCCCAGGACACGGTTGGCTCTCTGGGCTGCCAACGCACACTGCTTGCTCATGTTGAGCTTCTCATCCACAAGCACTCCCAAGTCCTTCTCCTCAGGACTGCTTTCCAGCCATTCTCCACCCAGCCTGTATTTGTGCCTGGGATTGCCACGTCCCAGGTGCAGGACCCTGCACTTGGCTTGGTTGAACTTCATGCAATTTGCATGAGCCCACCTCTCCAGCCTGTCCAGGTCCCTCTGGATGGCATCCCTTCCCTCCAGCGTGTCAACTGTGCCACTGAGCTTGGTGTCATCAGCAAACTTGCTGAGGGTGCACTCTATCCCACTGTCAGTATCACCGACAAAGATGTTAAACAGTACTGGTCCCAGTACCGACCCCTGAGGAACACCACTCATTACTGGCCATCACTTGGACATTGAGCTGTTGACTGCAACCCTTTGAGTGCAGCCATCCATATACATCCATATTTACTGCCATAGCTGTGCTGTACTGGGCTGTGCTTATGAAATTATGCATCTAATTATATTTGCATGTTGGACCTGAATACTTCATAGTGGTTTGACCGTTGGCTAATATGTATGGGTACCTCTCAGAAGACGTTTTATCACTGAAGTCAAATAAATTTAAAAGCCTTTTTTATCCATCTGTCTCCTCTGAACTAATGTACATGGAGAATATATTTGCCATTCGTCTGCCAAGAAGCCTGTAGGTGGACATTATTGTCATATAAGTAGTGGCCTTTTGTTTAAGTGAATCTTGTGCTGCTGAAGTATTTGTTGATTTTATTCCCTCTGTCCCAGCTTTGTATGTGATGATGTGACCCACTAACTTATACTCATTTCAGATAAGCTGCTGCTAAGGGCAGATAAAATAACACTGCTTTTATAAAGCAAGAGCAGCTGATTGTGTTTGAAGATGTTTCAGTGTTTGTCTTCATGAGCTATTCAGTAGGCAGTTGGTTTGACCTGGATAGGTTAGATGCCACGCCATACAACACAGTCCTCTCCTGTTACAAATTCTGTTACTAAATCCCTCTTCACAATAGTAAGGGAGGCTTCTCGGGTGGAGTGGGTTGCGTGTTAAGTTAGAGTCAAGCAACGCCAAAACTGAGATGGAGAATTTTTGGATGTACCAGGTTGAGTATCGTAAGAAACATGTAAGTAGATATTCAAGAGGAGAAATGGGGTAACTACTACTTTCTTGTAGCTGCACTTAAGAAAACACTTTGTAATTCCATTAATGGCCACCTCTATGTAGTACCAGCGTGCTTCACTTGAACTTAGTATGTTTGTTCTGACAGCATTTTTGTTAGGCTTCTAAAACGCATTTTGTTAACAGTCAGTGAAGCAGTCACTAAGACTATTTTACTATTTTAGACTTCAGTTTATAGTGGTTTGAGCAAGTTGTCTGTCCACTATGATTTATCAAAATATTTCTTGTTATTGCAATAGAAGCTACTTCTAGACTGTGACTGAATTCTTTCCTTGGGCACTATATATTGTACATCTAAAAATGCATTTGATCCAGAAGAGAACTGAGTGTTTATTCTTCAAAGAATGAACTTTTTTTTACAAATGTTTTTTGGGACAGCTTTCATGTCAAGTCATGTAGCAAACTTGATATGTGGGGTTTGTAGTTTGGGTTTGGGGATTATTTTTTTCCTGAAAAATTTGAGCATTCAAGCACAGCACATGGAAGTCTCTGTGATCATTTTGATGGTGGCCTAATCCTGATACTTTGTAGATGAAAATAGCTGAGTAAAGGTATTTATGCTGCTACTGGAGTAACTGTTAATACATTTTAACTGGTGAAAAATTCTTAATTAAATATATATAATTATATAATAATCTACAATAATAATTTGAAATTACAACATTTTAGCAAACAACCAATTTCAGTGAAATTATTTATTGTTATCGCTTTAGTGCATGATATGAGAGCTTTCAGGCATTTTAAAGATATTTTTGTTTTGGTGGAAATGTGTGATGCTAAAGTATGATTTGCTTTACTTTGTTTCTTTGTTTACTATTGAAAGCTCAGTCCTGCAATGTCCTGATACCACTATTAGGTTGACAGTATTGTGCACCTTTTATATCTAATTGTAATACAGAAATGCTGTGTAACTGTTGGGAATGTCAGCCCCATTGAGGATGCTTCCTTAAGTAAATAGGAGTTTTCCGTGTGTGCAGCTGGGTCGCTGTGGCACTGTAACTCTGGTAGTTACGCAGTGAGTCAGGGGAGCCTGTATCTCTCCCACAGCCCTTGTGTGAATGCCAGCAGTGCAATCCTTTAGTCTGGCGGCACAAGCACATGCCAGTATTGCAGGGACCTTTTCACAGCTGCATGTGGCCAGGGACCATTTTACAGCTGCATTTCCTTTTTGCCATGCAGTTTTAATTCAAAATATAGGGAGATGCAGGGACTACTCTTTTACACAGGAGATAATTGTGAAAGGATTTGCTTCTTAACTATTTAGAAGCCTTTATTAGTTAACTATAATTCTAATATTTAGTAACTAGATAAGATAAACCTTTTAAAGAAATGAGGGTAAAGAGAAAGTGGAGGAGAATGGAATTTTATGCTCTTGTTTTGTTTTAGATCTGTGGAGCTAAGCTTGCAAGACTTAGATTTTTTTGCACAGTATTTCACGGAATAGAATGTTTCAGCTGGAGTGGAGGCATAACAGGAGGACACTTCTAGATCAGATCCACTGCCAGCTCAGAACACTGGACGTGTAGCCGTTTTCTGGTATGACTAGCTGTCTCATAGAAAAGCCATGTTGTGTAATATTTTACGAAACCAGAAGAATACTATTTGACTGTTTTACCGTCAGTGGTGAACTGTTGAGCTGGCAAAGCTAGGGCCAAACTCCATATGTCAAAGGAGAATGTAGAATGCCAGGGTTGCTGAGCTAGAGATGCAGTGTGGGTCATGATTATCATGATAAGTAGCAAGAGTTTCAACAATTTAAAAGTGTTTGTCTTGATTTTGTTTTTTTTTTCTCCCCCTGCTCCCATCTCTTATTTTCACTGCCAAGTTAGAGGAGAATAATAAAGAACAATTTCTACATCAGCCACTCAGATTATTATTTAATTTTCTTGCCATGTCCAGTCTCCATCTCCAGATTCCTCCTCACCTCGTGGTGCTGAATCGTCAAGTAGGCAACATCACCAGGATGTCTGCAGTACAGCAGAGGCCTCCACTAACAAAGAGGTAGAGTGAAATCTTTTTAAAAGCCACAGACTTGTTCATGCTTCGTATGTCTTTTTGTTTTCCTTTTCCCCTTGTACTTGTGCAATCACTTTTCTTCTTCCAAAGAAGAAATTGCAATGGTTTGCAACGTTGCAAAATTCCAAAATTGCAACAAACTTGTACCTCCTTTCCCTATACTTGCCTGTCTGTCTGACTGAATTTCTAACGCACTTAAGACTGTTTATCATGGCATTTCTAACTCTGTGTTCAGCTGGCACTAAATTTATTTAACAAGCTAGGAGGTATTGATTTACCAAACAGCTAACATCACCTCTGTATTACAGACAATAGAAGGAAGCCCTTCTCATTTTTCATTGCATAAAGTCTTCCCGCAAAGAAAAGACTGTTTCTCCGCCAGATGAAAAACTTGCCTGAGTAAAGTTAATTAGCTAGTAATTTATGCTGCTTAGTATTTTGTCATTGTAGAAACTGAGCTGCCAGTGATTCACAGTCAGAATTCAGTTCTGATTTCTGACTCCTGGCTTCTCAAAATAAAGCTAAATATTTAGTTAGTTACTTTTTTATTTTTTTTCTCACCTGGCAGCTTTTTACATTGCAGTAGTTCTACCAACACAAAACGAGAAAATGTGATTAGAGCTTCTTGCAGTGAGAAAAGAAAATCATTTGGCATAAAAAGTACAGAGCCAGCCATTCTATACTAATGCAAATAAACAAAAAAAATGCACAAACATTTCATTTATTTGCTTTTTGTTTTTTAACATTCTACATTCAAAAAAATGTAGAAGCTGTAATCTAAAAAGATACCATATTGTTACTGATAGCAAGGCAACATATGCCTTGCTAACCTGCCACAATGAAAAAAAATGGATCTACTGTAACTGGAAATACCGATTAAAATTGAAACACTAATGAGGAATCCATTCTTTCTCTTTTTCTTTTGTTATGATCAAAGCCTAAAAAAGCTTGTAACATGTATGTAGTTGTGCATTTGTCTACATTTGCAGTTTAAAAATAATGAAAGGTTTCAATAGACTTAAGAAACTCATAATTTCTATTTGCTAAAGCCTTCAAGAATAGAATATACCATTATATTTTCATCTGCTATTTGGTTAGCTTGTTAAAGCCTTTAGCTTTCTGCAGTAGAGGTTCTGTCAGTTCATATATATGCTAACTTTTAGTGATTTTTAGATGTCAATAAGCTTACCCAAAGGAAGAAAACAAACAAGAGACTACTCATGTCAGTGCTAGGATGTGCTCACATGCAGTGGCAGAGGTGGTAAACCAGGTTTCACAGCAGGATGTGTCAGGTTGTTTGTTTCCCTCATATGAGCAATAATGCCCACTTTAGTACTTGCAGTGCAAGAACAACAGTGATAAAGCAGTCTCATGATTTCTAGGAATGACTTTTAGGTCTTAGTAAAACCTTTTTTTTTAAATATAAATTTTATATTACTAGGTGGCAACAAGATTAACAAGAGTAATGCAACATTAATGACCTTGATATTTTATTATTCATGGCTATGTAAAATTAAAAGGGGTAGGTTTCCTCTCATTGGTAACTTTACCTGTTACTTTATTATTCTTCTGGTCTTAGTAGAATGTTTTTCAACTTGGGTAACGAACAAAACCCCCTTAGTTTTCTGTGTGAGTTTTTGCAATAAAAGATACGTGATGACAGTTTACACCACTCTATCCTGAAAAGAAGTTGCATCATGTAGTCAGGTTGCTGAAGAGTTTCCAAATTGGTAATTATACACTTTATTCACTCTATTTAAAAAAATAAAGTACTTTGGAAAGTGCATTGGTATACATGAACTGTCTCTGATGTGTGGAGGATTTGTCCTCTAGGACTGTCAGAGTCCAGTGGTTGAATTTCCTTCATAGCACGACACCAGCAGCAATTACAACCAGTTGTTGAAGTCTGTCTGCATAGGTGGTCCAGTAAAAACATTCATCTGAAGAGATGAAAGAGGCAGAGACCTGAAAAGGCATATCGGTGTTCTTACAGCGGCTTAAATGCTTTGACAGCGGGAGATTGTTGATTATTCACATCTTTATTTATGCTAGTACAATGTCTGGTGGAGAGCTTTCTTAGTTTTGCAGTACAGCTTAGTCATTTTCATAAGGAACAGCAAGTACTTAAAGGCTGCACAGGCTCTGCTGTTTGTATCACGTACCCTTTGTTTTTATTTCACAAGTTGTTTTATTTTATAGCAAGATGAGAATCATCTTGAGAAATCATCGTATGAGAAGAATATCCAGACACATCCATTTTCTATTTGTTGCAATGGCAAACACTGATAAATACATATATTTTCTTTTAATGAAAATATATTGAGCAGTTATTGGGGGAGTTACTGCCAGTACAATTGATTATAAAGTCATTAAAGTTTTATAGTTCTTGGACTATCCAAAATTCTTACCTGCAACACATATGATAGCAGCAGATATTTCATTATACCTATTACAATCTATATATTGTCACAGAGAATGTCTTTGATTATTTTTCCTATGTTTTTTTTTTGTTAGTCTTTATAACAAAATGGTGAGTTTTACTATTGGAAGTTGTAGCTTTGAGGTGTTTGAAGTGTTAGCCACAGAGTCTTTCACATAACTTTGCAGTTGGAAGTAAGGTCTTCCCTTAGACTGTGTATTTACATGTACAAGTCAGGATTATTTTTTTATTTGTTCACCTTTTATGAAACGTGTGATTTTGTGCTTGATACAGTGTAAAGATAGTTGATGGTGAGATGGTAGGGAACTCAGTTACAGCACAAAATACAGGTTGCCACCTAATCTATTAAAATTTAGAAAGCTATTTGTAGGCTGTATTATTGTGAGGGATACATCTAAGAACAGTCCTAATGAATAACAGAATTTGCTTAATGAAGAACAGAATTTTGTTAATGGGTGACTGACGAGGCTGATGGTTTCAGTTATGAATAATAACAGTATAGTATAATTTTATATATTCCTGCATGTATTTATTTGTAGTTGGAAGATCCAGTGTCTTTGAGATATATTTTCCTGCATACTCTTTGATTAGTAAAAGTAGAGCACCTGTTGGTAGACAATTAACATACTACTGAACAACAAGAAGTAACTGAAAACTTTTATGTTGACAGATAGATAAAGACAAATAGAATACATTGAATTTAACTTTAGTAGGTGCTTAGAGTTTGAAACTAATAAATACAGTAATAAATCTTATTAAATGGGGATCTTCTGCTAATGAGTGACTTATTTAATTTTTTTTTTTGGCATGCAGAAATTTTCAATGCATATTTGTGCATGTTCTGTTTGAAATCATCTTTTCTCTTAATTACAGTCCAGAAAAAGCTTGGCTTCATTTCCAACCTATGTTGAAGGTAAGATAGTTCTACAATTGCTGAATGATTTTTCCTATCTGAAACACTGCAATGTTTATAATATATAAAATTTTATTTTTGTTTGCTGAATAGAAAAGCTGTGAGGGTTGAGTATACTCAGATTATATTGTGTCCAGTGAGAAACCTGAGCTAAATCCTACTATGCTCTTTCAGAAGTTCAGAAGCATGGAGCTTTTACTTTTTTAGTGTTTCATTCATAATTTCTGTCTCAGTTCTGCTGTTTTTTAATCAATGTCACTTAAAACACTATCCTTTTTTAAAATGTTATTTACGCATGTGTGTGGGCAAGGAATATATGTTAGACAAGAAGAGTGTTCTCTCCTGCACAGATTCCAAGTGGCAGGCTCAATCCAATCTCAGTTGGATTAATTAGCAGAACTGAATTAATTGGATTAATTGGCAGGCCTGCCATAGAAAACCTCCACTGCTTTACAGCTACTTCTCCTCTAATTAATTAGTGTTTCCTGTCTTAGACTTAAGGTTGCACTTGTACAAGTGCTGAGTTTGTTCAGAACAATGTGAAAAAACAAGTTACCTGCTACATAAATTTCTGTTACCTTTTGTATGAGTCTGCATCCTGTGTGTACAGGAAGACTGCATGTTGCAAAATGCAATTACTTAGTTATGAGAGCATGACAGAATTAGAAGTTTCATTTATTTATGTTTTTTTTTCTCCCCTGACAGCATATGTTCCATATGTTCCATATGCTTGATGAAATGCCAGAAATACAGATTATGTGATGCATCATTTAGACTGTCTTGGAACTCCTTGGGTTGCTTTACAGTGTGCTGTATTTAAATGATAGTGTGATCGTTCTCTTTAGCCTATAAATTGATCCTTGGTTTAGTCTTCAGTGTATGAGCTGAATATTTTGGAAAGTGTCAACTAATGTAAATTTCATATATTGCTTTGAAACTGTCTGAGCTTTGGAATTCTGCAGCAATGAAGGATCTCTCTTAGGACTGAAATACATCTGCTAATGGTAGCTCTGTCTATCAAGGGCTATCTCAAATATTCCTCTCCTTAAATAAAAACAAAACAAAAGCAACAACTGTAAACTAAATTTGTCTTAGATCTTGGTCCAGTGCAAAATTCCTTAGAAACAAATATTCCATTTTTATGCACTAGCAGTCCAAGAAGAGCTTGCTACCTCTTCTAGCTAGCTACACTTCCATTCAGATAATAATTTAATTGTCAGAGGTAATAAGTGGAGGAGTTCTTATAAAAAGCAGTGCTGTCTGTGTCCTCACTTCTGATGAAAATAGAGCACATACTTTTTTTGTTGTTTTAATGTCCTTCCTTCTGGGGGTCTTATGTCAGTCTAGATTTTTGATTTTTGTTTTGATCAGAAATTGTATGATAAAGGGTTTTGTATGCTTTATAGTGAAGTAGTGGAAGTGGTAAAAAGGCTTTAACATGTAGAGTAACAAATAGCAACACTTAAGATGCTGTATGGTTTCAAGACTGGAAGAGTGTGCAAATATATGGTACTTCCAGATGCATACATTTACCTAAGGAAGTTCCATTTCTTTGGGTCATGTACTTGAAAGTGACTTATTCATTTTGAGCATTTTCCCGATCCATAGTATCTGAACAATTCTGCACACTGGAGATGAACACTTCAAAAGTACTAGTCATGAATTTTCATATTTAAAGAAAATAAAGGAGACAAGCTTGCTTATAAGATTTATGTCTGTGTGTATAGTTTCAGTGTGATACTTATCTCCCTCTCTTTCTTCTATTATTTTGATCTAAATAAAGACTTGCATTTTTCTGGGGCCAAAGTTACCCGTGCTCATTCTGACTAGTTGTTAATCTCTTCTAAGTAGAATAAAATTGGTACTCTGAGTAACACTAAATTTCAAGCCCCATCAACCTTATATTTCGAGACACCCATTGAACTAATAGAAACTCCATTCTGATAATGTAGGGTTTTTGCTTTGTTCTTAGAGGAAAAAAATAAAACCTAGAAACAAGTTTTTTTGGTGATAAAATGTGGAGACTTTTACCATTAGCATTCTTTAAGATGATTTGCATTTTCACTTGTCTTGAACATTAATTGTTTTTCCTTACTTGTAAGAAAATAGGAAGCTTCTTATGTTAACCAACCTCCATTTTGAAGCATGACAATTTTAACATGTAGCAAGGTGTTAAAATAGAACATTTTTACCTTAGGTATAATCACCAAACACCAAAACATTTGCAGACCATAATGCTGCTTTGTAAGGATTTGCATTGTTAGGCACTGAACCCTTTAACTTTCCACAGAAGCTGATAGGAGTCTTACCATTAGGAATCTGTGGGACTAAGAGAGTTGTTTTGCCATCAGGAGAGCCCCTGCTCCGTGCATTTAACAACATTTTTATCTAACTCTGTACTTTACCTCAATATCCTTGTTGACAATAAGAATGATTTTTAAAGGTGTATGTCCTAGAAGTACTTTGCTTGCTTGGGCAGTCGGTATTCTTGAAAGAGGAGATGTGTTGTACCTGTAAAGCATTCCCGAGGAGGCTCCTCTGCCTGTAGTACTAACTGCAGCTACACACAAGTGAGCAAGTGCCTGATTATTAATTATTACTAATTGCATCCTTCCTCTTTCTGCCTATGACTGCCAGTCTTAAAATTGCCAGGCTGGTTTTGGCGGATGAAGGCACTGTGTCTTCCTTGTGTGTCTGTCCCTTGACAACAGTGAAAAGCAAGAGGTTATTTTGCTCCAGGGTGATCCCTGCTCAAAAAAGAATGAGCTATTGTAAGGGACAGGCTGGGTTAGGAATTACAGCTTTTGCTGGAGAGATGTTGAGAGCATTTTCCTTGTGTTTTGTACCTTTGAAACTACTGGTTGGCATATTATCACACTAAACTGAAGTATTTCAGGGAAGGATTTGCAGCCATCGGGTGCAGGCTCAAGTTGTCAGAGTGCAGCTGTTTTGCCATGGTTAACTATGATTTTCTTCAGTGACTGCTTTCCTGCATTACAGTTCCTGGACCTTGCGATCCTGAAGACTTAATTGATGGAATCATTTTTGCTGCCAATTACCTTGGCTCAACTCAGCTCCTCTCTGATAAAACTCCTTCCAAGAATGTGAGAATGATGCAGGCACAGGAAGCTGTCAGCAGGATCAAGGTGAGGAATAATTCCTGCTGCTTCTCATACTTGTGCATTGAGGTTGCAGATACGAATTTCTCATGTACACAGTAGTTTTTACATGTGGAGTTATATGTGGTTTTGGGAAGGTTAAGTGCCTCATATTTCTTTCTGCAAAGTAAATCATGTTTAATACTGCTTTTGGAACAAGACTAATAAGGAAATGTTACCAGATCATTTTAATTCACTATGGTAATACTTGGGCCGTGTACTCTAAGCTGGAATGTGAAGTGAGTGGTAGTCTAAGTTATATATTACCTGGGTGTTGAGGGAAAACAGGTTTAGGGTATAACTAGTAATTAGGGTATTACTGCAGCTGCTTCTGGCTTGGCACTTGATGAAACTGGTACTGTGATATCTCTGCAGTTAATTTTGATCCTGCTGTACATACAGTTTTTTCTACCATGCAACAGCTATGAACTGATTTTAAAAGAAAAAGAAAAGCCTGTGACACTAGAGAGATGTATGGAAACAAAATTTAGTCCAGGAATCCAGCATGTTTGCTTTGTTTGTTTGGAAAACAGAAATGTCCACTGATTTCTGTATGGGCCATGAGAAGCAATGGGGTTGCTGCTGTGTCGTAAATTACAACGGTGAGATTGTCAACTGAAATTAAGGTGTGTGGATGAAGTAGTGCGGGGCTGTAGAGGGTGCTGCAATACACCCGCTACCTGTATGTGACTGGGTCGTACGTGCACAGCTGCCTCTTCTGCTAATTCAGCTAACAAATACAACCTTATCTGAAAGTTTTCCTTAGTTTAATATTTGCGTGTTCTTCTTTTGTATAGTTTATTTTGGATTCCAACTCAGACTCTGTGTGCAGTTGTATAAAAGGGAGAAGAAGACAGCATGTTATCAGCAAGGCCAATAGCACTGTCTATTAAGGTCGGCTGATGCTTCCAACCGTTACTATTCCTTCCAGTATTTTCCATGCCAGGTGTTCAGTTTGGTCTGTGTATGAAACTTTCACAGAGAATCTCCAACTAGAAGCACAGAGATACTTCCAGAAATAGGAATTTTGCTGATGGTCAAATACATAAGGTCTTGCAATCTTGTCTCTGAAAATCACTAGCACTCTAGCATTATAGAGGAGGCAGGGATGTAGCCTTCCTGTTACAGATAAATCATTTTCTGACATCTCTATAGAAGCTTCCACAAACTTAAGCAGTGACTGAGCCTTTTGCAAAAGAATGATTTACCTGTTTTCATGGAGACTGTGGATTCAGTGACATTTTTAAAAAATATTTTTCACTCAGCTTTCTCAGCTCTGAAAAATCTTGGTGTGTTCTTCCCAAAGCTACTACAGAGACTTTCCTTTACCAAGTCTGCTTCTTTGCTGCTCTGCATGCAAGTAAGGCTGTGCCTGTCTGTTTTGTAGTCACTATTCTTTCCTGACACTTGGCTGCAGGGTAGAAAAGTTGTCTGATTTGAATGCACAGGAAACTAAAGTTAAAATAGGAAAGGGAGAGAAATAAGGGCTTCCTTGAGGCTGTGTCTAGGAGGGATGCATCACTGGAGGCTGAAAGGAAAGATTAGCATCAGCTGTCAGAGGAAACTGGTATTGAGAGTTGAACTTGAGGTGGGCAGGAAGTTTGCAAGGAGGTAAAGCTTGTGTGGGAGTACACAATAGACAAAGATTGAAGGAATTGCTTCAAAGTGGGTCTATGAGGTATGAGAGTGTGGAATCTTTCTCTGATATGAAATGTTTTTCTTAGAAATTCATTAACAAAACAAAGTTTTTTCTGAGGATTCTGTTATGCTTCAGTGCTGCTATGCCTCAAAACAGAAAAAATATGTTTAGTTCTTTTCACTCATAAACCCCGTAATTTATACATCCATATATGCAGGCATGCATATTCTTGTTTGTAGTAAATTTCTTTCAGGGTGAAGGCCCAAGCAGTTACATTGTTGACCTGATAAAACTTGTGCACTGAATTTTCTCAATCTATTTCACAAAATTGCACACAATACTATTGTACACTTCTTTGACAGTTACTGCTTTTCCACTTCTAGACAGACTCAGGCAATCTAAGTATACCTCCCTGAACTTTAGGGTCTTTGGTTTATTAGGGTAGGTTTTGGCCAGTTTTGTGTCTGATTGCCATTAAAGCTAAACTTTTTTAGTGAGAAACTTATTGTGACAGATGGAGCTCCTGCTGCCAGATTCATCATGGCATAAGTTAGCCTTGAGCAAAATACTGCTCACACAATGACTGTGATACTTGTGCCCTACATATGTTTGTTTACAGTGTGTTAGGTGTTGTGTGTGAAACATTTCTCTGTAGTTAAACAGATGTTATGAATTAAGAACGAGCTTTTAAAAATTTGCAGAGTTGAAGTTAAGAGCATCAAAAAGTGGGGAAGAGCTTTGTTTAATGCCCACTGTGTGCACATAGCTACCATATGATTGTGTTCCTTTTTAAATCTAATAAACCCTATAATGCTTCCTTTTAGTAGAGCTGTCAGACCACATATTCATTCATCTTGAATATGAACATATTTTGAAAACAATTCTCCATACTGCTTCTTTAAACAAGTATCTCTTCAGTTAAAACTACAAGGTTTTTCTTGCTGAGGCATTCATCTCTATGAAGTCCAACTAACTTAAAACAGATACTTGCTTTGAAGGCATTCATCAAATGTAGTTATTTTATATTTCCACTAGGAGGTACTTTTAGTGATAGAAAAGGTATTTCACCATTTTCTGATTGCAGGCTCCCTTCTTGAGACAGCACAGAAAGAAAGATCTTTTTGACATATTACTTGGAGTGCATCTGTACTATTTGTAGGAGTAAAAAAGTTGGTGTTCGTGGTTACAGTTCACAGCTGATCCATGAGTTTTATATGTCAACTAACAATTCACTTTAATTTTTATTTTTCATCAGCAGATTTGAGCTATGTGGCAGATTTGAGCATTTTTAGATAACAACTGATTTACTCTCTGAATGGAATTTAAGATATGTGGAAGTATGTTAATATTCTGCACATTGTGTTTACTCAGTGTCATCTGTGTCTTCACTGAGTTGCAGTACGTTTTTTTTTGTGGAGGTTAAATGGCTTGAGTATGTTTGAGACATCTCTGTAGCAAAAGCGGAAGCTTGCTTGTTTTTAACAATTTATAATATTGGAAATTGATATTAGTTACATAGTTAAATTTCATTTACCTTAAATGAAGAGCCTGGAGTCTGTATATTTCTTAATATAATATTTTATTTTGTTGAGGTAGTTTCTGGTTTTTCTAAGAATATATCTTTTGATCTAAATTAGCAAATAATGTGATAAAGAGGATTTGTCTGATAAAGCATCTTGCGTAGAATTAGTATCCTAATTTGTTTTGGTTTTTTTTTTTATGGACCATAACTTCTTTTATGACATTTCTTTGTAGTGTTAAATCACTTATTAAAATGGGTTGTTCTATATCATTACCTCAGTTTTATGGAATATCTGAAAGTCATTCTTCAAAAAATTAAAATAACATTATGAGCAGATGCTTCCATTGCAAGAGCAGAATTTTCAAAAAATTGAATGATAGTGTGTTTTGATTAATCTTTGATTTAGCATTGTAAATCTCTAGTGTAAGGATTTTTTTCCCCACTTTTTCTTCTTTTTAGCCTGTGCTTTTCTGCTTTTGTGAGGTCCATCACTCTGTAAAGTTTGGGGAAAAGGGAAAATTATCTGAAGGCGAGCTTGATTTTGGAGGGCACTTTAAATGCTCTATCTCATGAGTGAATCTCCTTGCCCAGTATATGGCAGGCAGCTGTTGATGAATGTATTATTTCCGAGTACCAATGTAAATTAATATTAATCTAACAAAGAACCTACAACATGAGGCAGTTTTAATTGCTTTTGCAATAGTTTGCAATCACCAGGCTATCAAATATTTATTACTTTGATAAAGGTGACTAAAAGCTGCCGTGATAGTCACAGTCTAAAGCATCGCGGTCTAAAGATTCAGTAGTTGCTTTCAGATTTGTTTAGGTGAAACCTGACATATTTAAGTTGCGAGCATCAGTAGAAAATATTTTATTTGTCTTGTGATTCCGGCCTCCTGTTTGTTCTTCATAAAAGTAGTTAGCTATAAATCTCTGTGAATCCCATAATTGTAAGTCTCCTTCCAACCCCAAGAACACCTGTTAATTTAATAGCTAAGAGGCTGATACTGTTGGAAGTAAAAGGATATCTGCCAGCCTGGTGAGTATTGCACTTCTTCAGTAAGCAGGTCCTTAAGTTCGGTTCAGCTTGGTTTGAATTAATGATTCCAAGACTGTAAGAGTGATGCTAATTTGTGTTATTGTTGTCACAGTAGTAGCATGTAAGGAATGAGTTTGGTTAATATACTCTGGATGTAAATAAACTTTAACTACTTAGTGACAGGAGACCTATTTTCAAGTATTTGTGGAACTGAAGTATGTGCTCCACTGTCTTCTTGAAAAAATGTGGTAGTATGGACGTACCTATGTGCAGGTATCGCAGGAAAACCTGTTGTCCAGATATGCAGTGCTAACATTGGTATGGGTATATTTGCACAGAAGGTGGAGGAAATTGAGGTGAAATTTACCATCTGTAATTTTGTTTTTTCCAGGAAAAAGTAGCATAGTTTTAGAGAGGTTATTTTTTAAAGACTGTTTGAGAGCATTAGAAAACTTGAATCTAAATTCTTTTGTTCTAAAAAAGCCGGAATAATAATGGTTAAGATTATTCTCTCACCTTTTACACAATTGTTGCTTCAAAAAGAAGTAACCTTATGGTTTACACTACTGTCAATGAGGGGAAGCTCTGTTTTTTTTCCTTAAAAAAAAAACACCCAAGGGAAAAAAATGAAAAAAAAACCCTCTTATTTGTTGCGAGTACATTTTAAATGAAGAAAAAAAAAATTGAATATTTTTGTATTCTTCCTGACTCTTTTGGTGTGGTTTCTTTTCATTTTTTTTGAGTAATTGTGCTAAACATGAAATTTTTAAATTTTTTTAAAGCCAAAAAGAAAAGAAGGAAATTGAGTTAAGCAGGGATTAATTTAGAATAGCTAATAGTCTGTGAGCCCTGGCATTAGCATGCAGATTCCTGCTTGTCTTGGAGTCTCTGTAAGTTCTTTTCTAACTATTCTCCTGTCTCTGTTTGTTCCATGCTAAGCAGATGGCCCAGAAATTAGCCAAAAGCAGGAAGAAGGTGCAGTACAAACTCCATCAGCTTGATGTTATGCCTGTTCTTTTGTTTTCTGGGAGGGTTTTTGCCTTTCTTTTTTATTTTATGCTTTTATTTTCTGCATCCAGCAAGTTTTTTTTTTAAGATTTATTTCTAAGCCACCATACAAGTTGACATTTCTCAGAAATCAGTTGCCTGATTGGCCATTTTTTGTTGCTTATCATTAGCCATTTCATGTTAGAAGTAGAATAAAGATTGGATTTATCAAATGATTACAGGCAGTACCCAAAATGCTTACTAAAGAAACAGGACTGACATGGCAAAGGTTTTAACTCTGTAAAATGATAGATTAAAATGAAGTCTTTTTACTTTACTTTATCTTTCTGTAAATGTGCTTTGTTTGATTAATAGAAGTGTCAAATTGCTGGATGCAAAAAAGAAAAAAAAATGTATATACACACAGTAATATGTTGAGATTTACTCTTCTTAGTAATAAGCTTTGTTTATGGAGTTTTTAAGTATCTTTTAACAAATCTAATTTTTAAAAAATTAAAAGTGTTTGCTTTCTGTTAACAAACTGACTTCTGAAGTGGGTTAGTGCTTGAGTAGTATGTTGTCTGACTGTGAAGGTCTTCTTCCCAGAACTGCATTGTGAATTGCTTACACTGTACCCACCCATGGTACGGGTTTTTCCATTGGTCTTGGCAGTCCCCATTGGCCTGTATAGAAATTCCTCAGGCAAGAGATACTGTTATGCCTTTTCTATGGCTTGTGTGAAAAACCTTCTTTAAAGTGGGATTCACAGTGTGGAGAAATTAGGAGAATCATTTTGATTTTCATGAAATCCTCATATATTTTATGTTGCAATCAGGTATAATTTTACTGAATGAGAAAAAATACCAGGGAAGTTTTTATGGGGTGAACGATTTTTCAAATAATATCCAATTTGCTTTCACATATATGTATATAGTTTCCATATCTTTGTGTTTATCTTTAGCTTCTGCGGTCTAATACTCTATCTTGCATTGCTGTTCTGGTGACTGTGTCTTAGTGTGCCCCTGTTTGTGAGCTAACATCATTAGCAAGTAAGTTACCTAATGTTTTTGTTTGAACATTAAAATCCATTGAAAAATCCATTTACTTGCAGGCTCCAGAAGGTGAATCACAACCCATGACTGAAGTGGACCTCTTCATTTCTACACAGAGAATAAAAGTACTGAATGCAGACACACAGGTATAGACAAACATACCTTTGTCAGTATTCTGGTTCTTCAAAAAGTGCTGGCTTTTGAATTTCCCTCCAGGATTTCCTAGTAAGAAATCCATGCCCAAGAAATATGTGATACATGCAATTACTCTGATGTGTCTGACTGTAGAAATAATTAGAATTTGTGGGTAAGCTAATTGCAGTCAGCTCATTTCTTACGAGCTGTGATGTGTCAAGTATTTATTGTGCCCAAAGTGGCCCAAATTGTTTGGTTGTGGTAATCTGAAATTCATAGTCTTTTGCATATACATGCCCAGCATGTTCAGGTTCTAATATTGATGTCTTTATGTGCTTTTCACAGAAAGCACAACTTTAATTTGTAAAACTTGCTCTTTGCTTTAGTTGTCAAAAGTGAAGCTCTTGCTTTCTATTGGCATCTCTCTTCATGCATGACAGCTATCACAGACTTCACGTAACAGAGGTCTTATATTGCTATTTTTTTGTTTTCATTAATAGTAGGTGTTCAATAAGAACTTCCTTGAAACAGCTGCTCATATTGCTTTTTTTATTCCTCAGGAAACCATGATGGATCATCCCCTGCGGACCATTTCTTACATTGCAGATATAGGAAATATTGTCGTTTTGATGGCTCGTAGGCGAATGCCACGGTCTAACTCACAGGATAATGTGGAAGCATCTCACCCTTCCCAAGACGGAAAGAGGCAGTACAAAATGATTTGCCATGTCTTTGAGTCTGAGGATGTAAGGAACTACTCTGTCTTGTAATTTTCTAGGGCTATAATTGTAAGCACATTTTGATAGGCTTCTGTGCCTTTCAGTAACAATGAGAGAGGGTCCAGTTGCCACAGCTTGCAAATACCAGCTCAGAGTCTATATGTTAGAGTGAAATCCTGTCAGAGATGCTTATTTTCCTAGGGAAATTCTGATCCCAAATATTGCACCAAGGATCACTGATACATTCTACAAAGTTGATTTTTTTTTTTTTCATTAGCACAAGGAGACTTGGGCTGGGTAGTAGTTGCTGACATCATATCAAAAAGCCAACAAAGAAAACTGGTGATTCCAGCAGTCTCAAAGTATGCAGAACGGAGACAGAGCTGAGGGAATTTTAGTCTATGGTGCAGGTTACTAAGTTACGTTACATAGGACTTGATATGCTGTCTCCACAATCAATGTGCATAACTTGCTGATTTTATGCACTTTTAAAGCTCGGAAACTGAAAAGTAAAATCAAACATATCAGATTGAAGTAGATAGATATATAGTTTCTAGGATCATAATCAAGTTAGCCCTAATAATTTGGGAAAATAAAAAATCTCTTCAAATAGCAGAGTATTACTTAGAATAAGTGAGGTGAAAATCCTCATAGGTCTTCCATTCTGCAGTGTATCAGCAAAGACTTTGGGATGGGAGAGTTTTCTTCAGTATGCAGCTGATTTTATGCCATGATGAATCTCTTCTAAACCCATGTGTTGATAAATTATCTAGTTGCAGAGGAATGTACATATACGAACCACTGCTGAGGTTAAAAAGTAAGGGCAATACCACTGACAGAAGTAAATCTCTGCCAAAATTTTGACAGAGAGCATAAGAAATTGTGGATTTTTTTCCCCAAAGTAATGTGCAAGCCAGTTTTGCAGAACCTTTCAAGAAACTCTTGTGAAAAGAGTGTCTAATGTTTTTTTGGCTTAATATCACTTGATATGCTGACCACTTCGAGGCTGCTGTTCCTGTATTTCTAGTCACAAGTTTGGACGGTGCTAGCCCTTTTCCTGGCCAGTTGAATAAGCAGAAATCAAACTGTCAGATTCCAGAGCCTGGCGTTTATTTCCCTTTAGCATGTGTGGTTGGTCTGATCCAGATTTCCTGGATCTGTTTTCCAGGCTGCTATTAATAATTTGGCTAGCTGGAATCTGTGCTTCCTTTTGGGGATCACTGACATTAGTTTCTGTGGTTTGTATGGATTAGCCCATATTTGTGTCAGATGTGATCCTCCCTCTGCCACTAGATATTGGCTTGGATAATACAGGCCTGCAGATCCAAAGAATGCGAAAGAATGCTGAGAAATTCTGGGGAATTATATCAGCTCTCCTTAGTCATGGTGTAGTTCACAAATAGCTTGCAAAATTTATCTCAAATACACAAAGGGCTAAGAAAGAGAATAGAATCACTGTAGCACCTGTTACAAGCGAGGAGATGGCAGTTTCAAAAATCCTGTACATCTAGTGGAGTAGTACAGCCTGTTTATATTATAAAACTCATATATAAAACTCATTGTCACCTTTTATTCTTCTGGGACAGCTGGGTATTTAGATGAATTAACCCAGAGTTGGTAAGCGTTCAAGCAAGTGTTGGCCAGAATGTGTTTCTCCTTGAAAGAGTCCTTTTCTAAGGAGGACAGCACAAGATTTTCCACTGTATTTGGAGCTGGATCTTCAAATAAGCTGAACCCTAGTTATGTGTCCAAATGGGAGTTGATCTGTTCTTGGAGAGAACATACATGTGTATGAATATAAAGTCCATGTATGTCTCCTTACCTAGGTTACTGAGCTGTGGAAGTGTACTTTTCCCATTTCCTTCCTGTCTCCTCCTTGCTGTCAAACCTGGGTTGATCTGAGCATTGGCAAAATGCTGCCAGTCTAGATAATGGCCTTTTCAGCAACAGCAATTGTGCTATTCTCATCAGTTTGAGCTGCTTTATATTTCAAGGTTGGGAACCTTTCCTTTGTTAGGGACCAAAATGAACTTTAAATACAACTTGTAGGCTGTATAAAAATACAGCTCAGCAGTATTCATTCATCACTCCGGTACCCATCTCATACTAACCCTGATCACTGCCTCGAAGAGTCAGTCTGCTGTTCCCAGCTGCATCCCCCCACCTTGCATGACATGGAGATTTCCCTCTGTTTGCCTTGTGCCCATTTTCTCTTGCACTGCTGCAGCCGTAGAACAGCTCATGGTGGGAGCAATGCAGTTTAGCAAGTGGCGCATTTGGTGGCTTTAGGTGCAGAAAAGTCTACGGGAAGCTGCAGGTGCAAGAGTGTGCACACAAAGGACAGGCTGAGAAGGGAAGAGGCAGGGAACTGGCAGGGTCGTGGGAGCTAGAGGGAGGGAAACAACTAGGGGAGAGAAGTTGAAGGAGGTAGGCAGGGTGGAGAAGGAGATGTGAGTGACCGTTTCCAGTCACTTCAAGGTCTGGATCTGGTCTCTAGTTGCTGCCCTTTTCCTATTTCATCTGAGACTGAGGTAGGAGCAGCCAAGGTGGATGTGATGGTTTCAAGGGAAGGTAAGAAAAAGAGGAAATATCCTCTTATGTGTAATAGTGTATTTTCTAGTATACATTTTCATTTTCACTGCTGGCTTGTCAGAAGCTCTGCTAGAAGGTAGAGCCATCTGGGAGCTGCGCATGTGGGAGAGAATTGTAGGTGCAAGCTACAGCCACTGCAGCAGGGCTACCTTTGCATTTACATTGGCAGTTCTTGCCTGTGAAAGGATGGCTTTATTTGTTTTTCTCATTTATAATTGCTCATCAAGCTGGATTCATGGCACAGGTGTTGACATTTTGGGTGTCTTTTATTGCACAATTTTTAATGCACAAATATTTTTTTAAACTCGATTGCAGTAACCTGACTTGTAGGTTCATCAACTTGATGACTGAACATTTTGCATTGTGATTGTAACAGAGGTATTAGTGCCCAAGACCATCAGAATGTTTCACTCTTTCTTTTCTCTTCTCTGTGAACTGCTACAGGCACAGTTGATTGCACAGTCTATAGGTCAAGCATTTAGTGTGGCCTACCAGGAATTTCTGAGGGCAAATGGAATCAACCCAGAAGACCTCAGCCAGAAGGAATATAGTGACTTGCTCAATACCCAGGACATGTACAATGATGACCTGATTCACTTCTCCAAATCTGAAAACTGCAAAGATGTATGTCTCTCTTTTTTATTTTTTTTTTCCCCCCATAAAAGCATTAAGCTGCTGTGTACCAGGTGTGGGCCACGCTGGCAGAAATCAGAAAACCATTAATACTTTCTATAAATGACCTCAGCCTAGAATATCCTTCTGAACAGGACATCCTGTCATGAGCTCTGTTCCAAAGGCAAACAGTGAACCCAAAATTTAACAGCAGTGAAATGATTTACCATCTGTTTGTGTTCTTTTCACCAAACAATTTTCAGACATGTTTGACATTATATGTTAATGAAATTAATATAAAACATATTAACAGAGTGATACAATTTAAGGGTTACAATAAAAAATATAAAATGTACAGAGGGACAGCTGTCTGTGAAAGTGGCTGATTCCAGATTTTAAAGGATTGTATTGGCTGAAAGGGTATACATCTTGGTTAATAAAGATGAACCAGTGCACCACTGCAACACCCAGGCAGTGGTTTTCCAGTCCACAATCATAAACTCTTGCAATCTCTTCCTGTTCAGCTTTGTCCACCAAAGCCCATGGCACTGGGGTTTCTTCCATTCCTGTTTCTTCTGCTTATATGCAGAATTAAGTTGTGAGGGTTTTTTTTTGCGCTAAGCAAAATCTATATTATATAGTGTTGATTATTTCATGTTTCAATACAAATGAAGTGTATTAAAATGTGTAGCCTGGTTTTGGGAGGATGAATGTTAATCAGTTTCATGGGTGTGAAGAAGCTTATTTTTGAAACAATTTTCTTCTGATACAGGTTTACATTGAAAAGCAAAAGGGAGAAATCCTAGGTGTAGTGATTGTGGAGTCTGGCTGGGGATCAATTTTGCCTACTGTTATCATAGCCAACATGATGCATGGAGGACCAGCAGAGAAGTCTGGGAAGCTGAACATAGGGGATCAGATCATGTCAATCAACGGGACCAGTTTGGTTGGCTTACCACTCTCCACATGTCAGAGCATTATAAAGGTATGGAGAATGTTGCTGGAAGTAAGTCACACATTTAAAATCAATTACATAATAGGAGAGAAGAAAGTGTAGAACCCTTAAGTAAATTCTTACCAAGTGTTTGTATAGCACTTTCATGATCTTTAAATGACAGTGGAAATTATGCTACACCAATTTTCTGACTCCCAGAGAGTGAGCTGTGCCATTTACTTGTATAGACAAGGACTCTGCAGAATTTCACAAGAGAATGTTTTGTTGAGAAGGAACATATTACCAAATATGTAAGATATGTTTTATGTACCAAAGGAGGTGCAGGTGCCTAATATTGTCTGAGGCCCTATTAGCTGTTTAAATGCCTCCTAGTATCTGGCTGAAATACAGCTGATGCTTTCTTGGTATTTTGTTTATAACTGTTTTTAAAACTTTAAAACTTTGAATTAAAGACATACTTATATTCTGTAAAAACTTTGTCTGAGTTATTAGAAAGTGTGGTACTTCTCTTCCTTTGGTTAAATAGTATATTTTAATCTGAAGAGATTTTTTTCTAGTTGTCAGAAAAGTATGTGACTGCAAAAAGCATGCAGGTCAACTGGAACTGAACAGTGCCTGAGGTAGCTGCAGCATACAAGGGAATACACATTTAAATATCAGAGTTTCAAGAGCTGGAAAAGATGCATGATTAGGGAATCTTTGAGATGAAGCTATATGGATTTGTTATTTATCGGAATAGCCCCACAGGCCTCCTGCAGATCATAACATATATATGCATACTGTAATACTGGTAGTGTATTATAAAGCAATTCCTCTCTGATTTCTAGGAATATGGCTGTTGAACTTATTTATTTATTTAGGTAAATTTCTGGTAACAAATTGTATTATGTAAATTTTTTTTTCAGTTTGTACTTTTTAAAATCACAAAGTCAAATTTGCATTTACAAAGTAAATTTACAAAGTAAAAAAAGTAAATTACAAAGTAAATTTAAATATTTTTGTCTATGGATTAATTTCTCAATACTTGAACTAAGATGTTTGCCACAAAGACTTCCCATTCCGGTTTCCAAAAATGTTAATGCTGAGTTCTTATGAGTAATAGATGCGTAAGTCACTGAACCTTCCATTTTAGATTTAGTGACTAGAAATGATAGCCTGGAGGTATAGCATACTAAAAACATGGCAAAAACAGTGTTACATTTGTGAAGAAAAGGCTTTTAAGGTAGCCATACTTGTTTCCTACCCCACATCAGTTTTATTTCTAAACTGTGATGAGTTATGCTTCTCTGATTCTGAGCCTTTACAGGTGGAATTTCATTGTGCTCATCTGTACTTTCTCAAAGGACAAACCAGCTTTGCTGTTTCAAGCTTCTGCAGACCTTTCTTTTCCTCACCGATACTTAACTGCCGTTGCCATAGGAACTACTAGTCATTTATTTTGTCTTTCTAAGGAGAAAATAGTCCGTATTTTTGCAGCTCTTCATAACCATACATCTGAAGTTGTTCATATAGCACTTCTGGTAACAAGTATATATAACACTATATATAACATAAAGAAGCATACATTTAAATGTGGCAGAAATATCTCAGGATTTCAGATTTCTTTAGCGTGCTGTAGGGAGTCCTGTCAAAAGATGAGACTATTGTGTTGATAAGAAGAATATCTTGCAAGCACTTCAAATAACATAGTTTCAGTATTATAGATGTAATCTCTACCACTAATTGACAGTAAAACAATTGCAAACTGACAGAGATCAGAAGCTTTCCATATGTGGTGGTTGTTCCCTAATTGTGTTATGCCACTTTTATTCTTTTCAGAAGCATCTGGTGCTGGCTCCTATCAGAAGCAGACTGAGGGACTAGATAAGCAAATAAGTTGGTCAAATGATGCAGTTGTTTTGTTTCTGATTAGCATATATTACCAGTCTGCATAATACTGGAAATTAGCCCCTTTTGAAGTACATTTGCTTTCTGGAAAATTAGAAAATTATTTGTTGGTCACCACATTACTTTTTTTTTTTTTTTTCAAGAAATACATGTAAACTTGCACATTTGTCAGGGAAGTATGAGTGCAACGATACCAGCTTTGTTGAGGGCATATAACCTGGGTGAACTCAGATAACTGAAGTGTTAGGCACTTGAATTCCTTATAGAAAGGAGTGCCCCCAGTACTCTGCAGGACTGCTACCCTCCTGGATTTAGAAGGCTGATATAGAAGTCCCTCAGACTTTTGAGTAAACATCATACCCGTGGTTAATTAGTCCCTGTCTTCTACTATGTGTGTTGTTGTGATGACCTTCATATAGGAGATGAATGGCCCTTGAGTATGTGTGGTGCACTGCTAACTCCTCACTGGAGTGCTGGAGCCCATAGTCGTGGAAAAGATGGCGTTCATACCTTCTTTCTGCTGCGAGTGGAGTAGAGGCAATTCCCACTGCTTTGCCATTTTTTGTTCACACAACCATTCTCCTGTATCTGTTCTGAATAATGAGCCAAGCTGAGCTCAGTGCTGTGTGTGAGGGCAGCTGTCTTCTGTGTCATAATTGCATCCAGTTTAAGGCACTGGCAAGAAACCATACTCTAAGGAATTTACCTTGGCAAGGATGCCAGTCTAGTTATTCAAGTCACTGCTGAATCTAGAGTTTAGCTCAACAGAATCAGCACAGTACACTGCATGTTGAGACTTCAGTGTAGTATCTTAGCTATAGTAGGAGTTATTTTTCAGAATTAACCTTTTGAAGTCAGTGTCAGACACCTGTTAGTTGTAGTGGGACCCAGATTTCAATTTTACATAAAAAAGGAATTCAGAAGTACACACTGAAATTGGTAGGTAAGGTGAAAGTTGCTGTATTCTTTATAAGGCATTTCTTTCTTGGTGTGGATTTTATTTATGTGTTTATTTATGGCTAACCCTTTGTGTAAATGAAGCGTTTCAGAAAAATATCTTAATCATTTCAAGAGCTCTGAATACTTGAAGTTGTACAAGGGGTCAAATTGCAGTTATCTACGTTTTTACATTTGAATTTTCAGGAAGACACACAATCAGAGAGTCTCTGAGGCTGTCAGTCACTGCTGAGACCGGTCTAGACCCGCACTTTGACCCATGCTTTGGTTCAGAGTGGGTTGCTTATCACTATGCTCACTGGGGTTTAAATAACTCCAAGGTTGGGTACTCCACAGCCTCTCTGGGTAATCTGTTCCAGTGTTTTACTACCCTTACCAAAGTAAAAATAACATTTCCTCCTTCAGTTTTCTTCTGGTGGCAAAGAGCTCATGACAAATGTGATAGTACTCATTCAGAAGGTAGGAGGAACGGAAATTAGGAGCACTGCTTACACAAGCATGCTATGAGCAGGGCCTGCCATTTGCTTGACAGAATTTAATATATCCTATTAGGGAAACCATTTATTTGTAAATCTCTTAGCTACTTAAAATTTTTTTTCCCATTCACAGTCATTGACTTTTTTGGTAAACTGCATAGACCTGTTTACTATTGTTTTTATACATGATTTGTGTTATCAAATGAAGAAATGGCCAACAGGAAGGTAGTGTTCTTAAAACAACTGTGTCAGCTTCTTGGTAAGAAAAATTTGATATTTTGTCACTCATTTCACTAAATATTCTGATGCTTGTGTGTGACATTCAGTGATCAGATTCTTACAATGCATACAAAGAGCTGTTTATTCAGGGCTGTTCCCATGTCAAAATTTCAACACTTCCCCTCCCAGTGCTTATGTTAAATGTTTCACTCTGTCTTTGCCAGCATTTTTCATGGTGATTTCTTTCCACAGGGTTTGAAAAACCAGGCCCGAGTTAAACTGAACATAGTTAGGTGTCCTCCGGTAACCACAGTCTTGATCAGGAGACCAGACCTCAGATATCAGTTGGGCTTCAGTGTGCAGAATGGGATTGTAAGTAGCTTCCACACTCACTGGTTAAGCTTTAATAGACATGAAACTTAACCATTTGGGGATAAATTTCAGTGTGGGAAGAGGGAAGCTGCCATTTTCTCCCTTACAGCAAGCAGGACTTTGCACATGCTTTAAGTCTAAGGTACAAAGTCTGAGTTAATCAGTTGTTTTTTTTTTTCCTTTGATTCTACTTCACAACTTTAGAGACAGCCAAAGAAACAGAAAAGCTGCCTTAGGTTAGAGAAATAAAATATGTATCAGAGGCTGTTTTGAGTCTGCATCGTTCATGTCTCTAACCAAGCCATTGCAAGATCTCAAAAGAAAAAGATTGACCTTGACCTGTTTTATTGTAAGGCATCTGCATTCTGATGTAAGGCATCTGCACTGTTAAACCATGGTCCTTCATTCAGTTTTAAATTTCCAAGCCACAGCGCATGTGACATACAATACAAACAGCCTTTTCTGACTGTTCTGCTCTTGGAAGAGAAATTCCAGTAGTTATTTGTCACTAACAAATTTTACTTTGAATCAGTGATTGATTACATTTTAGAATTTGTTGCAAGTCTCCGTGTTTAAATGCTGATTTGCAGTTTATAGGCAAAAATGAGTAATTTAAAGCCTCTGTTCCTTATCTAGGCCCTGATAATTTTGTTCTTTCCCTTCCAGATCTGTAGCCTTATGAGAGGAGGCATAGCAGAGCGAGGAGGTGTGCGTGTTGGCCATCGGATCATTGAAATCAATGGACAGAGTGTTGTAGCAACACCTCATGAGAAAATTGTTCACATTCTCTCAAATGCTGTTGGTGAGGTAAGAGCAGGCAATTTGTCTCGGCAATATGACATAGTTTATCACTGTTACTGTTTAGAAACGAAAGCAGTGACCAGTGGTGTCCCTCAAGGGACCATACAGGGACCAAGAGATTTTAATAGCTTCATCAATGGACATAGATGGTGAGATTGACTATACCTGCAGCAAGTTTGAGGATGCTCAGTGCAGCTGATAAGCTTTAAGAAAGGGGTGCCATTAGAGAGACCTTGACAGACTTGAAAGAAGAGCCTATGTGACCCTCCTGAAGTTCGACAGGGCCAAGTGCAAGGTCCTGCGCCTGGGTCTGGACAGTCTCCAACATCAGTACAGACTGAGGGCTGAATGGATTGAGAGCAGCCCTATGGAAAAGGACTGGGGAATACTGGTGAATGAAAAGCTGGGTATGAGCCGGCAATGCGCACTTGCAGCCCAGAAAGCCAACTGTATCCACATAAAAGCAGTGTGGCAGCAGGTTGAGAGAGGTGACTCTGCCCTTCTACTCTGCATTGGTGAGACCCCACCTGGAGTACTGTGTCCAGTTCTGGGTCCCCAGCACATGAAAGACGTGGACCTGTTGGAATGGGTCCAGAAGAGGGCCACAAAGATGTTCAGAGGGCTGGAGCACCTCTCCTATGAGGACAGGCTAAGAGAGTTGGGATTGTTCAGCCTGGAGAAGGGACGAGTCTAGGGAGATCTTTTTGCTGCCTTTTAATGTATAAAGAGGGCTTCTAAGAAAGATGGAGAGAGACATTTTACCTGCAGTGTAGTGTAGAGCCTGTAATGACAGGACGAGGGCTAACAGTTTTAAGATGAATGAGGGTAGATTTATATTGGACATTATGGAAGAAAGTTTTTACAATGAGGGTAGTGAGAGACTGGAACAGGTTGCAAGAGAAGCTGAGGATGTCCCATCCCTGGAAGCATTCAAGGTCAGGTTTTAGAAGAACCCTAATCTGAAAAAATGAAGTGTTCACAACTTTAGATGGTTCATTGATACTAAACATACTGCTTCATAGTATCACCACCTGCAATAATTTAATAAGGGTATGAAAACTCTCAGGTTTTACCTTTCCCTGCAGTCCTGTATGACCTTAGGTAATTTCTTCACCAATGCTGTGTTGTAGTATGCATGTCTGGAACATTGATTAACTTGTCGTATTTCCTTTAGATTCATATGAAGACTATGCCAGCTGCCATGTACAGACTGTTGACTGCACAAGAGCAACCAGTTTACATCTAAAGCTGACACCTCACCATCACAATGTGCATGGAGGATGTTTTTCCTCATTAGTGCTTGTCTCTTTAGTGCTGCATTTCTGTGTCTGCAAAGACATTTCTTTCCCCCCTCTCTCCTTCACAGGCACAAACACACTGTCTCTCTTCTCTCTCTCCATTTTTCCTCTTCTCTCCACCATTTTCCTGTATTTTGGGAAGGGGTGATATGTATCTGTGGGACTGTTTTGGTTGCATCTTTTTACAAGCCAACTTCGTGCAGTTCCACATGCAAACCAGGAAAATAACAGCAGCATTGTTCACAGCAGGATTCACAGAGAAGATTAACTCTGCTTCATACTACATAATCAGTTTTATTTTTGTGGCTGTAATTTGACAAATTATAGTAAATTTGAGTAAATTAAATATTGCTGAATGAAAGATGTCTTTACCAAGCAGATAAAAGTATAGGGTGCAGAGCGTTATCTTGGATATCCTTGCATGTGACTTTGCCTTTCTTGCCCTGTTTTCCCACAGGCATTGAGCTCAGTATTAAAGGTTTATGTCTGTGAGGAAGGTAAATACCGAAAGGATAGTTTTGCCCTCAGGAAGAATTACCTGCTTATGAAGATTCAGTAAATGCTGCTGTTGTAAAATGGAGTGCCCAAACACACACCTTTTAATGCCTCTCTGTCATCAGTTCCTCATGACAGTAGGACCCCAAAAGGTACTCCGTGAGTTTCAGAAACATGTTACACTTGCATTACTTATGCTAAATAATTTGGGAGGCATTTTTTACAGCTGTCTCCCCGGCTCTGACCCCCATTTTCTAACTCTTTGTTTTCTTCTGCTTTGTTTTTAAATGCAACATGTCTTTTATAGTCCCTTGTCTATTTTAGAGGTTAAAGGAGTGGGGGGGATCTTTAAATACCTACAATAGAAATAGTGAGGGGCTTTCCTGAATAGCTACACTTTTTCTAGGCTCTTAATTCTCAATTTGGTGCGCACAGCCATGTGTGCCGGTGTATATAGACATTTTTAAGATTGTGCTTGGTATTTATGAAGTTTGAATATAAGAGATCTTCAGACTATTCTAAGTAATTTTGTTCTCTGAGCCAGTTTTAACGTATTTTTTTTCCAAAGACGTGTCTAATTTTATTGACTTTCTCTTTAGTTTATGATACAGATAACAGTGGAAGAGATAAGGTGGGAATAAACTTATTTATTTTGTTATATAATTTAACTTGTGATTTTTTCCATATGTATGGCACTTAAAGGAGATATGTGTGTACTATATGCACTTGTATGAAGATGATAAACTGCAGGGATGTATGAAATCTAGGATTTGATTCGCCTCTAACTTGCATGCTAGAGGCAAAAGGGGATAAAATGGTTAAGTTGAATCTTTTTTTAAGAGGAAAAATAAAAAAAAAAAAAGAAGCAATGTCTTTTCTTCCTAGGGAGAGAAAAATTCTCCATTCTCTGTAGTTATTTTTTACCAGGACTTTATACTGGTGTTCATGCTGAAATTGAACCATGCGTCCAGGCTAACATGTTGATTTCTTTTAAAGAAGCAATTTCTACCATGCTGTATTGAAATGGAAAAGCTCAGTGAGATGAAAACAAGAGCAAGCCACACACAGCCACACACCACTTCTGCTTTGCAAATATACTGTTGGTCATAGTCACTTGTTTCTCAATTATTGCGGGGTGGACTGTGCAATTTAGCCATTGTTTGCAGTCCAGTAGCGATACCTAGACATTACTGTGGAAATTGGTGGAAATGCATGTCCGTGTGCGTACATGCACACACACTCTGAGTACAAACACTGCTGAGAGCCAGGGTGCACTCTTGCCAGAGGTCCATTTTTGGCTTTCAGAAATCATGGGTATCCATGGGTGGATCAGAGGTAGAGAATAAACTTTGTATTTCAGTGGGCAGTAAATATTTAAGGGAGATAATGAAGTGGTGCATAAACTATTGTAGTAAGTGAATATGTTTTAGTGTTGAGATTAACGTATAATGACTTGATTTTACTGCAGTTCTTGTTGTTATATTATTTAATCCAAATCTCCAGAATAGCGGATTGCACAAGAGAGCGGTGTTAGTATTCCAGGTCAGTACTTACCTCTGCTACCTGACTGATGCAACTAGATAGTGAGTGAATTGTGAGTATGTTGTTTAATTGTAGACATCTGGTTTATGATCATTTGAACTTTTTTTCCCAGAACTTTCCATATATATAGGGATATATATAAATACGATATATAACCATGTACAATTTAGAAGATTATATACAGTGCAGCCTTTCCGTAAGTTGCCTGAGGAAACTTAGCGAACTCTTGAAGACACAGTTATCGTGCTTCTGGTTCCTGCTGTGTTTAAACTCCCAGCTTCACTTGTTTCTGTGGTTCTGTCCAGCTCATGTGTTGGGGTCTTTAACTCACTTCACTGGGAAATGGTGAAGACCTGAACATGCAAATGTATTTAGAGGTGAAACAACTGTTTCTCTAAAAGTCTTGCAGCCAAGATTCTGTGAAGTTAATGGCACCTGAGTTCATGGTAAATAGGTGCTTAACATTTAGCGAGTGAATGCTTGCAGGATCAAAGTCTAGCAAAAATCTTGAGTTTTCCAATTACAGTGCGTGCGGCAGATTTCTAAACTGGGAAGTCAGCAGTGTGTGGACACTTCTGATAACACTCCTGTAATCAATCCAATTATACTTTTAAAGGGAAAGAGTTTCAAGGAAAAGGAGCTCGGAAAGGGAAAGCTGGCCGTTCTCTAGACTGTTGCAGCAGTTTATTAGATTACATATGTGAATTTTTAACAGATTCAGAGGAACAAACTGCAGGTTTACATTCCTTCTTTTGACAGACCTGAATTCTTTTTCATCCTTGCTGCTTCGTACAGTCTAATTCACTTTTCAGTGTTTACATTAAGGATGAAACATCTCATACTTTTTTTTTTATTGGCAAGTTTCACACATTTGTTTTGAATATTGTTTGAATTTGATACTCAATGGGGATTTCCAGATTTGCTTGCTTTCCTTGTTTTCTAAATGAAATGTGTTTTTGAAGACAACAGTGTGGTTGAGATCTCTTGTACATATTTAGCGCAGTACCTAGGCTATGAAGTTGTACTATTGTTCTGTAAAGGGATGAATAGAAATTATTGTAAAGCGTTGGGAAAAGTATAGTATTGTATTTGTAACAATATTGTTCTTTGTAAACATTTAATGATCTCTATATATAAATATAAATATATATATAAATATATGTGAGCCTGGAATGTTGATACTGCACATCTACTGAATGTAATTCCTCTGATGTTTTTTGCCACAGGTCTTTGACCTCTGTAATGAAGCTGCAGTGGTTTGATTTGGGGGTGGGAAAGGGGGAAAGGAGTGGGCTTTTTTTTTGGGTGTGGGGTTTCTGGCCAGCTATTTTGTTGTGATGTATTTACTGTGCTACTACCTTCATTTATTTAACAGAGCGCTAATGTCTGTAAGATTTGCAACAATAAAATACAAAACAAAAATACCTCAGACAAGGCTGAGAGTTTGCTCATAATGATCTAAGGGTTGGCTTGCCGGTACTGAACGCGTGCATTCTTGGAAGTTGTCTGAACTTCTCTTTTGCCACTTAGTCTGGAGTTTCTGCAGATGTGAACCAATGCTATTAAGTTTATTTTTAAAACAGCATTATTTTCAGCTAATAAATGGCAAGAGTGCTCCTAAATTAAGCTCATTCCTCATCTAAGGTTGCACGCCAGTTTTTACCATATGAAATGTCACCATGTTTGCATCTTCCAAAACTACATTGTTTCAAGATGCCTTTTATGTGACAGAAATATTTCATTGTCAGAGTAACTTAAAATGCTTTTTTCATAAATGAGGCCTTGCTAAAATTCTTTACACTTACTCTGATTTCTGAAACCACTATTTTTCTTCAAAGGTCATCACCATGGTTTACTCTTAAAGACCTACTATCATTTGAATAAATAAAAAGTAGAATTGTAATATGTCTGTCATTAGAATAAATCCTGGAACTGCCTGTGCTAAAGTTAAAAAATATCTGTATAATGAGAGATTGATTATGAAAAATATGATGGTATTTGAAAGTCAACCAGCAAGAGTCAACAAAGGAGTATCTCTTCAGGTCAGGTTTCCTAGGATTTTCTGTGCTTCATAGGTTGTTGTGACTGCTTTGAAACTACAGAAATTGAGACATAGGCCACAGCTGATTCAGAAGAAAACTAAAAATGGGCCTTCAGCCACTGGATGGCTATTCATAACATGAAATACAAATATTGCCAACATGGGTGAATGAAGTATTTCTTAACTTTCACCTTATTTGCTTGAATGATAGATTGGAGAAATTGTGAAGTCTTTGGTGTAAATGGTGCAACAGACAGGCTGAGATTGCTTTCTGTGTTTCCTGGCGTGCCACCTTCCCCCCTGTTTATTACTTTCTTTTTAAAGCTTTACGTTCTGATTTCGATATTACCACCTTTTTTGCACTTCAGTGAATGAACCTAAGCCTGGCTTTTCCTTTAGCAGTACAGATGTGACTGTCACAGATTTGTTGTCTCCACAGAGGACATTTTTCTTGCTCTCAGCTCTGGTGTTTTAATGGTTCGGATGCACTCTGGGAAGACCAGCAGACCCCAGTTCCAGCACCCTGGGGAGCTCTGCAGGCTGAGGAAGTTGTGCTGACACCCCGTGGGGACGGACAGTGTCTGAGAACAGGACTGGAATTGTGATATAAATGAAAGTTCAGTGCAGGAGCGATCCTGCCCTGAGGAACGTTGTGCCTTGAGGAGTGGGTGATCCGCGTGTTGGTTAACCTGAGCTGGCCTAGGTCTGTGCTGTCCTGCTCCGTCCTGCTCGTACACCCTGCCCTTCAGGGATGTCCTTTGGCCACAGCATAAATGCTGCTGGTTGATTGTAAGGGAGGAGCCTGCTGAGCGCTCCCACTTGGTACCGGTCGTGACACCACTTGTGTGTCCTTGCCTTAATCTAGAAGTGCATCCTTTGTGTTAGACAGTAGAAGTGATGAACGGAGTTGTTTTATTCTAAGAAATTCTAAGAAAATCCTGTAATAGCTGAAATGAACCGGAACGGGCTGACCCTTCCATGGATGGGATCTGCACAACTTGTTGCGCCCTGATTGTAGTCCTGTTTGATGCTACACAACTTGGGGATATCAGCATCTGAAGGGATATAAAATTATACTATCCTCTTTCTTTATAGCATGAGCTCTAATAAATAGCATTTTAAATGTGACTTTACAGAGTCCGAGTGCCTTTCTTACTGGGATGATAACAATTTAGCACTTCCTGGTGCAAAACACAAATGCTTTGGAGTTCTGTTTTTGGACCTGGTTTTTGGTAAGGCAAGAATAATATCCTACCATTAAGTGAGAAGGTCACTGAGCCAAAAAAGAACTTCTTTTAAACAGTTGGTATGTTAATTACAGTTTGCAAATTAACAACCTTTATTTTGTAAAGGATCGTGTTAGAACTCTGGACACCCGCTTTTACTGAAAGTCTGCATTTTATGACTGGGGCTTTTAATTTAAACCATAGTACTGATAATTTGCAAGGTTCTTTGATACTGCTTTTGACAGCTGCCTCCACAGGAATGGTGTATAATCATGGCCCATAACTGCAGAGGTTGCCATACTTCAGAGCCAAGAAAATGTTTCTGGTTTGTAACTTCAAGTAAGGTAGAAAAGGCATGAAGTGCCTGGACTGTGACTGTGCATCCTGGTAGATTTTCTTCCTGGCTTCCCAGCGAGGTGACAACCACCGCACAGGGATTTCACTGGCCCCCACGGTGACTGTAGGTCATTAGGTGTGTGTAACAGTCAGAGCTCACTAGAGAAACCGTTAGATATCGATAAGCTTGGTGTACAGGAATGCAGTGTATGTATGCATTTAGCAAACAGAATTATGTATAAGGTCATTATCCATGAATCTGCATGCTGACTTTTCCGAGGAAGGGCAGCAGCAATTCTGGGGAAACCAAAGAATTTTAACAGCGTGCTAATGAAGAGGGATGCTTCTCAGACCTAGTGCGAAGTAACTAACAGCAGCACATAGAGGAAGGGAGCAGTGGTTCACTCCTAAAGAGGCTGGTTGTTGCTGTAAACATCAATCCTAACTAATTCTGTTTCTGTAAAACAATCTGGAAGGGACCTTTTTTTTCTTTTCCAGTACAGTGGTTTTAGATATCCTCATTTTCTCTGCCACTGACTGCCTGGCATGACTGCTCTCCTGGAATTCTCCCCTCCCTTAAGACCTGGTGTCTGTTTTAAGTGTTTCGTATTCTAGCTCTGCCAGGCAATCTATCTGTAATGTATCCTAATTCTCATACTTTCACAGCAGCAATTTCATGCAGAATTTTTCCCCACTGGATGATTTTACCAGTGAGCAAATTAAGATGGCAGAAAAAATATCTCCCCAAATCTAAGAAACTGGCTTGTGCCACCCTGACACTTCTGCGTACATGTGGGTGTAGGGGGTCGGGAGAGAGACGTAAGAATGACTTTCAGAGAAGTAAACTGAAACCAGCTACAGTTATTTTCCACTTTAAGTCCATCTTTCGAGCTTAGCCTTCTGATAACCATCCACTTACCCACTGATGCTTCTTCCTGCTCTCTTTACCCAGTCGCAGTCTGCAGGTACTCTGCCCTTCCTCCCTCCTCCACCCCATGGAGCATCTTCCATGGCTTAATCGAATTTCCCCACTGGGTGAGGAGTTGCACATTACTGCACCTTCCCTAGAAAGACCTCTTCAAGCAAGGCCATGCAAGTTCAGGAGATGTACCCTGGCAGCAGTAGGGAGAGACAGTATGGCAGGTTGCACTCAGTTTTGTGCTCCCCTCTCCCCATCTCATCCACTAATACATTCCCATGGCTCTAACTGGGGGCATCTCTGCTGGGTGAGAGTTGCAGGAGTGGCAGCAAAAAGACATTACGATTGGAGAGTGTGCTGTTGATGGAGACTTTTTCATTACTTCTGAAGACTGCCTGGGCAAGAAGCAGGACTCCATTTTGCAAATGGAAGGAGCGTGAGAAGTTTGCCTTTCAAATGGATGATAGTTTATAAAGCTGGTAGGTTGGGTTTTTTTTTTTTTTTTAAATAGCGGCTGGTGGGAGACTGGTTCTGATGAAAGAGATTTGCCTAAACTTTTCCTTATGGAAAAACCACTTTAGGAAATGAAAATTATTCTTCTGCTGCTAAGGGCTGCGGTCTCGCTGGAACCGTGGTGGTTACGGTTAGCTGCTAGACACCTTGTAGCTTTTGAAATCTTTGCATGCTTTAAATGTGTTTAAACAGTGTCCTTTACATTATGTCTGGCTAAGATTCAAACTATGATGAAGAAACTGGCTGTGGTACTGCCAGTAGATACTAGGAAGAAATTCTTTACAGTGAGGGTGGTGAGGCACTGGAACAGGTTGCCCATGGAAGCTGTGGATGCCCCATCCCTGGAGGTGTTCAAGGCTGGATGGGGCTTTGAGCAACCTGGTCTAGCAGGAGGTGTCCCTGCCCATGGCAGGGGGGTTGGAACTCTATGATCTTGAAGGTCCCTTCCAACTCTGATTCTATGACTCTACTCTGTCACTTGTTATGAAAGATAATTAACTTATAACTTGCTACACTGTTGGGATATACGGGTAACTCTTTTTTTTTTTTTTTAAACTTGCAATGTTACTGTTCTGATACTTGTAGAGAAACTTTGCTGGGATCCTAGAAAACTACTCAGTTTACGAGAGCAGTATTTTGCAGTGTAACTAACTGCTTCCTATATAGAATGTTCTTCTTCTTTCCTGGGTGGGTGAGCCAGAGTCAGCGGGGGGCTGCAGTTCCAGGCAGTCAAGGTGGGGTGTTGGCTGCAGTGGCAGAGGGGGCTGGGCAATAGTGGACAAAGCAGAGGTTGGTAGACCAATCCTTGCAGTCAGCCAAGGGCCCGCTGGGCCAGCCCGTGGCCAGTTGGGTTGGCAAGTCACCGGTGCAGAACAGAGCCCAGCCTGGCTACAGGCACTAGCCTGCTCGGCGTTCAGGCTCATCTCCAAGAAACACAGGAATTCCAGTATTTTCTACACAGCGGTTCAGCTACGAAAGTTGCAGGTGTGTTGCACAAAGTACCTGGAGACCTCAGGTGCCTCAGCTTTGTATGCATTCTCCACATGAAGTGAGGCTGGTTACCCACAGTGCGCCCCGGGCACAGACCTGGCCGTCAGCTCCCTGCAACGCTCCTCTGCGACTGGGAACAGGCCTTCTAGAGAAGCCTGTGGTGATCGAAAGGTGAGTATCGGTCAGAAAAGCTGACGGCTCCAAGTACTTTTTGTTTGTTTGTTTGTTTAAATGTTTCCCTGCGGTGGAACAGCTTCTGCTGCCCCATTGTTTCTCTTAGTCTCTGTTAAAGCACGACCAGCTAAAAAAACAGGTCATGCTCTGTGCAGGTAACCAAGGAAACACCTTACCTGGGTAATAACTTGATTGTTAGGTTTTATAAATAATTGTGGCACTTGTCCTGGTTCAATTAGAAATTAAGAGCTATGGAAAGCAGATAATTTTACTGAAATCAGATTTTCTCTGTCCCGTTACATGTACCTGCCTTTTGAAGCACCGCCCAATGTCTGGTAACTTCAGCTCAGGCTAGTCCCCTTCTGCTGGGATAATGAGTAATTAACTAAATTGTGATCAAGTCTTCCAAACCACAAGCTTATGTTGCATCCAGACCTGCAGCCTGGGGACCTTTGCAGACTTTTCTCCCTGTGGGGTAGCAGGGAGTTTACACACAGAGTGTGACAGAAAATTAAGAGCTGCCAAAAGCTACTGTGAGCACAGTTTGCACTGATGGGGTGCACATGGTTTTCCCCTTCCACAATCTAGTTTTGTAGAGGCAATGGACACCTGGGAAAAGGAAGCTAAAAACACTGAAAATCTGAAAGATGACGAGTCTTAAATGTGATGGAATTGCAAAATATGTAACAGAGCAGACTTAAAAGTAAGCATAACAAAGCGGTGTGTTCTTGTGGTGTTTCCCTTCTTTTCCAAGACAAACCATCTGAGTTTTCACTCATTGTGTTCTTACTTTTCGAGCAAGATGTTCTCATAGGCCAGTGCTCCAGCAAACTCAATAACCCCCTTGCATTTCCTCTACTAGACAGTAAAAACAAAGCAGCAAGTGCAGTGCAAAGATAAGCATTTTTATTATTCAAGTTATACCACACAGTTTCAACTTCTGAACAAGCTTAACTAAAAGCCCCTTTAAAGATTTTTGGTTTTCAGTGGGAAGGCTGTTTAAAAATTTTTAAAAGAAGCTTTATCATTCAAATAGCAGCAGGAATACTTAGTCATCCTAGCCACAAACAGTGTTAGGTAGTCACCTTCCTGTCTGAAGAGGATTTGAGATGGCTCACGGATGTCAGCTGGCACATTGCAATTTATTTCCTAGTAGAGGTGCTTCTTATGTGCCAGCAAAAAAAACATCAAGAAAAAAAAAAAAAATCAGTGGGGCTACAGTAAGGCACACCTGATGAACACAGGCACTGGCACTGGCCTGTTCTCCAGTGAGATACAAAGTGCACACATGCAAGAGCTGTTCTCGCCTCACCCTGGCAAAGCCATTCTGCCCTCTCTCTTCTGAGTTGAGTAAAAAAAACAGAAGGGCAAATCCATCCTAAGTGGTGAGGGAGACGCAACCAGACAGGACCACACCACAAACAGACTGGTCACACCTGAGCAGCTCAACAAAAGCCAGCTTGCAAGCCCCTTCATGGGCTTTTGGAGTCTGGGAGTCTAAGCATGAGGGTATTAAAAAAAAAAAAAAAAAGGATTATCGGCACACACTTCCATCCCCAGGTCAGAGGTGATTTTCCTGTGCAGCACCTATGTCTGACAGAAGTGCTCTACTGAGGAACAAACAGAAACCAGCTCAAAGACAGACTGAAACCATCTCAAAGTACAGTTTCCCTGACAACATCAGTAAGACTGGGGCCGTTAACGCTCTGCTCTCCGGATCCCCCTCTTTGGTAGCTCATCCTCATCTATA
>JAOQGH010000019.1:36548146-36566594 GCA_025769975.1 Gallinago jamesoni | reverse complement strand
GTTGAGGCCCCTTCCCTGGACACATTCAAGGTGAGGCTCGACGAGGCCCTGGGCAACCTGGTCTAGTTGGGGGTGTCCCTGCTGACTGCGGGGGCGGGCGGACTAGATGGCCTTTGGAGGTCCCTTCTGGCCTGGACCATTCTATGATTCTCTGACATTATATGGCATGGGACATCCCTTTGGCCAGCTGGGGGCAGCTGTCTCAGCTGTGTCCCCTCCCTCCCAGCCTCCTGCCCACCCCCAGCCCACTAGCGGTGAGGGGCAGAGTAAGAGATGGAGCAAGGCTCCATGTGCTGCCCAAGTGCTGCTCAGCAAGAGAGAAAACACTGCTGGGTTATGAAAACTCTTTTGGTGACGGTTCCAAACCAGCACCATATGGGCTGCTACGAAGAAAAGGAACTCCATGCCAGGCAGGCCCAGTACACCTCCCCAGATATAAATAAATTAAGAGATACTGCTTAGCATATTTCCTTTTCTTAAATTCATTGCCCCTAGGAAGCCTTGGCATCTAGGAGAAGCAGCATTAATTTCCTTCATTAAGATGCTTGCTTTCTTCTTTATCTGAATTTATGAATTTATCAGCCAGGCTGAGATGTAAATGTCTCTTTACAGGCCTTTTTATTAAAAAAAAAAAAAAGAGAGATATTAAAAAAAACAGATGGACAAATCAGTTCAAAAGGAGGGTACAATTTACCATATGACCACATGTGCTCAGGTCTCAGGTCTGCTTGTTTGCAAAGGAAGTTTTTTAATATGAACAAAACCTCACACAATGCCTCATCATGGCTTTTTTTTTTTCAAAAACAAAAAAAAAACCAAACCAACACAAAATTTTCCTGACCCTCCTTCACAACAGTTGCATTTTCTGTAGTATTGCTTTCCTGTTTTCCATTCTCAGGCAGCCTGCTGGAGTTTAAAGGGAACTTTCAAAGACTTGTTATTTGAATAGAGTTTTATGTAAATGTTTTTTTCTTGCCACCGCTTACTAATGACAATTTCAACTGATAAACTTCACACCAAAGTTTTCCTATAGCTTGAGAAATAGGTTGGCAGAAGAGAATCCACAGTCAAATAATAGATTTGGATCTTCCTCTCCTCACCCCCTGCCTCAGTGGCTTCACTCTCTGTCTGGTGTGAATGTTGCACAGAGAGGCGCACAGCCATCTGCTGCAGAGAAGACAATCTGCCCCATAACGGCAAGTTCAAATTAAAAGTAGAACAGATTTTCACCAGGGCTGTACTGGAAAAGCTGCCTGTGACCTATCTGGGAGCCAATAATGTTTAACCACAAGCATAAACTACAATAAAGATCAGGCTGAAAACAACTTGAAACCATTTCCATAGTTTTCTAAAACAACGCTGAGCAAAGCTTGATGTGGCCTCTATGTGTAGTCCGGCTACGTCCCATATCAGAATGCAGAAACTATTTAGTAATTCTCCTGGTGCAGGCTAAGTAGAAGAGCAATTCCCACATTTAGCTCAACAAAGTACAGCACTATTTTATCTTTTTCCTATTTTCATCAGCAACAAAATGTCAACAGGCGCCATCGTGTACACAAAACAAACAGAAGCACTGTAGTTGGACATTTCTTAGAATGTATGGACACAGAGTGGACAACTAACCTGTAGATTAGTAAGAAGGAAATATATCTTCTTTTAATATCTTAAGGGCAGACAACTTTTTATATATTTTAAACATTGATCCCTGCTCCTACTGCCCAAACCAATCACGATTCTGTATCTCTGGCTTGCAATATGGTGGCCGTCTTTCAAAGAAATTATAATGCTGCTGCTACATTAAGTCATGTGGGTTGGGTAGAACAAATTTTTAAATGTACTTTTTACCTTGAGAGGCCTGCCTGTCACTCACTTCTCCCGAATCAACGATGTCCACAACACTTGTTTGTGGTTCATCTTCCTGGAATAAAATAGAAAAGTTGAAAAATCACAAGCCACCATCTCTTTTCTGAGACTCCATAAGAACTGCAACATCCACCTTAGAAAGTGAACACTTTTGCTTAACTGCATGGTTTGGGCTGCACTGGCCACTAAAATGAATGACGGCCTCTTTAACCTCTCTGCCCAGAGGAGGGAGAGAGTATAAGAGAGACTTACGGGTTGAAAATAAACTAAACTACTTTTAGGAAATACCAATAATAAAAAGAAATTATAAGATAAGGAAATATATACAGAATCAATATTGAGCTCCCAGGATGATGATCACATCACCAGCAGGCATTGGGAAAGATCCAGGTGGGAACTGAACTCAGGAACTGGATTCAGGAACACATGGACCAAAGGCAGACAAACAGACAGAGTCCTCCTTGGACGCTGGCATTTGAAGAAAGAGGCTGACCCTTTGATCCCTCAGCTTTTATACTGAGCATGGGGCAGATGGGATGGAATACCCTGTTGGTGTGTTGGTTCTGGCATCTTCTCCCTGCAGGTGGAACCCTTCTATGCTCTTCTGCTTCTGACCCTCCAACAGGCATACAACAAAATTAGCTGACCTTGGTTGTTACAGCAGTAAGTATAAGCAGAAGCCTCTCTGCACACCATTCCTTAGCATTCACTATAAACATCAGACCTTATCACTCTGGTAGAGACACTGTCTAAAAAATACGCTGCTAATTTCAGAGAGTGCAGTTCAGTTGAAGAGGCTTAGCTGAAAAGTAAAATCACTGAAAAGAAAATTGGTTCTATTCTACCTCAAACCAGGACAAGTGATTACGTGATATGTGCTTAATTCCACTGTAAAACCAAGACTAGTGACTGTTCATCATCCAGGTCAGCCAATTTTATCCTGCTGAGTATTTTCTGGGAAAATGCACCTGTCTTCTGAAAAGGGATCATGGCAAAACCCTCACCTAGTCCCACATGGGAGGAGTACAGATGCAACAGGGAAGTAAAGAAATGAGGGAGCATGGGGGTCTTCTAGAATAACCATAGTGTATTTTACCGCTTCTCCCATGCTTGGACACAGTTTTCCAATCAGAGAAATCTTTCAACTCTAAAGGTAAGTGACTAAATAAAATTTTCAGTGAAATTCAGAGCAAGCCACATTTGTAACCAAACATTCTCCTGCGACTCTGAAATGGAAATATACCTGGCATACGTTTACCATCCCTCAGTGCAACTTTACCTTTATAGTGGAAAAAACATGTTACACTTTAAATTCCAGTGGGCCCTACCTGCTTAGAGCTGTTCTGGCTCCACATAGCTTCATAAGGAGGAGGTGGGTCCAGGGAGCAGAACACTTCAACACCTTTGATTTGCACTCTGTACATAGGCGGCAATGAAATCACTTCACAGCCAAGCATCCTGCAACAAACACCACCCAGCAACTCTGTCAGTACGGTTTTCCAGCTGCAGAAAAACATCATCATCTACCAAACTCCAATGGCTTTGCCATGCCAGCTCAGATTTTGGGATCTCAGTCACAGCTTATGAACTCACTGAGAGCTCCAAGAGATTTTCCCAGAAAATGGCAGGACATCGCCCCTTAGCAGGTGCCTCTCTAATGTGTCCTCCAGAGCTTCATACATCTTTGGGCAGTGCTACGCTCAGGAATCCATTTCAGTTTCACAGAGATTCACTTTTGTTTCAAGGTATTCAAACACAGGCGGTCATACAAAATGTGATTTTTGTGCTCTGATTTTTGTGTACTAAATTCTTAATTATAGCTGAAATTTAATATACTTATGATCTTGTGTTTTATGTTCAGATACAGCTGCACAGAAAAGGTGAATTCAGACTAAAGGCTATTTTTACAATAGTGCTTGGCTAAGAACGTTATAGTTGATCAATTCATGAAGGCTTGTATGAGGCAAATGCAGCTCACAGTTAACTTTACTTCTCATTTTTCAGAGAGCTCTATGAAACCTGAAATGTAGTAGAAATCCCAAAGACCTTTTGCTGTATCATTTTCCTTTTGGGAGGTAGCTGTGATAGGGAAGAAATCTTTTTGGCAAATGCTGATTTTGATCACGTAAGTTTGTTGCTCCATTAACACTAGTACAAAGCGTGGTGGTCAACAGCAGAGGTGCAGCAGAGACCTTCAGAGAAGTTTGTGACACAAAATGTCTCAATTTTACTCTGCTTTTTATTACATTTTAAATCATGGACTTGGTACTGAGCTGGAACCCCAAGCAACACACAGAAGTCTATGTGTTTTGCTCTCAGGACCCACGTCAGACTTACAGCTATCTCCAGCAGATGCAATCTCCCTACAAAGAAATGTTATACAAGTGCTAGTCCTTCCTCACAAAATTTAGGGTTTCTCTCAACATTGGCTGGAGGGAACAAAGATGATGGTGAAAATTATTTTCTTGCAAGCTGAGAGGAAAGGGCAGAGTGAATAAAAACACCTGTGGAAGGCTTCTTACAGTGGAAAAGAAAAATACTTGCAAAAAGAGAACAGGGGAGCACCTTTGCGAAAGCCTCCTGTCAAGGTAATGGAGGCAATGCATGGAGAAATTTGAAGAGAAAAAAGAACAGATTTTGATAGCTAGTCATTGCTGTTTTAATTTCAAAAACTGGAAAAACAGAATACATTAAAATAGTTCTTAATTTTAGGTTATTTCATCTGCCCCTAAAAGCTTCAGAATAACTTTGGAGACTTGGGTGTTTTTAGTCTGGAGAAGAGAAGACCAAGGGGGAACCTGATCAACACCTACAAATACTTAAAGGCTGCGTGTCAAGCGGAAGGGGCAGTCTTTTTTTCAGTAGTGCCCAGTGACAGGACAAGAGGGAAGAGGCACACACTTGAATGTAAGAAATTCCATCTAAACATGAGGACGAAGTTCTTTACTTTGAGGGTGGCAGAGCACTGGAACAGAGAGGTGGTGAAATCTCCATCACTGGAGACATTCAAAACCCACCTCGACACGTGCCTGTGCAATCTGCTCTAGCAGGACCTGCTCTGGCAGGGGGGTTGGTCTAGATGACCTCCAGAGGTCCCTTCCAACCCTGTATCCTTCTGTGATTCTGTAACACTTTGTATTTTATTCTTCACATGGAAACTCAGCTGTAACTGCTAATTTTATTGTGCCAATCCTGAAAAATAACTTAATTGCTATGTCCTTATTTATGATGAGGTAGGAGTTGACCAGACAGACATTTGCAATGCTAGTTTGTTTTGTCTACCGCTAAATAAGACAAATGTAAATGTTTTCCCGTGAACAAACAAACTAATTAACTGGCTGTGTTAGCAGTGCCTCTGGCTTTGTAATTTAAAGGGCTGAGGAGACTGGCTACTTGTTCCAAATATGTCCTTGGCATATGTCTTGATCACCACAGTGTTTCCTTTCTCAAAGTGATGCATCCGCTTTGGAGTTGCCCCAGGTGCGCCTTGCAGATGGCGGCTCACCACCCTGGAAGCATCCCCCTTTCACACAAAGGTTTTGGATGCAGGGTGTGTGGGAGCTCGGCACAGAAAGCCAGGTCACGGGCACAGCACGGCATTCAGGGCAGGGAGAAGTGCAGCAAGGAAGCTGACTGAGAAAAGGCCAGGTCCCATCTCAGCTGCTCTGCTGGACACCCTGGATCCAGCCCGGGGTGAGTCATATTTCCTCATCTGCCAAGAACGGAAATTAAGCCTGTCTGTTGCTTTAACTTCTGCACTGCTGCATGACTGCCCTGAGCACCTTGAAATAAGTAGCCTGACTTCAGAAAAACATCACCCTTACTTAAATGTTATTATCAGCAAGTTTTAATGCAGTCACAGGTAAGGTAACTACACAACATTAGACTGTATAAGCCTTAAATACTGTTCAGTTGCTCCAGCCGTGCTGAAAATAGAAAAAATACTGCTCCTGGGAAAGAGATAACCATCTACAATGACACGCCAGACAAAGAATGACAGCCCCGTTTTAAAGCAGGGGAACTGTGACAAGCATATGTCAATAAATACCTCATCTTCCAAAGAGATCCTTACGCACACCATTCTGTTCTCATAGCTAGCTCGAGCCAAGACTCACACAGGAGGTTTTTAGTAATGTTTGGAACTCAATCCCAGTCTTCAGTATTTTATCTGACTTTTTCACTCTAAAATCTATTCCTGCGCCATGTTACCATGTTTTAGGTAATCCCAGGATCTGTAATTACCTCTGTAAGGACCACGGAGTCTTCAAAGTCGTGTGTGCTATTCCTGACAAAACAGTGAAATAAACCAAACAATCCTGCATGCTGCAAAAGGCAGAAGTTTTAAAATAAGAGTAGAGTAATACGGTCTGCTTGATCATCATGACATCTTATGTATAAACATGGTGTGTTCACAGCAGAATAACGCAGGCCCACGTGAGTCATAAAGCAACAAAAAAGCTGACCTGCAAGTTACTGTGAAGAGTTTATAACCACCTGCATAATGAAGGATAGCACAGCCTGGAAGCCAATACTGAATTGCAATATACAGACTATTAAGTCCCAGTACAGCAAAATAACAAAGTTGGTGCTTAATGGACAAGCTATATGACTTTTAGACCTTTTCCTCTTCAACGCAAAAAAAAACCAACACCCCACCAGATTTATATTTTAGTGTTTCATAAGACTAATTATACCAAAGGCAGCCTTCAGCAACATAAACATTTTCTGCATGTTTTCTCTTACAAAAAAATTCATGCAGCTATTACTCTAATCTTCCTCCAAATCCTTCTTCCCTTTATCTTTGTGAATTAAAAAAAAAAACCCAAACCCCAAAAAAACAGTGGGAGTGAGGGACAGGGGAAAAGATTACATTGACTTACGACTGTCCTCCTTCTCTTTCTGATATGTGAACTCACCCTCCCATGTCCACTCTTCCTTCTCCTCATCCCTCATGGTTTCAGCCATGTCAAATTGCAGCATTTCTCTTACCCAGAAACACTTTCTAGAGAATCTAAAGTGGAAACCACAAAATTATACCCCTCACTGACACTGTATGTATGCTGTGTCCTAACTCTACAGGTTTTTTCTTTTTTTTTCCTTTTTTTTTTATATAGGCACCAGAAAAGAGTCTTAAAAAAAAAAAAAAAAGAAAAAAAGATTATGCAGTGTTTCCAAAAACAGTAAAAGAAAAGTAAAGCGTGTAGAGGTTTACCTGCAATTTGTTTGCGGATCACAAGAATAAGAAGTTTCAAAGTAGGAGGGAGGTGGCACAGGTAGGACAAAATCATCAGGATCCAAAACATGATCTTGGTCTTCAATCTGAGATTCATCCTAATCAAATGAAACTTCTGTTAAAACCCTTCTGAAATATAAGAAAATTACCGAACTGTTTAATCTAATAACACTGTTAGTGCCACTGCATATCGCGGGCAACGCCTTGCGCTCACTTACTATGCAGGATCTTCTCGTTGCAAAAATCTGTAAGTAATGCAGGGCAGCTGCTACCAAGCAAACTGTGCTGGTGAGAGCATTCAGGACACAAAGAGCAAACAGAACTTTCTGAAGAACATGAAGATCATGGGAATTAAAAGATTAAATCAAGGTATTTGTAAATGTCAAAATAATAATAATAATAAAAAACTGAAACAAAATCAAACACAAGAAAACACAAGGCTGACTATGACAATTACTTGTTAGAAACATCTGTGATGAAGTCTTCAGGACAGAAAATCTCCAAGATTGCAGTAATTTGCAAAAGCTTGTTTTGCCCTATTGTGTTCTGACAAAAAGAGCCAGAAGGGTTTAATACCACTCAGATGTAATTTATAGTCCATTTATTCATCCAAGAATTATAACCTTCCTTTTACCTTTTCCGTGGGAAATCCAGATGTGAGATAATCACCATTAAAGAAATGTTAATACAATTTTACATTTGAAGATGATGTTGTTTGGCAATTGCATTATATAGCCAAGGAAGGCTGCGAAGATCAAAAGACCAGTGAAGGCATCAAACCATCAGCAAAAATTTACACCATATTTACCCATGTCATCTTGTCCAAATTCAGCTGTATATTTGGTTGCACAGAACACAGAAAGGACAAGAACTGCATATTGGATCATTAATGCACTGACCAAAACCCAGACACAAGAAAAAAAAACCCACAAAAAACAAAACCACTAAAAAAAACCCATTACAGAACCATAAAGAGCTTCTGACCACTGTGGCAGACCGAAAAAAAAACAGATTTTTTTCAGAGTAAACACAGCAATCACCTCAGCACTGCACTGTCACACAAGTGTGGACATCATCAAGCAGCCACATTAAGCAGTGTGCACAGGGTACCTTGAGAAGAAGGTGAGCAGCACCACAGGAGTTCACATGGTATAGCCTCAGCACAGTCTCTTCTTCTGTACACTTAGTGAGATGCAATTCTTCACAGCAGAAACAAATCTTGTTTTCACCCATATCCATCTTTAAAAACACAAAACTCTGCTTTTTAATTTAGCTGTTTTACGCAACATTTTAACCTGCATAATATAGAGCCCATGTGTTATACCTCTGATGGTAAAGCAGGCTGGAAATACAGGCTCATAAAATGAAATTTGTACAGTTTGGTATGCCAGTGATTCATACATTAAGCTATATTATGCATACTTCTTATTTGAAAGCATATCTTATATTGATCCGTTCAAGACATTTAAATGCAACTTAGTTGTAATAAAAGCTGCACTGATTACTAAGCAATTTTAATATCCATGCTCCTTCAAATGCATAGCAGCCTGGAAACTCTTTCTTTGACTGATGTGTAAGCCTCTGTCTATGGAGTGTACACGCTTCCTCTGATTCATGAGTATATTTTGTATCTCTAAGGATGGAATGAAACCCACAACTGTAATTTCCACCCAGTCAAATCAGTAATAGTTACATCTGTTCACCACTATTGTTTGTAATCTTCAAATTAATGTTGTCATCTTAGTTATCAAGTAGAAATTCAATGTTTCTGTATCTAGAAATAATTGGTTTCTCAGCTGACACACTCTAGAGTTGTAGCGCCGAAGGTCTTCCACCTACACGAATCACTCTACATAACAATTTATAATTTCAGGAATGCCTTTCAGCTGTACCCTATACTTCCAACTACAGAGGGCTCCAAAATTCCTGAAACATTGAACTGTCTCATCTGAAATAACATTAACAATTCTTAGTTCTGCTTCAATACATTGATACTGGTGGAACCTAGATTGCCAAGTCCTTGCCATCTTGGACTCTCACTATAGTACACCACTGCCATGTTCAGGAACAAACAATAGCTTTATTCAAGCAATAAGTGACTGAAAGTAAATATTCAAAGACCTTTCTATTAACCCTTAAAGTCCTGCAAGCCTTTACACGTGATCTTCTTTACCACCAAGTGATGCTGTATCCTTCAATTATTCCACAGCTTTTGGTTCATAAATAGACATTCTCCTACTTCTTATGATACCCATTTGAGAAAAGTCTTTTTCATTCTGTCCTTTCTCATGCAGATTGCTTCTTCCTGAAGTAGAAGTGTATGATTTGATCTACCTTAATTTTTTCCTTACAGTTGTTGATGTAAGGTATCAACCGAAGTTGTCCTCACCAGGTGAGACAAGCCAAGAGAAATAATCCCATACATAGCTCATACCGGCTGAGCTTTTTGTTAGGTAGCTCACCAGTGCTCACTCAGGCTTTTTCCAATAGTTTTTGGGGTTTTGTTTTTTTTTCACATTACTATAAAAATCCTTTACACTAGTTCTTAAAAAGCTACGATATTAAAATTGGTGTATAATGCTGGCAAGATGGATTTTCTGAAGATATATTTGGGATTCTTTCCTACATGGTCTTATAAAATTATCTAGAAAGCCTTGTACCAAATCAACTGTGTCTTCAGACCCTAAAGACAGAGACCAGCCAAACAAAACCATTCCTGGGGTAAGTATCTTCTTCTAATGAGAGGAAAATCTTTCAAAACATATCCTTTTGGGGTCTTCAGCTTTAGGAGCTGAACACCTTTTGAAGACTCCAACTCAAAAAAAGCAAGTATATGAAGTTCCTGTATAGGAACACAAACAATAAAAACATGGTTGTGAATTTCAGTGAGGCTGTCCACATTTTAAACTGAATCAAAGCCTTAAACAGAGAGTTTTCTTTTTTCCTCTACCACACCGTAGCTGCATTACTTGCATCTCTCCATTAGCATATTTTGTGATCCCAGCACAGCAAGCTTATGTGGCATACCATGAAGAAATGTATGTAAATCAGTAAGTCTGCTTACCAAATCACATTGGGATACACTGGTCACAAACTGAATGCCTTGACATCCTAATATAAATCCAGCCAGGTTCAGTAGAACACCGATGGTAGACAGCAGAACAAACAGGTTAGCCTGGATGAGCAAAACAAAGTTAACAACGATGGAAACAGGGTCACAAACCCAACTCAAGGAACCCACAGCAGTGCAAATCCCACTCCCAAACTGAAGGTGGGAACGGCAGTCCTTTTCTCTTCAAAACCACCCATGACTTCATGGTGTCTTAACCCCGTAGATGGGTACTCCAAACACCTTTGTCTTTTTTCCTTCCTTATCATTTGTGCACTAATAAAACACATTCAACCATTGTTGAAATGTACAGGCAGCTAAAGGCTTTCTAGAGTGCAAAGTATGATTTGCAAGCCCTCCGACTTCTACTGTATGCCATATCCTTCCACCTCTCATTACACTTAGATCAGTAAGAAATCTGATGAGGAAACATCTTCAGATGATACTCACTCTGCATGGAATTTCTGAAACTATTTTGCAGCACAAATAAATGAAAAATGTATTTCCCAGCACAGTGAGGACAGAGACACTTAAAGAGGCTTTGGTTATATTATTTTATTTCTTCCTGGCTACTAAAACCAGAACACCTCCATTCATACATTGGACAACATCTTCAGTCTTATAAAACATCTGAAAGACCTGCAGTGCCAAGAGAGTGGAGTACTGGAAAAAGGACAAGCAGAAGCTGTGGATAAAATTAAGTCCTACTTTCACGTATGCCATTACAATCTGCAATCTGTGCTCACATGAGACTTGAGGTATTGATTTTAAACACGTGTAAGAACCTCCGGTCCAACAAGAGGGACAACGCAGCAGGGCACAAGCAATCCAGAAAGTTCTTGGAATGTGTTGATGACAACTTCCTTCTGCAAGTGCTACAGGAGCCAATGAGGAGAGGAGCCACACTAGACGTTGTCCCTACCAACAAGGAGGGGCGCCTAGCTCTGGAGCTCTCAGCACAAGAAGAATGTGGACCTGTTGAAGTGGGTCCAGATGAGGACCATGAAGATGATCAGAGGGCTGAAGCACCTCTCCTATGAAGACAGGCTGAGAGAGTTGGGATTGTTCAGCCTGGAGAAGAGGAGGCTCTGAAGAGACCTTAAAGCAGCCTTACAGTATCTGAAGGGGGCCTACAAGAAAGCTGGAAAGCACTTTTAGGAGGGCCCATAGCAACAGGACAAGAGTTAATGGTTTTAAACTGGAAGAGAGTAGGTTTACATTAGGTATCAGGAAGAAGTTTTTGTTCAGTGTGAGAGTGGTGAGACACAGGAATCAGTTGCCCAGAGAAGCTGTGGAAGCCCCATCCCTGGAAGCGTTCAAGGCCACATTAGATGGGGCTTTGAGCAACCTGATCTAGGGGGAGGTGTACCTACCCATGGTGGGGGGCTTGGAACTCAATGGTCTTTAAGGTCGCTTCCAACCACTTTATGACTCTATAAATGATTTTTCCTGTCCCAATTCATAAACATAATTTTTTTCTCTACTTCAGGAAAGAGTAATGTGTGTAAGACTACTACTCTAGAAACAAATGGAAATAACAGTGTCCTCTCCTGACATGTTTAAATTTTCAGCATTCAGTCCTACAAAGCAAGTATCAGGACTGTGTTATTAACAAGGATTCTTTTGGACATCAATCTGCTCAGAGTCCTTTGTATCAAAATGGTCTAAATTAAAAATGCAGGAGATGACAAAAAGCTGAGGAAGAAAAGGAAATCATGAGGGACATAGCTTCAGTTCTGCTCGGTAGCTTTAGAGCTGATCCAGCAACAAGAACTTCCTAAACACGTACAAAGACAGCAATCACTTACCAAATTAATTTAGCTGATGTACCATGGTTAGCTACCTAGGAAGCTGGACCAAAAATAAATCAGAGCTGTTGCACAAATTATGATCCCATTTAATGAGGTTCAGGAAAAAATAATCACCCCTGAATGGACAGGAGCCAAAGAGCATTACTGTGCAAGCTCATTCCTTAAATTACATCATCTCATTACTAGCAGGCTTTACAGAAACTTGACTGTAATGTTATCACATAAGGTAGGTTTTAACCTCAAAAAACCCCAATAATTAAAGTAGCTATCACTACTTCTCTGAAGAGGATTTGGACTATTTTGTATTCAACATACTGAGAACAATCAATATTAAGAGGAACAGTATTTTCTCCTAGCTTTATAAATATCATAAAACCACAGATAAGAGGTTTTTAATGTTACTAAGCACTTTAAGTGCCATTTGTTTTTCTGTACAAACACAGACTTTAATCCTTTTTTTTTTTTTTTTAATTAACTCCTTGGTCTGCACTTGAATCAATACTACTTCTTAAGCTTTTATCTAGATTATCTCAGTTACCCTCTTGATTAAAACTACTGTAAGAAAAAAGAAAATTGGTAGACATGGACACTGCTTTTCTTCTGTGTTCAACACAGGGCAAATAAAACTGGCTAATTTTAGTTGATAAAGTGAAATAGAAGCTGTTTCAACATAAAACATCTTTATAGTGCAAGTGTCAACAAACAATATTAAGGAAAACAAGAAGTATACTTGTATTCTTTCAAATGGTGAAGAAATGGAGGTCCTGAGCAAAGAAGTTACTTGGTCAAAGTAATAGGTCGAGAAAGCAATAGGTCCCTCCACCTGCTGGCAAGTCTCTGCCTAATGCAGCACAGGACACCATTAGCCCCCTTTCCCACATGAGCACTTCGCCTTCTCATGGTCAGCTTGTTGTCCACCAGGATCCCCAGGTTCTTCTCTGTATAGCTGCTTTCCAGCCAGTTGTTCCCCGATGTGCATTGGTGCCTAGGATCATTTGCCTGCACGGGCAGGACTTTGCATTTCCCCTTGTTGCGCTTGATGACATTTCTCTCAGCCCACTTCTTCAGCCTGTCCAGGTTTCTCTTAATGGCAACCTGTGGTGTATCAGCCATTCCTCCCAGTTTTGGATCACCTGTGAACTTGCTCAGAGTGCACTCTGTCCCACTGTACAGACCGCTAATTAAGCTATTAAGCAGTATTGGTCCCAATATCCACCCCTTGGTGGATACAACACTGCTGATGGCCTCTGACTTCATGCCACTGGTCACAACCCTCCGGGCCCCATCATTCAGCCAGTTTTCAATCCATCTCACTGTTGACTTAACTAACACCTACCCTGTCAGCTATTTTATAAGATATATTCTCTTGCGCATGCAAATTTAAAGAACTTCTCCATCGCTACTCACCTACAAGTCAAAACAGGTGTTCCACTTCATCCCAGTGAGAGAAGATCCCACTCAAAGGCAAGCCAGGAGAAAAATACTCCCCAATTTAGCATAAACACGGCAATGGCAAACACGCTATTTTAAAAGCCAAACCAGAAGCAACTAGTCTTAACTGCAGCGATAAAAATGGAAACAACTCAAATTATGGCCTTTGTTTGGCTCACAGCCCTCATCTTCTGAGCATTAGATACACACGGACTGGGAACAGCTGCAAACAGAAAGTCTTGAGGAACATTTCTTTCCTACAGTTTCATACACGTAAAAGCGTATTCTGATCTTAGACACAGTATTTGCTGATGCCTGGCACGGATGATCTCTTCCAGGTAAAAGAAATCAACGTGCACGTTGAGGACTCAAGGTTTATGCAGCAGCACAAACCTGCAGGATCAGGCTGTGACCCTGTCACTCATTCTGCATAGGCAGACTGCTGGCTGTCCTGCTGCTGATGCCAATGAAGCTAACAGCTAATGCAGAGGGGAATGGCTTTCACTTTAATATGCACACACACACAGAGGACTGATGCTCCAGCAGGCACTTAAAAAAAAAAATAAACGAGAGAAAAACATTTGCTCCACAATCATTGACTCTTGTATCCGTATACATCCCACATATATACTTTATAAACAGCCTTCTAGGAAAAGGCAATTCAGCGTATTAATTTTCCATATACACAGCAGCAAGAGCAATAATTACGCAACAACTATGGGACCTTAGTAATTTTCTATCATTTGTGAGAGCTATTTATTGTACTGTATGGTGACCTGCAACACGACTGTCAGCAAGAAAAGCCACAGAGAAGTAAAAGACAAACCAATTTATTCAATAAACAAAAAAAAGTCCGATACTTCAAATGCAGCATTAAGCCACCCCGAATGAATGAGAATAATTTGGGTTTTTTATACTGAAAAAGATTTTTAAAACCCAAACCAAACCAAACAGAAGAGACCTGACTTTGACCTGATTATAAGGGCTAAAATCTTTTCCAAACACTTTTGACAGTCCCGCACTTAAAAGCGTATTTCTTTTTATTTACTTAGACTGACTTTAAAACCTTTGTATGAATATCATGTTGTGACTTAATGGTGAGCCAAGGTGTTACCATTGAGCTATTTTTCTTCTAAAATCCAGACAAACAGGCAGTACCACAGTAATTCTCACCAAAGCCAAATGACTTTGCTTATTATGAAGCAAATGGATAGGGAGATTTTTTTATCTTTAGCAGGGTCAGGATCATGACAGCTTCTGTTCACAGTGCTTTGTACTTTGTGCTGTTACTAGCAGGGCTAAAATTTGAGACTGTCACTTCACTAGCACGACAACAAAGTATTTTGGTGTAAACATTAAGTTTTGGTTACATCTATGCAAATTAGTCAAGGTGCAAATATGAAGAAGGCAGTAGCTAGCCCCCAGTTTTTTTTATTTTAAAGCTGCTGGGACGTATATTTCTTATGATTTTTTGGGGGGGGTTAACTTTAGGGTTTTTTCTTCAAAACTTTTCAAGGTTTTAAATAAATACTTAAATTCCATAAACTTCTTGGTTTTCCAGAGAAAGTCTGTAAATTTGTCAGAAACCCCCAAAATATTACACATTTTAAAAAAAAAAAAAAAAAAAAGAATGTTCCAAATAAAAGTTTTGAAACCTTATGTTACCACACTGCAAAACATGAGGAGAATTCAGGTTAAACAACTCATGCAGAACATGCAACTTGGAGTTCCCCGAGCCAAACCCCACAAACCTTTAGGCAAAAGCTGGCAACTCATGCGAACGCAAGAGCTGGCACGCTAGCTAGCAGCACAACCAGGAAAGCATCTGGCGCAGCTGAAAGCCGGAGCTGCATTCACTCCGTTAACTTCTTGATGCCACGTGTTTGTGGGTACCGACAGAGAAAGGCTCCTTAGCTTGGGAGAAAGGCTGCGAAAAGGCACGCTTTCACAGGATGGCAACTAATTTGTATGTGACTGGAAAGGAAAGGACGCTTCACTAGCGGAAGGCTCCTGCATTCCGCAGAGGACGCAGAGGACACCAGGGAGCACACCGTAAACCCGCAGCGCGCTGGCTATCCCAAACTGGTATGCAAGTAAGGACAGAGGCCAATATAGCAAGCAGGGCCTGTCGAAGATGTAAACTGCCCTCAACGCATACACAATCAGATGAAGAACGCTGAGCTGGCACACTTTCTGAAAGAACTTAAGTTCCGTCAGTTAAAAGTAAGATTTAAAGCCTTTTGAGAGGATGGGGTTTAGAAGCAGGGAGGAAGGAACCAGTTTCCTCGAGTAGAGAGTAACATTGAGCCCAGAATGGTTGACAGTCAACACCCAAAAAACTTTGCAGGGGAAAAAATGTTTCCCTTTCCCCACTAAATACATTCAGACAGGCATAGAAGAAAAATCAGCTTCAGAGCATTAAGTGATTAAGTGTTACAAGCTGACTTGCAAAGTCAATTGACAACTGATACTCAGAACAGAAAAGCCTTAGACAACTAAAAGCAAGGTAAGATTTCAGAGCCAAAGTCAGAGTACTGTATTGCTGAAGGCCAAGTCTCCTCTGCAAGGGTATCCCTCAAAAGATAGGAGTATAATTCAATTTTGCCTTGCAGTACCGTGTCTCTGGCACCTATTATTTACCCACTATCTTCCGTGGGTGGCAAAAAACAGTAAATAAAATCGAGAGCTATATTTGTTATCAGGTCTTATGACAGCCATCCCTCTTTAAGACCAGTTTTCTCTCACAGATGGTGCTACTGAAGGTCCCCTACAGCTGTACCTAATGCGTTTCCCTTCCTTTCTCCCCTCCAGGGGAAGAACATGAACAACCAGAAGACAGCAGCTCTCTGCCTTGGACACCACATCCCATCACAACATCCCAGCCCTGTGCTTTCCCCAAGCTCCAGCGCCTTGCCACCACGGGGAGGGGAAAAAAAAAAAAAAAAAAAAAAAGGGCACAAGAGTTGGTATGTTTTTCCCCACAACCAACAACCAAGACCTTGGATTGAAGGATTGAAGCGTCAGGCATCGGACAGCCCGGCCATCCACAAATAAAACAAACCCAGGCGGTGAGAAGTCACCACCTAAAGGGGGAAGATGGAGAGAAACATTCTGTGAGCCAAGACACCGCCTCTACCTGGAGGAGCTAGACTGCTGCGACACAAAGGAGCTGCAAGCAAAGGGGTTTCAGAGATAAAAGTCCTGATATCCTCAATCAGAGTAGCAAACAGGTTTCTGTTAGAAAAGAATTAGCATTTTTTAAAGGGGGCAAAGATAAACATAAATTGCATTATAAAATTCCTTGAAGTACTGTGAACTGACAATCAAAACAAAAGATAAGGTAATACAGGAACTCACAAGAAAGTGCATTACCACATCCCTGAGCTTAAAACCTACCACAAACTGCTCTGAAAACCGGCACCTCCTTGTGCACAAATTCTGTGGCACTCACCCATCACCACAGTTCTGTTCAAAACTCATCTCTGGGAAGAAGGGAGGGCTAAACAATGGAGCTCAACCATCTACCCTTAATTACAACCTAATTGCTACATCTGAGAGCTCTTAGTACACACCATGATAAATTAAAATCTAGACATAATTATCCAATTTTAGTTGAAAACAAAGCTATTTTGGGGGGTTTCAATGCATATGAAGAATTCCAGCAGGTATTTGTACCATTTGAAGAAATTATGAAACTGAATTGAGTGACTAAAAACAGCTCTGCATAAGAAGAAAGATGAGAAGAGACCCTTCCTTATGAACAAGAGAGCACCTTGTAGATTGAGACATAACTCTATATGAAAAAGAATAATGAGCACTTAATTCCACAAACTTTGCACTTTAACTGTTGAGCACAGTCCAAAGCCCCCGCATAAGGACAACTAAGTGCTGACATAAGCTGCTGCAACATAAAAAAAAACGGTAATCAGTGTCACTCCTCAGATTTCTGGCACAGCTCTAGCACAGGTACCCAACACGCTAAATATCTGGGTTCAAGAGCAATCTTAAAAAAGCCACCTTCCCGTGCAATCAGTCCTTTCCACTCAGCTCACTGGCTGCATAAAGGCATTTCTACACCTGGTACCAGCTTGGTCAGGGAGACAGCTGTGCAACCTCTTCTTCCTCCACAGCAGGGAGGTGGCTCTGTGCAGGCACAGGGAAAAAGGATACAGTCCAAAAGTCGGAACAGAGGAATCCGTTAGAAGTGTACTCACAAGAAATAAATGCAAAGGACCTTGCACAAGGAGTAAAAAGGGAATGGCAGTGACAACTGGAAAAAGGAAATGTTTTAGCTCCAAATGCATTTTATCGTTTTCATTATGAATGTCATAACTCTAACCCACAGCTGTAAGAAGTTTCATTGCTTAGCTATTTAGGAAACCTGCTTTTACAACTCTTACAACTCCTCCCAACTCCCAAGAGAAAATGTTCAACTTACTAGAGGGTAGATATAATAGACATTTAGTCCCAAATAAATATGCTCACAGAAACTAACAATATCTCCCTGATAGACTGTAGCTAGTTCAGTGCATAATTTCCTTAGCTTCCTGAAAAGTTTAATGCCAATTTCCTTTTTTTGCATGCAGAACAAGAGTATTTCAGTCAGAAGGGACCTACAATGATCACCAAGTCCAACCGCCTGAGCCCTTCAGGACTGACCAAAATTTAAAGCATATTATTACTCCTCTACTCTGCACTTGTGAGACCCCACCTGGCGCTCTGTGTCCAGCTTTGGAGTCATCAGCACAGGAAGGACATGGACCTGTTGGAACGGGTCCAGCGGAGGGCCACGAAGAGGATCAGAGGGATGGAGCACCTCTCCTGTGAAGACAGGCTGAGAGAGCTGGGGTTGTTCAGCCTGGAGGAGAGAAGGCTCCGGGGAGACCTTGTAACATCTTTTCAATATCTGAAGGGAACTTACAGAAGAGGGACTCTTTGTCAGGAAGTGCAGTGACAGGACAAGGGGCAATGGTTTTAAATTGGAAGAGGGGAGATTTAGAT
>JAOQGH010000019.1:36504783-36530726 GCA_025769975.1 Gallinago jamesoni | reverse complement strand
CTCAAATCCTGCCTGGATGGATTCCTGTGCGACCTGCTCCATGTGAAGCCGCTCTGACAGGGGGGTGGAGGAGATGATCTCCAAAGGTCCCTTCCAAGGGACCCTTCTGTGCGTAAACCATGACACCTATGCAATGGGGTGTACGTGTGCCTGGTAAAACCACGGGGCAGTGGTTTTACTTTTCAGCTAAGCCTCTTCTGAGTTACTGGCCTTTTGGAAATGAATGGCATATTGTCTGGATACTGCTTCCAGAGACTGGTAAGACATGATTTTTTCTAATTTATGCCAAAGAATGGTACGCAGAGAGGCTCTTGCTTACACTTATTGCTGTAACAACCAAGGCGAGCTAACTTTCTTGTTTGCCCCATTGGAAGGTTGGAAGCCAAAAATAGGGGTCAGACCTGTGGGGAGGAGTGGGGTGGAGCATCTGTCATTCGTCTCAGAGGCCAGTCCTGCCCAAACCACAACAAATGGGTACATATGTGCAGGGTTTGAGCAAATGGTTTCAGTGAATTATTCAGCGTAAGATAAAACAGTTACTTGGTTAGGGGCAGGTCAACCGTGTGCCAAGAAACAGTGTGCTGATATGGGGAGGTAAGATGGCAAGGTTAGATCTTAACTTCTTCATGCAGACTAATAGTGGTTGTGAATGAAATTGTAGCATATGAGCTAAATTATCTGTGCTTTAATCATTTGCAGCTGAATAAGATATTTGTCTTTATAGGACATTTTTTAGTCAAAGAACAATATAAATTTCTTGGCCATATCCATCCATGAGGAGTGGTTCCAGCCTGACTATTAAACCTGTATACCCCATTCTGACCAGCGCGTGGGCATTTTTGGCTGCTCCAGCCTTTGTCCCATCATGGCATGAGGCTTGCACCTGGTCAGGCACATGATCTTAGAATAAAAGCAAAGAATCCAATCTTGCCTGTATTTGAAGTTTTTGCTTAAAAGAAAAAGTAACAATAATGTAGATGTATAAAAGAGAGGACTGGCAAGTTATACCAGGTATGGAAAGCATAAAGGAGAAAACCCATTTTCTTTTAACATGGGCAGCATCAATCTAACTGGGGAGGAAACTATCTGGTGCGGTGGCAAGCTGAACCTATTTGGACTCCTTTGTGGCATGTTGACTTGTTAAAATCAGTTTGTTTTGAATGAGTTAAAGGAGAAAAGAAACTGATACCTAGAGGACATGAAATGTTGAGAGGAACTGGTTATTTTAATTTGAGAAAGCTGGTGTAAGGTTTTGTGAAGTGATTTGACATGGGGTAGCTAATGCTCCCTTGCACTGCTCCATTTGCCAGTGTACATGTAGTCTGAATTTAGGCTTGCCTTGGTGCCTGAGATGTCATAAGGGACAGTGAATATTCATTTCATCCCTGTATTGCATTATGAAATACAATGCAAAACTTCCATTAGGAAAGTAATTTGTGGTATTTTAAGGGTGTTAGACATAAAATAGTGCATATGTTTAGCTCTACTCTTACACTGCTCTAATGAATACTACATAGCTAGATTACCTTTGAAGGGCATATCTTTCTTGCCTGGAATCAAAGATTGGATAATAATCTCTCTAGAATAATCTTTCTAGAATAATGATCTTTTAGGTCTACTTGGAAATACAGCTGTGCTTTGTAAACTTATTTCCTCTTTTCATTTAGGTTAGAGTGGTCTGTGCTTCAGCACAGCAATCTGTGCTGCAGCATTGTATCACTCAGTTACCTCTTTCAGTCATTACTTTTAATGAGCTGTTTGTTTCTGAATTAAGCAATAAAGATGATGACTAGGGGAGACTGTGTCCTGAAACACTCAATATTACTGTTATGCTTTGCTCAGTGAAATAATCAAGAAACTGGCTGAGGAAGAACAATTTGTTATCATTAAAAAACAAACAAACAAACCAACCGAAAACCAAACCAAAACAAAAAAAACCCCACCCCCTCCCTCACCCTCCAACCTGGTGGACTAAGTCAAGTGTGACTGTTCTGTGAGTAGGAGTGCACGACTGATCTGTTAACACAGATAAAAGAATAAAACACCTGGCATGACTCTGTCATTGTAAGAAATCTGGAAGGGACCATCATCTGTTTTCACTCTCTGTAATGTTTGAGACACCCAGGATGGCATCTCTAGCACTTCATGGAGAGGGAAACATGTAAAAAGCTGTTTTGCAAGAGGAAAGAAAAACTTCTGTGTGTCTGGGAGATAAAAAGAGTGTGAAGAAGTTTACCTGTTTAAATCAGTAGAAGGATAAGCTCGTATAATGATTACAGTTTGAAAAAAAAACCAAAACATTTGTTTATAATTTATAGAAATAGCTGTAGCAGTATTTAATAATTTTTCTTGAACTAAATAGATTTTTAAATTGATTTCATGATGATTGTAATATGTCACGTGTTTACCTTCTACAGCTGTAATTTTGCAAAAGTGATACACCTCCATGTCCAGGCCGGTTTTTCCAATGTAATAAACCTTCCCACTAAGTGAAAAGACCTGGTCCCATGTTATGCATTTTATATACCATTCTGATTGTTCTTACTCTTTTTGTTTTATACAGTCATAGGTGATAAGGGATTCATTTTTGCTTCACATGGCAGTACGTCCTCTCCAAGGTTACTTAAGCAATGTCAGGGCATCCAAGGGGTTTGCTTATGTGAATAATTCTGCTCAGCTTGATTTATGGCTTTTTTAAGCCTCCCAAATACCTGTGTGCTGAACACAAAATAGTATCATAAATCAGCTCAGAGTGACTACCAGACTGGGAATGAAGCCAACCACAAAGCAATGGCTGCAACAACAGAACAAAACTGTCAGACTAAAAAAAACCAGTTTATCTGACCTCTTCATCAAGACATAATCACCTGCAGAGAATTGCCTTTGCAATGACATATGTTTGCACAGGAGGCTGGGGAGACAGCAAAACGATAGATTAAGACTAGCTTTTATCAAAATAAAATCAAATACAGAAGCCAGATTTCCCAGTGTACTGTGATAGTCCTAAGCTCCTCTATTACACAGCTAGGGAAAGGAAGTGGCTGAATTTTAGAGTATTTTTCATTTTCTTTATTCATTTTCTTCCCATTTAATGTCAGAATTCAGTCCTGTGCTCTACTGGCATTGATAACTGTTTCTTGGTTACTAATTTTGTCCAAGTATCCAACCTTTTCCCATGTAAGTATTTGTATTTGTACACTTACAGTCTCTAATGTAGATCAAGGCCTCCTAATTAGCAGTGTGTATGTATTAAAATGCACATAGGTGTATAAATGCATATTCACATTTTTTAATACATATATATAGGCACACACACATCTGTCCTTCGAGTCTAAATGGTCATGAGAAATACAGGTGGGCAGAAAGAAAATATTTTCCCTGAATGAAAATAGGTAGAGAAAGCTTAACTGCATTGTGGAATTATAAATCATGCTGAAGGATGACAGGAGTATTCAGCAGGTCCCTGGCCCATCATGGAGAGCATTATTTTATTTCAACGTGTTCTTCCACTGCTAAAATACTAAGAAACTAAGGATATTTCTGAAACTTCTTCTTTTAAATTCTCATAATACTTCCATTAGAATTTTTGAGGGAGAGATAATCTAAGATAGATAATCTAAGACACACATAACATTCTAATATCCAGTTGAAATAAAAAAAAGGGTTACCAAAAAAAAGACAATGAAGTCATAAAGCAGAAAATGAAAGTGGTGTCAAAAGCATACACAAGGGGGAAAACCTTAAAAACCAAAAAATGATGAAAGAAAACTTCTCCTACAGAATAATTAAATTTTAAGATTTTGAAGAAACAGGAGACCACGAATGACCTTCAAACACCCCAGCCTGTCTCTCAGAATTCATAAGCAGGGAAGGAGGAACGTGAGAGCTTATCTTTATCATGAATGATTTTGGCTTGATACTAATCAGCCTATTGTGCACCACCACCATCTCCAGTCTTCAGTGTAATCATCTTCCTTTACAGCAAAGAAAAGTGATTGAGAACAGCCTGCAACTTTTGGAGAAAATGGGCAAAAAGTTTCCTCAGCAATGTCTAAGAGAGAAAACATCCTTCCGATTTCCTGAGCAGGTTCTAAAGCCCAGACAGAGAGAAGCTGTCAAAATGGCCATTGAAGAAATCTTCCATCACATCTTCTATATCTTTAGCAAAAATCTGACTCTAGCTGCTTGGGATGGGACAGCTCTAGAACAATTCCAAAATGGACTTTATCAGCAAATCGAGCAGTTGGAGACATGTGTAATCAAGAAGCAAACCCACTATTTTTGGAATAAAGAAGTCAACAGGCTGAAACTGAAAAAGTACTTCCAAAAAATAGACTGTTTTCTTAAAGACAAACAACACAACCTGTGCTCCTGGGAGATCAGCCGTGCAGAAATGAGAAGATGTCTTCAGTTGATTGATAAGGTCGTAAGGAGGCTTAACAACTAAGGTACAAAGATTTTGACCTGACATAAGTTAGCTTTAAAAATATTTATTACATGCTTTATGATCTATCTTGTAGCAGTGCTTCTAGTTAATTTTGATCATATTTAAATAATTACATTGCTGAAGTTTATATTTGCAAATATAATGCATTACTCAATGTAAGTAATTTTTTCTCTTGGTAAGCAAAGTGTCTACAATAGCTATAAATTAACCTATATGACTTTTCAGTGAGGGTTATTCCATTGGAAGGGATTGTAATCTTCTATAATAAATAGTGTCATCCTATGGTGTTTTCTGCTGAGAAAATGTGCTGTTACTTTCCATCTCTATTTCACCTTCATATAGAGAATCATATATTTGAATGGACTCTATGTCCCTCACCTTACAGGAATTACTAGATTTGTTCTGATTGAGTCTGCATCAAAAATAAATTATGTACATTTATTTTAGTGGTCCTGTCTTAGGCTGAGACCATTCATTATTCTTCCAAAGCTTGTACGCTCTTTTCCAAGAGTGTATTTTTTTTTACATTTGAGTCATTCTAACATTTGCTTTGTTCAAAGAGGTAAAGTAACTCTAGAAGGATTTGTCTACGTGGGATATTGTTTGCAGTAGCTATGGCTTCTCCAATAACTTCTCAGTTGGACATTGTTACTTTTAATTGAAATGTCTTTGCCTTCTCTAACTATTTGAGGGAAGGGTTTTGGTTTTTTATCCTTCCTGCGGTGTTTAACTTCTTTCACAAGCTTGTTTGAAAGAACTTCTCTACATAAGAGTACCCTAAAGCCACATCCTGCTTATTCACAGATGAATTCATCCTGGCTACCTGAATCTCAAACTTCACCATTCAGTGCTGGGTTTTATTGCTGCATGAAATTTTCTGCCGCTTTCCCTTTGCTCACAAATTGACCCACAGAAACATATAGCCTGTGGTATTCCAATGAATTTCCCCTCCAAATCACACAGCCTTGAGTAATAATTGCAATATAATAAAGTTCTTTAAAACTACTTGCAATGGACTAGGCAAAAATCCACTGATGGCTTTGAGATCAAGCCCCGATTTTCCTTTGGGAAATTGTCCCTGGGTAACTCCATTTCAAATGGCTGTGTTTTCCCTAGTTGTTTGCTGTATGTTAGTAAGGGAGAAAACAGAATTATATCCAGGCTCTATTACCTAATTCATACTGGTAAAAATTCGGTAAAATAAGCATCAACTACCAAAAAAAGAGCTATTTTGTGTGGCCAAGGCTGATACACGTTTGGCACAGGCTTCTGGGTCTGGAATAAAGAAACAAAGGAGAGAGACCATGGTTGTGGCTCCCAAGAAAGGGTGATGTTAGTCCCAGAGGGCTGAAATGGCTGGAGGCTGGTTTAAGCATCAGCTGAGGAGACACTTTCAAGCTTTTCCTGATCTCCAGCCATTCAGAAGAGTATCATTCAAAGGGGTGGTAATAAAAAGGAATGTCTGAACAAAAAATTGCCTGGTAAGAACAACAGCAATGGTACACCAGATCTCAGGTATCATATCTATGACACAGGTCTCTTTTGCAGGGTGTAGATACAGTCCTCTCTGCAACTTAATGGATGCAAGCTAAAGAAGTGACGAGAGACACACGGGTAACAGGTCTGAGAAACCAGGTAACAACTTCACCTTGATCCAGAACAACAGACAAGACCAAAGAAACAGAGCAAAGTATCAGCACCATTTTTCTGTCTGGCGACAGCCTGCGAAACACAAACACAATACATGTACACAAAAAAGTGTATTTGTTGGTCTTTTTAACTAACAGCACTGGAAATGCCCCGCGAGACTGTTTCAAATCGTATTTCTGCTGCTTGTTTGGTTTTTGCAGTTCTTGAAGCCTGTACAATAAAAGGAAAATCAGCCTACTTCCCTTTCTGGTTCTGTTATCCTGGGTGGCTTCTGCAATGCAATAAACTGCTATTGAAATGACCCCATTTTTACTGGAACTTGGAAATAGCATGAAGTATTTTCAGCTGCTCACTCATGAAGGATCCCAGTTTTTATTGCCTCACTTGTCTGCAGTGGGAATATGTTAATTGATGTTAATTCGTGACCCACTAATTGTTCGGAAACTTTCTTAGCATTAACCTTTCTTTTTAGATCATAACTAAACTCTAAAAATGTCTCTGCCAAATAAATATATGTTTTGACAGATTTCAGCCAACAGGGTACTTCGCAGTGAAGAAAAAAAACCTAGAGTGGGCACTAGAGGGCAAAGTGAGACTGTAGACAGGTGTAAGAATTGTAGGTGAAGGTACATGTGTTTTGGCAAGACAGTGTTCCAGCTCTTTATGAGCGTGCTGGTTATCAGTAAACTCCTGTTGGGGTCACAGAAGGGAATGGAAAGAAAAATGAACTATTCCTGAAAGAAAGAAGGATGTATCAGAGATGATGGACAGGAGCTCATAAACCAGCATTTGATTTCAATTACATTTTGGCCAGCTGCGAGGTAAAAGAAAATATTTGTACTGAGACAATGTCTAGAAGACCCATTTAAAGATGGGGACCCTGGTACGGACATAGCTCCTGAACAAATAAAAAGGACATAGCAAACCAATATATCTTTCCTTTCTTCTTACTTTTTACAGAAAGGTAAAGAGTCTTTAAGGTAAAGGAAGAAAGCTGAAGAGTCAGAATATCCTCTCTCTTCTCCTTGCCATTGTAGCATTTTGGAGCAATCTGTATTTTATCACTATTGTGTTACCAGGTCAGGTGTGTCATAGAAGAAGTATATTATGCCCCTGGCTGACTGAAACCCTCTGGTATCTCTTCCAGTTCGTGTTTTTCTAGAGGTTAACAAAACATAGAAAAATACAGTTTTTAACATAGGACAACAAGAAAAACTTCTAGAAGTATATCAGAGGTAAAGACAGGACTAGGAAAGATGTGGGGCCTCTCCAAAAGGAAATAGGAGACCTCATCACCCAGGAGATAGAGGAGACTGAGGCGTTGAATGACTTTTTCACCTTAGTCTTCACTGGCAAGGGCTCTAACCAGACCACCCAAGATGCAGAAGGCAAAAACAGGGACTGTGAGAATGAAGAACTGGCCACTGTAGGAGAAGATCAGGTTCAAGACCATCTAAGGAACCTGAAGGTGTACAAGACTGTAGGACCTGAAGCAATCCATCCAGGGTGTCCTGAGGGAGCTGGCAGATGAAGTTGTCAACCCACTGTCCATTGTATTTGAGAAGTCATGGCAGTCTGGTAAAGTTCCTGCTGACTGGAAAGGGGTAAACATAACCCTCATTTTCGGAAAGGGAAAAAAGGAAGACCCAGGGAACTACAGGCCAGTCAGTCTCACCTCTGTGCCTGGCAAGATCATGGAGCAGATCCTCCTGGAATCTTTGCTAAGGCACATGGAAAATAAGGAGGTAATTGGTGACAGCCAGCATGGCTTTAACTAAGCTCAAGTCATGGCTGACAAATTTGGTGGCTACATGCGCTACAGCACTGGTAGATAGGGGGAGAGCAACACACATCATCTACCTGGACTTCTGCAAAGTGTTTGACACTGTCCTGCATAACATCCTGGTCCCTTAACTGGAAAGGCATAGGTTTGATGGATGGACCACTCGGTGGATCAGGAACTGTCTGGATGGCCGTCAAAAGATTGCGGTCAATGGCTCAATATCCAAATGGAAACCAGTGACAAGGGGTCAGTTCCATCAGGACCAGTGCTGTTTAACATGTTTGTTGTAGAGATGGACAGGGCGGTTGAGTTCACCCTCAGGAAGTTCACTAATGACACCAACCTGTGTGGTGCAGCCAACACACTGGAGGGACCTGGACAGGCTTGAGAGCTGGTCTCATGAAGTTCAACGAGGCCAAGTGCAAGGTCCTGCACCTGGGTCACAGCAACCCCAGGCACAAATACAGGTTGGGCAGAGAATGGATTGAGAGTAACCCTGAGGAGAAGGTGTTGGTATATGAGAAGCTCAACATGAGCCAGCAATGCACACTGGCAGCCCAGAAAGCCGACCGTATCCTGGGCTGCAACAAAAGGATTGTGGCCAGCAGGTAGAGGGAGTTGATTCTGCCCCTCTACTCCACTCTGGTGAGACCCCACCTGGAGTACTGTGTCCAACTCTGGAGCCCTCAGCACAGGAAGGATATGGACCTATTGGAGTGGGTCCAGAGGAGGGCCAAGAAGGTGATCAGAGGGCTGGAGCACCTCTTCTGTAAGGACAAGCTGAGGGAGTCGGGGTTGTTCAGCCTGGAGAAGAGAAGGCTCAGGGGAGACCTTTTAGCAGCCTTCCAGTACCTGAAGGGGACCTACAGGAAAGGTGGGGAGGGACTCTTTTATCAGGGAGTGGAACGATAGGACAACAGGTAATAGTTTTAAATTGAAAGGCAGGAAATTTAGAATAGATATTAGGAAGAAATTATTTTCTTTGAGGGTGGTGAGGCACTGGAACAGGTTGCCCAGAGAAGTTGTGGTTGCCCCATCCCTGGAGGTGTTCAAGGCCAGGCTGGATGGGGCTTTGAGCAACCTGCTCTAGTGGGAGGTGTCCCTGCCTGTGGCAGGGGGGTTGGAGCTCAATGATCTTTCAGGCCCCTTCCAACCCAAACCAATCTATGCTTCTGTGTTTCTACGAGTATTTTCAAATGAAAATTAACAAAATAGTGAATATGAATTTTCAAATTCCCATTGAAAGTTTAACAGAGATGAAATAAAATTCTTCCAAAGTGGGACTGCTTGTAGGCCAAAAAGTTTAATAAATTTTCTCATCAGAGGCACGCACCAGTGCTGTGCAGCACAGGCTCCAGTCACTGTTGTGGCTGTTCTCATGGCTATTCTTGCAGCACCTTGTTTACATGTGCTGTGCTGTGCTTTTGTGGAAACTGCACTAAAAATGGTAGGGTTTCATCTACACAGTCTGTTTTCTGGGGTGTGGATTTATGGGATTGGGGTCAAAGGCCTTGTATCACACATGAAACTTCAGAGTAGCTACAGCAGAACCAAAGAATGCTTATTCCAGGCTTTACTCTGGAAAAAATTATTCACAAGTCACAACCAACTACAGCTGTCCAAAGCAATTTTTACATGAGTTTGGCCTGTTCTGGCTCTAGTTCATTTTTAAATTGGGAAAAATCCAACCCAAACCAAAACAAAACCCCAAGCCCAAACCAGAGAAAAAAACCAAGGGAAAACAGGACAAAATCTGTGGAAATAACTCTCCAAATCATCAGTCAGGACTAGCCCTTGTTGCTAGGAAGGCCAGCTGTGAAGTCCTTCAGAGCAGCCATAGAGAACGTACTGGAGTGTTGTCTGTTGAGGGGATCAGGAACTGCTGATGGGGTGGCAGCGCTCACAGACTCCATCATCCTCACCCCTTCCAACCCAGACTGCCCCTTGTCAGGGGTAGCCTTAAAGTGTTTCCCCCCTCCCAAATGGAGAGGAAGACCAGATCCTTCCAGGGAGCAACCAGAGGGGAGACCAAGAAGTGAATGTGACAAAGATACAGAATAAATCTTAAAAAGTGTTAGTCCTTGGTTTTGACTGGCAGAATAAATTCACTTTGCTTCAGAAATTTAATGCAAAGCAAAAAAAAAAAAAAAAAAAGTAAAAAAGTATTTGGTAGTCTCCAATAAGGTAACTGTGCTTTTTAATATCCAAAAATCTTCCTACTAATCCTCCTCTAGGCAAGGATGACTCATTTGTATCAGTGTTTCCTGCACTTCTACTGACATCAAGAAATCCTGGTAAGGCGCAAGGGCTGTTTCAGGGCTGGGGGAGCAAACTCTGACAGGGAAAGTGAGGACAATCTTCCTTCTCAGCCTGAAGGCTTGCCAATGCCACAGCCCCTTCTGCAAACTGGGAGGCAGCAGCAATGCGCTGCCAAGCCCACCTTGCTTCCTAACAAAATTAAGATTCTTCATTAGTTGTGTTCTGGATGAATTCCTGCTCTGTCTGGTCTGTACAATGTTAACATTGAAATCCATGGCTCACACGAACTGGCAACTCTCTGTTTTAGTTTCAGGGGCTGGTGCTGATAATGAAGAAGTGATAAGTGATGAGTAGATGAGCACAGAGAAATTCATGTCCTGCCTCAGTTCTCTCCACAAGAGACTGCAAGGTCGATTCATTTTATAAGTCTTACCTTCTTTAGCCCAAGTGCTTGCAATTAGCATCCTAAAACCACGTTACCCCCAGCAATGAAGAATTAAATCATCTTCTCAACAAATAATGTAATCTGCTTTTGAAAGCATGGAACTAAGCATAATTAACACTCTCTTCTACAAAATAACTGCTAAAACATGGTAATGCCTTTGCAAAGTCGAAATCCACATAAAAGAGCTTAAATATTGAGATTTCAAATAGCAATTCTGTCCCCTGCACGCCAGTTATCACCATGTCTCCTCACTGTAACTCCTATTGTCAGCTGTATTCCACAAGTTTCTTATCTTGGTAGGCCAGAACCTACACAACTTCCTCTGGATTTAGCTGGAGTACTGCATGTTACTGTTCATTTTCCCAGAAAGGAAATATCTTGACAGACATATTTATATTAAACAGAAAGCTTTTATTCTACCAAAAAAAAAAAAAAATCCCCACGAAAACCTGGTTTACATTTTTTAAAAACATTGCTCTCTCTTTAAGCAATTTATATAATTTATCTTCAAATCTCTTTGGCTTTGAGGTGGATTCGGTTCTGGTCTCCACTTTTTGGGAAAGGCTCACATTGTCCGTAATGGATCTTTTCTTGTGATTATAATGTTTTAACAGTTAAAAATAGGCTTCTGCTGCTCCCGCTGTTTCCTTGAGACCAGCATTAAACACTGTCACGGCTCCTCACAAGTATTTAAAAAGGATTTGTGTGAGTAATTTCAAGCAGTAGTTCCTCCTCATTGTTACAGCAGGGTATCTGATGGGCCTGTGGGTCTCATCCAGCAACAAAACCGAGTGCAGTGAAATTGTAAAGCTAAAACTCCTGCCAGCTCTGGGTCTGTTTGGCAGAACCTTGTGGGCACGATGCTGGCTCGCCCAGCACATTTCCTCACCCCAGAGCGGCCGGGAACTTCGTCTGGTGTGAATTACTCTGTTAGGTGACACCAGCAAGCCACCTCCAGTGAGGCAGGACCCTTTTTGCAAGCCAGGGTCTCTGCTGAGTTTACAGAACTGCCAGGGTGTGAGAGGCGTGAACCTGTCACGGCTGCTGCTTCCTCTTTTGCCCAGTTTGAGAGTACGGATGAAAACACTTGACACTTTTCCCTGTTGCCTGCTTGCGGTCTGGAGATGACTTTGCTTCCCCTGCTGCCTCTGGGTAGCCTCCCTGTTCTCCTTGGCAGATGTGCTCACAGCACATGAGCACCAGCCAGTGCTGGGCAAACACTCTGCCTGCAACCACATCAACCCCACAGCCTCCAGGCAGCCCAGAATTTACTCTTTTGCTTTAGCTGAGGTCAGTGGTACCAGAGCATGTGCTTCCCGGTGCACACACGTTTAAGAGCTGGGATTTACCAGTGCTTAAAACAGTGAAATCCACTGGCCAAGGTAGGCTTGAATTCAGGTAGTCAAAAGATCTAGTCATGGAGGAAAGGAGACATAAAGTTAACAGCTAGGAACACTGAAAATGAATTTTAAGACACATTGGCATATTGCTTTTGTAGCAGGGATTTGGAAACAAAAGCTATGGATGAAAGGAACAGGCTGCCCAGGGTGGTCGTGGAGTCCCCTTCTCTGGAGATCTTCAAGACCCACCTGGATGCAGTCCTGAGTGATGTGCTCTAGGCATTCCTGCTTTAGCAGGGGAGTCAGACTAGATGATCTCTAGAGGTCCCTTCCAACTTTGGCAATTCCATGATTCTATGATTCCATGTTTTATTCTGGTGATGTTTCCTATTTGAAGAGGAGAAGATTCTTTCCGTACCACAAGAAACATTTCAGGGCTGCTAACTTTACACAGAAAGCCTCACCATGCAGTGGTTCCTGACACAAGCAACATGCCCAGACAGAACGTGTTTTTTCCCATCTCTTGACACAGGGAAACCAAACGTGGTTACAATCTGTTTACATTTTGAGAAATTTGGGAGACTCAGGCTTAACACATGCTGAACAGTCATGAAACTTGTTTTAAGAGACACTAGCATTTATATAAAACTAGTTTTTTAATGCTGGTTAAGTAGTTTATAGGCAGATGTTTGTCTGCAAGAGAAGTAACTGGAGTAGAGAATATTTTTTGAATTTATTTTCCAAAAATAAAAGCTAGATTTTTTCCAGGGCTTCCAGATCTTCCCATATCCAACTAACATCTGTTCCAATAGTATAATTTAATATATATACTCTCATCTCAATGTCTTTGCGGCTTACAAAATTCTTAAATGTTTTAAGCATAAAAGCCTTTCTCCAAACCCTTTGTTCCTGGAAGCACTTCCACTTCCGTCTTGTCTAATAAAAGCTGTTACCTCTTGTTACTGATCTTCCTTCCTCATACCCTTCGGGCATTACACGACAACAACGCTTCTGCCAATTGCACAGCTAAAGAGAGGTTACATCTGTTTTCAACTACAAGTTGTACACCAAAAACAAGTCCCTTTGTATTTCAGAGAAAGATTTTTTTTTGAAAAACAGATCCCAAGGGTTAGCATCAGGTCCTATCGGCCAGACCTACTACAACCCACTGGCTGAATTGCCTTCTACGCCTCCCACAGAAGACTATGAATATCCGTGTATCAGTGGATTTATGAGCCCTGTGCCTTGCTTCCACCACTGAGGTGCGTTGCCACTCAAATGGGTCTATCTATAAGACCATTATAGTTCAGGTCAGAAGAATACCTTTGAAGCAAATTTCCTGGCCATTGCCCCTTGCAATGCCTTGTCCCTCATCGCAGGGCAGGCTGGGAGTGCACCAGCATCGTTCCTTTCGGAGAACAGCATCATTCCTTCCCCAAGCCGTCGCACCAGGAGATCTTTCCCCAGCAAGCCATGGGCATCCAGTCCTCAGGGCCAAGCTGCTGTCACAGGAAAGCCCCCACGAGGCTCCAGAGGTGGGCACCACCACCTCAGCATGGGCTGTTTCGCCCTAGAGCCACTGTGCAGTGGGGGGGGGCTGCCAGGGCCACCCCAGCTGTCCCCCTGCCTCCCGCTGGGCTGTACCATGGGGGTGGCCAGCACCACGGGAGGGAACTGGTGTCCAGCTTGCCAGCTCTTGCAGGTGCTCTTGTCACATGTGGGACCTCTAACTTGGCAGCTGCCCACCAGAGGGATTTTCCGCATCACAAAGCCAGGTGTGATTTTGCTGCTTTTACCTATTTCCCTGATGTTTGAAAAGAGCTGTTCTTCCTAGGGCTGGATCTTGTTACCGTCCCGAGCTGAGCTCCTGGCGGCACTAATTAATACCCGATGTCCTCCCAGAGACAGGTGATGTGGGAGCTGTTTTGCAAGAGCTACGGGCTGAGCCTTTCAAAAGCCGTTTGTCAGATTGTGTAACCCTTTGTTTAACGCTGATTTAGTGTTTCCTCCTGAGAAAGGAATACGTTCTTTAGCTTAGAAAAAGGTGATGATCCTTGAGTGGTAAAAGCGAGCTGCTGCACCAGCAGGAAAGCCAGGCATGACCCTTCTGCTGAGGTCCCAGCTGGGAGACATGGCAGGGAAAGACACTGGGAAAGCCAGGAAATCACCTGCTTGCATTTCTCACCTCTCCGGGATCCCACAGGGAGAGGAGATGGTCTTGCCAGGAGCTCAGCACCACTCACAACACAATAGGGACAAGACCCAGTAAAGCACTTTTTTTTTCCCTTGAATTTTTGTACTTACACATAATATCCTATGCTCATTATGTCCCTGGTGGCTTCTTCAGTCTTAACATCAAATTTCACTGTAGAATGGGATGTGCTTTCAACACGAGTGCCAGTGGAAAAAATTATTTATTGGCAGAAGGGATTTTATAAACATGTGATGACATTTTTCTTCATCTGATTTATGCTGAGACATCCCAGAGCTTAAGGGCAGAAGTAAACTAGGATGCACACATACATTTTTCTCTGCCAGCAGCGCCCGTATTTCACAGGGGCATGAATAAAGAGACATTTCTAGATAAGATGTGGAAAATTATTTCCTCTATGTGAAACAATTTAAAGCACTCCTTTTATGCTATGCTCCCAGCCTTCCTCATCATTTGATAGTGTTGTTAGCATTGTTTTACTGATGATTGAAAGAGAAGAGAAAAGCAAATTTTTAATTTTGCATTTCTTCTCTCCAGTAATACTTCGAGATACTGCTCTGGGTGAAAAGACAAAAGTGAGTGGGCTTTACTGGACAGCTTGCTGGTGGGCTCGCTTAGACTAGGCTCAGTTAGGTTAGGCAAGGCTGGGCGAGGAGCTGGGCTAATGGAGTGGAGATATTTGGGGTTATAAACTCCTTTCTCGGGAAGTGCAGTGTTGTTCCTGCTTCGTGCTACACACAGTGACGTCGTGGGGTGGAGGAAGAGGAAAGAGGAGGAGTGATCTCCTACCAAACAGCTGTTGCAGCTGCAGAGAGGAAAAGGGAGGAAGATCAGGAGCAGCAGCAGCAGCAACCTGGCCCCTGCAACAGGTAATACCCCTTCAGCACAAGTGACCTAGACTGCCCACATGCGAAAACGGGGGTGGGGGAGCAGGGTGGGATGTGCACACGTGAGACAAAAGTGCATCTTTTGTGCTGGTTCTCAGCAGCTTTCTTCTCCCCCAGCTATAGCACTTGCAGCTCGTCACAGGAGTGGGAGGGGGAAGGCGTAGAAGAAGTTCAGGCCGATATGACTTAAAAGGAAACTGTGTCAGCAGAGGGGCTTTTCTAGGAGACCTTTCCTGTAGGGAAAAAAAAAAACAAAACAAAAAAGAAAAAAAGGGAACCTCTCTTTCTGGTTTCAGCACAAGGGTTGCTTCATCACGTGTGCAGGCGAAGGCATCAGGGTGTAATAGCTGGGAAGGCAGGGAACTGCTCCCTTCACACAGGTTGGGTGGGTGGGTGGGACAACCCCCCCCGCCCCTGCCTCTGGCGAGGAAGCTGAGTGTGGCCTTCATCCCGGCACCTCGCAAGGGACACCCTGGCTGGGCCAAGGGCTGCCCTGACCTGGGTGCCTCCCCTCTGCTACCTGTTACCCCAGCTCAAGGGGAACGTGGCCCTGGCTACCCTTCTGCCGTGGAGGGCAGCCACCTCCATGCCCACCTCAGAGGATAGCTACCACAGAGACACACTTCACACTACAAGAATAAAATGCAATGTTGTACTTCTGTAATTTTTCTGCCTGTGGAAATACATCAGTCTTTCAAGCTGATCACCGGTAGAATCCCTACTGTTGAATAAAAGGGAAAAGAGGATGTTTGGGACCTTGCTGATGCTGCTGCGTCTGCTAGTTCTGAGTGGTCTTCTGTTTCATCTGGTTTCCTAGGTTTGGAGCCCAGAGAGGAAGTAGATAAAAAGTTTAAGCAAGGCTGATCCTGAGTACGATAAATGCCTCCCTAGCATTTTGGTGTATTGTGTATAACATCAGCCACAGTAGGTAACGTGGAACTGACAACTGAAACAACTGGGGGGGGGGGGCGGAAAGCCCAGCATTCGGGATCCCTCTGCTGCAAGAGCCACGTCTGTTTCTTCCTCCTGTCATCAGAGCAGGCAGAGTACTCAAATAAGGTGCAGTGCTCCCCCAGTCCTTCTAAGTGAAAGCAGCTTGAAAGTGCAAAAGCCCAACACATGCAAAGCAGTGGATACGGCAGCAAGTCCATTTCCCAAAGCAGGTGCCGAGGGTGGGGCGGGGGGGGCTAAGTGGGGTCCGTAAGGGACACGGGCAGGGCCAGGAGCTGAACCCCCCCTGACCTGGTGGGTTGTTAGCCAGGGTTGTGTCTGGCAAGGGTGCCGCAGAAGCAGGCTCCATGAGGTAAAGATGGGCTGCGACCTGCTGTGAGTCCAGGGAAGCAGGGAATGTCAGTAAAGCCCGTCTCTTCTGCTGGCGACCTTTCAAGTGGAAGCAGAGGGCTGGATTTTGTGTTGTGATACAAAAGAGTTAGGACAGTGAAATGGGTTATCCTCACTCTTCTTCCAGTTCTCTAGGTAGAGATCAGCCTTTGGATGAGAAAGACCTTAGATAACACTTATATTTCAGTTTCCTCTGATTACATGCAAATCACCTCTTGTTCTCTGTAGATTTCTTCACTTCTGTCAAAAGCTTCTCTTTGGTCTTAGGTACCTTTTGTGCAGGGATTAACACAGTGGGATGAAACCCCATTTTGAGATCAGAGTTTGTTCCTTCACAGTGGAGAGCATCACCAAGTGAGGCAGCTGTGCTGCTGGCTGCTCTAGGGCTGGGATCAGTCCTCCAGGTAACACCAGCACATCTCTACACCTCGTTGGGAATATGGGACCCTCCATAAATGCCAGCAATGTCTATACATTTCAGTAGTTGGCCGTACATTTTGAAGATTTTGAGTTCTAACATGCAACAGCTGCCATATTGCCGAAACACCAGTGTGAAGCTGCATTTACAAATGTCTTTGTGGTTACACCCTGTTTAGCCAGGATTAAGCAGCTTAAGAATTGTAAAGACAACAATTTTCTAGCCAGCCAATGGAGAAAGATTTCGGAAAATAAGCCCAAATCACTGAAAAACGAGTTCTGAGGCTGAGAAACAGATGTAGCAAACTAAACTTCAGAAGAAGAGAGAAACGACACGCTCAGCTTGCATCCCATGCAAAGCCCACACGGCAACCTCAGACCAAGGAGTCTGGTGGAGGTGCTGACTGCAGAGCCTCAATAATTTTATAACTGTTCCTGCAATTTTTTCTGCCCATTACGGTAAATCCTATCCGTCCACTAATAAGACTGTTTCTTAAATCAGAACCGTGTTCTTAATTTTTTGCCTTTTTGTAAGGTACAGCGTGCCTGCCATCTTTTTATCTTGCCACAAGGAAGTGTCATTCTATAATAAAGCAGGTGGGATTTAGGGTCAGTATCTATGCAGCTCACTGGACGTTAGTTGTGTCATACTTTTCCCAAAAGGATTGTTTGTGGAATACATTCCTTTGTCTGGGCCCTCATATGTCTTATTTTCATAGTATCAAAGGGCACTGATGTCTCTTAAATGGTGAATTATGCCAACAAATCTTTCTGTGCTTAGAGAAGTGATGATGTGAGTAGCACCCACCCTGTGTAACAGGGAGAGAGGAAGAAAGGCATTTTCTACGACCTCCTTAGGAAATACTAAGCTTTAAAACTTAGAAGACCAGTTTATCTAGATCAGAGATGTGTACTGTTATTTATGGTCTTGGTCCAAGGCTGGGAATGCCAAATAGGCATCTATCAGATATTTCTAAACATGGAAATTCACTGTGTTTGTGAACATACAGATACAGATGAAAAAATGTTTGATGATGGAGACACACCACATGAAGACGCTGGATTGAGAGGCACCTGAAAGCAATCTTAGTACTTTTTGGGGCAGGAAATTAATTGGTCAAACACAGGAGAGAAATTCTAGTACAAATTTAACAAATTAATTTCCCCAAAGGTAAACAGTTGTCTTCATAGATGGAGGGCAGGTAAGTTTCTCTCTCGCAGGACTAAATCAGAAGAAAATATGTTTATGAGAAAGGAAATAAAGCATCCCCAGAGTCTATGAAGTTTTGCAAAAAGTCAGACTACCTATGCAAGTTAGGTTAGAATAGCTGCAAAAAATTAGTCTGCTCTAAAAGTAGAAGATTCACTTTATTAAATGCAACTCGGAACACAGGCTGTGCAAGACGACAAAGACCCCAATTTAACATTTATCTGGAAAACCTTTAGAGCAAGTTGCTTAAAAAGGGGTAAGGCAGGCATCCTTCGGACTGCATCAAACAAAAGCAGATCGCAATGTAGCTTTCTTTTCCATTTCTTCACCTATGTTTTCATAAACACTTACAAATACACTGCCTGCTGAGACACGGCACAGCGTTCCCGTTGTGCTTCAAACTGGGTTGAGCGCGTTAGAGGCACAGCTTCTGGGCAGAACAGGAGAAACCTCACCCAGATGCAGAAATCCCACGGCTGGTGCCTGCAGAGCCCCAGGACCTCCGTGGGGCAGTGGTGGCCGCGGCCCCAGCAGTTTCTCAAGACTGGCCACTCCACCAGGGCAGAGCCACGCCAAGGGGCTTGGATCTGGCACCCAACGGAGTGTCCGTGTCTAGTCCCTTTTTCCTCTGGAGGCACAAATTTCAGTGGATGCCCACAGGCTGCCCTAAGCACTAGTGGAAACTCAGGTAACTGTTCTGGGCATGTCCTGTGCAGACCAAGAAGGGCAGCCTTTGGGCCATTAGGGAGAGCAGCATTCTGTGACCACCGACAGACAGTTTTCACCATTCTGTTTACACTTCAGCTGTTTTCCCTCGGTTTACTAATGTGCAATTTTTACAGCTCAAAAAGCTTGAATGTTGCAGTCAGTCAGTCATACAGATTGCTTTATTATTTTCACCTCCACAGCTTTACCATGAACACCTACCTCTTTGTGTATGACTTAATGCAATTCTGCGGACATTCCTGGATATTTACAAATATGATCATCAGGTTCATGTCATTTGGAAAAGGTAGGATCCCTTCTATATTCTCCTTAAACTTTTTAAGTGGCAGTGACAGACAGAAATGTCAAATTAGAGATAAAGTTAGGATTCTGAATAGGTGTACAACCAATACCAATTAGAAAAACATTGTTTCTTCTGTTAAAAAGGATGAACAAATTACTGGTACTTCTTCCTATATCACATTAGGAATGAAGTTTAGTTTTGCTAATGAGCTTTAATATTCAACAGCATACCAGACTAAGACATAGACCTAAGTGTGACCAGGTCCAGTCATTATAGTGAATATTAATCTTATTGATGCCACTAGGAGGGAATATATTTGTGGTTACTGCACATGGCTCTCTATCTTCAAAAACATTACAACACAATTCGCTTTCCATTGTGCCTGGGGTTAAGGCACAAGAGTGGAAAACTAGTGGCTGGAAATTTAAAATTGTTTGTCATGGCGAAGAGCCGTAGGCACACAATATACCAACTTTGTGCTCTGCTTGTTTCAGGAAGTATCATGGATTCAGATACAGGCAGGAACTCGACATCTCCTCATGTTTAGACATTCTTTGTACATTTCCTCATCTTTAGAAATAGCCTAAGGTAGTGTCCCTAAGCCAGCACATCCCGCAGAACGTTTGCATCAATTGTTGGTGATCTCTTCTCTTCTGAGCATCCTGCCTCTGTGTCAGAGCCACATGCAGAGCGTGTTGCCTCCTCCCCTCCCCCAAAGCTCTGCTTCTGCTACCCAAAAATTTGGTAGTGTGTCAACTTTATTTCTTGTCCTCTCCAGTGCCCACAGGGCAAGGGCAAACCCAGCAGTTTGTCCAAACTTTTACTGTATAACCACCCTCTAATTTCCCTTTTCTCTTTTTATGTAGATTCGTTGGCTGACACGTTTTACTCCATAGGGCTTGTAATGCGCCTTTGCCAGTTGTTATCTATATTGGAGACCCTACACATCCTCATTGGCATTGATAAAAGCCGTCTGTTCCCCAGGTTTTTGCAGGTAAGTCCATTTCTCAAGACCCTCTTCCACAACATACACTCTTCATCCATGGCTGGCTCTGGGGACAAATGCAGGCTGAACTACCCCCAATGCTCCACTTGCACTCTTCCTCGGGGAGCTCAGCCTGCTAATGATTTGCTAATGGCAGGAACTGAGACCTCAAAGCTGTGTTGGGAAAGAGCTGCTCTCTCAAATTTTTCTTTTTGAGTGGAACTGAATAGTTAGTGCCCCATGCCCAGCCCACAACAGCAGGGACCTTGACGGCAGGGGCCGAGGGAGCTGAGAAAAGGAGGCTGAGGGGAGACCTTATTGCTCTTTACAACTACCTGAAAGAAGGCTGTAGAGGGGCAGGGTTGGTCTCTTCTCCCAAGTCACAGGTGACAGGACAAGAGGAAATGGCCCCAAGTTGCACCAGGGGTGCTTCAAATTGGATATTAGGAAAAATTTTAACACTGAAAGTGTTATTAAACATTGAAATGGGCTGCCGAGGGAAGTGGTTGAGGCGCCATCCCTGGAGATATTTAAAAGACAGGTAGACATAGTGCTTAGAGACATGGTTTAGTCATAGTTTTTATCACAGTTAGGTTGATGGTTGGACTAGATGTTCTTAAAGGTCCCTTCCAACCTAGACAATTCTAGGATTCTGTGAGGTCCAGAGGACTGGCCATCTGCAGGAATGGGGCAGGCCCCACTTCTAGGCCTACCCTAAGTAGCTGAGGATACTACCTCCCCAGTCAACTTCTTTACAGCCAGAAGACAACATTTTAGAGCCTAAGTTTCAGTAGCTAATTCTTTTCTGTGCCTTTTCCTCACTGAAAAGCGCATATTTATTTTGTAAACAAGTACAAGACAAGATTTTGTGGGGTAGCGAGGGGATTGCAGTGAGAAAACCATCAGCACGTCATCTCCTGAAACAGGGTTTGCAGGTGGTCATGGACTGTGGAAGGAAAAGAATTGCATAAGAGAAATCAAGAATTCATGGTGGGAGAAGAAAGAAGAACTAATGGTGGGAGCAGAAAGAAGGGAGAATTGCCATATTCTTCTAAGGGTCTCCTGCTCTCTCAAACCCAGACATCGGCAAATTGCAGCAACACGGAGAGATTCTGACACTATTAAGGGGTTTACAGGGTGTATGTTCAGCTGTAGGCAGATAACCTGCCAGAAGATCACATGCTATAGCAGAAAATGAGTCTCTTTTTCTTTACCACACTCTTGTTTTCTCTTGGGAGCTGATCTCTGGTTTTGGTATTTTTCTTAATGCATTGGAAAAAGTAAAAATGTTGAGCTTACCTTCAAACCTTTCCAATCCTTAGTATTTGAATAATGGTGAAACTGGTCTTGCTCTCAGCAGTAAGAACATAGAAGACTAAGAGCAGTTAGTTATGTTTTTAGTTTTCTGGATAGCCCATTTTTGTCAAATGACATATTGCATGGGTGACGATGTTCCTCTTTTAAAATCTTCATTAGAAATTGATTGACTAATACAGATCTCTCTCATTTATGCTGCTCACTAAGTGTGACAGCAAATTTGTCAAAATGCAATTAACTGTTTTTTCCTACCTAAATCTACATGCTTTTACACTAATCTGGGGAGGGGGAAGTATCCTATCAAATATGTCCTGTAACAAATCTGACATCATTTCTTGGAGAGAAAAACAGCCTGCTAATGCCAATAGTCATTAAAGGAAAGCCTGTCCTGGCAGAGTTTACACATTCCCCAGCCCTGACATAGTCCATTCCTTTCCAACCAGGCCCTACAGAAGCAGAGATCAGGGAAGCCTCCACAAACACCACTCTGTGTTGCCTCTCAGCCTGGAAAAGAGAAGGCTCTGGGGAGACCTTATAGCAGCCTTCCAGTACCTGAAGGGGACCCACAGGAGAGATAGGGAAGGGCTCGTTATCAGGGAGTGGAGCGATAGGACAAGGGGCAATGGTTTTAAATTAAAGGGGATATTTAGATGAGATACTAGGAAGAAATTCTTTAGTGTGAGGGTGATGATGCCCAGAGAAGTTGTGGTTGCCCCATCCCTGGAAGTGTTCAAGGCTTGATAGGGCCTTGAGCAACCTGTCTAGTGGGAGGTGTCCCTGCCCATGGCAGGAGCGTTGGAACTCGATGATCTTGAAGGTCCCTTGCAATCCAAACCATTCTATGATTCTGTGAAAATACGCTAGATATGAAACAAATATTCTGAGCAAGAAAACTTTGATCTTTCTTGAGCAGTGCTCCAGGGCACTGAGTGGTGGGTCAGGGATACAGCACTGTGACTCCAAACATTTGTCTCACAACAAAGGTAGCGTTGGATCCTTACTTGGTCCTTCCCCCCTCACCACAAAGACAACTCTCTTGCCTTGCTGCTAGCATTACTCTCATGCTGTCCAAGCAAGGGATACAAGCTCTTTGGTGTAGACTCTGCTTTTGCTTGGGTTGCCCTGATTTTGCTGTGAGAGGGCAGGTTAAGCACTTTTGTGCCAACAGTACTGCCATGTGCCCTGCCACACTTTCAGGCCTGCCTCTTAGGAAAAAAAAGAATTAAAAACACCCATTTTCCACAATGAACTGTGGAAGGACAGTTACAGCTTACCTTATTGCACGTAGTCTGGTAAAGCTATGGTAAAGTCTGGTAAAGCACTGGTAAAGCTGCAAGAATTTGATAGGGGTTGCCCTGGTCTGCATTCCCACCACCTGTTCTGATTCTAGGATTAAACATATCCCTAGATGTATCCCTCAGGCCGTGCCCACACATGCATATCCACAGTGAAGTTCATCTCGTAGGTGGTCTCTAGGATGAGAGGAGATGTCTCTAGCAATGTCAGGGAAGCACAGGGGTGGAGGTAATGCCACCTTCAATAAAACAACCTGTGAAAGCATCCCTGAGGTGGCTGGTGGTTTTGTAGGCATTCTAGCAGAGAAAGGATTTGAGCAGAGTTTGGATGAAGGATTTCTGCCTAATATCCCATTTATCATGTTTCAGTAGCATTTACAATGAACCTTTTGAGATGAGATACACATTACAGATAATGGAAAAGCAAATTCAGAGGTGTTTTCTGGAAAAATCCATTCAGGATGGTCTCAGGACACCAGGCACCTGAGAAGAGTTAGGTAGGCTAAGGCTAAGTCACACCATGAAAGAAAGATGAGTCCTGTGTGGTAGATGGAGTGGACGAAGAGAAGACAAGGGAGGGTCACAAAGCTGGTGCAAAGGGATGTCTCTTGGGGCTTTTGCAGCTTCAATGATGAAGAGGAGGACAGGAGAACATCACATATCATTGCAGTTTTCAAAAAAGAGGATAATGAAATGTGGTAGTCTGGCCAGGGAGAGAATGGGAAAGGTGTAAGAAAAGACTGTAAGAAAAGTTCTTTAACCTGTGCAAACAGGATTGGATTTACCACACCAAAGGCAATGCAATACAGCTTTGTGATAAAATAATTAAACTTAATCTAAATATTTAGTAGCATTTTTCTTACTGTCAAAAAACATTCACTAAATTGAATTTCTATGTAAGAGATTCAGGTACCATGTATGAAACTGCACAATCACGATTATTAAAAAATGGAAGTGAATGTGCTGCCTGCTCCTGCCCTAACCTCAGCTAACCTAATTTTCTCTTTCGCTTACTTACCTCAAATGCCCAAGCTGCCTTGTGGAAATTTATGCCATTCTACAGAACTTATTGTGTCTTGTGACAGACCAGTGCTGGGAGAGGAAGGAAATTCCAGTTTGATCTTAACATAAAGAACAAGAAGGAATGAAAAATGAAACCATTGTATTTATGCTTTGTGAGGTGTCAGCACATACTTCCTTTTTATGAACATGAAAACATAAGACTTCGAGTTTTGCTTTTTTTTTTTTTTTTAACAAGATAGTAACAGAGAATATCGTATTTTCATTCATGCAAGGACAGATGACCCACAGAAGAAATGAGCTGTGGCTGAGCAGCAGCTCATGCTTTTTATATACATGTATATATGTATGTGTGATTACACGTGTATACACATGCGTACCTGCATATGTGTATATTGATAGACGTACATGATTCCATGTATACAGACGTGTGTATAGGGTCACCGTATCAACAGACATTTACTGGAATCTACTCCTCTTCAAGTAGCTCCCTGTCTTGTCACTTGCTGGAAATGTCCCCAGCCTCTGACTAACCCCTGCATCTGCCTTCCGTTCGTGGGGGTTAGCTAAAGGTAAGAGTGCTATGAAAGAAAAGAGCACAATGTCTGGAAGGGGGAATAAAGGCAAGCAGGCAGGCAACCTCCCAATTTACACAGAAAAGAGGTAGGTAGGGGGCCACTGTCTACCCTCATGAGGACATCACAACTGCCTTGAGAGCCAGGGCTCTGTCCTGCCCCACAGATGTGACCCAGAGCAAAGCCACCATCCAGAGCCAAAATCTAGAGCAAAAGAAAAGGTTTTCAGATCCAGCCTCTGGGGGCTGCTTCGTGCACCCTGTCGCTTGCTGGCTGAGTCTAACCAGAACAGAAGACCTACAGGGGACCTGCTTTGTGTCAGGTCCGGTTTCCTGCTCTTGCAGGGGCTTAACTCACCTTACACAGTCTCATTACTGACTCCCATTGTCTGCAACTAGTGAGGCCGAGTGCCTCCACTCCTCCCCTTCCCAAGCATGAATCCCCTGATGGAGGAAACCCGTTGAGCCCCAGCTCAGGTGATACTCACTGCCCCTCGTGCACCTGCTTGTGCCCAGGGGAGCAAAGGAAATGCACAGCCTCTTTCACTCACAGACCATAAGGTTAAATTTTGGGTCTCCATGGCCACTTTGTCTTGTTAGGCAGGGCTCATCCTTTTGAAATAGCTGGCTGCCTATGGCTTATGCTTTCACCTCACTGAAATGGAATCACCTCCTGATCACTAGACCCAGGCTATTTTCTGAGCCACCTCTTGAAGAGCAAGTGACAGTTTGGAAAATCTGCCAGCTTTCACATCTGAAAACATGCCCACCTTTTATGTTATCATGATAAAGCTTTGGTCTCTAGGTGAGACAGCTCCTCGAATTCTCTCTCATATTAACAATCTTGTGGAACTCTCTCTCCACATCCCAGGGCCGGTAACAAAGTGCCCACACCAGCAATGCTGCACTCCTTTGCCACTTTTCACCAAAATTATTTTAACTCAGGTTCTGTTTTATTTGTTCTCTCCAGCACACGTTCTCATTCAATGGTCACACAGCTTTCAGCTTAGTTTTGATTTCCCTCCTGCGATGGTTGCCCCACCATCAGCTTCTACTGCTGTTGTATCTGGTTTCAGATCCTGCATCAATACTCCCGGTTCCCCCATTTTCTTGCCAGGTTCCTCAGCATCAGCGTACAAACACAGGACTTAATACCTCTCACTCTCCCTTTCCTGGCCCGTCTCTGCAAAAGTCTGTCATCATCTGACCTTCTTAGAAACCAGTTCCGCTCTCAGGGACCAATGGGAGCAGCGGCACAAGGTGACAGTCAGGGCAGGGTGAGAGGCAGCAAAACCATTTTTTATCTGTTGTTGCCCCTCAGTGCTTTTCAAGATGAGGAACCAGATCCCTAAAGGATGGATGTGCTCTTTTTCTGTATGAAAAATTGCTCATGTAATTTTGTTAAATAGTGAAGTGACGGCTGCATTATCTGATAGATGTGGTTTGCAAAAAGAAGTCTGTACCCAAAATGTTCCACGCAGGAAACCATAAACATTATATATCGAAACTACCATGCAAAATTTCTGAGAGGACAACTTCTTATTTCATTTAAGGTAGGACTAAGAGGAAGGGGGAAACTGATGAAGAAGAACAATTGTGCTTATAAAAACCACTGTGTTAATTCATTGCCATTTAATGACTTCTCATTGACTTGAGATCTTAAGCCATAAAATCATTAAACCTAAGCTACCTTATGGAAGAGATCACAGCGGGTATAGGAAAACCCAGTGAAGCTATACTGGGTTATATACT
>JAOQGH010000019.1:36489922-36504683 GCA_025769975.1 Gallinago jamesoni | reverse complement strand
TTAAACCTAAGCTACCTTATGGAAGAGATCACAGCGGGTATAGGAAAACCCAGTGAAGCTATACTGGGTTATATACTATATTCATACCAACTGAATGATACATGTTTTCTCCTTCAACACTTTTAGAGAGAGAGTAAATCAGAGTTCTGGCAGTTTCACAAGCAACTGTTGGCAGCGCTGAATGTTACAGATATATGTATTTTACAGGGTAAAGCATGGATACCAATAGGAAACTTGTCCAAGAAAGCTGCAAAAAGACATGCTTGTTTTTAATTACTTGAGCTATAATATTGGTAAAGCATTTTTTTAAGCTGGAGACACTGCCTGTTGGATCTGCTTCTATAACTTTTCATTTGTGAAGGCATACCTTGTGGGTTAAGGTGGGATAAGGTTAAACCACTAGAAGAAATGTTACAAGTGAGAGAAGTCCTTGCTCCCACAACTTTTGCCAGCTCATCCACAGGTTTCCTGGGCTACAAACCTAAGTCATCCCCATGGGCACGTAAATCTCCACCCTCACCACAGCAGATCTGCGATGCTGCAGTTCCCGGCGCCAGAGCCCAGTGGGGCCTTGAACAAAAGCAGGGCAAGCAGGGAAACATTCACTGGAGCATCTGTGCAGAGCAAACCAGGTTCACCCGTGGCATCCTGTTTTGCCAAAATAACACAGAAATGAGAGCTACAGAAGGCACTACCTGAATTGACAATTCTCTTTCCTTTTTCAGATCACTGAGAGAATAGTTGTTTTATTTGTTGTGATCAACAGTCAGGAAGAAGTTCAAGGGAAATACATCGTGTGCGTTCTGTTTTTCCTTTGGAATTTGTTAGATGTGGTCAGGTAAGGAGTCAACGGCAAAACCACACGGGAAAAATGGGCCATTCCTGTGAGCGGGACCCCACCCCCACTGTGCTGCAGGTTCATTTAGTTATTCTGAAATTGGTAGAAAAGCATCTTATCCATTTTAAATAAAAGCTTGGACCTTATAAGCTACTTGCTGATTTTTACAAAAATCCACATAGTTGAAAGGCTGAGTGACTTACAGAAGTAAATTGTTGCATTAACATTTGTAGTTTAAAGGATTTGACCTCTTTAACAAAAACTTAGAAGGAAATCACAACTGCCTCCCAGGGAACAGCAATTTCCAAAACTAATTTATGATCCTGTTGCTTTAATATTTTTTTTTTTTAAACATCTCACTTTGATCCAAGACTGACAGCACAGTGAGGCAGCGATGGCCAAACTCTTACTAAGACATCTGCTGCAGAAACTGAGGATTTTGGTGTAGTAGGGCATATATCACACAGCAGGGACAGTATGCATGAGGCCAAATGAACAAGAATACAATTCAGGATTTTCATCTCCAAAACTTTGTATGGTGGAAGATTACCAGTACCTCCCTGTGGTAAATGTATAATAGTGAAAACTCCACATTACTGACTTTTGCATCAATATCTAAAGTCAGTAACATTTCTCAATATTAACTTACGCCTCTATGGGCCTCAGTTTGTAGACTTACAGCAGGGAAGACAGATGTATTTTAATGGACATAGCAACTTCTGTATGGGAGTAAAATGTTTTAATTTATCTTTTTTCATTCTGCTAAAACTGCTTTGAGGTCTGACTGGGGAATATAGTTTTAGTCAGCAAAGAAAATACATGTTATAGAAGATGCGAAAAAGGAAAGTGTCAGGCAGCATTGATAAGAGTGAGTTTGTCAGCTTCAGAGTATTTACCATGTGTTAATAAACTACTAGTTGTATTAATTATTCAGGTTATTGCTCCATCCCATTCCTTTTTGAAATCTGTAAAGCTAAAACAGTAGAACCCAATTTCAGATGAAAGGCTTCTGTGCAGCAGGAAAGAGCCCGAGTATAAACAATATTGGTGGTAAAGTCCTGTCAGTGCATCATTATTTTCTGTCACTGCTAAAAAACACAGTCCACCATCATAGCATATAATAACAGGGGACATTTAATAGCCAATATACTGTAGTTTATAGCACCAGATGACCAATTAAAATAATAACACATAGTGCAACTCATACATACAGATTTAGAATTCTTACCTGATTTATTTTACAGCATCTGTGCCATGTCCTAGCATATCAAAGGAGCGGTCGTGTCTAAAAGCGTACAGAAATCTATCCCATCCATTAACCAGCTAATCTTGAAGTATTACAAGTGCTTCCACATAGTTCTTCAGGGACATAAATAACTTGTGCATTACAGCGAATGATATACTGAGAGGAAATTCTGCAAGGTATTCTATATCTGATCTTTCCTGCTTATACCAAATAGCTGTTTCCTTTTTGTATTGGGTTGAGATTATGGCTTATTATTAATAATTATTTTGTCTCCATAATAAATTATAGCCTTATCAAACTCTTCTACAGCCCAGGAATGAGTCAAAAGAATTAATAAGAAGGGAATACAAGAAGTATCTTTAATGCTGGTTCCATCTGCCAGAAACTCTCCTGGCTATGAGAGGCTTAAAAATCCTTGTTTTCTTATCTCCAGCAAGACCATAGGGCAAAAAGCTATTCAGCTGACCAAAAATGCGATCAGACCTGTTTCTCCAGTGTTCAGAAAGCTGCTGTACCACTTTTAGGTCAAACTACATAGGCTTAGCTCACCTTTGGAGATTGGAGTCCCAGGTGTTCCGGCCTTCCAGTGAGTAACAGCCACGGTCAGAATAAAATGCTGCAATACATGGGAGTTTGGGTTTTTTTTGCACCAACTACCCCTTCTGAGGTCCAGGGGAGGGGCAGCTGTACTAAAGAAGATGAAGTACCTGTGATTACCTTGCTGTTTAGCCTCCTCCAGCAATGGTTTAGCTGGTTCAGCAGTCATAAATCAGCACTTTCTCAGAACCAAGCAATAGTCATGCCTGCCCCTCTCATCCCTATTTGACACCCATTTTCTCAAGGACCAGTATGAAATCATGATGGTTTCTGAAAGACCCTTGGTGCTGGAGGGCTGTATTGCTGTCCACCTGCTCCAGGCTAGCACCTCAGACAGCCCTTCTGAAACAACAAACCATATCCTTTCAGACACGGATCAGAGCCTGAACAAAACTGTTGCAGTATTGCCCTGAAGTCTCCTCAGATAGGCAGCTCTAAGCTCTTTGCAATTCCCTGTGATGTTTCAATAATATACCTTTATTTTAAAGACATGGTCATTCCCTCTGAGCTCATGTGCTGTTCTTCCTTCTGCAGGTACACTTTCAACATGTTGGCAAGAACAGGAATACACTACCTGCCACTGACATGGCTCAACTTCTCTCTATGCATCCCGCTCTATCCCCTTTCTGTTCTGGCTGAAGGTAAGGAGATGGGATAGGTATCGCTCGCTTCCTCGATCTTCTTCAATAAAATTTGATTAGCTCAACTGTCATTTGTGTTTAAGATATTTCTTTTTGTTTTGCCAAAGTAATCATAAATGTTCATGTACTCTCACATTAACCTGTATGTCCCCTTCTTCTTTTCTGTACTTTTTTCCTTAATAGGGGTTCTCAGTGGTTTGTATGTCTGGTTTGAGGGGTTCTTTTTGTTGTGGTTTTTTTTTTTTTTTTTTTTTTAACAGTATGGGAAAATGTTCATTTTTGTGGATAAAGCAGGAAAATGCCCCCACAAAAGACACATGGGTTCCCCCATTCCAGACTGGTCATATTAGACAGCAAGTCCCAAAGCTGCATTCTTCCCCACTGAGGCTGACTTCACTGTCTCCAGCGATACTTACCAGCTTACCATACTTACACCAGGCAATGTGCCCACAGAGATCATATTAAAAGCAGTGCAACTACAGGACTAAAAGAGCTTGTTAGTGAATAGGAGTTACTTGATAATTCCAGTATTGAGGTAGCAGTTAGTACCTACAGAACTGAACTCAAGGAGAAAACAAGGTGTGCATGTGCATATGAATGACATGGTAAATTAGCATGTAATACATGCCATGCCTAAAAGGTAACTGACTTTTAGAAGAAGCTTTTTGATGACCTTCAGCCTACTTTTGACTAAAGATTTACCATGTTATTTTACAGCATTTGCAATTTGTGTATCACTGCCTTATTTTGAATCCTTTGGCACATACTCCATCAAGCTACCATTTCCATTTGCCTTCTCAATCTACTTCCCCTACGTTTTGAAAATGTACCTGCTAGTGCTGTTTATAGGTAAGTGTCTCATCTTCCAGAAAGCTGGGTCTCAACACAACTGGAATGCCTATGGCAACAAAAATTCAAATCAGTGTTGCTCCTTTCACAAACTGTAATGTTCTGTGCCACAGCTCCCTGCAGACCACCGCAGGGAAGTTCATCACCAGCTGTTTTGACTTCTGATGTCTTTCAAATACAATTAATTGAATTTGGAAGAGACACTGTGGGTGTGAGGCAACAAAAATATAAAAATTGCTTCAATGATCCTGGCCTTACAGCTAAAGTTTATTTCTTTTTTTTTTTTTTTAAAAAAAGTAATTCCCCATTTGATCATTGTCTCCCATTGTCTGCAACCCTTCCTCACTCATTCCTTCTTGCTGGTTTGCAAAGTTGTATCTAAATTAAGACTTTCACAGCTTGATTTTCCAAAAGGATAAAAAAAGATTCCACCCCCAAACCTGCATGTAAATAGACCACTGCTTCTCAACTAAATATTTTTGAAAAATTCAGCTGTATTACAGTGAAGTCAGCTGTATTACAGTCAAGTCTTCCTTCTGTTATTGGCTTTAACACTAATTTGAAGGATCTCATCTTTGTGATGCAGTGTTCTCTTCATAACTTCATAGAAGGATCTGAGCAGGTTTCCAGATGAAGGCTCATACTGTCCCTTCTAGATGAACTGAAGACAGTTTGGACACTACTCCCTTGTTCTTATAGCATTTTGTGTTTTGATTCAGGTATGTGCTTTATCATCCAGAACCTCTTCTCTGAAAGGAAAGCACACCTAGGGAAAAGCAACATCAAAATGAAAAGAAGCTAAGTTCATATTTTGTTTGGAAATAAGAAATATATTTCCAGTGGGCTGCTGCGCATCATAGGTTAAAAAGAATTTAGACAATGATTTTTCAATGGAAAACTCCTGTTTGCAAGTACATTTTCTGGCTGTGTGGAATTTTCAGAAAAGGCAGATCTCTTCAACAAACCTCAAAAATGGAGCAGCTCAAAATAACTAGCTATTTTTTAAAGTTTTGACTTCAAATGGCAGGAGTTTTAAAAATGAATATATTTTGTCTAACATATATTATAGAAATCTCAAAAAAAAGTGAAGAGTGCCTCCACTCACAATCACACCAACAACACCTTGGTGTCAATTCTTGCCTCATTAGCAACAGATATTCTGTAATGACAATACCACTTTATCTATAAGATTATTTTATATTAGGCAGCATGTATGTGTCCTGTATATATAAATGCTAAATGGGCTAGAACTGGAATCTCTCCAGGAGAAGACGACGGTGCAGAAGCTGGAAACTTTGCAACCTATGAGATTCACATGCTGAGTAGCCCCAGCCATTCACAAAGGATCCCTCAAATTCTGGCCCAACCTTCACTTCTCCAAACAAGATTCCAGAAAGTGCAACTAAACCACAAAGGCAGGTAGTCTTCTACTACATATTCAAGGGGATATTTAAGGGTCAGAAGTTAAAACTTATGACCATGTGTCTGGCAGACACAAAGAATCAATTTAATCACAATGATTTTCTTCCATGCTTGAACAGCAGACAGACAAGCAAAAGAAGTGCGATGTCATTCCACAGTCAAGCCAAATACACTCTGTTCTCTCAAGGGTAGGGAATTTAAAGCCACGTGCAAAATTCTAGCCATTTTACTCACGTGTGTTGCTCCTCCTGCTTCTGTAGGACTATCTGTGAGAATGCAACTAGAAAAAAGCCTCTTCAAAAGGCTGGGAATGGAGAATAAGGACAGCAACCCAGTGGCCTGTAGAGGCCAAAATACACAAGTAACTGCCTAGAGGCCTGCCAGATGTTTCATCCATATTGATTATCACCTACATTTGAATTCGAGCAGGCGGGGGAGAAAAGTGCAGCTATTTTTCTGAGCTTGACTGAAAACTTGGCGAGGGAGGACAGAGAATAGTTGGAGAGAGGAAAGATGATAGTTGAAAGGAAGATAGTATTTCAAGGGAAAACAAACACTATCACAATAGGAAGAAGTGAACCTGGCCTCAATGAATTCAATTAAGAGAGGTCACCTACTATCATTTTTATTTATTTAATATATATGGCAGACTATACCTGCAGACTATTGTGACCACTGGAGTGTTTGCAAACCATAAGCAGCAAGGTCATATAAGCAATAGTATAGGGTCAACCCCGGTTTGTTTGGGTTTTTATTTGAAAGCACTGCAAAGAGGTAGGAATTTGGAACATTACAGAAACAGACTTTCATCTGACCCAAATTGATTCAACTGTGGACAACGTGAAGAAATGTATAGAGCAGCTGAATAGGATGGCAGCTTTGAAAAATAAGAGCTAGAAGAATACTTCACATCAAACCACTTTATAACACACTAAAGGTGAAACATGGACATTTTTCTCCCTGGAAATTCAATCTAACGTGTTTGTCATCAAACTGCCTGGAGTTAACATACCCTGCAGGAATAAACATGACATATGATAAAGTATTGGGTTTATGTGGCAAGGCTTTGGGCTACAGTCTTCTCCCATGCCAGACACAGCTGGTTCCAGCCAGCTCCGAAACAGAACCACCGCGGGACACTGCTAAGCCCAACAGCAAAGCTGATGGCACCTCTGGGAAAACATTTTAGAAAAGGTAAAAAATGCTATGCAGCAGCTGTGAGAGAGAAGAATATGAAAAATGTGAGAGAAACAGCTCTGCAGACACCAAATTCAGTGGGGAAGGAGAGAAGGAGGTACTCCAGACACTACAGCAGATTCCCCTGCAGCCCATGGAGAAAAGCACAGTGGAGCAGGTGTCGCTCTGCAGCTCCTGGAGGATGGCAGACAAGATATCCACAGTGCAGATATGGACGACTTATGCTGCAGCAGATGGATATGCCCTGAAGGAAGCCGCAGCCCACAAAGAGCCCACATGGGAGCAAGTTTCTGGCAGGAAAGGTGGCCCATATGGGACTTGCAACTGGAGCAGGCTCTTCCAGATGGACTGTACCCCATGGAAAGGTCCCAAGGTAAAGCAGTTCTTGAAGAGATGCAGTCTGTGAAAAGGAATCATGCTGGAGCAGTTCATGAAGGGCTGTATCCCATGGGAGAGACCCCATGCTGGAGCAGGGAAACAGTGTGAAGAGGAACAAGCAGCAGAGATGAAGGTTTATGAACTGCCTGCAACCCCCATTCCCTACTCACCCCACACCATTTGGGAAGGGAGGAAGCAGAAAGTCAGGAATGAAGTTGAGCCTAGGAAGAAGGGAGAGGTTGGGGGAAGGTTTTTTTTGTTCTGCCTTTCTATCTTACCACCCTAATCTATTGTTAATTGGCAATAAATTACTCTTTCCTAAGTTGAGTCTGTTTTTGTGACAGTAAATGGTAAATGATCTCCCTGTCTTTATCTTGACCCACGAGCTTTCTCATAATATTTTCTCCCTGTCCTGTTGTGGAGGAAGAGTGAGAGGAGAGAATGGGTATCTGGCAGCCAGCCAAGGTCAAACCTACCAGATATTCATATTAAGCCATGTTTATTGTTTCATTTAAAAAAAAAAAAAAGTAATATCAGGATGTGATACTCTCCCTTTGCATTGGTTGTTAGATCTGGCTAAGATGTTGGAGTAGGAAAAGGATTCTTTAAAATTCACTATGGGGAGGACCCCTGAACCCAAACTCTGCAGGGAAAAGGCATGAAGTTAATGACAGAAGACTTTGCCACCTCTTTCTGGTGCAGAGGTAACTTGGGGCAGGCAATTAGGAGATCTGGGAAATCAGCTTTCTGTGTATGACCACAGCAGGCCACTATCACATTAGCTTCAACTCAGCGTAGTTTCTGCAAAAGATCAGGATTGGGCAGGCAAAAAGGTGCTTAAAAAGTTGCCTGAGCCTTTCCACCTCTGGGAACTTAAATCTTTGTTCAAAATTTGTATCAGTCTTGAGATCCCAGCTTATCTGTATCTCCATTCAGATCAAAATATGGAATCAAAACAAGCATTGTTCTTATATATCTACATAAACACTTGCAAAATAAAGTACTGTATAAACAAGGGTGAAGGGATATCACTACGGAACTGATATATAATTGGTTAAACAACCTCTTTAGGAACCAAAGGGTATTTGACTACTACATTTGTCTGACATTTAAAAACATTAGTTTTAGCACGGCATATGTACTCTGAGACTGAATTCATAAATACGCATATGACACTCATACACTGTGAAGAAGTGCTAAAGATAGGAAAAAAAATAATTATCTCTTCAGTTTGTCCACAGAACAGCTATGCTGAAGTCACAAGAACTTGTCCTACCAGTATCTCCACCACCAACTTCCTTTGGTGCCTTCCCACACATCTAAAATGCAGTAGCAATTAACTTGCCTACCTCAGTCCTTGAAAGTCACTGTCTCCAGAGCAACACACTATTTTTAAAGAGATCACCTAGAAATAAAAATAATATACATTTTCCAGCACTAGCACAAAATGGGAGGAATAGTCTCTCCATCACAGGTTATGTGTATACTTGCAGGTACAGCAACCTGATCGGAATGGAACTACAGAGTGAAACGATTCACAATGAGAACTCAACAGTCAACTTACCTGCCTTCCATATGGTTTTACTCCAAACTAGGTCTAGTTCAGTCCTATGTGTGCTGAACATAGAACTGTAGAGTACACTGGAGTATTTCGAACAGAATATTTCAGTTGGGAGGGACCTACAATGATTATCTGGTCCAACTGCCTGACCAATTCAGGGCTGACCAAGTTAAAGCATGTTATTAAGGGCCTTATCCAAATGCCCCTTAAAAACTGACAGGCCTGGGGCATTGACCAACTCTCTAGGAGCCTGTTATAGTGTTTGACCACCCCCCGGTAAAGAAATGGCTCCATTATCCAATGCTGAATATAGCACTGACCTATTGGCCGGCTGGTTGTGCTGTGTTTGACACAGCCCAGGACACTGTTCCCCCTCTTGGCTGCCAGGGCACACTGCTGACTGTCATTGAGCTTAATGTCAACCAGCACCCCCAGATCCCTTTCTGCAGGGCTGCTCTCCAGCCACCCCTCTCCCAATTTAGACTTGTGTCCAAAGTTACTTCATCCCAGGTGCAGAACCTGGAATTTCTTCTTGTTTCATGCCATTAATTACTGACCTATCTAGATTCCTCTGCAAGGCCTTTTGTCCCTTGAGAGAGTCACCAGTACCTTCCAGGTTGGTATCATCAGCAAAGTTGCTGATGGTGCTCAAGTCCTGCATCCTGAGCAGTGATAAACATCCTGAACAGAAGGGGGCCTAGAACTGAGTCCTGAGGAACACTGCTAGTTGCTGGCCACCAGCCAGACGTAGCTCCGTTCACTGTAACCCTTTGAGCCCTGCCCTTCAGCCAGTTCTTCACCCAACACACCATGAACCTGCTCATCCCACATTCAGACAACTTGTCCAGAAGGATGCTGTGAGAGATGGTATCCAAAGCCTTATCCAGAAAACCTGTATCCACCACCTTCCCTTCTTTCACTACATGGGTGATCTTGTCATAGAAGGGTATCAGATTAGACAGGATTTTCCCTTTGTGAACCCATGTTGACTATGCCTGATGATTGCATTGTCCTTCAAATGCCTTTCAATAGCATCCAGTACAATCTTCTCCATATTTTTTCCCAGGTAATGAGATAAGAGTAACAGGCTGGTAGTCCCTGGGTCTTCCCTCATGTCTTTCTGGTAAATTAGAATAACATTGGCTAGTTTCCAGTCAGCAGAGACCCCTCCAAGTTCCCAAGACCTTTATCAAGGGGGGTCCTGCTATGACATCTGCTAGCTCCTTCAGTACTGTGTGATGAATCCCATCAGGCCCTATGGACTTAGAAAGATTCAGCTGATGCAACTGGCCATTTGCAATTTCAGTGTCCATAAACAAAAAATCACTGCTTTTACATGTCTTCCACCTCAGAGGATTGGGGAGCCTAAGGTCTATGAGTACATCCTGATTCCAGTAGGGATGGGGTTACTTTTCCCCAGGCTCTGGCAGGGACACAGCTATTCCATCCCCAGTCTATAGCCAGGAGCTGGCCAGGGGAGTGGGCTGGCAGTCACCGCTTGGGAGTGGGCGGAGGTGTCTGGGCTCCAGTGGGTGAGCGGTGGTGCTGTAATTGTGTTTGTACATTCCTCTATCAGTGTTGTTGCAGAGGAGGGTAAAGAGACAAGAACAGTTTTAAGTGGAAAGCAAACTTCACCTGTCCTGGAGCTGGAGACATAGCAGCCATTAGGATCTGCCTTATTTCAGTGATCTTGCTAAAGTTGTCGCAAAATTGACAAGCATACTACCCTTTTCAGAAACCCTACTCACATTATGTACCTTCAGTATGTTGTCACTACTGCACAAAAGGATTATGTTATCACTAACAAAGGTAATAAATTAAAATATCATGCTAATTCAGAAGTCTGTTACACCAAAACATACAACAGGCTACATCCAAATAAATTTTACAAGTTTATTTTTCCACCTGTTCCTACAAAATGTCCATGAGTTAAAGGAATATTTCACTCCCGTTTTCAAAGCTCCCAGGCATCACTTGAAACAACTCAATTGAAACAACTGGACATGTATTTGTCATTGAGATGTAGCACAGCTCAAACCATGCTAGGCAGTTTGTAAAAGAACAACCACCCATTAGTGAAAAACAAAATATAGTTTTCATCTTATGAATCTTTGGAAGGAGGTGAAAAGATTTTAAAAAAACCCTCCAATATATCCAAAACCATATATATCCAATCCATAGGAAACCTCTTTTGAATTGGTGGTTTTGATGCCCGAACGGTTAATAGTATACTTTCAAGTATGAACAGTTTTCTTCATTACATAAAATACAGCATGCAGCTACCACCCATAAGCTTTAGTCCACACTGCTTTCTTCTTGAACTCTGCAAGAGACCTCAAGGCCAGAAGTGTAGCTGTGAAGACAAGGACAAATTACATCAATTTGTGCAGTCCAGACTGGAAAGGACATGAGAGTATTCTCCCTACTCACTTTACTACCACAGGCATGCATTCGGTTCTTCTCTTATCAACTCTTTTCGTGACTTTTTCTCTTCCTGGCCTGACAGGTTCTGAAGCTACTTCTGCTGTTCACAAGGTATACTAGTCTCTACATCCCTCTGAAATCTGATATTGTACTATGCCTTTCATCTGCTTTACCACATCATACCACATCATCTGCTAATTACACTATCTTTTTGAAGTGACATGTAGGTCGCCCAACAATGCAGACAGTTTGAATTCAATAAGCAATGATGCAAGATGGGAGAGAGGAGGCACTGAGAAGGATGGAAGCACAAAGTACAACGTTTAAGCCCTCTGTGCAAGTCACTAATTGGAAATGTAATTCGCCAATTCCTCAATACAATTTGAATTTTTTTTTTTTTTTTTGATTCCTCAATTCAATTTACCTAAAACGTCATGTGTTTATTAGGCAAGATCCAGTAAACAACCCAGTCACATTCTAGTCATTCAGAAAGGACTTTCATGTTCTAGTACTTAAAAGCAAAAAAATAATGGAAAGCTCAAGGGAAACAATGACTCATGTCAATCAACGCATACAGAGAATATACTGTGCATATCAGAATCCTCTGATGTAGAGAGGAGATTCTCCAACAATCCTTAGCATTTTTTTCTGGTTGAGATTAGTAGACACAACAGGGGAATTTTGAAATTTGTCAGAGAGTGATTAAAGATTGCAGACTCTCAAAACAAGGCTAATTATCCTGGTTACGCAAAGAAATTCTAACTGAATTTCAAGAAGCCTTGTTTAGGTCCAACAAATCAGGTGATTTGAAAGAGGTGCATTGTGTTAGTGGAAAGAAGCACAGGTACACTTACTTGACTTGCACGTTTTTGTGGTGTCCTCTTAAAATGACTTGCACAGGTTGTATTAACAAACCTACATGTCTACATAAGCAGTGGGGTGTATGCTAGGGCCACAAGACATTACTGTAATTCAAAATACCATGTACTTCCCATTTTTCTTTTCAAACGTTTTTTCAGCCACTCTCATTCCTCTACCCTTTCCTGTCAGGCTGCTCTACTAGGCTGTCATGGTCTGTCTCCTATCCTTTCCCTATGACTCAGTGTTCAGTTGCACCTGAATAAATTGTTACGTGATTTCTGTTCCAGTATTGGAGGGTTTCCAAATAGTATGTTGCATTTTATTTTTAAGGGTAACTTTAAAAACAATTGACATGTATCCATCACTGAAATACACTTGTAGGACCAGATGTACCTTTAAGTCCTTTTGATCATCAGTGGTACAGTGTAAGTGTCAGCAAATGATACAGCGAATATAAGAAGGCGTTGCAGACAGGAATGTTAACTTACCTGTGATGGTTTCCTTAAAAGCAAAATATATCTTTCCTACATGTGTTAGTACTATAGATTCAACCTCTCTCCTTTTAACAAGTGGATTTTGATCTATACTGACAGTTATGAAAAAATAAGGACCCAATTAAAAATATCCTACCTTTCAGCAGGTCTGTGGAAAATTCTGATAATGCTTCCTTAGGACTTTCCATCATATTGATCAGCCAGTCAATGAACTAAAGATTGAAACAAAGGAAAATCTGAATTAAAAGAGCCTGTGTATCAGAACACCGTCAGTTCTTTCAAGTTTAACAGGCAACATCTGATTGCTGCTAAACTCATACTTATCTAATCAGAGACAGTGGCCAATCAAGCTTCTGCCCAGCTAGATCTGAAACTCCCTTTGTTCCTTCTCATTACCTCAGCAGGAATTACTTGTAACGAAGGTACAGTAAATAGTTTCCCTCCGTCTTGCCTAGTCATGCCTTTAACATATTAATACAATCCTTTCTTATCAGTCTCTTGTCCAAACATTTTACTGCAAATTCTTAAGAACTATTACTGCCTTTGTCCCTCTTCTGACCTCTCTCATTTTTTGTTGTTTTTCTGGCAGTGCAGGGTGCCTGGAGGTCAATCTTGTATTTCAAACTTAGAGGATGATTTTCAGGGCACGGTCTCAAATTCTTCCCTAAAGCCTAATTAAGCACTTGAATGTTAAACAGCCCACTCCTGCTTCCCTCCCAAATTCTGAATTCTTACCTCCATGTGCACAGGACCCAGTCCTTAACAGATTCAGATTTGCACAAAACAGCTAACTATTAATATATAGGTTTATAACAATATTTCCACGTCTCAACCACAAGCAATCTACAGTAAGCTTGCCAAATTAGGCTAAATTTTCCACACTAATTTTCAATTTATACTTGAAAATAAAACGACATACACTACAAACTGCATGCAAGAACTTTGATTGCCCTAAATTGCCACTGTGGTGATGTCCAACTGCAGAGGACCTGTCTTCAGTGTTTTAAAAGACTGACTTGCTACCAGCAGCTGCCAGCTCTCCTCTCCTCACTGTACTGACTCGTTTGACTCCCAACATTGGAATGTTTTTTGTTCTTTGGAACTCTCATTTTTCACTTGAGAAACTACAGTCTTTTGAGACAAGTAATTTCTGATTGCAAATAAAGAAAAACAAGATCATAAGTCAGATGCAATAGATATAGAGGAAATAGCTGCTCCACCTAAGACTTGAGCTGACTACTGAAAAAGAGGTGCTTTCTGAGTATTGGAAAATGCTTACCACTACGTGCAATTTTACCTTCTGTGTTTGTTCTTTCCATGGCTCTTTAGCCAGCAAAAGGGAAATGCTGCTTGGAAGAAGAGTGAGAATTTCTTGCACAACAAGCTTATCAGTGGGGTGCTTGCCAATGTGATCCTCAGATAATTCTGGTAATGTCATTTGGTGCTTCCATGGTGACCAGTTAGCACTGAGGCCAAGCAGTAATGGTGCACCATGGTCAGCCCAGGCCACCACAGAAACTGCAAACAGCCACAGGAAGAAATCTATGCACTAGAAAGAAAAAAGGCAAACATGCACTTTATTAAATAACACATAAAGGGGGGGAAAAAAACCCCAAACAATTAAAAAAACCCCAAATGAAAAATCCAGGTGTTGGCTTTCACTTCAAAACAATCACCTGAAAATTCAGGTAACATTCAAAATGCAAGAACTAAAGCATTCTTAATATTCTCTTACGCTTTGAAGGAGCTTAAGCCTTTCTCTAACTCCAATTCAAACTAGAATGACTACAGGAAAAAAAAGCAGAACAACACTCTTCTAAAATCATCCTTCAGTTTAAGACTGATCCACATTTCATTTAAAATAGGGAAATAACTTCTTTACAGCAAGCTGACTGTTGAAGAAGATTACAGGTGGTCATCATTGTGGTGCTAGAAATGGTTGGGAAATATTGCAGCAATGTAACGAACGCTTTTCTGACCTAAGCAGCAGTTATATTTTATGTCCTCAATCAGAAGATTTAAGCAGCTGAAAAGATGGAGTAATACTAGTTCCCTAAAACCGTCCAAGCCCTCTTAGAAACAGTAGCTGCACAAATTTGACCTGCTTAGACAGTTCTAGTGGTGAATTCAAATTTTTCCTTTAATTGTGCTAAATACAGTAAAATTGAAACAACTGTTTCACAGAATCACAGAATCTTAGTGGTTGGAAGGGACCTTTGAGATCATCGAGTCCAACCACATTAAAAAAAAACA
>JAOQGH010000019.1:36466624-36489822 GCA_025769975.1 Gallinago jamesoni | reverse complement strand
CTCTCTACAGTCTCCTTTCAGGTAGTTGTAGAGGGCAATGAGGTCTCCCCTCAGCCTCCTCTTCTCCAAACTAAACACGCCCAGTTCCTTCAGCCTCTCCTCAAAGGACTTGTTCTCCAGACCCCTCACCAGCTTGGTGGCTCTCCTCTGGACACGCTCCAGTACTTCAATGTCCTTTAGTTGCCTTTAGCTTCTATCATAATTTAAGTGTCATGGTATTTTGAAGTAAGCATTTTAAGTACATGTTCATTCACCAAAATTGAGAAGAACTTAGCTATGGAGATAAGATGACAATCTTCTAAAATATAAAAGCATGGGGAATAATACTTATTGCTGAGCAAGAACGTGGAATACATCAAAATCTCCTGAAAGTTGCAAATTATTTTCATAGCATGTACCTCTTTCAGATTGACATTTTGTAAGGATGTTGACTTGTATGCTAAACTTCTGATGTGGCCCATCAGGTCTAGCAGCCAGTCCATTCTTTTCAGCACTCCTAGAAGAACAAGAACACTGACTCTCATAAAACACTAGAATGCACCATTTTTCATTAAAAAGCAAGCACTGGGAATCACTGTAGCAACAAAGCACTGACTGAGGTAGAACAACGTTCACCACTGGGACGTTTGATTTGTGGTGCCACCAACAGAAGGCATACAGGCACTTAAATGGTACAAAAATTTTGCTTATAATGCAGGCAACACACTGAACACACAGAAAAAGAAAAGCTGAGCAAGAATTATTTCACATAATGGCAGGTGCCTTCAGGTCCCACTAACCCAGTCTGCATATATGGCTGCTACAGAATCCTAAAGCCTCCCTGAAGCTTTTGCCCCCATACTTCATCTAAGTCTAGCAGTGATGTCACTGTACACTGGGAAAGAATGTGGGGAGTCCTGTGGAAATCCTCCTACCGTGCAGAAAGGATCAGTAAAATACCATAAAAGCATGCAAATAAAATCAGCCCTTCCATCAGGGATGGAACATATTTCATTGATTCACATTCTGCTGTCCAAATTCTGTTCTACCCCCTACAAACTAATAACCATCTTCACTTTTGAGACCATGCACTTCATACGCTAGCATTTCCGTGTAGTCTTTACATGTGCCCTCTTATGTTGCCTCCTCTTTTAGCCAACGGAGCCTTGCTTCACTCACAACTCACTCCTGTTTGAAGTTCTTCAACTGCAGCTGGCAGTTAAGGCATCTAGCAAGATAATGCTTTGAAGCTGTTCTGTGAACACAAGCAGCCAAAGATCCTTCTGCCATGAAAAAGGGAAGACCCCATTTTTGCCTCGTCTGTTCTTGTTTTTTCCTCCTTTATCTTCCTGTGTGATTCTGCGATTCCTCTTGCAGCAGCTGCAGCACTTTATCAGACCCTTAGCTGAGCCAGCCTACCTCATTAACCCACCAGATAACCATCTGGTATGGTTATGAAGAGGCAGAAGGGCAATTTGTTTTCTGTGTTAACTCAGTGCGAGGAGCTCAGAAAAGCAAGCTGTCACCTTGGTTCAACCAGTCTCACAGGAACACAGCCCTAGCCACCATGTCACACAACGGCAAATAAGATACTAGATCTGAAGGTTAGCAGAGTCGAACTGGTTTCTGATATGCTATGTACATTTCTAACACTACCATACACTGAAAGTCTAAAAAGACTAGGAGATACAGATCTAGTCAAAATTCTGGTCTGCAAACCACCTGGCTGAGATAAATGATTTGTAGCGGATGTACAGAAACAAAGAATTGGAGAAAATGATACAAGTATTTGAAGAACAGAAAAATTCAGAAGATTGAGTCATTTCTAATATGGAGAAATTTTAAACACTTGGGTTAAACCACCTTAAAATTATTTTAAAAGAATCAGTGTAGATCCATTGGTATCTGTTGATTTTCTCATTGATTCTTGTTTAAGCCTGACCTTACCTGTGTTTTCATGGTTCACAATTCGAGTGTGATAGAAACTATGCGGGAGCATCCATAAAATATTTTCTTTCTGGTGATGTCCTGCCACAATATCAATCATAGCATTCAGGTTTACCAGAGGCAGTCTGCCTTGAGAAATTAAATACAGTTTCACAAATGTTGCCTTCTCTATATTGTTCTGCAAAAGCAATTAAAAAACATGTTAAATTAAAACATAGCTTTCTCATGGGAACAGTAGATGCTGCATTCCTCTTTACAGAAAAAAAGGAGAATTTCTTTGATTATGCAGCAGGCTCATTTTTCTTCAAGACAAATTATGAAAACAGAAGACTGTACATATTAATTTAATTTCACATGCTTCTAAACAGTCCAGCAAACTGAAAATCAGTATAGTTTAACTATTTTCATACTGCTTTAAATTTTACATTCCCCTTTAAACTGAAATGAGTCAGCTTGACAGTTCCGGAGACCCTAGTCTTCTTGCAAGACAGATTCACTGCAGTGACAAAAAGGGTTTTATTAAATGGCATTTTTCAGCGTGGAAATAAGAACTCAAACATATAAGGAAATGACAGTTCAGCTTCGGTAACATATTTAAATGCTTGATTCTCTACTGAATCTGCCAGTAAACAGAACAACATGGACTTAAGTCATGGATATTAGTTCATAACAATCTGATCTGAAACCATCAAGTCCTTCCACACAGGTCATTTCTTTAGCATTTCAGCTGTGAATAATTCCACTGCTAATTGATTCCACTGGTGAGCTAGAAGCTGAAAGCTTTTATATTCCATTGTAATCCTTAGCCATCCCATCCATCAGGAGACACTGAGCGTGAATGCAAATATAGCACATTAAGTCAAAAATTAAAAGTTGTTTAGTCAAAGCATTTTACGTTTTTAACAGATGCAAGGATCCCCCAGCTCAAGCACAGCTAATCACTGGGATGCATTGACAGTCTGTTTCAAATAGGTAGTTGTAATAACCAAAGAGGATTATTGTCTGTTGTTTGCATCATTGGCCTGGGATTCAGAAGATTGAGCACCATTGCTGCTCTGCTAAGAGAGTCCTGTAGTACTTGACCAAGTTACTAGACTTTCCAGTTCAAAGCTGCCAGGGGAAATTGCAGTTGCCTTGAGAAAGTTTTGGATATGAGTTCTTACCACTTGTGCTGCCTGCAAATTAGAGCTGGAACGCTCTTACTCGCATGGCAGATAAAACAATTGATGCACCCAATGAGCTAAAACACTCTGTGGACAAGAAAAACTGTAAGGCATGGTTGTTTCACATCATTTGGTGATAAAAGAACAGGAGTAAAACATCATTACCTGAGAGATCTGGACAATGCGATCAATCTCTGGATCTGCCATTTCTGAGATACATTTTGCTACATCGATATACATGTCCAGATCGCCTCTCTAGGAACAGAAAAGTAAATGCATATTTAGAGATACCCTTCTAGATTTCTTCTTCATTAAAACTGGTGAGTCCAAGGACTTCATTAATGATCGTGATGAATATCTAGATCATGATGAATATTTAATCTAGTGATTAGCCTTGTTTTATTTATTCTATTTTAGAAATTCAGTATTTGCTGGGGACTTGTGCTTAATTGCTGGGGACAATGTACTTAATAATTAGGAATAATGGTTTCTGAAAGCTTTCAAAGAATTTGGTTTTGGTTTTTTTTTTTAATGGAAAAAACGGTATTTTCTGTAGCTGCAGCTTCTTCAAATCACTGTGAGAAGCTGAATCCTCTGTGGGGAAAAAAAAAAGACCCTTCTGATGGTTCTCTGCTTCTGTTTCAATAATACTTATTTCAGTACTAATACTGTATTTTTCCATTACTAAATCATTTGTGAGGAAAAAGTGTAAATTAAATTGGTCTCACAACGTAGTCATATACTAAAGAATATCTGAAAGGAACTTAAATTGAAATTATGCAGGCATCTTAACTATTAACACTAAAAATTTTACATCTATTTCATGTTTCAAATGGGATGGATCAGTGCAAAAAGATGGGACTTACCATCGGTAAAAATATCCATTTGGTAAAACGTTCACATACCTCATATTTAATTCCTTACCTGAAGCTCATTTGGTAGAAGCTCAAATATTTTCTCCACAGCCTGGCACAGAATGCTCCAGCAGTACTGGGCAGGGTTTGGTAGTTTCATTGCCTGCATGAGCCCCTGTAAAATACACTGGTAGATTTCTGGGGTTTTTGTGCAGTTCTTCACATCCAACTGTTGTATCAGAAACACTTCTGTAAAAGACTGTAGTTTGTCTTCTGCAACATGTTTCATCCATAGAGGCAGGGATGTGAAAAGGTATTTCTGGGTTTTCATCTGCAAAACAAAAACTTGTGCTTAGTTTCAGATTCTAGCTTTTCACTGACCTCCAACTATTGTTATAAAGGATAAAAAAAACCCTAACCTATGGCTCAAACACCACTTTCAAAAGCACTCAAAATCAAAAATACTTCTCAACTCTTCTTCCCTTTTTGGATGAAGTGCTTGAACCAAAACAGTTCAAACATGTCAATACTCTATTTCTCCTAAAAACTGAGGAACTTTCTTTCAATGAACCCTAGATATCACATCTCTGACAGGACAATTATGATTTCCCTTTATGGTGCCCACTGCATTCCTATATACAGCATGCAGACTGACTAGACAGCCAAGGACAGAAATATGGTAGTCCTAGCACCATTAATATTGCTAGCTAGTGAGTAAGAATGAATAATTACCTTGAAGGAATCCAAAGCTAACACACTTTGTGGCTGAGCTCATTTTGTGACCCCAAATTTCCACTGCAGTGAGAAACTGGTCCTTGGAAATAAAATTTTCCTTTTTTTGGTACCTTACCTATTATGTATCTTAAAATTGTGAAGTGTTTGTATATGTCTGAAGACTAATGAATTGAAAATTACAAGATAAAAATATTCCTTAAAGAGTTGGAAAAGGTCACAGAAATCCACAATGGCTTCTCTGACAATTGTCGTGAACCTGCTCCTCAACTTGTTTAAACTGAGAACTGCGCAGTCAAGTGCTCAGGGGGATTCATGGAGTTTTACACGTTGGATCATGGAATCCATGTTGTACCTCTGCAAGAAGAGCTGCACTGTAGGAGAGGATAAGCCCAGATTTGATTACACTATAGGTTGGTCTGTTGACTATCTACAGAATTAAGGCAAGATTTTCAAGAAGCAACACATTTTATTAGACCAAGAGACATGTCTGGAAGAAACAGGCCAGCTTTTGGACAGATATGTGGGACTTTTTTTCTAATACTATTGGCTGGTATAACAAGAGAATTTTTCTCCATACGTGCGATACCTTCTTACATCTCTAGGTCATGCTATAGCATGAAACAAGAGAGAAGAAAACGGTCTTAAGCAATTTAAGTAAAACCAATGTAGCTGATATTAAGTTTGCCTTAAATTTCAAGGCCCCAGAATAGCCATCCTCTCACAGTTAGTATTTGCTGAATGGTATTTCTGCAGAATTTCGAACCTAGTGCAGTCATTTTTCTGGTAAGATATTCTAAACATCATCACTGAGGAATCTTAGGAAAGAGGTATTGAGGTATATGTATGTATGACATACATACACTGAGACTGTAGACAAGTGGAGGTGCCACCCACATTCCCAAAAGCATTGCTGCATTTTGAGACGACTGGGCTTGTGTCACAGCCAGTTGAAGGCAGAGATGTTTTACTTCATCACCTAAAGCAGAAAAAAATAAACAGAAACTATGAAGAAATGAATTTTACTTTAAATTTTTTCTCAACTCATAAAATAAAGGAGGAATATTGTTTTACTAGAACACTTAATTAAAATTTGCTTTTCTGGAGGTGCTGCTTAAAGCTCTTAACACATATGTGTTAGAAGTCTCCTCTTCTCATTCATGCACATTCAGCAAGAAATCTCAGGATTTGTCCAAGTTCATTTCAATCCACTCAGGAATAAAAATGTGGGAATGGTAAGAAAAGTAAGAAAAAACTCCTTGCCAAATAAAGAAAAGATTTAATCTACAGAAGGAGAAATGAAACACTATTCCTTCCTGCTAAATGTAGGCATAATTAGCATTTGTTCACATGTTTCTATTCTTCCATGTAGCCATGTTCATATAATATATCACAAAACAGAAGTCAGTCACTGCTACTGCTGCGGGTGCTTGATTTCAGCATTCTACATGTTAACATATGGGAAGACCGTACCCTGCATAGAGTTTATAATCATTATGGAATCCTTATTGGTTTCTCTTTAAAGTCCCTTTAATGACTGGTACAGCCTATTTCTTAATAGAATAACTAGTCATAAATATGTTGAAAAGGTACTTTAAGCAATGGCATGGCTTCTGTCTAGCTCATGATTGCTACAGCAACACAAGGACAAAGTATTATACTAGCATTTGACCCATTAGACAGAAGATACATTACTGTTAAATGTCAGCATAAAATTTAAATAGGTGCTTTGCAAGTTAACATGTTCTTTCAGTAACATAAGTGGCAATCTATATAGCATGACTTTTATAAAGTTCACTAATGGTGCATGAACAAAGCAACAATTTAAGAGTCTAATATCAGGCTCTTCAACATAAAACATCTTATATGAGAAGTCATTTGTAGAACTTGTAAAAGGTGAAGTTGTACCAAGAGACTCTGGTACCCAATTCAAAAATTATCTCTCACTAGCTTGGACTGCTAAAACACAGATTATGATTTGCCTATGACTGTTCACTTCAGAGCATTACTGAATGACAAACAGGTACTACTTCAATCATGTAATTTGGTTTCTGCTCAGCAACAACTGTAATAAACCTTGTAAGATGGGAAAGCAGTCTGTTGTCTTCAATGTATTTAAAGATGAATACATCTTCACAGCAGAATTTATGGAACATTTAGGGTTCATAGTCATGAATTCTCAGACATGAATAAGTGACCTACAGGATCTGAGAGAATTTAGTTTCATAAAAATATTAATGCTATAGCTGTTACACAAAAAGCGTATTAGTGCCACATTTCCATTAAATTATAATAGAACTGTTCTACATTACGCTTTGTAGCACAACATGAATACTGCTCATCAGCACACGGCAAGATCTATTTCTGCATGTACATGTAATCTAGAGAGGAGTATGCAACTTCCACAACATTAAAGATGGACAGTCAAGAGAAATTATGTACAAAAGTGTAGGCTATGACACTGTCTGAAGTCAATAAAAACATAGCCACAAAACCAATGTACTATTTCTTCTGGAATTCCCCTGATTTACAAAAGTAAGACTCCTAAGTGAAAAACAGGAATAAAAAAATCCCCCACACATTTAACAAGTTTCAGCTATTTATAAGGTTGCATACAAATTTGCATCAGCATGGACTGTAGAGCTCAGTAGAGGAAATTCTTTCACTTATTCTTACAAAAGACTTTAAAATCAATTGCAAGAATACCAATTAAAACAGAAGTTGCAGCTCAAGCATAAGCAAAAATGCTTAACATACAGCCAAATCTTTCTGTATGTAGCAAGTAGTCATTCCTCATAGGACAGTGCAATGACTTCTATTGCTTATACAAACACTCTGCTTAAGTAAAATAAACACAGAAAGAAAAAAGAACAACCTTCCATAATCTGGACTCTATAGGACATCTATTTAAACACAACAGCACTTGCCCAACCCAGTTGTAAAAGAATCTGCAAGGCCAGTAATAACAGTTACATAAATCAGGAGAAACAGAACTCAGTGGAACCAAACGCAGGAATAAGGAACTTTGCATAGCAGTATGCTGTTTGTTGATTGTTTTGGTTTTGTGTTTTTTTTTAAGGAAATGAGTTTTAAACTGAGACAATTACATGAACCAAAACAGGCACCAACAGATGTTCTGAGTAGAAAAATATTATACAAGCTGTCCAACACAGTACTTCAGGATCAAGGCTACTCTCCAGCATGAAGAAAAAACACTGTTAGAAGCGCTGACAAAATCAGGATCATGATGGAAAAAGGGATACGCTTTCCTCTGTCCACAGTGTAATTTAGGAGAAAGTGTATTTCAGACTAGTGATAGCTAGATGAACTACAGAGCAGTTCAAACTTTTGATAAAGCTGCCTGCAGCCTCTGGAACAAGCATTTAGTGGGTATCAAAAATAAGATACAATTAGTTGAGTCTCATAATGGGCTTTTCTTACTGTACATAATTCAAATGAAAAATTTGGTCCAATTTCACCAGTGTTTTAGGGAACTTCCAAACTTCTCAGCTCTGGTCTTCTCTAGTCTTTTCTTGAGTTAAAACAAACTGTCCACACAGTGTTCACAAATGTATAGTTGCAAATGTTAAAAAGTTGGTCTTGAAAACACAGTAAACACTTCAGTCCCTGCAATAACTTCAAGCCCTGAAGCAGGCTCTGAAGTTTGTGAAAGTTGTGTTAGTAAAGAAGTCGTGACAAGTAGTCGTTAATAGAATACCATTAATCTTACCAAAGTTTAGCCTCATCAAAGGAGAAAGAATGGATGCCCAGTTTACAGGTGGATACTGATGGCTTTCTCCAACTAATGCAATGGGTGCCAGTGCTACTTTCACCAGCTCAGCTGGGACAGATTCAGGGCCTACAACAGAAGATTCAATCACCGTCTGAAATTTATACACAGACATTTGGCTAAATAGCTCACGAAAAAAATGTGAATACTGCAGTGAAGAGTGCACACAATCTGCAGTGAAATGCTAAAAAGTATTATAAAATTACTATTTCTTTTTTATCTAAGAATTACCTATCTTTTGTTTGTAATAAGCAGTTGTATTTTTAACATTAATGTCCTATCAAAAAAGGCTATTTTAGAATAATAATAGAATAAATAGAAAATGTCTGGGTTTTTTCCCCTTGAACCAATATATGAGTTAATTACAGATACTCCTCATTTAGTAGGGTAGTGGCTTTGCATTTGTTATTAGGAGAACAGCCAAGCTTTCTGAGACTGCTTTCCCTCCCCACCCTGGACAGGTGCTGACTTTAGCTACATACTGTGTTACTTAAACACAGAGAGTTAGTGAAAGTCCTCCAGGAGGCAAAGCATGGAAAATTTTTACCTCCATTGAAAGCAAAGCCTGGTTCATAGGACAGCAGTGAGTTTGCTTAGGTCCACACAGAAATAATCTCCTCTGTTTTAAGTCCCTTAAGGCTGTACTCCAAGATGGTATCTCTCTTTTACTAGCACTCCTCATGTAGTAGCATATTTTCTTCAGATTCCTTTGCATTTATCACACATAGCAGTAACCTCTTTGAACACCACTCTGTTACAGACACTCTTAACCTAAGATGACTGAAATAAGGGGCAGTGGAAAATTTGCCTGATGATGGATTATGCCTGAGGTTGCATGCTAACACTTGAAGTGATTTGACTTTCATTCCCTCAGGGAAGATACTTCATCTCACAGACACAGAGGGAGGGAGAAAGGTTTTTATTAAAAGTAAAAAAAATTCAGTGGAGAAAACTAATGGCCTAACTACACAATTATACTTTAGTTTTTCAAGTGTTATTAAATTTTTTGTTTAGAGATTAAATATGCCACATTAGTGAAGTTCAAATTAGTATTTAAAAAAATTCTCTAAGTAAATAAAAGTACGTTATTAAGATCACCTTTAATAATCGTAACAAGTTTCCCAGAGGACTACTGTAGTTTGATGCCTCCTTACCTTTCTTTCCACCTTCAATGGCAAAGTCAATAGCTGCCCTGATAAAGCTGTTTTCAGGCAAATAGCTAAAATCTGGCGGAACTGTGAAGACAAAAAGACTGTTTACTAAAACGTGTCAGCAGCAATTACATCTTCCAGCTCTCCCATAAATTCAAAGGCCAAACCGAGATATGTTTGAGCTAACTAAATCTGTGTGTGACTAAAAGCATTTAGACCACAAGATTACTGATGCATTACTTTCCACGTTTAAGGCAAGCTAAACATTCATGTTGGTGAGAGGTGCTAAATCTGAAAAAACAAATTAATTGACCAAGTGAAAAGCTAGCAACAAGAACTTCCTTAAAACCTATCAGCTAATGAGAGCCAGGCTCTCTCAAAGGGAGAGTTTCAGACACTTACTTAGTAAATTTAATACAAGAGACATTCCATATCTATTTCACGTATCTATTCTAATTAATATCAGAAGTATTGGCCAAGATTACACAAAATTAGAAACTCCCATAATTTTTTTTTTCTGTGATGAGGACATTTATCTACACTTCCTATTATTGGTTCCTGAAATGAACAGCTTCCATTATATTAGCTCCTTCCTATAACTGGTTTTTCATCCGGGATGTAACCTTGCCTATATTTTTACCAACGGATGTTGAAACAACAGCAGAAGGTAATGATTTATTAACAGAATATGAATTTTCATGCTAGCTGCTATGCTGAAATGACATAGAACATTTACTTCAGCTAACTACAGAAGATCTCTTCTAGAAGAATACTTTTTAAAAGTCAGCTTTCTCTTCTTATGGATCAGTTTTTAAGTGCTGTTTTTTTTATACAGTGGGAAGTCCTAAAACAAAGAGTAGACAAATCAGTTCTAAGGGCATAGACTGGATAAAGCAGATGTCAAACACATTCGCTACATGTGTCTTTGCATAAACATCTTTACAGTTTATTCTATAAAAGAATAAAGACAGAACCAATATATGTTTGACCAGAACAACTTAATCTTACTTGATTACTGCACGTAAAAGCTAACGGAGGGGATCCTATTCAGCACATGAATTCTTGCTTCGTGTTCCAACATTTAGGTCTGGCACACAAGACCATGGGGTCTCCAACTCAAAGACTGTTATGTCATTTAACAGGACTGTCTAGCCTGTATTGTCTAAGGTGTCCCTTGCTGCCTTTTTAGCTTGGTGCTACTTCTATATGTTCTCTAAGCAGCAATAATAAAGCATCTTACCAGATGCCCTGTTCTGGGTAGAAGACAAACAGGACATATGAAGGCATCCCAAAAGCGCGGCTGCATTTGTCTGAAGGCCAATCTGCCCTGAAAAACTGATTATCTGTTAAGACAATAAATCACCAGGTTAGACACATTTCCTTACTTTGCATCATTCAAGAAACATAGACATTAGCAGTTTCTTTAAACAGATTTGGCCTGTTGGTGCAAAAGCAGGAAACAGAGGCTACCTTCTTACCTGTGTAAGGGTTCTGATGACTTCATTCAGCTTACTTTGAAACTGGGAGGACTGAATGCTCTCAGATTTCAGCTGCCAAAGAAAAATAAAAATATATGATACGTATTTTACAATGGAAAAAAGAAACAACAGAACAGAGAACAGGTACTGGAAAGACAGATTAGAGTTACACAAATGCCTTTTTGCGTGGAGGAGAAAAGGAGAAAGCCTATGTGGCTGTAAACTTTTCCCCAGTGGCACTGCACATGGGGAATATGATGGGAAAAATGGAACAGGCCCCTTTTGCACATCACAATTCTATCCTGCTTGGTTCACACCCAACATGTGCCACTATTGCATAAACGGGATGCTCTGGTATATAACCGCTGCTGTAAGGATGCAGAGGATGTAATTCCTTCTTGTTTTCTAGCCAAACTTATAGAAGAGATAAAAGTACTATCTGCTTGCATGTTCTTACCTGTATTATGGCTCCTTCAGAGCCCACCAGTGCAACCAGCCCAGTGACAGCAGCCAGACGCTGCATTGTTGGAGAACCCTGGAAACATAAATTCAGGATCGATGCAGTCAAACAACACAGGACAAAACCCTTGTTTCTTCCAACTTGGAAACCATGACTGCTACCACTTGTACGCCTCTTATCCCAGAAACCTTTTCAGAACAGACTCCAGTATTCTGGATAATTATTCACCCCTCTCTTGCTGAATATGGAACTTTCCTCCTCTCCCCACCATCTGAAATCTTCACGCATTTCTCCCTGACAAATCACATTTTTCTAGCAGTCTGTAGCCCACAAAATATGCCATTGCCATTCAACTCTGAAACACTGTTTCTCTACTGACACTTACCTTCCGCTGCAATCTTAATATGTAAGTTTAGAGTTTGATTTCAAACACACAATTTTTGTAACAATGCGATAAATTATTATAACAACTGAAGCACTATAATCACCATTCTTAGTGTAATTTTGATAAGAAGCACCTAATTTCACAATCCATCTTCATTTAATAACCTAGATTTTATCCTTTGATATTGTTCCAAATTAGTAAAGATGTCCAAATTAAGATCTCATTGAGATAAGCATTTCCCATTAATGATCCAAGCAGAGGAGAAAGTTTCTTCTTCCTTTAGCAAACAGCCCAAAAGTATATTTTTGCTTCCAAATATCAAACAAACAGCATGTTCAGATAGTCCTAACTTTTCCTAGCTTCACTCCTGTAGAAGCAAGGAACTATGTCCCTCCTGTTAATTTAAAATCACACCCACCCTCACCCAGAAAAAAAGAAAAAAGAACCCAAACAAACAAAAACCAAACCAGGATATGAATTCAGACTCCTTTACCTCTGCAAGCACAATTTTTATCCAGGCTGGCATTAGTCTGTTACTCAGCTCTTCAGCTCTTCCATGACCACAAGCTGACAAACCATGTACTATTGCACCTAGAGCTAAAGCAAAACTGTAAGTCTGCAAGGTGAAAAAAACACATTAAAAAACATATATTCCAAAGGATTCTATGTACTTGTAAACATTTATTGTTGAAATATTACTAAAATATTTATTATTTCCCAATAATTAGAAGAAATGTCTTTGTCTTAGATACTGGATCCTTTCTTATTTCAAGTATTCTATTTCAAATTACATAGGATTTTCTGACATTAAATGCTGATCTTTAGCACACAGATTACTCTGAAGCCTTTATGTTAAAATAGACTTTCTGATATAAAGATAAAAAGCTGTAGCAAAGGTAGTTCATTTTGACTTGACTCATTTTCCAGATAAACATTATAAATAGTTAATTAGTGTAATAGCAGGCTTTGATTCAAAATGGTTGCTTTGCCCCTCCACCTACCCACCCCTGGCCCCCCTGCTTCTTTTTTATGGCAAGCATTTAACAAAAAAGAACATGCACTGAAATATGGGGATCACTGTTGGCATTTTTAGAGAGTAACACTAGGGATGTAACAGACACATGGAGGAAGCTGTGGTTATGATTATGATGCACTGTCTGGTGGCTAAGGGGATGCAAAAATTCAGAAGAGCACAGTATAAGTATTTTCCTACTAAGAAAAAGAATCTGAAGAAACATGTTAGAAGAGACAAAAATTGGCAGAATGCACAGACTAAAGACATGAAGAACTCAAAAGAACCACTTTCCCATCTAAATGCAATCAAATGTATAAAATCTGTTTTTATTTCAGTCTGGCAATTGTTATACACCTGTAGACAATGAATCAATGGATCAAGTGGTAGTCCTGGTAATTGCATGGTATGTGCAACTTGCTCAATGGTAGTAAATGCTGAAAGTTGATCAATATAATTTTCTTGAAGTTACGGTCTGGGTAAAGCAGTATTCAATATTAATTAGCTAAGAGAAAAACAGAACTGAAGCAAAGACCAAACACTGAATTATGACCTGCTGATTATTTTCCACTAAGGTCCGTAGCTTGTTCATGGCCTCCTCAGCCTCAGCTGCTTCTATGATTCCAACACTGAAAGCAGAGACACAGGAACAGGCCACAGAATAGGCAAGTACCTGAAAAAAAATGTATTTAATTCTGTGAACCAGTGTCTCATCAAGTTCACTGTAGCAATTTGCACATGGAGTGAAGTGCCAGCATGATAAAACACCATGACATTTTCTATTTATACTTTCAGATGTTTATTCCTCTCTGAAAGATTCTTCATTGACACTAACATTGCCAAGATATGTCCAGTGAAGGTTTGTCATCGTTCATGTACTAAATCCATAATCTTGAGGTAAAACATGAGAAGCAAAAATGGCGAAATTGGAGGAGTTTACAACAGAAAACAAGAATCAAATAAGCAGGTGTTTTGAACCAAAACAGTAATGCTGTACCTGATGTATGTAAGCCTGCAGCAGCTGAACAGCTGAGTTGCATAATCCTGTTTTTTCTAAACAAGTTAGCAGAAATTAGTAGCATTAGTCTCTTTCCCCTCTTGGTACTGCTCTGAGAGGTCTTTATTAAAGGTCTTCTATGGAGTTTAAATGTTTTTTTGGCACTATGTATGTATGTATGTGGGATTAGGCTTTTGCAGTTTATGATTCAGTTTAAATCACAGAATGGCAGATGTTGGAAGGGACCTTTTGAGATCATCTAGTCCAATTCCCCTGCCAAAGCAAGTTCACCCAGAGCAGGCTGGACAGGAACACATCCAGTTTTTTTAATATCTGTGGAGAAAACTTCCCATTCTTTCTGGAAATGCATGGTCAAACTTAGCAGAGCTCAGTTTAAGCGTTCAAAACACAGTTAAAAAGAGAACATGAAATGGGGACGAAGCACCATTCACAAATGCAAGATACTTAGTGACAACAGCTTTCAAAGAAGGAAACAGGAAGCATATTGAAGGAGGAAGTATTAGCCTTAAGGTTCTCCAAGAGCAACTTGCTGCCTACTTTTTAGTAGACAACTGTATGTAAGAGACACCTGTATCCACAGTTACCCAGGACCCGACTTTCAACAATTTAAATGGAGATTAAGGAATTAAAGAAGCACTTTAAAGAATTATGTCTGTTATCTTTTCAGTTGGTTTCTTAATGTTTGTGCAGCATTAAAGGTTATTCTATTATTATTGGATTTTTGGTAGGTATAAAACCATATATGGTGAGAGAAATAACAGAAATCAAGCATTCCAGTACTACAGATACAAAGCTTCAGTAAAAAGTCTACTGTTTCTAAAGAGAGGCAACAAAGTAACAGGAAGATTTGAAATATGTGATAAAATAGGTCATACCTCCTGGACCGATCTGCTTTGGTCTTCATTGCTGTCCAGGTATTTGCAGAGCTTTCGCAATGAAGCGGAAACATGCACTCGCGATTCTGTTTGGCTACTGTGACTCATAAGTGAAAGAACAAGTCCTACTCCCAAAACACATCCAGTGCTTAAAGACAAAAAAAAAAGAAAGGATTAAATATGCTTTGGCTGCTCTGACCTCTCTTTTCACACCAACATATAGGTTGCTAAGCAAAAAGATCTCTTGGTCTTGCCTGATATATACACCTGTGGATAATTACTTAGCATAGTCAATTTTACAAGTGGTTTCTATTTCACACATAGGTGATATTTTTGGGGAGACAAAGGATGAAAGAAGAGCATAAGAAGAAAACGTGTGTTTAAAATAATATCCTACACATACAGCCTCATTATTCCTTCTGCCCCTTAAGAACCAATAGCCCCATCAACAAGCACGTCGAACTAGTATGACAGATGTATGGATCCAAACTTCCACATCTGATTTACACTGATACCCCAAATTCTGATATCCCAGTTCAACATACTAATTGCAGGTCTGCTGACTGTATTAGAGTCTGTTGCTTTCACTTTGCAAAAAAAAATAAAATGAAATTAGTGATTGAGCCAGTGAGTGGCTATGATGGCTTTACAGATTATAGCATTCACTTGCATTTCAGAACATAACCATTGGGTATACATTCTAATCCATCTATATTAAAATATGCACATGCAACAGTGGACCAGCTAGCTACAACCGGGCAGACATATCCAGCATGACTAACAGCTTAATGCTGAGGATACTTAAAATTGCAGTAAGACGACCATAGCCTTAAAGTACATAATTTAAGAGGACAGCTGGCACAAACAGCTTCATGATCTCTGCCTTTTTCAGATTTGACCAGGAATCCCATTCTGAACCTGAGAACTCTTCCTCAATTCAGCATCTGAGCTCCCACAACAAGTTTCAGTTGCCACTGGTCATCAGTCCTAACACTGAAGAGTTTTGTGAGAAAATTCCAAACAGTTCTGGCTGCCATCATGAGATACTAAAAGCATAGCAGATACTCACTGCTCTGAAGGCGATCTCTCACTGGTACACTCGCACAACAGCTAAAAGAAGCAGCTCTTATCTGCAGATTTTTTCTCCGTGCGCATCTCCCTGAGCATTCCAATGACAGACAGTGCATGTAGTGTGTAGTCAAATGAATGTGGCTAGATCTTAGAAGCATTCTTCTAAGCTTCTGCTATCCAACGTCAAAATAGGAAGAGTTACTGCTTTTACTCAACTAAGTAAAAACAAAAGTTCAGAGAATGACTTCAGGCATATTTATAAGCTACCGTTTTTCAGTAACGGGATGAAGTTGATGAGCATGGCTAGAAGCCTTGGGGTGGTGTCTTGGCAGTAGTGTCTTCTTTTTCCCCGCAAACCCTCTGTAATCAACATTTTTAAGTAATAACTACCATATCTAAATTCAGGAACAGCCAACAAAATGAGGACATGTTTTACACACAAGAAAGTTCCCAATTAGAGTTACATTTTTTTAATATTACTGACTCCTTGCAAAGACCTAAAACATAAGTGGGGACTGAAGTAAAACTTCTCCCCCTCTTCTCCCCTTTCTGTAACTAGCAACTGGGCACGTTACTTGTCATCTACGTAATATTTAAGTGCACTTCATCCACATGGTATCTCAGATTTCCAAACATGTTTTAAGTGTTTTACTGCCAGTGCACCAGACAACCGTGCTATTGTCATGAATCATCTCTGAATTTACTGTCATTTATCTCAATAATGTTGTATAGAGGGCACTACAGGGCATTACATCACAGAATGATGGACTTGATGAGCATAAAATGAAACAAAATAAAGGTTTGTATTTCAGGATGAAGGAAAACTGATATTTTTTTAAGGGCCAAATCCTGAGGTCAGTGGAGCTTGTCAGGATTCTGTACGAACAATATCAAAGTTTGATTGACAGTTTTGACTGAAAATGCTTTAAAGCTAAACCAAGCAGCTACTAACCTTGCAAAAAACACCATAAAAAGTTAGTTTAATGTTCCATGTAGCAACTTAAAGGAAGGCTACCATGTATTTCAAGTTTCACAACAATTTGCTCTTTACCACATCTTTACTCAATGTTTATCATTTGCCCAGTATTTATTCTTACAGATGCAAGCTACTTCTGCCATGCAACTACATGACTTCATACAAAAAGTTGCATCTGCAAGGGTCTTGTAGCATTAATCTTCAATATGGGCAATGTAACAATGCAAGACAGAAAACTCTACTGCCCTGTGGAAATATGTTTTACACACAAAAATGTTTTACGTGCAAACCTATCAAAATGTCAGAACTACCCCAATCTTCAACATGTTTTTCATGGTTTGCAGGAAAGTTTGAGGGGAGGGGAAAGAGAGGAAGCAAAACCTTCCAATATAGGGACCATATGTATGGCTATGTTGTTACCCATATGCTGTATTATTACAACTGAAACCCTGCCTTGGATTTTTTTTTTTAATTGATTACTTACCATGTTTTCCCAGTACACTGAGGCTGATCTGACAAAAGTCTATTGAATATAATCTACACGAATAACTGGAAAAGTTAACAGCCATGAATGTACAGGCTTGCTGAACCTATGCCCTATGTAAGTTAAACTTAGGAGAAAAAATGAGCTGTTATATAGCTTCTGTAATCAATAAGCCTGACAAAACCTAGCAGTATAAAGGACTGTCTAAAACACCTGTGACACCCACTTTCCATACATGTGCATACTGGAAAGAGACGTATCAGTATATTTTTAAAATATACTTATTTCAGTTTCTGCTTAACATAAAAGCAGATTTAAGGTCTACTGACAGATTTCCTGATAATGTCTGAGTGCATTACATTTAAAATCAGGAGCAACTGCAAAGCTCTTAGGGCTCTGCAACCTATGAAACTCCGTTACAATTAAAAACTGAAGCATCATGTTAACATGCTTAACTATCAGAAATGTTTTTCCCCCTTTAAATGATTATGAGTTACACTTTTTGGTTTTTTCCCCGTGTGGTTATGACAGACAAAACAGTACTGACTTAAGAGCATTATTCTCATGGTGACCTTTTCTAAGAGCAAATGTTAAGTTTAGAGTATTTTATGCAACTTAAACAGATGTAGAGATTCTTAAGGAACATAAGTGCTCTCTCACCAAGCTAAAGCACTGGCCCAGGGAAAGATTCACACTGCTTATTGAAAACAAATGTTTTCTTCACTCCTCTTACTTCTTCCAGGCTCACCAATTTTAAAAAGAGAATTCTCCTAATTAAATGAAGAAAATTATATATAACAACAACGCTCCTATCAGGGCTGAAATGATTAGTGGAGCATGGTTATGTGAGCTCCAGTTTGCATAGCGCATGCATTGATAAACCACTTTCTTATGAAGACACTCAAGGTAGAAAAACAAAACAAAACTCAGAAATTCAGCCAAAACCTCTCTTTCTCGATAACAGCCTTTAGTGTGCAAGATGTCTCACTTTTCTGGCATTCAGAAAAAAGGGAACTCTCTTTCTCCCATATCTGTATCACATAATATAACTGCTCTCAAAAAACTTGCAACATGATTTTACCAGAAAAAGAGAATTTGGGTTCACAGCCCAAAGGTCCAATGGAGATGGGAGAGCAAAGGCAAACAGGAATTAGTGCTGTTGCCTTTGAACAGGGAAGAGCTGGGCAGAATAATGTTCAAAATCAAACAAAACACTAGACACCCACACAGAGGCACTCAAGATACAGAAGTTCCTTCCCTGATTTAAAAGGGAAATGACTACTGTGCAAGACACATACTACTATGTTATGTTAGTTCTTTAATGGCAGCTAACACATGTTCTATTGTTCAACCATTCCACATTTGCCCATACTAGTAATTGTGCAGTAGCTTTCAATAATTCCTTGCCCTTCTGGTGGGCTGCTCCTCTCTGAGACACCTGAAGCATAACTTCAATTGATTAAATGAAATATATTTGCTTTACTCACTACTCAACATGTCATTCACAGCTGTTAAATTAACAGCCTGGCTCTCCCAGATAAATAAGCCACATGAGGCAGCTGTTCCTGGAGCTCATGCTGTATTGTACACACATGCACATTCCAGTAACAGGCTCAGTAACAGGCACATTCCAGTAACAGTAGCAGAACAGTAGCAGAAACAGCTAGACTTCATTGAATACCCTGGCAACCACCCAAAAGCACCAAGGAAGGACTTTAAAAAACATCTTCCATTAATGAACATGTGCAGGTAAAATGAGCAGCCCTGCTCCTAGAATTGCTGTAGTCTTCCCACTGCCTGTGGGAAGGCTGTGAAGTCATCTATACACACCCAAGGTTTTCGCTTGTGGGTTGGTAGGCATTAGCAGTAGTGGTCACTGCTTCTTTGCAGCAGTGACTGTATGGAAAGAAAGAGTGAGTGTTGTTAGATGTATAGAATGATACAGTCACTTAGGTTAGAAAAGATCTCTAAGATCATCTGAGTCCAGCCATTAACCTAACACTGCCAAGTCCACCACTAAACCCTAAGCACCTCATCTACACCTCTCAAATACCTCCAGGGATGGTGACTCAATTACTTCCATGGGCAGCCTGTTCCAATGCTCAACAACCCTTTCACAGTGAATAATTTTTTTCCCCCTAATATCTAAACATTCCCTGCTGCAACTTAAGGCCTATTCCTCTCATCCTATTGCTTGCTACTGAGGAAAAGAGAGGGATCTCCACTGGGCTACAATCTCCTTACACGTGGTTGTAGAGAGCAATAAGGTCTCCTCTCAGCCTCCTTTTCTCCAAACTGAACAACCTCAGTTCCCTCAGCTGCTTCTCATAAGGCTTGTGCTCTAGACCCTTCTCTGCACACATACATATATTTCTGTATTTTGATATATAAAGTATTAAATATATATTTATTTATGGACATATTCAGAAGAAATGGTACACATAGGAATAAGCCCACAGGAACATCCTGAAATTCAACTAGCACCATCTCACAGCCTACATCTGACGACAGGCTGGGAAGGCAGGGGCTCTTGGGGACAGTGCTGGGCACTGGTGGGCAGCAAGGTGAACTGGGGTCAGACACGCACCAGGCAGTGCAGATGGCCAGCAGTGCGCAGGAACATGAGCAAGACACAGCCATGAGAGCCAGGTGAAGAAGGATCACCTCTCTATTCTGTGTTCACTGCCACACCTGCAAAACTGCTCTGAATGCAGGAAAGACATGAACAAAACTGGAGCAAGTAAATGCAAGGCTACCAAGGCAGTGAGGCTGGAGCCCTTGCCCTGACAGGAGAGCCTGTGGGACCACAGCTAGTTCATTTGTGAGAAGGGATGGCTCTGGGGGCACCCAACAGTATCTCCAACAGTGACAGATAATGACTGAGGAGATGTACCTGGGCTCTTGCATGGTGGGAGGCTGAGAGGCACTGGGCACAAGCTGAAACATCAGACATTCACATGGAGATAAGAACAGCCCAAATGTGGAGCCATGGCCCAGAGACATTTTTCTGTCTCCAGTCTTGGGGGTTTCAAACCCTGACTATAAAGCCTTGGGCAATATAGTCTAAGTCCACGGCTGAGTCTGCTTTGGGGAGTGATGTGGACCTCTGAAGAAGGTCTTGCCAGCCTGCATGATGAGTTGGTGATTCTGTGGAATTACTCAGAATATGCTGTGTCCTTATTCTATCCTTATAATGCTGTGCAGAATGAAAGAATAAAATTAAAAAGGTGGAGCTCAAAATAAAACAAAGTATCATCAGTAATGACAGAAAACTCACTTGTACTCCAGACTGGTGTCAAAGCAGCAGTCTTCCAGCACATCCAGGGACTTCATTAGAACTAAGTTCATCTGTTGACCAGGTACCTCACTACAAAGCAAAACAAAACAGAAGCATAAAAAAACCCCTAACACAGCCCTGCTCTTTAGATAATATAGGATATTAAACATCCTCCTAAGATGGAATGTGCCAGTGAATACAGTTCTTTTCTTGATGTAACAGGTTCTCATGCTACTCTGTAAATTATGTGACTGGTCATTTGTGTCACATTCATATAAACATACTCATATACAAATAGTAAAACCACATTCAGACATTAACTGGCAACTGCTATTGCTATAACACCCAGAAAGAAACCCAGCACCCAGGATTTGTAAAACATGCCTGACAGTAGGAGGAAGATACTGAAAGAACATCATCTCAGCTAAACCTGTAACTATGTATGAGTTGAAAATTCATGGCATTTTAAGATAATACTTCCATAAATCTGTCTCCATCTTTTTGCCTGAATTACTGATAAAAAATGAAACATTTACATCTCACTCCAAAGACGTCACAAGGACTGTCCTTTTACAAAATACATACACAATTTTCTTAATGAAGAGCACAATTTTAATGCAAATTAATTCTATGATTTGATATTAGCTATAAATATATACAAGTTTTGCTGTTGTTGCAAGTCAATGCTTCGAAAAATGTTTGAGATTCACTTTGAAATTATACAGGCCAGTGGAAGAATAAAAGCTTATTTAGTCTACAAGAATTTTTTAGATAAATTTATTAATTTCAACATCCTTCACCAACCAACCAACAAAACAACCCCAAACCCAAAATAAAGATTCACAAACTCCAAAATACCAAGCCAATCTAACATCATCCTCCTTAAGAGCCTTTCAGTGCTTGTGTGTAGCTCAGTTGTCACCACTGACTAATAGTCCAGAGAGTCTATCTCCAAATTATGTGGCTGATTCAGAGGCAGCAAGGCATCGTGACACCAAAGCACGAAGATTAGAATAGTGCAGGTGCTGCATGGTGTTTTAACAAAGGCAGGTGCATCAGAAACATTAGCTTCACTGAGCCAATTAACAACTGACAGCCAAATCTGTTTGATATCTGTGCTTGTGCACCAATTCAATATTTATTATGGGTATACAGGCAGACAGAATCCCTAGTAGTCATGAAGCTGGAGAAGCATAAAGCCAAACCTACTTCTTAATTTCTTTGAAAACATCAGAAATTTGTAACTGAGGCCAACCCTTCTGTAAAGGAGGCACATTCTACCAACCTCAGAACATCTCTTTTCTGCCAAAATAGCTGAAACAGCATGCCTTAAAGACAGCCCATTACACTACTTCTGTTGTGGTTCTATCCCCATATCTATATCCCCATCCACTATTGGATATGGGAGGTAATGTAGTGACAAAGGATGAGGAGAAGGCTGAGGTGCTGAATGCCTTCTTTGCCTCAAGTCTTCAGCAGTGGAGTAGGGTGACCTCCAAGCACCCAGACCCCTGAGCCAGCAGATAAGGGTAGGGAGCAGAATGAAGCCCCTGTCATCCAAAGGGAAGTGGTGAGGGATGTGCTCCAGCACCTCGACACAAACAAGTCTGTGGGCCCAGATGGGATTCACCCGAGGGTTCTGAGGGAGCTGGCAGAAGTGCTTGTGGAGCCACTTTCCATCATCTACTAACAGTCCTGGCAAACTGGGGAGGTCCCAGCCGACTGGTGCCTAGCAAATGTGACGCCCATCCACAAGAAGGGTTGGAAGGATGATCCAGGGAACTACAGGTCAGTCTGACCTCGGTGCCTGGGAAGGTGATGGAACCGATCATCCTGAGTGCCATTACGCAGCAGATGAAGGACGCCCAGGTGATCAGGCCCAGCCAGCACGGGTTCATGACAGGCAGGTCCTGCTTGACAAACTTGATCTCCTATGACAAAGTGACTCGCTTGGTGGATGAAGGAAAGGCTGTGGATGTTGTTTAGCTTGACTTTAGCAAGGCCTTTAATACAGTCTCCCACAGTATCCTCCTGGAGAAACTGGCTGCCCATGGCTTAGATGGGAATACTCTCCACTGGGTTAAAAACTGGGTGGAGGGCCGGGCCCAGAGAGTGGTGGTGAAGGGAGTGAAACCCAGCTGGCATCTGGTCATGAGTGGTATCCCACTGAACTCGGTGGGACCCGTTCTCTTTAACATCTTTATCAATGATCTGGATGAAGGGATCGAGTGCACCCTCATTAAGTTCGCAGACAACACCAAGTTGGGTGGGAGTGTTGACCTGCTGGAGAGTAGAGGCTTTGTAGATCTGGACAGGCTGGGTCGATGGGCTGAGACCAACGGGATGAGGTTCAATAAGGCCAAGTGCTGGGTCCTGCACTTGGGCCACAACAACCCCTGTACCGCTACAGGCTTGGGACAGAGCGGCTGGAGAGCTGCCCGGCAGAAAAGGACCTGGGACTGTTGGTCGACTGTCGGCTGAACATGAGCCAGCAGTGTGCCCAGGTGGCCAAAAAGGCCAATAGCATCCTGGCCTGTATCAGGAAC
>JAOQGH010000019.1:36444745-36466524 GCA_025769975.1 Gallinago jamesoni | reverse complement strand
TGAGGGAGCTGGGGTTGTTCAGTCTGGGGAAGAGGAGGCTGAGGGGAGACCTTATCACACTCTATAACTACCTGAAGGGGGAGTGTAGAGAGGCGGGGGTCGGTTTCTTCTTCCAAGTCACAGGTGATAGGACAAGGGGAAACAGCATCAAGTTGCACCAGGGCAAGTTTAGATTGGGTACTAGAAAACACTTCTTCACCGAAAGGGTTATCAAGCATTGGAATGGTTTGCCCAGGTTGAGACACCATCCCTGAAGGCGTTCAAAAGACGGGTAGACATGGTCCTCAGGAATATGGTTTAGTAATTTTTATTTCCTATTTCATATTTCTTTTTTTGTCAGAGTTAAGTTGATGGCTGAACTAGATAATCTTTAAGGTCCCTTCCAACCTAGACGATTCTATGATTTTTTGATTCTATATGCGTAACTTACACGATTCAAGTGGACACTATCCAGCGTCCAGAGCACAACTTAGAAAGAAACCGATGAGAGCTGTGAATTATTTTACTGTTAAGTTTCCTAGGTCAGCTAGTCCTCTTTGAAAGCATACGTGTGGACCTTCTAGCTGAGAGCTTTGAACATATACTTTAGGTTGTTATGAAAATTAATCATTCACCTTGAATGGCAAAATATTCAGGATAGCTCTGAGTGAGTGGGTGGTGAAGACTGACCTTTTAAGAAATGTTGCAAACCCCCTCAAGAACCATTTGCTTGTAAACATTTTAATTCCTCAGAATTTAATGCCACATGTAGGAAAAAAAGGAAGAAGTAATTTGCACAACTGAATTATGTATGGTAATCCTTACCTGACTTTTTCTTCATACAAACGTGAGATAAACATCCCCAAACCAAGGCCCATGTGGATTTGAACAGCTTGAGACTCATCAGCATTTGGTCTCCCAGGTAATCTGTCAGTCAGCATATTCAGGACCTCCTCAACCTTTTCCTTGCATGATGCAATGAAAACTGGCGCCAGCAGAGACAAAGCAGTGGCAGCACAGGAACGAGCTATAATACTAGCAGTATTTTCACCTGAGTAGGATTTCTAGAAAAACATAAAAAAGATTTTTTTTTCCTTTTCTTCCTATGGGAGGGAAATAAAATTCCTTTCCATTTAGTAACACCCAGTACTTTAGGAATTTAAAATTAATACCTACACAGCAAACACCAGCACAGATATATTGCAATCTGGCAATAAAGAGTATTTGATGGTATTCTCTATGATGACTTTTCCATTTGCATTACCTTGTAAGCAGCTTAAAACTAAGGTAATTCAGCATACAATTTCTAAGTGTATATAAGATTGTTAAGTACAAAACTGTAAACTACAAAACTGTAAACAAAGGATAATACAGGATGCAACTAAAATGTAACACAAATACATTGGTTTATTTCAGTTTTCAGCTTCCTGGTTAAAATATCCAGCAGTGTGATCAGAAGGGCAAGCAGAAACCAGCCCTGATGTTAATGTACTTCTGTAATTATAACACACCAAGAATTCAGTGAGTTGGAAAAAGCAGTACCTTCACTGCATCATACCTAGGATGACAAAATATCATGAGATCTTACAAAATAACCAGTAGGGATGCTTTCTAGAACAAAGATCCCTTATAAATGTTTTTAATTCCTTTCCATTTTGAAAGGTAAAATCCATATAGTAATAAAGCAATGGACTGATTTTAAGTAAGAGCCTAATGTATATTTATCAACCTTCATGTGCAACTCTGAAAAGAAAAAGAAAAAAAATCCTATCAGGATGCAAGGCACTCTGCAAGGCTGTGATTTATATTGTGTACCTTGGAATTTTATGACCATAAGATTTTTTAATTTTTTTTTTTTTAACATTGTGTATTTCAGTAACATAACATTGTAACATTGTTCCACCTCAAGCCCACCTTTTATTAAACAGCACTATTTTTCAAGCCAGGAGTCATGGAAAAATTCAGCAAGAACTGCTTGTGCCAACTAAGCAGTTGAATCTTCTTACATCTGACTAGTCTAGCATTTATTTAAGACTGTATTTGATTTGGTGACCTATGTCCCCTATCACTGATGACAGAGGTCACATGCCAGACCCAACTCAGGTTGATCAGTAACTTTCAGCTTTTTAATGTGCACATTTAATCTACTGGATAAAATGCAGTTCATGAATGCAGTTAACAAAGTTCTGGTTAAAAAACATTATGATACATTAGCAGACTGGTATTTGGCCTTGTAGGACCCAAGCTCCCTTCTGCATCCATGACACAAAGAATCTCCAACCTGGTCGTTTCAACCACAGACAGTCCAGAGATAGCAATACCTATTCCTTAAGGTCTATACTGAGCTTTTAGTCCACCTCCTGGCCCTCCTTAAGAACTGCCTGATACTTTTATGGACTCTGAATTTCAGGCTGGTTATCACACTGCAAGCACATATGATACAACTTCTACTGGCCCTCGGGGGTTCAAGAGGTACTGTAAAATAAGAATCACTGCCTCCATAAGTATTAGATTTTTAACAAGTATGCATTTCAGAGCCCCAAGGAATGGCATCACAATCAAACAAGAGTTTTGTAGTGAGGTCTGAGGAAAGTCTGTTCAGGTTAGAAGGGTTTGTTTTGTACATACACGCAGAACATTCTAGGTTTTGAAGTGTTTTTTGTTTTTAAAATTCCCTTCATTCATGTATCCTCACGTGTTTTTTAACTATTTTGGTAATAAGGACAAAAACCTCAAGGCAACCACAAATATAAGGAGAAAACACAATGAAAGAAAAAGAATAAAAGTAAAAAAAAGTTTTGATTCTCTTATATTACAATTACTAGAGGGCAAACAGAACCAGGAAATCCCACACTAAGATCTCCAGATATATTCTCTTGCCTTTAACACCATAACACATACCTGGTAGAACCATGGGAAGACTTGACCTTTAGGGTGATAGCGGCTATTCACAATACTAAAGAGGGTCTCTGTGACCATAGAAATCCAGTGTTTTGTGGGAAGAAAATCATGTTCAGTCTGCAAAAATCAAAATTCATAGTTATTTTTTCTTAATTCAGGTCCTACCTGAACAGGAGCTCAGCAGCTGATGTTCCAGTTATGATCCATCAGCAATGAGATTACTTTGTCACTCTTCTGTACAGTAAGTAGCCTGATTTACTTGCCAGAGCTGACCCTCCAGACATCACTTTTAATCAGGTACTCTTCAGTGAAAGCAAAAATGATAGTTCTAAGGGATCCTCAGAACAAGAGCAAGGAAAAAAATAAAACGTCTCTCAGATCATTATCTTCCTTTCCTTGCAAGCCTTATGTACCATAAGCCTTCATTAGCAAAAATCGCCCATATCACTGTACGCATTTAACTCAAGCCTCCAATAGATACCCATTGGTCTGAACTTTTCTTTGGCTGATTGAATGTTTTTTAAGACCTTTCTTATACCTGCATATACAACTTGGACCATCACAGCTGGTGAAACATGACCAAATGCTGTGCTGATGCCAAAATAGGAAGTGTGTAAAGTATACTATTTTAAAACACTTTGTTGTAACTAATTAAGAGATGAGAAAAGAGGCTGGATGGGCTTCAGCATCCCCCAGACCCGTAACTCATCTGTCAAAACCAACAAATGAATGTGTTAGCTGTTATATTTCTTGTGAGAAGGCTCCTAGGCACACTGACTGCTTTTGTATAGGTAACTCAGTAGCTACTAGCTGGCATTCACTGAGCAGGGTAAAATCTGAAGTTCAAAATATGAAGTACCTTGCATCCACTGACCAGCCCCTCAAACACCTGGTCATACTGCTTCATCATACTCCACTAAGAGTAGAGAATCTCTTTCCCAGATTGACTCACCTCAGGCATCCCTTCAGTGTCTGAGGAAAGGCTGCTTTCATATTTGGCTACAGCAACTGCAAGACCAGTTAAGGCAAAAATGGAGTTTCCTTTCACCACTGGGCTGTCTCTGGACAGAAAAAAGCAAACAGTTAAGAACATAACAGAGATGCAGGTAACAACCATGTAAGCCAATACAGGAAAGTTATGCTATAGGTGGTCCAGTTGCACCTAGCAACTTTATTGGGCTGTTTTCTAGCTCAGCAAAAGTGTATCCTGTTTCATCTTCAGGAACCAGAGAAAGAATGGAGGATGGAAGTGTTTCAGCCTTTTTTCTTTTTTGACTTTATGTAAAGCCTAGCACACACCTTCATTAAATTTCATGAGTGTGTAAATTTAGAAGTTTCTCTCTGTCTGAGCTACACCATGAAATGTAACCTTTTAGATGTTGGTGATCAACAACATAAAAGGTTCTATACATAGATTAGGAAATTATATCATCATAGCAAGTCCCAGGAAGAAAAAAAAAGTGTCTTACTCTTTACTGAAAGAATAAACTGCGGGAAAACTTGGTATTTTCTTAAAAGAGAGTCAGTAAACACAATTAGTTCTAGAGATGCGAACTATGCACAAGAAATCCTTCTGCTGTTACCTGAAGAAAATTCACCACTCCTTCCCGAATTAGCAAATGCTTCTACCTCAACTAGTTTTGCTAATGAACTTCTATAACTAAAATTGTAACTTTAATTCTGAGACACATAATATGATATATTTAAAGTTTATTATTTTGTTCTTCCTTTATTTATCTCTTACTACTCCCATACCTTAACACAGACATTTACTGAGTAGCTAAAATATCAAACAGATCTTCCAATTCCATCCCTCTCTGGCACCTTCGAGATGGACTGACATGCAAGGAAATGGAACAGCTAGAAGTATTTTAAATATCTAAACAATTTTAAGTTAAAAAATTAAAAGGTTCAAACCTATATGGAAAGTCTTAGTTATCTCAGAACTCTTGACTCACTAAAGTATTTAAAACTCATCTTTTATACATTTACAAGAACACCAGTGTTGAAGCACTCTGTGAGATTTCACTGTAATTCTTACAGCTGACATCCTTATGAGTTAAGATTGTTTAAGTACAGATTGTTCTTATGAGGATCCACTATTTCTGATGCTTTTGCTTAACCTTGTGCAAGTGGCCAATTTCAGGTTAAGCGAGGGCAAGGTATTATAGGAAGCTAGCTACCAGCAGAGAGTGAAAGGAAGAAGTCAAACCAGTCTATGACGGGAGGTACTTATTGCTGCCTGAAAGCCATGCACTAATTCTAACAGCAAATGAACAAACTTGTCACAATCTGAACACATGTGATTTACTGTCTTTGGAGGCATCTGGGCACAGGAAAGACACCCTAACAGAAAGTGGGACAGTTTTGAAGAGCCCATACTCCACTAAGACCAGCCAGCTTCTAGACAGATGAAGCTACTTGAGGCGAACAGCCTGCTAGTTAAAATAAGAACAGACTTACAGCACATATAGCACTGCCCAGGCTTTACTCAAAACATTAAGAATCAGCCCTTCTAATAAGACACAGTCAGTGGTAAAAATCTCAAAGCACAAGCTGGAGAAAAGCTTCTTTCCTGAAGAGCAGTCATGTGAAATCATGGTACTGGCATATAACCAACTGGAGAAAATATTATCTTACATCTTCTGCTACAAAAAAGGAACTCATCCCCATCTGCAAATAAATTTGCAGTTCTTACTTGGAAGCCCCTTTGATGACATCGGTCAACATATTTCTGACCCTGCAAAAGAAACAGAAAGAATTACACTACATTCATTATACTGCAGCACAAACTCAGCTTATTTCCTCTCATGCCTTTTATGTGTCCACGCTAGGTTAACAACTACCTATCAGAAGACTTTGCATAAATTAATCACAATCATTAAAATGTAAAATGCACTTATGTACCACTCGATATTTCTTCATGCTTATGTGCACTACCAGTGTTTCAGAAAAGGCTCATATTTAACTTCACAACACTTTTTTGTAAAAACCAGGTTCATGCTATAGCCATAAATCTGTTCCTTGAGCTCTTAACATATAAGTTTCCAGATCACTGTGTATGTCTTAGTATACTAAAATGAAAGTGTTTTATAGTGGGCAATCATAACAATTTATCCAACACTTACTATACTCCTGGAAGTACCTTTGGGCAGCTATTCTATTAGGAAGTATAGTAACCTGAATCCTTTGAAACGAAAGCCACAGGAGTAGTTTTTTCTTGGTTCACTTACTGCTTTGATTTCTCTACTGTTAAAAGGGAATTCTGTTAATTTTTGACATAGTTTACATTAACAGAAATACAGATCAGAAATTGGTTCAGGAGAAATCCACAAAGGCTGCATTGCTATATGCATTCTTTTTACCTGGAAAACACTTCTCTTTATACTCCATCAAGAAACAGATTGTGCCACTGCTACATAACGAATCTCTTCTACAATACCATATCATTCTGGATCTTACTACGAACCCTCTAATCTAGACTTAGCTGGAATAAAATAACAGACACAAACTTGGTATTTCTCTTGAGTGGGACTTTAACATATTTTTGTCTGAAATGGCGAAAAGGCATTTGGAGTTTGTTTACAGATACTTTGTTCCCAATGCACTTATGAACAAACACAGAAACAGATATTTATACTGTCTACAGATACATAGTTCTTTCTGTGAAGCCTCCCACTTCCCACCTTGTCCCCCTGGCCATGCACACAAATGGCTAAATCCTGACAGACTTAAGAGATACTCCTCAGCTGAGTGAAACAGAAGTAGTTGAGGACATGGATCAATGTGTGAATTACATCCTTGGTTTTAAACAACTCAGTTCACTTCAACATTCATCATACCATGGCTTACATTTATCAAGCCATTTTCCATGAGGCAGCTCACTTTATTCTCTACAAGTAAGTTTTGTTCTTTGCATAATCCTTCTGCCTTAACATGACACAATCCAAATATTGTTTTCCACTCCCTCTAGTTGCTTACCCTACGAAGTTGCAGACACTGTGGAGGAAGGTACCTGAGAACCTGTACATATGGGAATCCTTACAGACAATCATTATCCAGTAGCCTCAGACAGTCTTTAAACTTGCAAAGCTAAGGGCTTTGAAGCCTTGCCCTCTTCTGCCCCCTCACTTGCCATTACAAGTCTTCAGGAGCAGAAAAGCACTTCCTTACCACAGCCAGGCTGTAAATTGTTTGTACTGCACCTCTTCAGGATCCTCTTTTCCATGTTTTAACTGCATCTCCAGCTCTGCCTGCCTCCCCTGCAGAATCACAGAATAATTCAGAAATGGATCTTACACGGCCAGTTATCATAAAACTTCTTCAGAGAACACTTATGTAGCTACTTGAGTGCTACTTCTTAAGTGAATTAAGTGCCTTTGATATGAGATCCCATTTAAATACATAATATATTGAGTAAAAGAATTAATATTTTTTTCTTCTGACCAAGGAAAACAAGATGCACATGGCCAAATGGCCACAGATACTGTGACATCTCTTTAAGTCTACGCAAAGAGACAAATTCCCCTGGGAAGGGGAACAACAAACAGGGACTAGGATTTAGAAGCCTGCTAGCTAAAACGGATTCTAACAGCAAAATGTCACTTTCTTGATTCATTACTTAAAGCAGAATTCCCCATCCTTTTCCTTTCTATGAACCCATCCTCCATGTGACCCCCTACAACATTCCTTTCTGTACTTTAAAGGAGATGATATGGATTCTGGCCTCCAACAATTGTTATCTAAACCTACTAAGCAGCTTTGCTTCACGTTCAGTCTACAATCATGAGACAACTACATCTCAACTTGTTTAGGTCGTCAATTACTGCTCCTTAGTAGGTTGTTATGCCTTAAGTAAAAAATACAGGCACATAAATGCGTTTTTCACATATTGAACACTTGCAGTTTGGGTGTGCATAAACTCTGAGAATACAAGAAAGTCAATCCAGTAAACCTGGATATCAATCACAAGGTGATTCTGCACTGAGATTAAAGAAGCAGATACAAGATGTTAAGTATGGAGAAGGCTGCATAAAAACTACAAAAAAACTACTGCAATTTCCCCAAACAAAAAAACATTGGCTTCAGTTTTGTACTAAATCAAGAACTGTAGGATCATCATGATGAAGCTGACTTCAGTCTCAAAAACATGCTGAATGCAAAAATTGGGTTAAGAAGTGCTTAACCATGTGAGCAGACATAACAAAAGAAAAGAGGACTTTCAGGTGTTCAAGGGGAAAAAAATCCTCACACAAGTGTTTTAGCAAACTGGACTCTATAAAGGTCTGCCTCCAAAACATAGAAATTATTAGTCTATTAGCTGTTCAGACATACTAAACTGTGTAGTATGCAGACTACTGATCTTATCCTGTAGTCTCTTTTGGCCATCTCAGATGAAATATAGTATAGTAGCATAGTAGTAAAGACACTAGATCTCAGTTTAAAAAAAAAATAAATTAAAAAAAGGCTCCAGTGAGGGAGTCCAGAAGCAACAAAACCGGGTTCTATTGCCCTGTAAAATGGCATAAGAGGCTTTCAGAAACAAGTCCAGTAAACGCCAAGCTTCTCGTCAAATCTTGCCTTATAGAAGAACTGAAATAGGAAAGTAATTAAATGAATTACATGCAAGCAACAATGTCCCCCTCTGTAGTTATGACATAATAGCAGCTGCCCACTTTGTAGTAGCGCTGGCTCTGCTTAGAATCTGACATTTTGCTGATGGCCATGGTAAGATTTGTTTTGAAAATGTTAGAGGAGCATATGTTTTGCTGCACAGCGGAATAAGGAAACAGTCAAAGCTTCTAGAATTCTCTCAGCACTGCTCACACTGAAAACAGCTGATGTGGGCTTGAAATACAAACAAATAAGCACTTCTAGTAGCACAGAGCCTTCTAGAAGGCATTTGTTTGTTAAAAGCTTTTTACACAATTTCTCTGTTGAAAAAACAAATGACACTTATTGCTCTAGATAATAGGTCAGAAAACGTAACGAAAGCGACGTTTTAAGATAAATCTTAAGACTAGATGATCTCCAAAGGTTGCTTCCAACCCCTTGCTGGTAGAAATAAAACTCATACCACTTGAATAAGCATTAATGTGATATTATATACCTCAAAATTACCTGCAGTACTGCACTGTACGTTCGACTCATAAATCCTAACCAGGACTGTGGCAGCAGTATGGAACGGTGCCATTCAGAAGGCTGGATGTTAACCTGTGCAACACATCAGAAAGGGTAGAAGCGGCGACATGAAGTCTAACATAGCCAGAATGTATGTTCTCCAACTTGGGATTTACAGGAAATCATTTGCTCATATCCATAGCACATTACCCATGGCTGTAGGAAACTAAAACAATAATTTGCTTTGCTCTCCTTTCTGGTTTTACCCACACGAAATTATTTCAACTTCGGTACCCAGGCCAGACAAAACTGATTGCTTCAGGTAGTCCAACAGATATATGATCGCAGAGAGAGCAGAGGAATAATATACAGCAATAAGCAAACCCTTAGTAGTACCGGTAGACAAAAATACATACATAACAAAGATGTTAGTGCAGTTTCTTTGTCATAGTTTTGTACTTCTAAAAGGCTTAAACAGACACTTAGATAAATATAAGGAGATGACTACCTAAATACAGGGGGTGTTGGTTAACTGTTGGCTGAACATGAGCCAGCAGTGTGCCCAGGTGGCCAAAAAGGCCAACAGCATCCTGGCCTGTATCAGGAACAGTGTGGTGAGTAGGACCTGAGAGGTGATCGTTCCCCTGTACTCAGCATTGCTGAGGCCTCACCTCGAGTACTGTGTCCATTTTTGGGCCCCTTACTACAAAAAAGACATTGAGATGCCTCCAAATCTTCCAGAGGTATGACAGCCTCAACATCACAATGAAAGAATAACACAAACAATCATTCACCCAGTCTGATGTATGTGCACAGACCTTCCTCAGGAACTCAAGGATACCCCAGCAAGTATCATAGCAAACTGCCTCTAAGACCTTTTCATAGCATGTTGAAGGATGAAAATGAAGCCAAGTCATCTCAGTAACAAGCCATTTTCTAGCCCTTGGTAGCTAATGAAGTAATTACATGCATAGGTTAAGCAGAATGGATTACAAATTCAAGGCCACCAAAAAAGTTTTTCCAGACATCAGTCCTGCATGATGTATGTACCCCTCCTCCTACAATTTGCATGTTATACATTTATAAATAAAAATATGTTATTCATAAAAAATGCTTATCACAACTAATTAGAAGAGTCTTTATTTCACCCACTCCAGGACTGTCTTAATTGCAGCAACATTGTATTAAAGTAGGATAGGAGTTCAGGTCCTTTAGAAATGCTGTGTTTTCAGACCCAGAAACAACATAAGCTCTGTAATTAAAATGGTGGGGGTGCACTGTAATACCTCATCACATTCCATGGTGGGCATACAGAATGAATTTTTCTTACTACCATTCACTTATTTCTACTGTATGGCTCCAACAAATTGATGAAAAAATTTTTGTCATCACAGCCATTTGGACTCCATTGGAAGTAAGTTATTCCATTTCAGCAGCTTCCAGGGTAATCAGTTTTTAATAAAGGCAAACATGTCAGGTTAATGTGAGATGGGATATATCTCAGTATCAGCTGGTTAAGGCCTACACTTTCTATTTCCAAATTAAAAGAACATGTCAGTCTCTCTGAGTTATGGGAAGACTCTGTGAGCTATCATCAAAAATTGTGCAAAGCCCACCTAGAGTAACTCATCTTGCCAGGCTTAATCCCAGAAGGTTATTCTTCCTTTTTATTCCTCCTATTTTATTTTATTGTGTGACTTGTCACTGTTACACATGTAAAACACCCCAAGCTTCAAGTTATGCAAAACCTTCCTTTCTCCATCATGTGCTTCACTGGCTTGCTGTGTACAGAATGGTTTACCAAGAAAACCAACTGAACCCCCCTTGTCTGTTAATTATCCTCCTGAGTCTTCCTGCTTCATCTCCTTTTATGGCCTATGTGATCTGCCCCATAAAGCAGCAAATATTCTTTCCTTGCATGGATCTTATAATGAAAAACAAAGGACTGTGCTAAAGCTTCATGCCAACTGACAGTGGTAAACTTATAACAGTTTAAGTAAGTACTAGTACATCTATACAAATAAATACAATCTGAAAGTCAATCAAAAGGTGAGCTACTCCACAGTTAACACAAATACAGCCTGCAGAAAAAAAGAAATCTCATCTTTAAATGACTCAATTACACTAGTCTCTGTCACTGGATACACAATAGTAACAATGATGACATGAACTGTTAGTTAACTAATAGAAGCAAGCTTAGACAAAGCTGACAATAAGCGACGTTCATATTCTTTTGAGTGCACAATTTACATGTAAGAAGATGTTGGGAGGCACTGGGAAGAAGGCTCAAGGCACTTCTGAACCTATGAGAAGTGTTTGTGAAACACTTCCATGCTAGCACTGGGAAGTCCTTAGGAGGCAGCATAGCCAGACCAAGCTGCCAAGTAGTTTTCAAGGAAAAGTTGCAGCCTGATCTCTGACGCAACGAGAAACAGCACAAGCTAGGAGCTAGTATTCTGAGCCTGTTGATCCATGCTTAAGGAAAACATAAAAAGACACACAAGCAGAGACTGTGTTGGCCAAAACCCAAGACAAGGAACACTGGAAAACTGCAGGACATACTACTCCTGTACTTCTGCACCTCTGAATACACATGGCACAAGTTTTGCACATTTCTGCAAGACTGGAAAGTAATTTCAAACAAAATCAGAAGCTGATTTCTACTCTCCAGTGCACTCCCAGTAAAAATCAAACACCACGGCAAGATTTGGATTAGCTTTCTTTCAGCACTGGTGTCTCTGTCCTGCAACAGATCTTTGTATACTGCTCACTTGTTTGGCACTGATACATAGCCAGCAGAGGGCATACAGAACAAATTTAGGGAACAGTGAAATTAAGTGTGTTTCTACCACTTCTCTACCTGTTGAATCAAGATAATACTGTTTAAAAAACATAGAAGCTGTGATATCATTAACACGAGACTGGGAATTCCAATAAGGTCTTTCACTAAGTACAACAGGTTTCCACCTTGATAGCCTTGCCAATTCTCATGGCCCCTAAATTCAGCTCATCTCTTAACAAATATGCAGCTCAGAAAACATGTTTTAGACAATACCCCCTAGGTCACTGAAACGTTTAGGCATATATTTAAAAGCCTCTCTCATGTATGGGACATATAGACTGCAACCTCAGTGATGTTAAAAATAGGGCAAGCATAAGATATCCATATCAATGAAATAGTGGAATAGGATCTCTTCATCTCAAAATTTGCTTAGAGCTCTTTTTAACAAACTTGGATGCATACACTTGCAAATCCTCCCAAAGCATTCCTTTGTGAGAAAAAAAAAAAAATTATTTCTTTCTCTAAGGCACATTAGACTGAAAAGCAAAAAGCTGTCAATAATTTTACTTCCTAAATACATTTCATCACTGGAGGAGAGAGACTCAGTAAACTCAGTAGCAGAAACCAGCACAAAGCAGTTCCTAATCTGAATTACCTCCATTAAAATAGCTAGGCACAGAAGAATACACTACAGAAAATTCTGTTCCAGAAAATCCAATTATGATCTCAAGGTGCTTCAGGTACAAGCTTTGAACAAGCCCTTGAATCTCTTCATTACATTAAAATGTAAAACAAACAAACAAACAAACATAAGGAGGAGCTTTCCATTTTACTGCTCAAAGATGCATTTGATCACAGCACATTTAATGAATGAACTTGAAGCAGAAAACGCTTCTTCCATGAGTATACAGGGTGCCTAACCTGTAAAGTAGTAATTAATACTGTACAACTCACCACTGGCACCCAACTTTGCAATTCTGCCTGTAAATATTAATAATTATTAGGGGACAATCACTGCGCTATTTCCAACACAAAGAAAGCACTTGACTAGTGACATGGAAAGGCTAGACCACCCTCCTTTATTTTAAAAACACTGCACTGCTCAGACTGTCAATGCCACCATTTACCACATTTGTGTGCCAAAACTAGGCTTCCTCTGTGCTGTTTGTGTGTACCATGAACTGTTCCCTTCACCTCCACTAAAAAAAGAAAAAATGGGTAGCTAACCCAAAACATACATTTACAGAACCATCAAACATACGGTACATGATGTGAACATATGTGACTATTTATCTTCATTTATTTTTACAACAAAGATAAGTGAAGCTGGTCAGAGATTATTTGCATAAACCCCTACAAAGAATTACTCCAAAACCTGAAACAGGCATGGATAATTATTAGCTAATCTAGCTCAGGTGACTGTGATAAACATCACAGATTTCTCATACAGTATGACCCAGCCAGCTGTAGAGAAAACAAAGAAAACCCATGGTCTATATGACTGCTAAACACTGTAGCTTACATGTACTCTCAAAGAGAGGTTAACAAGCTCTGTTTAATAATTAATCAAACAGCACATCCCCATTGCTGGGGGAAAGATGATCTTCCTATTTCAAGTCATCAGTGACCATCGAACGTATGTTCTTCCTCCCATGAGATACATATTCAAATAACATCAAAAACCCCTTCTGCATCTTAATCTGATTCTGCTGACAGATATCACAGCTGCATCCAATCCCTCAACTAGACTAGCACATAGGAGAGAGCGTAAGTCTGGGCCACTAAGGTTTAACAGTAAATTACCTATTTACTATTGTTTTTACTGTTAGATTTGAACGGCAGCTAAACCCAGGTATTTGTTATTTGTATGCTTTATAGACTTTTAAATATACATGGAGAAATTATTTCTTCTGTACACAAACCTCATGTAACTGATGTACTTACTAGCAGGATCTGAGGCATCACACTTTAACACATAAAGAATCTCACAAAAATGAAACTGATTGCCTCAAGCCACTTCCCACGCCTCAGCGTGCAAAAAACCGATGTGTAACAGTAGCAACTAAGCACACACAGATCCAGATAGCTAAACAGTCATTTCGTATTCTACAGATGTGAGCAAAGATCAAATCACTGAAGAGATAAAAATGTTATTATCCCAGTATGGCAATTATATCGTTGACTGCTAATCCCTAAGGAAATGCCAACTGATGGGGATTTGTAGAGGTAAAATAAAGGGATGCTTGCTATCTTCTAATTAATTGTAATCCCTTAGTGTTTACATCCACCAACAGTTTTCTTGGAGCTTTATACTGACTGCAAGGCTTCAAAGGCAACCTTAATTCTTCTTTTTAATGAAATGCATCTTACTATACTTAAAGAGTCACTATAAGAGTTAAAATGCCTCCCCCCACACTCACCTCCCTCACCGCCCCCTCCTCCCTAAAAAAAAAAAAAAAGAAGAAAAAAAAAAAAAAGAGTAGCAAAGAAGCATCACTCTGGTAAGTTAAAACCCCTAAAAAAACCTCCTTGGTGTGCTAGGTTTAAGTCTGAGGCAACGACTTTGCAAAAACATGTTAACTGCTATAGCCATGACAGGGAAAAGATGAGCCTAGGTCCTGATGTATTTTAAAAAAGTAGGATGTACTTATAAAACATAGAATGTATTTTAGAAGATAGAATTTCTCACTAAGCAAGAGCAAAGAACTGTAAAAAGGTTCAAGACCTTGTGAAACTGGATGCTTTGTAGAAACAATACAAGCCTTGCTAATGAATATACCCTTGAAGAAGAACAGAAGGCTGGTAACAAGGGATCATTCCTCTGCAGGAGGCACTGAAATTGGCTGAAAACCAGACAACTGCTGGATGAAGTATAAAGTCAAAGATTTGCATTAACTGGGAGAAAAAGTAAAGGCAGCATAGGAGATTGTGACCACTGACTCAATTAGACACCGAACAGGACTACCCCCATCTTTGTTCTGGAGCATGCACACATCAATTAAAGGACCTTGCAACTTTAAACCAAAGTGAGAGACTGTACTAACCAACAGAAATTGTTAAGATAAGGTACTAACCAATAATTATAATTAAGGGTGTGTATTTTTGGGTTTTGAACCATATAAATATTCCAAGGAGTTTGCAGGACAGTGTGCTATCTTTGTGGATTACCACCTAGCACCCATCTCTGCAGAAATGATTTAAATAACTAATCGCTAGTCTCTGTGTATGTTGGCTTCTTACACAATGGGTAAACGATGCTGCTTTGGGATAACAGTCCTACTAACTCAGCTTTCTTAGACTGATACTGCTATTTGATAGCTCCCTGTTTTTACTGTGAAACTCTGTTCCTCAGAAGAACACTAAGGACGAAACAAACACAACATTCAGTCAGATAAGCCCAGGGACTTGCTTTTCTACCTAGAGGCCCAAATACCTTTTTCCCGGCAACCCTAACTCCAACTATCTCTATAAACAAGGGGAAAAAGACAAGAAAATACTTTTTTGTATTTCCAAGCAGCATAAGCCAAGTACCTAAATAGTGACATATTTTGATCAAAAAGTTATAGTTACTATGAAGGTACACTAAAAAGGGTGCATTTAGGATTGTCTGAAGATGTGTTCTGCTTAGAAACTTACTCAGATTTCTTTTGGATTTCGTACTTGGATTTCAAACATACTTGGATTTCTTTTTAGTTTTACAACACCTTGAACTAATTGACTTTGTGAAATACTGAGATACTTAAGAAAATGTTTCTGTCTCCAGTCATTCGTATGTATTCACTAATTCCATCCAGTTCACTACATTCAATTAAAAAAACCCAAACTTTGTTAAGCAAGCCATTTTAAGGTTGTCTATGAGTTTTTGATGTGCTGCTATATGTTATAATCCCTGCTAATACACACAAATAATTCAAGTTTTTATCAGAGACTGTATTTGGTGCTTGAAGAGGGCAACAGGTGAGTGCTTACAACACAGTAGTGTAGAACTGATCTTCATACCGCTGTAATTCAGCTTATATAACACTTTAATACATGCCTTTTATTATAATTAAGTGTTTCTGTGTGACCTCTGGCACGGAACGGACACCCCATTGAATGAAGCAACTACATAGAAAGCAGAGCTTTTCTTTCTGGACTCTATGCAAGCCCACAATTCATTCATAATTCGTTACTCTAAATCTGCATCTCTGACATATTTTGCAATATCCTTATGGACTTCCCCTGGTGCTCTCCACTGGAGCATCCAAGCATTCAGAAACGTTCCTTAATTTACTTGCACACTCCTGTGATGATGAGGGGTATTATCTCCAGCTTCTGCTTTCATTCTTTAGCAGTAATGAGGTCAGGATGGAAAATATCTATCAAATTTACATATATGACTAAATACCTTAAAATTTGTGTTTACGGATGAGTTTTGGTTGCTTTTACTAGTTTGAAAGAACTTGCCATCTGAAGTACTTCATGACCCTGTTGACACTGCCTTCAGCAGTGCCAGGGAGGGATTTCTATACCGCAAAGGCAGTAAGGCAGGGAAGGAAGCATAATACTTCTGAAGAGGGAAGAAAAGCCGGGAACTTACCTCATGAATAAGGGCTACCAACATTTGCTGGAAATTGCGTCCCCTGCTGGTCAGAAATCGATTAATAGGCTTGCCATCTTTACCCACATGAACTGGAAGGTCATAACACAACAACATGCCAGCTTAAAGAGGGAGGCAAGGGGAAAAGAAAAGTCAATACCAATACTCATGCTAATAGTTCATAAGTCTTGTCTAAGTCAGTGGAGAATCCAAAGCAAAGTAAATCTCACTTAATAAAGCCAGCAATTTAAAAGCCTATGGAGGTGGCATAAAAGATTGTTTCTGAAACTGATTCATACTCATAGAAATCTTTACGTCAAACCACATATCTTGTCTAACTTCAAGAAAGTGACAGTGTACCTGCAAGGCCTGGCGTCATGCCTGGTTGTTTGTTCCTCTCGTACATCTTCAGCAAGAAGTTTGGAACACCTGCCACGGTCTTCCCCTGGTCTGAGCGTGTGGTCCCTCCTCTCAAAGCAGAATGATACACACCACGGGGCATGTTGGTCATCTCCTGTTTCACCAGTGATGCCGCAAATTCTTCAAATGCTGGGTGAAGTACAAGAAAATGAGGAGACAGGAAACGGAACATCAGAGCTTGATGACTGAGAGACCAAACAAACTCTGGAAAACCCAAAATGACACCTGAACTTCAGGGGAGATATGCTTAGATAAACTGACACATTCAGTTGAAAGCTCCAGGTCAAAGAATTCAGAACTCTTAGAAAGTCTCTCTGACAGCATATCTGCTGCCACTGCAACTCCAAGAGGCTCAGAGCAAGTTATGTCAGATACTTGGGCTGGTAAGAAAAATAGCTTTAACCGCTCCCTGAACTGTTGGTTGCATTTTTGATTGCTACATCTATAATACTGGCACGTGCTGACAGGAGAATGAAAAATAAAACTGATGTTTACCAATGAGGTGAAAACTATCACCTACAAAACCAGGTTGTTCTTAAAGAGATTTAAGAGCAGCACAATGCAAAGAGGCTATATGGAGAGAGATAGTATTTATGCAAACAGGGGATACAGAGAGAAGCATTACATTTATTTCTGCTACCATAGTGGTACAAATTGTTTATTAAGTTTGTGCTTTCAAGCTATGCATTGTACAGTCTAACTAGGTTTAAAGTTATACAGAATTAATATAAAGTTGTTGTTCACTTGTGAAGTCAATTTGAAAAAAACCTTTACAGGCACAGGTTAGCAAAAAGGGTTGTGTTTCTGTATGTACACATACATGGCTGCATGGCATTTACCACATCCCAATTAAAAGCCAACACTGTACCAGCACCTTGCAAACCTGCTATGTTTAAAAGTCTGTGGGTTCTACAATTGAGTTTTAAAAGGATTTATAACTGTTTCACAGTAGGCTTGAAACTGGCATACAAGCTCCCGAATCATGTGCAGTCCTGCTTTGACTAGGAACTAGAGGACAAAGGATACAAAAGGGCACTAACTTGTCCTTTCTAGGACCAAGAAATACCTATGGCAGCATGGAACGAAATAGTTTTATCCTGAAATTTCTTCCAATTTTCTATTTTCAGCAAGTTCCTGTGGTTTTCAGCAATGCTCTTTCCCAATTCGACTTCATAGCGGGGTAGCAGTCTAAATCTGTTAAGTTTTCATAGCATGGCAGGAAGGGCATCTACCTTTGTTGATTTTTTTTTTTTCTCCACCTGTAATGTCAACATTCTTCAAATAAAACCCTCAAAATGCAGTTAGCAATTTTCACTACAGTGATTCAGACAGAAACTATAAATCCTTGTCCTTGGGAATCCTTAACAATATATACTATTCAAACAAAACTCAATTTATTGACATGAAAACACTTAAGAGCTTGGTTCTTTTAGGGTGGCTACAGCAATAGAGGAGAAATTCTCTGGAAGACAGAGAATTAAAGAGCTCTTTCTTTGGTAGTAACCATCCACATTGACAAAGACACCCTAGCACAGGTAATAGTCACTGTAGCCATACTACTGCACTTGCTAGTTATGCCAAAGGACTTAATACTTATAAGCCATTCAAAAGCAATTCTTCATGCATGAGATACAACTCAAGGATCTAGGTTTGCAGATATAACTCAAAGTAGAAAATTTGGATAAATTTAATGAGACAGTTAGATGTGCAACAAATTTTAGAGTATCATACTTTAAAGCTTGCAATCAGTCTGAAGGGAAAAAAAAAGAGGTAACTAACATCACATGAGCAGAACTCTTAGCATTGTTCCTGTAGAGATACGTCTCTGAATAATAGTAACAACAACAACAATAACAGCTATTGTCTGAAGTTTATAGTTGTATCTGATTACTTTTAATTCTATGGCTGCCAGGTTTCAGACAGGTCTCAGACACATCCCTATATGCCACATTCACACATGTAAATGCCTCCAGGGATGGTCACTCAGCCCCTTTCCTAGGCAGCCTGTTCTAATGCTTGACAGTCCTTTCAGTGAAGATATTTTTACTAATACTCCATCTGAACATCTCCTGGTGCAACTTGAGGCCATTTACTCTTCTCCTATTACTTGTTACTTGGGAAAAGAGCCTGACCCTTACATGGCTACAATCTCCTTTCAGGCAGTTGTAGACAGCAATAAGGTTTCCCTCTCAGCCTCCTTTCCTCCAGACTGTACAACCTCAGTTCCCTCAGCTGCTCCTTCTAAGACTTGAGCTCTATAGCCCTCACCAGCTTTGTTGCCCTTCCTTGGATCCGCTCCAGCACCTCAATTTCTTTCTTGTAGTGAGTGGCCCAAAACTGAACAATATTCAAGGTGCAGCCTCACCAGTGCTGAATACAGGGGGGCGATTGCTTTCATAGTCCTGCTGACCACACTATTTCTAATAGAAGCCAGGATGCTATTTGCCTTCTTGGCCACCTGGGCACACTGCTGGCTTATATTCAGCCGGCTGTCAACCAATATCCCCAGGTCCTTTTCTGCCACATAGCTCTCCAGCCACTCTTCCTCAAGCCTGTAGTGCTGCCTGGGGTTATTGAGACCCAAGTGCAGGACCCAGCACTTGGCTTTGTTAAACCTCATACCATTGGCCTTGACCCATTGACCTAGTCTGTTCCCTCTGTAGATCCTCAAGTGGATCAACACTCCTGCCCAACTCGGTGTCACCTGCAAACTTACTAAGGGCACATTTCATCCTCTCTTCCAGATCATTGATAAAGGTATTAAAGAGAACTGGCTCCAATACTGAGAGCTGGGGAATACCACTCGTGACTGTCCTCCAACTGGATTTAACTCCAACTTAACTATTCTGTATTCTGTGTTAACTAACAGCATTAAAAGATGGAAACTCCTCTGGGGGAGGATCTATTCAGTGAATATTTGGTTTAGAAAAGCTATTTGCATGTGTGTTTTTACACCAGTCCAGGGTCACTACATCTTTTTATTCAATCTGTTCTCTCAACTCCATTTTAGTTTCCCATCTTCCTGGTAAATTGTCTGTCTCAGCATCCATTATGCAGCTTGGGTTTTCTGCCCAGTACATCATTCTCTTCTATTGAAGTAGGTTATGCCAGTCTTCCTCCCAAGGCTTCAGAACTTACTAATTAGTGCATACAGACTCTTAACTCTAGGTGAGCTTGCACATACTCTAAACTCTAATCCATGGAGTATTTAATGAAGGGATCTTTCTAGGAGCTCCCACTAGGAGAAAATAGGACAAAATACTACTAGTATCTCATGGCTATGTATACAGGTTGCAATCATGCATCAAGATCCCAGGCATTCTATAAACTGAAATAACAATGCCTCTGTCTAGGCGCTAACGTCGTAATCTCATAAATAGAAGTGAAAGATAACATCAATGAGAGTAAATGAAGCAAACGTTAAGAATCCCAAATATAAAGGTGATTCAACTGCACAGGTGTCAAAACAAGTGCATCAACCAAAGACCATCTGTTGAAGCATACTTCAGTATCAATATGGATCTGTAAAACTGAGCATTAAGCATAGCACTTCATTGATTAAGTTCTGTATATAGCATTCTTTTAATACTATTTAAACTCTCTTTTATATAACACTATGGATTTGCATGGGGGGGGGTTTGGTTCAGTCCATGGTAGACAAAAATAAAGAGCTTCCTTTAAAAATGTCTGCTCAGTGCTTCCTGTTGCAGTTGCACTGTGATGAAACAATGGCACTTGAAGTAAATAATAAGCAACTGGCTTTTCTTATAGGACAGATAAGGATTTTTAAATTATCTTACAAGCATTTTTCCCACCATAAGGACTTCTGACCTGATGGCTTCCTAAAAACAGGTTGGGGTTTTTGTTTTCTTCTATATTTTTACTTCACATTTTTTTCCTGTAATTTGGTAATGTACTTTTCCAGGGGGATTAAAAAAAAGGCTGGACTTTAATGTGCCATATGCCTTCATGGTCACTCTGATTATAAATCTGTAAAACAACCTCAAATACTGAATGTATTATACCTCCTGAAACAGAAGCTGGCGTTAGAGACAACAGCTTGATATATGAAGAACCTGGAACAAAAAGATCAACTTCCTTCTCCTCTTCCTCATCTTCATTCATGTCTGCCTCCTCCAGTGGGTCAACTTCTGGTTGTGCCTGAAAGAGTAAAGACACGGAAAAGTCAGCACAAAAATTCCAAATCCTCATTACCTTTCATGATTCTAAGTGTGAAAAATACTAACTAAATAAGAAAAGTTCCCTATTTCGGTAATTTAAAGCTAAAAGAATAAAAGCTTTTCTTCTACCTGAATGAAAAGCAAGACTGGTTAATAATAATCACATGGGTATTTAAATCCATATCTGTAATAGTAAAATAAATCTTTACATTTATGAACTGAACTAATACTATTAAAACTTCATTTTCACTCTGATTCTTCTTCAATCACAGAGCAGAACAATGTTTTATACTGGCATTTTAAAATATACTGAGCATTTCTGCATCCAAAGAAAAGCAATGAAGCTGGTAAAGGCTCTGGAGCACAACTGTTACGAGGAGCAGCTGAGGGAATTGTGGTTGTTTAGCCTGGAGAAAAGGAGGCTGAGGGGAGACCTTATTGCTCTCTACTATCTAAAAGGAGGCTGTAGCGAGTTGGGTGGTAGGACAACAGGAAGTAGCCTCAAATTGTACCAGGAGAGGTTTAGATTGGATATTAAGAAAAAAATTTTCACTAAAAGGGTTGGCCAACATTGGAACAGGCTGCCCAGGGAAGTGGCTGAGCAACCATCTCTGGAGGTATTTAAGACAGACTCACACAGAATCACAGAATCACCTAGGTTGGAAGGGACCTTTTAAGATCATCTAATCCAACCAATAAAAAAAAAAGAAAAAAAAGAAAAACAAAACCAAACCACCACTCACACCACACAAAACACCACCCAACACTAATGCATATCCCCGAGCACCATGTCAACTTGTCTCTTGAATACCTCCAG
>JAOQGH010000019.1:36430012-36444645 GCA_025769975.1 Gallinago jamesoni | reverse complement strand
CCAGCCTGTCCAGATCCCTCTGCAAAGCCTCTCTACCCTCCAGCAGGTCAACACTCCCACCCAACTTGGTGTTGTCTCCAAATTTGCTGAGGGTGCATTTGATCCCCTTGTCCAGATCATTGATAAAGATGTTAAAGAGAACTGGCCCCAGTACCAAACCCTGTGGGACACCACTCGTGACCGTCTGCCAGCTGGATTTCACTCCATTCACCACCACTCTCTGGGACCGGCCCTCCAGCCAGTTTTTAACCCAGTGGAAAGTAATGGCATGTAGGGGCATGCTTTAGTGGTGGACTTGGCAGTGACAGGCTTGCGGTCGGACTCAATGATCTTAAAGGCCTTTTCCAGCCTAAACGATTCTATGATTTCTGCTAGATTTATTTTTCCAACTCCATTTTCAGAATTTGAAAAACTACAACATATTTACAATTCTTTTAATGAAAATGTACTCATTTCCTAACGAGTGGAAAGTAATAGCACCATTAATACAGAGCTACATACCACTGTGCAAGAGATTTAGTACTGCAGCAGTGTTTAGAGACTTCTGCATTCTATCTTGTGTTCCTCTATGCAAAAACACACTTTTCACTTGTAAGTTTTAAGCTGAACTCTTTTCATTGATTTACATAAAGCAGGTATGTTTTTTGATTTTACCATTGCTTATTCCAACTTTTTCAACATGCAAATGGAGCCAATCTTGTAATAATGTGGGAAATAAAAACCTACAGAAATATTTACTATGCCATAAGGCACCATCGGACTACTGATTATTGCCTACTCTCTTAAAAGATCGATGTAAAAAAAACCCCAAAACTCACATCGATGACTTTATGTATTCATCTGGTTGCACTGTTTCATTTTATAAGGTTATTCAGTGAACTGATCAGACTGAAGTTTCAGAGTTCAACAGTCCTCTAATACTTAAAAAGCTTTCCAATAAGTATCTCAATTCTTTTGTGGTTGCCTTTATCAACAAAAAAGCAAAATGTTACGCTGTAAAAGTTCAGAACAGAAAGTTTTCAGCTTAATTCCAAAAAAAGCACCTACTTTTCAGACTGGTTTGACAATTTCAGGAACAAAAGCGCTAAGCATGTGTGTGACTGCAATGGATGAAGCAGAAATCACAAGAGTTACTTAGTATCAAGACTCAATGGCAAGTATTAACAGAAAAGCATAAAATTCTAAATAGGTATAAAAAAAAACCCTGTTGATTTAACAAACAAAAGAAGAAAAACTACCTTTTAACTCAATCTCCATTTGTGACTTTCCCCTCCCATACATCTTAGTTACACTAATCATATATAATATCATCCAATTTCACCAGCAGCAGCTCATATTCTTTCTATGAGGCTCTAATGGTTATCTGGTGGAGACGGCACAGGGCCGTATTTCCCTTCCAAGAGGACACAAGCCATAACAGATGGAAGTGTCAGATGTCCTTACTATTAAATGTACAACATTGTTACCTCTTCAGGAAGATGAAGAACTGTATGTTCTTCAGAGCCAAATGATGAAAGAGATTTATAGGCCGAAATGGCTACAGCAGCATCCTAGGAAAATAACAGAAAGAAAATCCCAAGCACAGTACATAGTATTGCTACTTACTAGAAATTCTACATACAAAGAGCTTATCCAGTAACCACTGAATGCTGAAAAACATTTTCAAGTAACCATGTTTTCCTGAGGTGCACTCTTAATTGCTTACTTTATAAAATGCAAACTAGCAAGATCAATTATCTAGGCTTGATAGCAAACATTTTGAGTGCAGCACTCCATTATTGCTGTGATGGCAGTTTACACAGAAATATCAGAGTTGCATTTAAACTAAAATACTTTGGTTCTACCAGCCCCCATGGCAGTGATGGTGCAACATTATCACTGTGTTACCATACCCCACCAAAGAACTGAGTTAGTTGTCACAGCTGCAGCTTTGCCAAGGATGCTTCACCATGTCAAGCCTACAGTCTAACAGAGGTGCCAAACTAGTTTGTGTTACAATTCTCCCTGGGAGCAGCAGATCTTAGCACCTTCTATTACCACCTTTCACATGTACTACCCTACTTTGTTAAATGGTCATTGACAGGAGGTAAAATTAGAAAATGAGGTTGCTGACAATGATAACCTTGTCTTGACAGAAAGGTATAAAAGTTAATATCCAGCCACTGACACTAGGAATTAACAATTTCAGTTGTGTCACCTACCTTGTTTTGTGTGTTGTTCCAAAGAAAGCTGAGAACTTGAGCTTTGAATTTCTATAAAAGGAAACAAAACATGCATTCAGGTTTGCTTTAACTAAATAAGCAGTTGAAATAAAGGCAGTTACCTAAAAGAAACTGATGCCACATCAACATGCACTGAGCTAGAAAAGTAGAAAGGCTGCAGGTTGAACTGTAGACACATTCACATGTCCTCACATTCTGGGAGATGGAAATCTCTGGTCAACCTGGCACTGGAATGTCTCACCTATCTCCTAGGATTCACTAATGCAATCTAAAATTGTGAAATTCTATGGAAACGTGCATTATGATTAACCCAAATTAGGCAGCAGGTGCAATTTAGAAATATTAATAAAACAAGAAGGCACACTTAAAAGTCATATACCAAGATACACCAAAAGAAGAGATTCACCTTAGTCCAAAGTACATACCTCATATTCGTTTGTATTCACTGTTAACGATGGGACCAAGGCAAACAAGTCATTCAGTGCTTTTAAAATGAGGGATCTTGTATCACAACTCAGCTTTGGTGACAGAGCATTCCATGTAGAACGGATGCAAACAACCTGGAGGAACAGTGAGAGGCACAATTACTAATAGCAATCCCAGCTTGACTTAAACAACATTTGTTTCCAGCACTTGCCTTCTTTCTTCCTACTTAGAAACAGGAAGTAATACAGAGTTCACAAAAAAAATAAAAAAACCCAAACAACAAAACATGGAGCACAGTATGAACTTGAAAGATCATGCTTTTTTTCTGGTTTTGTTTGGGGTTTTTTTGTTTCTTTGTTTTTTTTCCGACCAATAATTAGTTACAGGACAAACATACTCTGAAAAGCAAAGTAACTTACCATCACAGGTAATAAAATTACACACTCAGAGCACCTTCTAGGGCATGGTTCTAAGGTTGTTGTTTTTTCACAGATTATAAATCACTGGGAAAAAACACCACCAACAAAAAAAAAATTAAATCTTCCAACAAAAAGGTAAAACTCTGCATAGAAAGAAGTCTAACCTAGTTCTTTGATACCTATAGAGGTTAGGGAAAGCTAAGTAATTAACTTTCAAAATTTAATAGCACTAAATAGATGCACCCCAGTGGTTAGGTGGCAAAAAGACTATGAGAAAAGAATTTTCATGCATATCTAACATACAGTGGGAGGCATTACAGCATGGTACAATGCATTAGTTATCAACACAACGTATCTGAATTTTTTTTTAATTATATACACCAATAGCCAAAATCCATATGATGTTTTGTCATCTGTAAGGGAAAAAAAAAAGAAGGAATAAAAAGTTCTACAGCTTGTTTCTTCCAGCTGAATGGCTTCATTAGGACCAAACAACAATTACATTCAGCATTTGATAAGCAGCAGCAAATCTCTCAGCTTTTTTGCTCTAGCCAACAACTTCTGGGGCTCACAGACGTTACACTGAATACAAACAAGAACCAAATGCATTATAAAACATATTTACAGCAACCTCTGTATTACAGTATTGTTTCACAGAAAATATGAAAATATTGGCTCTATTTATCAAGTCAGTAGCTAATTCACTCTCACTGCAGCTATCTGGAAGAATATTCTGGGGAATACTCTTCACTTCCCAGATCTCTGTTCAAAAAGTCATTCCACTCTTAGACTAGCCTTAAATATATGAACCGTCCTACTGAATGCAAGATCACTTTTTGTGCTTAAGTTTGTACTTAAATAAGTTTAAGTTATGTGCTTAAGCACTTTACGAAACTATCCTTCATTCAAAGTCATGAGTCTCTAAAATTAAGCAACTTGTCATCAAGGCACTTGAGATACCGCACCTGGAAATTCAGTGCCCCACATAATTACTACAACATTTTACAGTATATAGAGAAAAAAGTAATCTTTTGGGTCACATGCCAGGTTGAGGAAGCAGGCACTGGAGTTTTATTTCATTGAAACTTGGCAAGAAAGCGAAGGCTTTGATTTCTCCAGGCTGTAAAAAGGAATACTCACAGGGCAGTTGTACAGACTAATTGTTACAAAAGCATCTCGGGTTCTTCAAACTGGAGGTCCTACTGAAGCAAAGGGGTTACTGCTGTGCAGCAGTACCAGAGCTGAAGTGTGAGTTTTCATTTTTCACTTTTCTCTAGTGCTGCAAGTCAGCACAGCACAGCATGAACATGGTTAAGTACAGAGGGACTTTTTTCAAAGCTGCAAGCAATAATGTCTAAATGGAAAAACTCACTATTCCACTCAACCCAGAAGTTCCTGATGCTCAGCTTTATCTCCAAGAAAAAATGAATCAACCCTCAGATGACAACAAAACCTGCTTTTTCAAAAGTTTCAATACTTCCACTTTGAGACCCCAAAAAAGTCCTTTCTGTCTGTGTTCACTACAGTATTTTATGAAGAATAACAAGAGTGTACAGAAACATTTCAAGCTGTGCTCTCCTCTGTAGGTTCTTCTTCAAGTCTGAAAGTAATTTGCATAATTTTATACATGCTGGAAATTCTTCAGACTGTTTGTGAAACCAGTCCAGAAGCTTTTAGAAATCTGTGATGACTTCACCAGGCAAAACAAATAGCCTCTCATCTTCCAACCTGATGAAAGAAGTTCAAGTAATAAGTGTCACTCTGGGTTCCCTTCCCAGAAGGACCAATCAAACAACTTCTCTTCAACTTCAAATCAATTTACTAGCTAATATCCCATTCCCATTATCCTCACTTCATTTGTCTTTCAGTAGGAAGGGAACAACTTACACTGCAAAATCAGCTCATACTACCAGTTTACCTCACTGACCTGTCTGATATTCAAACGAGCACCTTCACATTCCTCTATATACTTGCTCTTAAATGAGAGTTTGACTGAAAAATTGACTATTATTCCACTATTAGCTTACTGATTCCTCTTTGCCATAAGACCTAAAGTTACAGGCAGCTATTAGACTGATGCAAGCAGCAAGAGCTGCTCACCATGCAAGTCCTCTTGTTTGTATGCAGTGTCAACGTTCACCTCTAGGATTAGCCTTCATTTGAGATAAAAATGAATCCATCTACATATCAATCAGCCTGTGTTTCAAACCATCCACAGGCTCAGGTAGACATCGCTCTATCAGGTCACATTCAGAACATTTAGGGTTAGGTGGTTAGAATGTTCCTAAGCATTAGAAATGATGCCGCTGCCATCACTGATGTCTTCTGTATTTGTCCTACCTTCTATAAAGCTGAAAGACTACTAGGCTGAAACTACTACCCACAACTTAAATGTATAGTTTACATTGATACCAGGGAAGGTCATGGAACAGGTGACCTTGAGAGCCACCACAAGCCACATAATGGACAATCGGGGGATCAGGCCTAGTCAGCATGGGTTTATGAAAGGCAGGTCATGCCTGACAAACCTGATCTCCTTCTATAATAAGATGACCCCATTATTGGATGAGGTGAAGGCTGTGGATATTGTATAGCTGGACTTTCAAAAAGCATTCGATACTGTCCCCCATACTTGTGGAAAAACTGGCTGCACATGGCCTGGATGAGCATACGATCTTCTGGATCCAGCACTGGCTGGAAGGTCCCAGAGAGTGGTGCTCAATGGATTTAAAATCCAGCTGGTGGCTGGTCACAAGTGGTGTGCCTCAGGGCTCAGTGTTAGGACCATTTCTGTTTAACATCTTTATTGACGATCTTGATAAGGACATAGGGTGCATCACCAGCAAGTTCGCAGATGACACCAAGCTAAGCAGGAGTGTTGATTCCCATGAGGATAGTGAAGCTCTACAGAGAGGCTTAGATAGATTGGACCATTGAGCCAACATAAATGGTATGAGCTTCAACAAGGCCAAGTGCCAGGTCCTGCACTTGGGCCACAATAACCCCATGCACCGCTACAGGCTTGGGGAAGAGTGGCTGGAAAGCTGCCTGGCAGAAAAAGACCTGGGGGTTCTAACTGACAAGCAGCTGAATATGAGCCGGCAGTGTGCCCAGGTGGCCAAGAAAGCCAAGGGCATCCTGGCTTGGATTAGAAATAGAAGCAGGGAGGTGATTGTCCCCCTGTACTTCACACTGGTGAGGCCACACCTTGAGTATTGTGTCTGGTTCTGGGCACCTCAATACAAGAGAGACATCGAGGTGCTAGAGCGAGTGCAGAGGAGGGCAACGAAGCTGGTGAAGGGCCTGGAACATAAATCTTATGAAGAGGAGTTGAAGGAGCTGGGGCTGTTTAGTTTGAGGAAGAGGAGGCTGAGGGGAGACCTCATCACTCTCTACAACTAATTGAAAGGACACTGCAAAGAGGTTGGTGCTGGTCTCTTCTCACAGGTAATTAGTGACAGAACGAGAGCGAATGGCTTCAAGCTCCAACAGGGTAGGTTTAGACTGAACATTAGGAAAGAATGGTCGGGCATTGGAATAGGCTGCCCAGGGAGGCAGTTGAGTCACCATCCCTGGACGTGTTGAAGGGTCACTTAGATGTAGTGTTGTGGGACATGGTGTAGGGGAGAATTTTGCAGAGTAGGGTAGATGGTTGGACTCAATGATCCTAAGTCCTTTCTAACCGAAATGATTCTATGATTCTATGTGAAGAAAATAATGACTACAGCACAGCAGTGAGACCTAATTGGTCCTGCTTAGACCTTCCTAGTTAAAAACAAGCATTACCTGGCTTGTTTTCACCTTTAAAGATCTGCACGTCAGCTCAATGAGCAGTCAGTACAATATTTTGCATTTCTAGATATTAAAAAGTGTCTGTAAGATGCTCAGCCAGTCGTATACTTCTAGCTGAAAAATTATACAGAAGTCAAAAAAAGAAGTAGTTGGGTTCCACAGGAAGACTTAGCTAAACAGTAGTATTGGTAGTATGACCTTCCCATTTTTCCTTGTGAGATCTTTCCAGTTGTCCATTCTCTCCCTTTAAGGAGCAATGTGTTGTAACGAAAACTCAAATAATATCCCTGCAGCATTTGGTCAAACCACATTACTTCCAGGGGAGGATTTCACTTTTCAGATTTTGCAACCATAACTTCCAAACAGAATTATTTTAGGTATCTGTTGCTATCATTTGTCTTTCAGATTTCAAACTCCACTGAGACAAAAACAATACAAAACAGGAATAGCCACAAAGCCAAAATCCAACCAGCCACACCACACACACATATATTCTGCAAAGCAACCCAACAAACAACCACCCTGCCCCCTCAAACCACAACAACAAACCAAAGAAACATACCAAACATGTAACAAATAAGGCTTAGAACTAAATTCTAGACGAAAAAGAAAAAATAGCTATGGCAGAGAAAGGCATGAGTATATATACTCAGCCTTTTAAAGTGGAAAACATACCAGAACTGCAAATCAAAACTCTTCTATGAAATTAAAGCAAAGCAATAGAAGACTCAGTCAAAGAGAAATACAAATCCATCTGTGTGGTGAAATCAAATGAGGAGTTGTTTATTAACATATTCCGTAAAAGCATTAAGAAGATAATTTTAGTGCTATTCTGCACTGAAAAAAACCAGCATGCTTGGTATCTTCAGGTAATTGCTGAATTAAGTAGTCACGTCAGTGACTGCAAAACACATTTTAGGATGTAGTTGAAGATGATGATGAACTGAAGATGCCTTTTGAGTTAAATCTATTGCAGGAATAGCAAACCTGTGAGCACATTTCTATGGTAACGACCACTGATAGCTAGAAATACCTAATCTGTTAACATTTCAAGTGAAAATGATACATCTATCTCCCATCTTTCAAAACACAGTTTGCAAAAATAAGAAAATCTCTCTTACAGTATATCAGAAAGACAGGCATATCTATTAGCACTGTAACTTCCTACTAAGATAAACTAGAAATTTTAATTCTCTAATGAGTTGTCTGGAAAGATAAAATATACCTTGTATTAAAATGCAGAGAAACAAATGTAGTTGTGTATTCACTTGAGCTTGCCATTTAGAAAGATTACAAGATGCTCAGGTAGCCAAGAACATTTCATTTCATTCTTTCCTATGGTATCACACACATTCTCCAGTTTCAGCTAATAGGTGAAAAAAAGGCCACAAAAAGTACGCAGCAATCTAAGAGAAGCTTCAGATTTAGCAGTTATCCATACCACACCTTAACAATGGCAAATTGCACTCTATGATAATCGTTTGGAACAACTAGCATTTTCTGTGTTAGTATTTCCAGTGATGGCAGATGGAGCTAAGTGAAATCCCCAAAACAATATATATCCAACGCCTTTTTCAGCTATATTGAAACAACATATTGGTTTTGGATCATGCATATTTGGTATACCAAAAATACCGTCCTTCCATTAATATAAACAACAATAATATTACAATGGAGTATAAGGTTTCTTATAAAGTATTCCACTGAAGATTATATTAACATAGATATATCAATAGATTTCAAATCATTACTATCTTGAGAAGTGGAAGTCCAGGAGAAATTCAGTTTTTTCTACATGTGCCAGAATATGCAACTTTTGACTGTTCTCTTTTTGTAATCAATGACTTGCCAGTCTCTAGCACGCTCACCACACACTGAAATGTATTACTAGACTGCAACTGTCAACATGCTGTCTCAGTTAAGATCACAGCATACCAAACATAACACACAGTCCCAAAATACACCAAGTCTAAGAAACTGCATTACTAAAAAGGCACACTAAACAAAACACACTAAACAAAAATATGTTAAGAATACATTCACACTTTTTTCTGAGTCTTTTCAGCCTTTCACAATCAAATGCTTCCATTTCCTCAATCACCACTGCTGCTGTATTGCTCTACAGGGCAAAAGGTAAAGACCACCACCTTACTCACTTTCATGGCATTTATATTTAGGGGATTTATTTTTAAATAAAAGGAGATTCAAGCAAAAGAAAGTGCTTTATCTATCAAAAACTTTGCCAGTTTCAGACTTGACCCTTCATCATAACACTGCCATTATCTGAAACCCTAAAGTGGGAGTGGGTGGGAAGGGGTAGGGAATGAAAAAGAATCTTCAGTTTGGATGAGGTCTTAAGGTACTCGCCAGGCACCGAGACAAAATCCCGGATGCATTGTATCAGTTCAATTCAAACCCCACTTCACATTCAATTCAATACTGTGACAAAAATAAATATCAGCCTATATCAAACTCTTTATTCAATGAGAACTGCAGAGACATCATCATAGTTTGAGCAAAAATATTTTCAGTTCAGTGGTGTTCAATTAGTTAATCACAATTTAGAGCCACTGAGCAAAGTTCCTTTGGCATTTCATCACAAAATTAAAACTCTTGTGCTGTATGACAGTTCTGATCTGTTAAGAGCACCCTGAATTTAATGGAAATCCAGAAACATTAACACTACACAATGCTTCTGCTCTTGCAAAGAACCCTTCCAACAGAGTTCCCAGTATAAAGCAGATGGTCCTAAAAGATGCCACTCTGATAGCTGCCAGCTTCAACATGAAAATTTAATTCATTAGTCCAACACCTAAGTGTCAGATCAAAAAAAGTCCCAACCAAACTCTAGTTTTTTGCAATCAAGGTGGGAATGTCTGAAAAATTGCGTTACTGCACCCAGGAATCACATTTTGGAAACCGTAGCTCTTTCAAGAATGCAAGGAGGGAAAGTTTCCTAAATACCAGAAAATAACTTTAAAATAGTGCAGGCATATGTTTGTGTGTTTCATTTCTTATTGGATGCCTTTAAGACAAACACACATCCTTCAAATGATTACATTACCTTCTACCACAATATAAGACATGTTTACTTTGCTTTGTTCCCAACCAAAAATAACATGCTGCCCTTGCATACTCAGTCAGTTAGTTAGGAGCTTGCAGGAAGTAACATTTTTCTCATTGTAAACACTGCTGGAATGAGGAGAGGAAGAATTATTTTTTTTTGGTTACTAAAGGGCAACAGAACCAACATGAGTCTATTCAGGTTGTTAAACTCTACTTCAGTTCTAAATTTCCACAAACAGATATTCATTAAAGCAGCCAAGCACAGTCTGGAAGAAGAGATTTTTCAAGAGGGGCAGCATTTTTTTTTTCTTAGCTAAAGCAGCTTGGAATACACTACAACTTGCTGCATTCTGAGAAAAAGGACAACTTAATGTATGTCTCACCTGTCCAAACATTTCTGACAACTAAATGCTTGTTTTCGAACTGGATCTAACATGACTTCAGACTAAGTACTAATACAAATAAACATAGTGATTTTATCTGAAGAAGGAACATGATTTAACCTGGCTAAACATCATCTTGCACACAAGAAGTACAGAAGCTAGAGCATATTAAAACCATCACTGAGCACAGCTGTGCACTCCGGTCTGTCATTAATGGACTTCATCCTCAGTTGCTATAATGCTAAATTTGCTCAAAAAAATATTTTTAAACTCTTAAAAGATTAAGACTGAAGAATTATTTTGGCTCCTTTCAGAAGGTATTTTCTAGACTCATAACATAATGGTAATCTTACAGAAAACCTACCAAATGAAGTACTGTGAAGAAACCAATGAAGCAGGTGGGTGGGAACAGCAGGGAAGATAGAAGTGCACAATTTTTAAGAAGTAAATAAAAAAGTTAAAAAAGTATTAATAACTTTGAGATTATGTCTTCCAGGAAGAATAGGTGACTGTGATAAACACATTGTGATGAACTTTCTCTACTAGTCATGAATCCCAAAGGAAAAGATTCTGGAGTCTCTATTCAGCTGGACAAATTTGTCCTCTGAAAATACAATACGCTCTAGGAAACTACCAAGAGAAGAGAACTTTACTTCATGACACTGATATGCCAATTAGTATCTGCAGAAAAAGTGTCAATCAGACAATGTATGTTCACAGATCTAGACCACTAGAGTCATACTTCAGTAAAAGTTCTTTTAAAGTCTGGATTTACATTCTTTATGTTCTCTGTATTTTTTTTCATTCTAGGTTTGTTAAAATTGACATATCATTGTCCTCTTGAGATCTTAACAATCATGTAACTTATAAGCTCTCAGTGCATCTGGTACAGTGCATTTCATTATTTTTAAAAACTATTTTAAAAATAACAAGTGTACTGCTAGAGGGGAAAAACTAAAAGCTAGGATTTACTGATATCAAGGAAAGAAAAAGATAAAGAAGTTATTAGAAGCAGTCAACATGGGTTTACCAAAGGTAAATCATGCTTGACCAATATGATAGCCTTCTATGATATTATAACTAGATGGCTGGAGGAGGGGAGAGCAGCAGATGTCATCTACCTTGACTTCAGCAAGGCTGTTGACACTGTCTTCTGTAACATCCTCATTAGGAAACTGAGGAAGTGTGGGCTAGATCAGGGGGCAGTGAGGTGGATTGAGTCCTGGCTGTGTGACAGAACTCAGAGGGTTGTCATTAATGGAGCAGGGTCAAGTTGGAGGCCTGTAACCAGCAGCGTCCCCCACGGTTCAATACTCGGCTCAGTCCTATTCAACATATTCATCAATGACCTGGACAAGGGGACCGAGTGTATCCTCAGCAAGTTCACTGATGATACCAAACTGGGAGGGGTGGCCAACACTCCAGAGGGCTGTGCCGCCATCCAGCGTGAGCTGGACAGGCTGGAGAGCTGGGCAGAGAAGAACCTAATGAGGTTCAACAAGGGCAAATGCAAGGTCCTGCACCTGGGGAGGAAGAACCCCAGGCACCAATATAGGTTAGGGGTGGATCTTCTCGAAAGCACTTCTGAGGAAAAGGATCTGGGAGTCCTGGTGGATGGCAGGCTCACCATAAACCAGCAATGTGCCCTTGTTGACAAGAGGGCCAATGGAACCCTGGGCTGCACAGGGAGAAGTGTGGCCAGCAGGACAAGGGAGGTCATTTTCCCCCTCTACTCTGCACTGGTGAGGCCACAACTGGAATATTGCATCCAGTTCTGGGCTCCCCAGTTTAAGAGGCACAGGGAACTACTGGAGAGAGTCCAACACAGGTGAACCAAGATAATTAAGGGAGTAGAGCACCTCCCTTATGAGGAAAGGTTCAAGGAGAACCTTAGGCTCTTTAGCCTCGAGAAGACTAAGGGGAGACCTTATCTATGTTTACGAGTTCCTAAAGGGTGAGTTGAAGGATCACTCTTTTCAGTGGTATCAGAATTTCTCCAGAAGACATGATTGCAGCAAAACCCACCAGACACAGCCTCTATTGCAAAGCATTAAAACTACAAAATACCTGCAACTTGCAAAAAGTAAAGGGCATGCCATTGCTTTGCATAAGTGCTAGGCACTGTGACTGACCAATAAACCCCTACAATGGAAGAAGCCTCAGGTGGGCAAAGGTGATGTGCCCATCAGAGAACTATACTTGGGACCAACCACAGCTGTTGCAAAAACATTGACTCAGCATAAAGAGAATCTGTGTTTTAGATATATAACTATAAACAGTTCAGTGGATCAACTGATGGTATAAATGTTTCTCCCCAGTTCATTAAAAGAGTGTGAACATGTCCCCGAGTTACCCAGACCAGTCTATGAGGGAGTAAGTGGCTCATTCTAATACAAAGGATAAAAAGTAGACACCCAATAAAAGAATTTCATTGAGGACAAACAGGTTTGAGTTAGCTTCAACCCACATACTCCTTCCTGATAACTGGGGATGCTCAGCATCATGATGGTGAGCATATTATAGAGATTGGTAATGGGAATCACATTGGTATTGTGATTGAACTGATATATTGCCAATTGATGATTTTGCTGATAGTAACTTAAATTTGCATTGTGATTTCAGTGTACTTTGTACCACTCTGCCAAACCAGAAATTCTGTGTAACAACTATCTTCAAGTAAGTAAATTTGATATTACACATCACATAGTCAATGCACAGAGTATCTAAACTAACCTGGTCAGAGATTATTAGACTCTAACACACACAATGATAATGAAAAATGACCATTGCTACCCTGTGACATTTGTGGACAAATACGATCTAGGTAGGAATAAATTACAGTAAATAGAACTATGTTCTTTTCAAAACACATTTTGCCCAGTACTCCAAAACCAGCTGACTTGACAACATGATGGTGCCATGGAGGCAGAAGCACTACTATTAATCCTGAAGATTAACAGCCAAATGACTCCTCAATGCCATTTCCACAGTAAAAAGTTTGGCCATCGCACTCTGTCTACAAACTACGTCCACATTCAAATGCAAAATGCTTACACTGAAATTTCAGCTACAAAAGGGGAATTCTTTTTGTGGACTACACAAGAAGCTTTCCAGTATCTGCTAACAGATTGCAAATACTTAAGAGCATGAGTTTCCTTAATTTACTTTGTGTCTGCAGGAGGGCAGCAGATGTCATCTACCTTGACTTCAGCAAGGCTTTTAACACTGTCTGCCATAACATCCTCATTGGGAAACTAAGGAAGTGTGGGCTGATGAGGAGACAGTGAGGTGGACTGAGAACGGGCTGTGTGACAGGACCCAAAGGGTAATGATTAATGGAGCAGGTTCAAGCTGGAGGCCTGTAACCAGTGGTGTCTCCCAGGGATCGATACTTGGTCCAGTCCTGTTCAACATATTCATCAGGGACCTGGATGAGGGGACAGAGTGTATCTTCAACAAGTTTGCTGATGATACCAAACCGGGAGGGATGGCTGACACTCCAGAGGGCTGTGCTGCCATCCAGCGTGAGCTGGACAGGCTGGAGAGCTGGGCAAGGAAGAACCTCATGAAGTTCAACAGGGAAAAGTGTAGGGTCCTGCACCTGGGGAAGAAGAATGTCAGGCACCAATACAGGTTAGGCGCGGACCTGCTGAAGACAAGTTCCAAAGAGAAAGATCTGGGAGTCCTGGTAGACAGCAAAATGACAATGAGCAAGCAGTGTGCTCTTGTGGCCAGGAAGGCCAACGGAATCCTAGGCTGCGTAGGGAGAAGTGTGACCAGTAGGTCGAGGGAGATCATTCTCCCCCTCTACTCGGCACTGGTGAAGCCACAACTGGAATACTGCATCCAGTTCTGGGCTCCCAATTCAAGAGGGATAGGGAACTACTGGAAAGAGTCCAGCAAAGAGCAATAAAGATGATTCAAGGATTGGAGCATCTCCCTTGTGAAGAAAGGCACAGAGAGCTGGGACTCTTTAGTCTGGAGAAGAAAAGGCTGAGGGGAGACCTTATCAATACTTATAAGTATCTAAAGGGTCGGCTGAATGACGATGAAGCCAGACTCTTTTCAGTGGTTCACTGGCTGCCAGTGCGAGGACGAGGGGTAACGGGCACAAATTGGAACATAGGAAGTTCCACTCAAATATGAGAAAAAACTACTTCACGGTGAGGGTGACAGAGCACTGGGACAGGCTGCCCAGGGAAGTTATGGAGTCCACTTCTTTGGAGATTTTCAAGACCTGCCCGGATGCAGTCCTGAGTAACATACTCTAACATGCTCTGGGCAATCCTGCTTCAGCAGGGGAGTTGGACTAGATGATCTCTACG
>JAOQGH010000019.1:36387973-36429912 GCA_025769975.1 Gallinago jamesoni | reverse complement strand
CAATCCTGCTTCAGCAGGGGAGTTGGACTAGATGATCTCTACGGTCCCTTCCAACTCTAAAAAAAAATTCAGTGAAAAATTCAGTAAATGCAACATGAAGACCAAACAGGAGGAATATGCAAGTTAAAGGCCACTGTTAGTAGCCCCTTACCTATACAGAGTTCCTCCTGGGAACATGGCAGCTGCCTTCAACAGCAGATCTGCACAGGTAAGGAACTGCATCTACATTATTGGCTAAAGAGTTCAAATAGAAATTGTGATGTTAACTATGTGTACAAGGCTAAGGATATAGGTAAGGAAAAAAGAGAATGAGGAGCAAATCAGACCTGAGAAAGTGAAAAGTGAAAGTAGCAAAACCATGAGCCCAAGAAAGTAATGACTCCCTGATAACATCAACACAAACTTTAAGAGTGCAGTTTTTAAGTGTATGCTGTTTAAACAACATCCAGTTTTGTCATTCCTACTAAATGTTAAACTCATTCAAGATAATTTGTCTAGTTCGTTATATTGCTCTGCTATGCTGGTTCCTTTCTGATCAATAAAACAAATAAATGTGGTCAGAGGAAACAAACAGCAAGAAACCACTTCCACAAAAAAGCTTAGAAGGGGATTTTAAATACTATGCTGAGCATTGGCATTCTTGAATGTTTCTTGGCTTGCATACATTACTTGATACATGAAGTCAATTAGATGCCTGGGTAGATGGCCTCAAAGGAAGTACACTGGCTTCTGTTGAAATCACTGGAAAAAGAAACCAAATATTTGCCCAGAAATAGGAAATGTGGCCTGGCAATAACCGTGTGTAATTTACATTTAGGACGTGCAAGTCACTGTGTACTAGTCACTAGAGGCCTCTTCTTATAACTAGCAAAAAAAAAATAAAAATGAGGGGGGAGGTTAGCCCTCCTTTTATGATCCACAAAACCTAATTTACTACATGAATAGATTTAGAGTATTATGTACTTTGGGTAAAGCCATTACATTTACACAAAAAAATTACTGTAGTCAACAAAATAGAAAACTATTCTTCCACAACATTTGACCAAAAATGAATTTAAAAAAAAAAAAAAATCAATGTTTTATTATAGCATTACTTTTACAAAGGAGCTTGAGACAGTACTCAGAAACTTTCTGAGTCAGTACTCAGCTTTGACAAAGCCACATGGTGTATATCCATCACCAGATATGTCAACATTATACGTAAGAAAAAATAATCTGTTACACTGGTGGAGAAGTTGACTGAATTAGCTGCTCACTAAAATCCTGCACTGAAGCAACTGCACAGGGAAAAACTCAGAGATTAAACCCATTTCCCATGCTTATCTATTGAGACAGTGGCAGAGAAAGCACCAAACAAAACAAAACCCTCTGACCAATCTCTATGATTATGGTCTCTGAGGTTTCTGCACTGCTAACTGGAGGAACAGAATGCATTACTTAGGCCAAGTGGTAACTCAGTTCACCAAACCATAAAAGAATTCTCTATTAAAAGTTTCAGTGTACCTGGGTGGCCTATCTAGTCTTCCAGAACAGTACACTGGCATGAAATTAGGGAAACAAAGCAAGCTGAGGAGGACTTGTAAGAATTAAGAGAGGAAAAATTGGCACCTCTCTACAAAGTGATTATTTCCTTCCTTCCTCCTATCTTGAGTACCTGGAGTTGTGTCAGCCTTCCACTTCTCAACAGTAGTACAGTACAACTGTTCTCAAATGAAGTTTTTATAGTGGTTGGTTGACATATAGGGATGACACATTTGTCACAGGCCTAGCTCCTGCTTCTTTGCATGAAAAAAGTCTAAATGTAATCCAGCCTAGGAAAACACTGCTTAAATACTGAGGCCAGCACTCAATCAATCTATGTGACCTTAAGAACAACCAAACTCCATACCAAAACCAAACACAGTAATTATGTTACCCTGAATAAACTGGTTCTTTGTAACCATTGTCTGAAGCATTTTAACTACTTTGAATACTAATGTTTGTGGACTGCTAACCATTTATTATGTTGTTCCTGAACTGCTGACGTGATTTCAGTTGTATAATGTTGCAGTGGCTGGAGACTCTTGTTGGATTGGCCTCACTGCAGTAAACACTTCACTAAAAGCGAAGAAGCGGATAAGCTTAAAATTGCTGTTTGGCAAAGAATGGGTAATCAAATATTCCTGCAGGCTATCATCAATCCACTAAACTCAGATGGCCTGCATAGTCCACAGTTTGTCTACAGTGTGATTCACAGCATGTCTCTGCCTGCATCACCATGTCTGGGATGCCACTGTGGAAAGAAAAAGTCTTGGCTCCTAACTCAGGGATGTTATAGGATCACAGGACAATTTGGGCTGGAAGGGACCTCAGGATATTTCTGGTCCAACCTTCTTCTCAAAGCAGGGTAACTATGAGATGAGACCCAGTTTCTCAGAGTTTTATCCAAAAAGGAACATGAAAACCTCCAAGGATAGAGGTAGCACAGCCTCTCTGAGCAGCATATTCCAATGCTTAGTTGTTCCCTTCATCAGTAAATATGAGTGTATTAATGTAAAACAGAAGCCTCTCCATTACAAGTGATTTCATTCCTTATCAGGTACACCATAAGAATAAGATCCAGGAGTGCATGCCAACAAGGTGGTGACAAAAATGAGAATATTTACATACTTTTCAGCTAATCAGAATCATGTACCAAACAGCCATTCTTTTCAAACTTCAAGGAAAAACGCATGAGAAGATGTCTTTGAAAAAAACTGAGAAGCTGACCTAAAATTCCAACACATGCACTGAAGAGCTGACCTGCTGCAGTAGAAGCTCACAGTACAATTTCCCAGGAACAATTAACTGATATTGGAAGACAGGAATTAAATTTTTCAGTAGAAAAAAAAAAATCTGCAACAGTCCAATGTACTCTTGGGGAAAAAAAAGCTAACTAGGAAAAAAGTTCCATGATCCACAAGCAAAACATGAAACACAGGGACAAGATAATTTAGTCTTACCTCAGCCTCACAAAGTGCCTGAAGACCCTGTAACACTATGGCAGCAGGTGAAGCCTGATCAGGTCTTGTGCATTCATTTAATACCTGGGAAATTGCAGCCAACATGTCTGCTCCATGCTGGTATGGCCTAAAAAAAAAAAAAACACCAACAAAAAAACACCTCAAAACCAACCAACCAAAAAAAAAAAACAAAACCAAAAAACCACATGGCAACAGTCACCCATTCAAACAAGTTCTATTCTATAGACGAAAATTCATTAAGTATTGGCTTTGTTTAAGTGGAAACTAAAACAGACTAAAATTGGGAATGAAAAAAAGATACAAGGGAAGATATGATAGCTCTATACACTGAGTGACATGGAGAATTAAATCAGAAAACATCAAGATCCAAATAAGAAATCACCAAATGGTTAAGCTATGGGAGTTTTTGTCCAAGTATGTTGTGACTCTAAAAGATTACATCATTCAAGAAGTGACTGAGAAGGAAAATCTGCATGTGCTATTAAAAACACTATTCTTTGCTTCTTTGACATAGTCTTCTGTAAGTACTCACTACAGTGTATCAGTGGAGATTCTGGCACAAGACTTTTGGTCCTCTTACATCAGATAGGAACGTTTTTCTGAATTTTTTTCTGCTGCAATGTAATTTGTTTCTCCTTCAATGACGGCACGAACTGCTTGTTTGCTCTCCAGCCTTTTAGTATCTATTCAGTTTTATTGGGCCATGGTGTGGGAGGTGTCAATTGCTGATTCAACATACTGTTTCTGTACGAACTTGGGCTAAATAGCATTTGGCTAGGTGATTTATATGCATGGAACATTCAGGGTTCCTCTGTTTGCTCTCTCTCTCTTTCAAATAATTTCTAAATTCATGAAGAAAGTGGATACACCCGAACTCTAACTATACCACTTGCCTAGCAAAAAGTATACAGCTGAACTGAGATTTCTCTTTTTTTTTTTTAACTATTTCTTGAAAAATGCTGTTTGGCAAAAATTAAAGAAGATTGAAGAGGTAAAGAAAAGGGTAGTTTCTTCAATAATATTTTTTGTTTCAGTTGGTTATTGAAAGATATATGAATCTTCCCAGTTGTTAGTAACTGACCTTCAATAAGAAAAGTGAAAAGTGAAATTGAAAAGGTATGCAGCAAAGAGAAAAGATGGTATTGTGCACATCAAAACAGAAAGTAATTGATAATACGTTAAAAAATAATCTTTACAGGAACTGTAAATTGTTATCAAGTAATGATATTCATGGATTGTTAGAGCTGGAAAGGATCAAGATATCATCCAGTTAGACTTGTACAGCTTAGTTCTGTGGTCAGTATTATATCAGAATAAAGGCCAGTAATTTGCATGTGACAGAATGCTTTTCAGAAAAGCACACAATTTTTCTTTGAATACATTGAAAGATAGACAGATCATTAGTTGTTTCTGCTAATGTTTCATCACTCTTTTCATTATTTGGAGGTGGTATGCTTTATGTTTCTACTCTGGATTAGTAGAGGATGCCTGTTTTGTTTCAGGATGAAGACTTCTAAATTTTCACATTATTTTTATACTATAAGTAATAGAAAGCACATAGAACCCAAAACTCACTAGCTGCACAGATTAACAATGCCCGAGTCAGTAGCTCGTAGAACTAGAAAAATATTACCCTAAATGAATATAACTGAGTAGGTAAAAATAATTACAAAACTTTCCAGAATTAAAAGAAAATAAAATAAAAATTCCCTAACAAAGACATAAGTTGGATAAAACTCGCACTTACCTCTGCCTACATATATCTCTTATACAAGCAGCTTTAGCAATCAGCTTTTCCCATTGAGCATCTTTGTCAACAGACAAAGAGGACGTATCAGACATTGCCAAGAACTGCTGCAATTCAGGGTAAATTCGATCCTATAAAAGATTTAATATAAAAACTATTATCACACCTTTAAAAGTTGGTGACAGGACAGGATGTAAGGTGCTAGCACTCATATAACTCCTAAATACCACTTTTATTGTGTACCATACTTAATTTTTCTTTATTATTGGAATCTAGTGCTGCATTGAGATCTGATTGGCTTTTGCACACCAAATCTCTGTTGTTACTTTATAGAGAAGCAAATTGCTGCCATAGAACTAAGGGCTTTGTCTTATTGTACATTATGAAAAGCAGAAAGCTGTCCTTCAAACATTTTTTCCCCCTAATTCCAGTCTCAAACTGGTTTTATGAAAGGTTTCATTAAAGACATACTATTGAAATGTTTCACTGAAACAGAATCAATAGACACCACATCCATCATTTACTTTATGCTGCTAATAATGAGACACTAGTGTAAGCAATGTTCCAAAATTAATTTCCTTCCTTGGTTAGAGGTAAAGAATTTTTTTAACAGTTATCTTAGTGACACCACAAGAATGTTCTAACCTGCCTTTCCCATAAGGATGTCATCAGACGCAAAGCAATCGCTCTAAGCTTTGGTGCACTCCCAAGCATGTATATGGCACATAGAATTTGAGGTACGCAAACCTGAAAGAAATTTTTAACCAAATATCACTTTTTTTTTTTATGTTCAAGAACAAAGATAAACCTACAAATAACAATTTTACAACCAAGTGCAACAATGAGATAACTGTCCAACTGTGTATGTCAGAAATAAACTACAAGTCATTTTCTGAAAAACTTTAGTGCATAATAATTATGATACAGTGCAAACAATATAGTGCACATTTCACTCTTTACAATAGATGTCCTATCCCATCCAAAATATTAGAAAGTTATGCTCAATCTTACAAATCAATTATTTTAAGCAAACTATGCATTGCTCAGTCTAAATAATTTTTTATAAATTAGGTCATTTATACAGTTTTTGTTTTACTAAAAAGTTTTCATTCTGACCTTGTGTACACCCAGAGTAGGCAAGGTATACAATATATCCCTGTAAAGTTCAGGCTCCAAAGGTCTTCCCAATTTAAATATCAGAACTGGGATCAGATTTGGGACCTAAAATAAAACAAAAGAAAATAAACTTGGAACTAGGTTGCCAACGTGTTATATAACACAGTGAACTTGTCAGAACATATGAGAAACTCGTACAGTTTTGCATTATTTTTTCTGCTAATAGGAAAGGAGTATTCTAAAGTCTGCAATTTAATAGGCCTTAAACATTTCATTTTAAGTTATCATTTTAAAAGCACCGTGTTATTAAGGTTCAGCTGTAGCCACTGCAATAATCTATTTTCCACAATAAATTCATTTTCACTTGAGATTCCATTACAGGCGCACTGAAGGGAATGTGTAATTGAAAACGGTACATTGAAATACATACCAAATCAATGAAGGAGCTATTCCAATTCAGTTCCGTCATTACTGAGGAATTCTGATGATGCTACTATTATATTCTACAAACCTCTCACATAAAATACAGTATAATTTACTGCATGATCAAGGGGGAGGCTATTGACCAAGTCTTCTTACTCCACCTACAGGAGGCATCATGCTCCACACTCTCCTCCTGCTGGGGGCCTTCAACCACCCCATCATCTACTGGAAAAGTAGCACAGCAAGCTGTAGGCAATCCAGGAGACTCCTGGAATGCAACAAGGGTACCTTCTTAATCCAGGCAAGACAGCCCTCCCAGAGGGGATGACCTGATGGTTGGTCATCATGAAACTGAGCTAATCAGTGATGTCAAGATTGGAAGTTGTAGTTGAACATGCACTGGTGTAGGTTGCAGTCTAGGTGGGGTCAGGCAAAGGTTAAAGTCATGACCTGAATTTCAGGAAAACAAACTTCCAGCTCTTCAAGGAATTAGCCAATAGGACCCCCTGGGAAACTTTCTTCAGGTATGCTGGAGCAGAGAAAGACTTTTCTTTAAGACTTTAAGGACGCTTTCCATAGAGCGAAAGAGGTTTAAGCACATGCTTTCCTAGGTTTAAGAAATCAAGAGAGGAAGGCAAGAGACCAGCATGGCTGAGCTGAGACCTGCTGAAGGGCAAGAAAGAAAAGCACAGGCACCTGGGAAGGGTACAGGGACGCATGCTGCGTGGTTGTGTAGGGATGGGGTGAGGAAGGCCAAAGTACAACTGAAGCTGATCTTGGCAACAGATGCAAAGAATAAGAGCTTCTACAGGTATGTCAGCCAGAAAAGGAGAGCCAAAACCACTGACAAGCACGACTGGCTAACAATGGATAAGGAGAAGGCTGAGGTACTCAACTTTTTTGCCTCAATCTTCACTGGCAATCTCTCTTCCCACACCTCTCAAGCAGATGGACCACAAGACAGGGACTGGAAGAGCAAAGTTCCACCCACTGCAAGAGGAGATCAGGTTTGTGACCACCCAAGAAACCTGAACATACAGAAGTCTATGAGACCTGACGAGATGCATACTAGAGTCCTGAGGAAACTGGCTGATGTAGTTGCCAAGCCACAGTTCGTGAAATTTGAAAAGTTATGGCCATCAGGGGAAGTCCCCAGTGACTGGAAAAAGGGAAACATTGCAACTCTCAAACTCAGTGATTACAAGACTGGATCCAAACTACAATTCAGCAATATTACACCTCTGAAAATTTATCATGGCAAGGCTGACCCTTCACACATGCATGTTGGTGATTTATACATGCAGTGGTTGAAGAAACTACTAACAGGAAATTCTGTTACAACATTCTCTCAGTATGCATTTTTACAGGAGCAGATATCTTCAGATGATAAAACTTTTGACTGCATAAAGTTTATGGTCTGCCCCAGTCCACAGAAACTACAGAGCAAGTACAATGAAAGAAAATCAAAGAGGTCTAGGATTTTGCGTACTTCCTTCTAGAATTACTGCTTCCAAATTACAGACCAAAAAATTAGTACTGTTTGTTCTACAAGATATCACTATCTTTACAGGAGATCCTGGACAGAGCAATCCAAATTCATGGTTACACAAACTTGAAATCTTTGTTCTAGAATCTAAGACCTAATGGATTACTTATAATACATTATATTTTTCTGGTTTTCCAAATACACCTTGGCATTCTTAAATAGAATAAATCCCTTTATTAACCAAAATTTCTCCACATATTTCACTAATCGACTAGTCTCCCTCCCTCTCTCTATTTCCAAAGGTTGTTGTTTGCCATCACAAACTGTAGACAGCCATCACCCTAGACAGAGGACAAATACTTCAAAAAGAACATTCAATCCTCCAACCAGACACACATAATGACTACTTTTCTAAATAAAAGCTGTAAGAGCAAGACTTCTTCCCTTAGATGAATTAAAAAGTCATATACAGAAACTGTAATTTGCCAATAGGTTAATTCAACATCCTGCCTTACACATACCACAAGACTGTTAGATTTATGCAAACAGAAGACTGGAAATCTGTACAGATGCTTTTATAGGAATCTAGGCTGCAACTATAGGTTTCAAAAGCCAGTATGTTATAAAATACATCAATCGATTTTCAGGATTTTAGAGATAATTACGTGGAAATTATTTATCTAACTGTGCATATCTTAGAGCACTGATCAGTGTACAAGTTGGTGGTGAGAACAGGTCATTTTAATACGCAACGCTTTAAGTGACAAATTTAGCTTTTTATATCAAGCATTCCTCTGCCTTTTTTTTGGGGGGGTGGTGGTGGTGGTGGTTTGGTTTTGCTTCTTCACTTCCAAAAGCTGAATCTATAATAAACACTACCATTACCTTAAAGTTAAGGATAAAACATATGGACCACAAGAAAGAGTCACCCACCAAAATTCAGTTTTACATCATATTCTCCAGTGCATTGTTTCAACATGAACATTCACAACCAGCATTCTTAACCACTCTTCCTGCTTAAGTGGTCATAAACATGGCTTACACCAGAACAATGGTGGTTCTTTGTAAGTTGCTCTGAAATTAACCGTCTGCTTTTCTCTCATCAAAAACTTAATTCATGCAGAATAAACAGTCCTGTAGAAGAAAGACTGAAATATAATGAGAAATAAGTTACTTCTGAGAGTAATGTACTCCCCAAGAACCAATGTACCTCACAATTCTTAGATTCTCCCAAATTTTCTCTCGTACGACAACAAGAACCTTTTAAACTCCAAACTCCTTTCAGACATATCACATGGGTCTACCAGACAGAAGTCAAAGGATAGTCCACCTCACAGCATTACCTTGGAACAGGGCTTTAATGTAACATGAGGAAGGGAGCTCCTCAGTAGTTCTCTGAAATACCTTTCCTTCTCTGTTCAAAGTATTATTTTTTTCTTGAATATATTTTTTGCTCTTCCCCACCTGGCTTTATTCTTATCACAGCTCAACTACTATTTCAGACATGCAAAAAACCTACCCCACTCTCTGGGAGCTTCCCTGAATTTATCTCATTCTGTGCCTTAATCAGCATAATCTTTGTAGCTTAAAAGATCTTTGAAATGCTTGATCACACTTTCAAGACCATCATCACAGTATTTTAAAAGTCCTGCATCTTATTCCTTGTATCATAGTATTCTTTAAAGTACAAAAGGAGGTGAGGGAAGCAAGTAATTTCAAGCTCACCAGCACATGGCAGAATTTGATTAACATACATTCTGGTCCCTGACAAAATTCAGTAATAAAATGTCTTCATTAACATTGAAAAAAACAGAAAAATAAACCTTCACTCAAAACATGATATTAAATTTCATGTTCTACATTTCCTTCTCACTTCCTAACTGTCTAGACTAACCCATGCACAATACAGTTGTATTCCCCACTTACCCGTGCCAAAGGGACAACAGCACTGCATCAGAGAAAATGATGTTCATTAGTACACAGGAAGAAAACTAATATTAACTTTCTGATTAAGTCTTCTTGGAAGGTAGACCTGAATACCAGAGATTCAGCATCTTCTAAGCAAGAATTTGTTGTGCTTAAATAATGCCTTAGGGAAAGGGAAGCTTGCAATGAAATCTAATAATACAGGAAGATTTAAAAAAAAAAAAGTCCCCTTGAAGCTAAGAGACTTGATAGATGGAAGCAGTTTTATTTCTGGGTACCTTTGAGTGTTAAGAAAAACGTAAATCACCTCATTTACTGTTACCTAAATCTTTGAACAGTAAATTGCAGGGCGATGAGCAAGCAATGGACAGTCCATACCTCCGGGGGAACAATCATTACACTAACACAGCAACCTGCATTGCCATTTTAAGTACTACAGTTAGCAAGGAGGTCATGCATGCTTCTCCACTGAGATACATATGTTCTCCAAACAGCTGTTAATACAGTGTGTGAACAGGGAAGAAATATCTTCCAATAATATTATCCAGAAAGTTTTGTATGCAGCAGCATGGTTGGAAGGCTCAACTCTGAGGATAAGAGGGTTTTGTTAATTCTTTAAACCATACCCATCTCTGATAAATGGTGTCATTTGTTTGCCCTGTGCTGGGCAAAAAGGCTATGTAAGGCATCAGTAGAGATGTCAGACATGTCATGACAATGCTCAATCTCACTACCTAAGTTCCTTCCTTCTGATCTCTCTCTGTAGTGTCTCTTTCTTTTGCCAGAGGCAGGGTCTTACTCTCTTACTTTCTCTATTCAATAGGCTACTTGCTGCATTTTTCTTAGTTGTAGCTACACTGGACTATGCATATGGCAACTGCAGTGAATGACATTCAAAATAAATTACAAAGAAAAGAAAATATAATCCTTAGTTACAAAAGCATTCAAAGCCTTTAAAGTCAGTCTGCTAAGGCCTAGACTTCATCAGCTGTGATGAGAAATGTATTCCAAGTCCTCTATCTGCATTAATTTTCTAGTTGTGAAGTTTATTTTACATCAAACAGATATTAAATGAAAGCCCTACATTGACTTTTACACCAAAATCTAGTAAACAGATGCTAAAATCAATTTACAAAATTCTCAGGAACAGAGTAAGCATGTGCTTACTGTAAGGCCAGTTAAATATTTCCTTAAAAGTATTGGCCTTTAAAGTGAACTTGTTTTGAACTGTATATTCAAATTATAAAATTAGTAAAAAAATCAAAGTGTTCTAGCATAGCAAAGCTGCTCCTCTCTCCAGCTCCTTCATGTAACGGATAAACAATGCTGGGAACAAATTTCAGTATTAAATTTATTCTAAATCCTCATCAAGGGCTTAACAGCTCCAAAAACCTGATACAACAATTCATTAGCTACCAGTATGTACACAGCAACTCTGGAGAGGGGGAGGCATGCTGCCTGGCAACACTGCCTTCTGCATGCTCTGCACTCCAGGAGGATGTGGCACTTAGGTCAAGCCTGTCATTAGCAATCTGAAGAAGGGTTTCAAGATTACGTTTTTTGTTTTTTAAATTAATTTGCATCTCAAAAATGACACCAAGGTATATCAATAACTCTTCTTTTTAACCAAAGGTTAAACATGCAAGACAAACAGCTTTAGATCTGAGAACTGACCTCACTTTCTGCAATTTCATGGTCTTATTTCTTTTTCTAAGCTACAGGACAGTTATTCTTCTTCAAAAGCAGAAGCTAGGGGAGAAGAGACAGCCAGAAATCAGTGAGCCAAGTAAAGTCATGTTCAAAAGGAAAAACCTATTTCAAAAAAGCACAATCCAAGTGCATATTAACATATGCTGTCCCTATTTTAAACTCTAAATTTATGACATCACTTTATATTATTCCCACCACGCCTTCTTTGCTTGCATGCCTATCCTTGAAGGTTCTTCTGGGTCAATTTTAACACTGTTCCAGACCCCCCACAAAAAAACAAAAGGCAAGAAATAAATGTCACTGCTATGTTTTATTTCTGGGAAATGTCTGGCTAAACTTTGGAGGAGAGGCAGCATCAATTTAGTTCTCCAACAGGCAAGCAGTGAAATGAGCAGGCTTTCAAAAGCATTTGGTAGTCTAGCGTTTCTCGCTCCAGAGGGCAAGACAGTACTGTACAATTCATTCAAATGAAGGAATAAGTTTTTCAGGTAACTGCACAAGTGAAGATAAGTTTCTGTTTATAAAATCTATGAAATAAACATCTCTCAAAAATCAGAGGAACTTTTTAAAAAACATAAGCTAGGTTTTCAGAAGTTTCCTGCACTTCTGCGGGATCCTAACCAATAAGCTTCAACCACAAGATCTGTCCAATATGATTGTTTCCCCACAGCTACCCTCCAAAGTTCACATAATCAGACGTAGGACAGTATCATCAGGCATTACATAAGTGAGCCAAATCCAGTTCAACATGTTTAAACTTAAACATGTTTTCTATCCAAATCAAAAAAAAGTAAAATACAAAATAATGCATTTTCAGTTGGATTTCCCAGAAGGATGTCATTTACCACAGAAATATTTCATTCTAGTAGCTGAAAGACCACAAAACAATGGATGTCCTCTAGAGCCTCATAACCCTCTAATAATGGTAATAGATCTTGCACTAGTATTCACTACTGACCTCTCAGTCAGAAGATTTAATTTCTTCCCCTTGCAGCATGGCTGGTTTCACACAGAGTATAATAATAGTTTTTGCACAACAAGACAATTCATCTGATTAGAAGGAGTTTATTAAGTCTTTCACAAACAGCATGTGTCAGTGCAGCCTCTGCAGTGATTTGGCTTAAAAGCCCATGTACTACTCTTCCTTTGTCAGCCTTTTAAAAATATTTCTGGACTTTCTTCCATAGAGTTCCAGACCATTACTCCAAAATGCCACAGATAAAAAGAGATCTAATATAATCACTAATTTTGCACCATATAAAGGCTTTTACTCAGTGGGGAAGGAGGAGAGACATACACAGAAGTCATCTGTAGGGCCTCTTCATGGAAAGTGTAAGAGAAAACAAAAATAAAACATTAACAAAAACAATGTCTCCAAAATCAATTATGATAATTATTTTAAAACCTAGCAAGTTTGTTTTATTTCAAATGCTCCATTAATTTACTGCAGAGACAATACACTCCTTATAAAAAGTACATTTAGTGAGGAAAAGGGAGATCCTGTTTGTGAACTCCCCTTTGTGGAGCTGTACTAAACATGAAAGCAATGGGGATAGCACTCTTGATGTGCATTTTCCTTTTCTGACCCTGTTTTGTTTTGAAAGACAATTCTTCAACTCAAATTTTACATGGCACTCACCCATGACTTTTCAATTCAGTATCCACAGCTACAATCACTAATCATCTGAATCTTAAAATAACAGAATTTCACTAGCAGCAGAACTATTATCTTGATCACTTAAAAAAAAATTAAAGCACCACACATTTATTTTTTTTGCCATGACATCTCAGCACTTCATTTATTCTGTTGTAGTACAGGTAGTCCACAGTTTGGCTGCAAAGTTAGAACTTTCTCACTTTGCCCTGAAGACATGTTATTTACCTTTTGCAAGGTTTACTTTGATTTGAACATGAATCAAAGTCAAAATGTACCTGTATTTACTTGGTTAGATCTTCTTTCCATTACAAACACCTGGGTTTAAACTAAGTGTTCAAGTGCTGCTAACACTAAAGGAACAGATTCAAGTTAATATAGGTGAATGATTAAAACGAAGCTTGGGATTTACAGCCAGTTTTTGTTCTCTTGTTTCTATACTAACGTCTGACTTTTCTCTTCTTCAGAACAGCCTTCTAATTACTATGCTGCACACCACCTTCCCCTAAGTCCTTCAGAAAGTGCCCTATAAAACTGAAGACTCAAAACATTTAACAAGTTTGTTGTGATGAGCTTTCCACTTCTTAACTTAAGGGACATTCTGATCACTCTGGTACTTACTTGCCTCATCTTTTGTAAAGCCCCTTTTATTTATGTTGAACTGAACAAAGCACAGAAACAAATAAAGTAATTCAAACTATAACTTTGCCATCAATATGGTTGCTGCCATCACATTGCCCATTAAGTTTATTAAAGTAATTTGTTATTTCCCCCATCCACACGTTTCAATACTTTCTGCCCCTGTACTAAGTACTTAAACTGCAAGAGAAAGACCAGAAAAGTAATTCTTCCTGCCTTAAAGAGAGCATTGCCCCTACAAGAAACATTATGATAATCTTTCAGCGCACTGCAGTGCAGTGGACCTAGTGAGCAGACTCAGAACTGAAATAACTTGCCAGAGTCCAGACAGATGCCAGGTGATCCCAAGTTCAACTCAGCTAGAAATTAAGTCCCAGTTTTAAAGCATTAAGATCTTTGGAATAAAAACGTAATTGAAAGGACAGCAATGTGTTAAGACAGTGCTAACCGGAGAATATTCAGGTGTCTTTGGTTGCACTTACCGAAGGACTGAGAATGGAAATATCACCCCAATTAAGAACAGTGTTTTTCTCACACCAAATTTCCAAATACTACCCAGGACAATGCCTGCTGTATTACTAATTATACTGACTGCTTTATGTGATACTACTAAAAAGATGCCTGAACACTTCGCATATTTTGCAGAAAAATATTTTAAAGCCCATAGTCATTTAAAAGACTAGAAGTTCACCATTTGCAGTCCCTGTTAGTGAAGGAGATGTGAGCCAGTGAGATCATATCAACAAATTAAGGTTAATTAAATAAACCCAGTGACGTCATGATAAACATCAACAACTTTGGGTTAAATTCCTCTTCCTGTATCAGTTGAAAGCTTCTGTAACTCTGCTGACTTGCATTTAAATTAGCCTCTAAAAGTGTTCATTTAAAGTCAGTGGAGCTGTTCCAGATTACTCCAATAAAATTCAGAAGAGAATCATTCCCTACAATCAGACTTCAGGTTATTCTGCTCACGTGACATATTACTTCAGTAATTGTCTTTTCAAGAAGTTATTACTTTTTGGAACAAATATCAAATTGCATTCTGAACAACTGTATCAAACAGTTAATGAACAAAGCATTATTCCTCTCCCGTTTCTGTAATATGCCACTGATGCAACTAAACAGGTTCAGAGACCTTTTTGCAGCATACCACGTTAGAGACAGCCTACAGACAAAACCAGGAAATCTACAGTAAGAAGCCTGGAGCTACCTTGGTGGTTTTTCACACAGTTAGCTAGTCACAAGAAGAAAACTGCCTGACTTGGAGCAGTTTGGATCAGAACTGAAGAAAAATCTTCCACGATAGTGGAGATATATGTCTATTGCAGGTGTCACAACACGTAGCCGTAACTTACCTTTTTCCCAAGCAGATAATTACTTCATTTACAAAGCCTGGGGCCTATATGTCCTGTTACAGACTACTTAGTAGACCTGTCAAACTGCTCATAGTTGGGGTGTACTACTCAGACTAGTTTTTAAACGCTGACTTACAGAAAGAGATTTGCAAGAAGAAACTAAGTTAAAGAAGAGATGTACAGGTGGTTCTACATCAGTTCAGCTTTGCTTTTCCACACAAGTTTAATTCATTTTGCTTACTCTTGCCCTTTGAACACAATTAGGTGCTTCCCAAAGTCAGAAATAAAGTTTTAATGATTATCTTGTAAAAAAATAATGTAGGACAACAAGGCATCTATAAGATACTTAAGCTTAGTGTATTCCCTCAAAAACAGGGAAGACATTTTGTCTTGCAGTTACAAGAGAAAATGCAACTGGAAGACTGATTTCTGCCTGCTGGCTTAGGATCACATTGTCATGGTTGGATCACAATTTTCATCACCTTCAAGTTTTATATTCTTCCCCTTGTCATTGATTAGATCCACATTTTTCCTCTAACTGGAGTTCTAAATGGCATGTAATAAATTAAAAGTGGTATTTTCCAGCAATACCATCGTAACATGCCTGCTTATTAAAGGATTCCCTTTTGTTTCCTGGAGATAAGACACTGAGATTCCTTATTTTTATATTATCAGATTTCCAACTCGTATTTAAATAATATGGCAAATATTTCATGCACCTGAAGCTTGTACCCAGTATAATAAGTAAATTTTTTAAAATAGGCTAAAATAGCATACAGTAGGGACCCTTCTATTCTAGAGTTAGTGAAAAAGAAGTCTTAACTGGAGATTTACTTTATATAATGCCCCACTCTAATCCATTATAGTGCACATAACCCAAAACCTCAGACTTCTGATGATTATAAACTCATGAATGAAGCACTTCTGAAAAGAAACCTTAGCATTACTAGTAATGCAGAAAACCCTTTTCTAGATTGAAATGGATGACCAAGGTAAACCTATATCCTGATTTCAGAAGACTAACCTGCAAGTCTAAGAAACAATATTTAAATCTATGGCTTGCTTTATTTTTCAGCAAAGAAAATATGGGGTAGAGTTGTTGGGTTTTTTGCTTTAAGTAGCAACTTAATGAAGTACACCATGCCCGTTTCAAAAATGTTAGAGCATGCCATTGTACGTGGTGATCAGCAGTAATACCACCACCATTTGATAAATGTCTCTCCTAGCAGAGGTCGTTTGGAGTTTTAATATGTCAGGAAAAGTACACCTAGGAATTCTTTCTGCAATATACTTATTTCTCCCTGCCACAGACCACCAGAGCTTTTGTGATCCCTTATTTCTCACTGTTAGGTTGCAAACAACATACAGCACTGGTATCTTAACAGAGTGACAAGCAGCTGACAAATAAAAAGGAAGCAAAACATTGCACGAAGTAACAAATTAAGCCTCAAACGTCCTTTTGTCACAGCTGTCTGAGAAAGAATCTTTTGCTTTGAGTACTGTGAGGTTTTGACTTTTTTGCATGTTTTGTTACACTTTTTTTCTGCTTTTTAATTCTTTCTAGTTTTGTATTATCTAACTATCCTTTAGAAGGGGTACAAGGCTATAACAGAATAGAAAAATTTTACATTTGTAGTTCAAGAGAAAGAATTATCCACGTTCAAGAAAGTAACAGCCATTTTAAGAAAATAAGAAAGTACCACTAAGCAGACAAAGTAAAAATGGGAACAAGTATCCTGAAAAGAACAAAAAGCACTTCATTTCACACACTTCCACCAGACGCCTCAACATGAGCCAGCAATGTACACTTGCAGCCCTCTGCTCTTGTCCAGCTACATTGCCCTGTTTGAGTGAGTCCAGAGGAGGGGTACAAAGATGATCAGAGGTTTGGAGCACGTCTCCTATGAGGACAGGATGGAAGAGTTGGAATTTTTCAGCCTGAAGAAGAGGAGGCTCTGGGGAGACCTTATAGCAGCCTTCCAGTTCCTAAAGGGGGCTTACAGGAGAGATGGGGAGGGACTCTTTATCAGGGAGTGGAGCAATAGGATGAGTGGTAACAGTTTTAAACTGAAAGAGGGGGCGATTTAGGTTAGATATTAGGAAGAAATTCTTTATTGTGAGGGTGGTGAGGCACTGAAACAGCTTGCCCACAGAAGTTGCAGATGCCCCATCCCTGGAAGTATCTGAGACCAGGTCGGATGGGGCTTTGAGCAACCTGGTCTAGTGGGAGGTGTCCCTGTCCATTGCAGGGGGAGTGGAATTGGATGGTCTTTTAAGTTCCCTTCCAACCCAAACCATTCTATGATTCTGTAGCTCTCGACAGGTGAAGTCATCTAGTTTAAAAACTTCTGCTTAAGAAATACAGTTATCTTCAAAAGCACTGCATAACTGGCCTTGTTTAGCATAGCATTTCAGTGTGTGTTCAACTGCAAGTACATAATGGGCTGCTTCCCTGGGTTAGAACTACAGTGCTCAGCACTGTATAAATGTCATAAAGCATGTATCCCATAAGCTGTATCTTTTTCCAACTCTTGTGCTGCAGAGTATAACTCTTTGAGACAGCAATTTAAAAAAAGAAATGAAGCAAATAAAGCTTGTCTTTATAGCACATCTGAAATGTGAAACAATACTTCTCCCTTCCCTACATTTTTTTTACCAATAAGATAAGATTGTTTCTGTATAATGCTTCCTGCATTACCTATTACTGTTTCTAGATATTCCCATTTATCTTTCCAGATTACGTAGATAAACATAAGCATACTGCATAATTCTGTCTTGAATTCAGTACTGAAGCAGATAAAGACTATACATAGATTTGTTTTTAAGAAGCAAAAATACAGATATCATAAGGGACTTGGCTGCCTTCCAGTTACCACAAAAGGACACAGAGAATAGTTTATATTCAACAAAAGCCATAAATGGTTTAGTAGCCTCTTTTCAATTTCTTCATGTTGCATTTCCATACTTATTAAATACTATTAACAGATAAACCAGTCTCTTTTGTAAGCCTAAACAACTAAAAAAAAATCCTTCATAACAGACACATCACATATATATATATATATATGACACATAAAAGGTGAATTTCAGCCAGCTTGGGATATGTGCATGTATGTGTATATGTGTGTGTCTAAGGGCAAGACTGCAGGGGGGGCTGCCTACCCGGGGGCCAGGGAAGTCCCAGACAGCTGGGGAGTGGGTGTGTGTCCATGTGTATCTGTTCGATGGGGGTGGGGGCGGTCAGCAGCTGCAGTGGACCTGCACCCTCAGGGGGTCATATGTACAGATACCAGGAACTGATGGGACTGGGATCCAGTGGCCACCTACTGTGCACACTGACCATCCGTACCCTATTGCTGGAGGGATCTATATTGTACATACAGTCCACATCCAGCCACACATATATCCCCACTGGTTGGCCTCCCTCCTGCTCAGTCAGCAAGTGGAGCAGGATGGGGCCTCTGGTGGTGGTCTGTGTTCTTCTGAGTGCTCTGTGCATCTGCATGACAATGTATGCAGCACTGGTGTGTGGTATATGCACGCACGTGTACCTACTGGGAATGCAGGCATCGTCTTGCCACTTGTAGGATGCTGGGTCACAAAGCTGTGGCAGCATTGCCCTCAAACCCAATTTCTGTAATAAAAGCCGCTGACAGTAAGTTTTTACCTGAGAACAATCAGCCTTTGCTATTTCCGTAGTAGCCTGGAGTACATCACGAAGACTGTCTCCATTTTCCTGGATCAGAAGATAAGCCAGCAGAAGGAAAACATGGGCAGGGACTTGATTTGTAACAGGTAGCAGTGATTTCACTGAAGATAACCAGATGGTAACTGCAGACTTCTCTTTCAAGAGCTCTATGACCTTCCAGGTTGTATATAATGAGCTGTAAGAGCTGGTTATGGGGAAAAAGAGTTTGCAGGACACCTACAAACAGGTGAGACAAACAAAATTCTCAATCAAACATATAAGGTACCACATAACAACAAAGAAAAACCATACCTAATCCAATTTTGTTCATCCAAAACAAATGCCATAAATGTAACAAATAAATTGAAATAAATATCTTCACAATCCTTTATATTAATTCTTGCACCAAGGATGCTTCAATGGGTTGCTAATTCCATACTGAAGAGGTTCCCCCTTTATTTGGCATCCCTCATTCCTGTTCCTGCTGGTAACAGCAGTGGTACTTCCTTACTAAAATGGACACAATAAAACTGGAGTACATTAAAAGCTTCCATTCCTGTCAATGGCTGGTGCATTACAAAAGTTTAAGGATCATCTATATTATTTTGAGGAAATTCTCTTAACTTTTCATAGCACTCAATAAAAGTAAAAAAAAAATAATAAAAAAAATTGGATTAACTTAAACTGTGGTGTTTCAACGGTCTCACTTCTCAGAACAAAATGTTCTACAAATGCAGTCATGGAAGATAACATTTAGAAGTAGGAAAGTAGTAAAATACAAATGAGGAATCCTCCTAACTCAGGTGTTTATATAGATAAATGTATAAATATTCCAAAGCTCCTGCAAATTATTTCATAAATTTGAAGCTTTTCTTAAAACAAGAAAGCTTAATCCAAGACAAACTATCTCTTTCCTGCCAATTCTTTGTTTCCTTAGAAAATGCAATGTTTTCAGAAATATCTTTCCATTATCAAGACAGTGGTTGGCAGACAGCAGTTAGAACAATCACATAAAATGAGGTCAAGAAAATACTTGAAAAGAGGTCTCCAAATGAACACTAAAAATGGAATTCAGACTCCAGCAGGGTAGGGCCCCCTCACCTTTAAATTAGGGAAAAAGATTTTGAGTGGCAAAAGTTGTTCTCCATAAACCAGCAGAATTTCATTATAATCATATAGAATCGTATGGGGTTGGAAGGGACCTCTAGTCCAACCTCCCCCGCCAAAGTGGGTCTACCTAGAGTATGTTGCACAGGAACTTGTCCAGGCAGGTTTTGAATGTCTCCAGAGAAGAAGACTCTACCATGTCTCTGGGCAGCTTGTACCAGTGCTCTACCACTCTCACAATAAAGAAGTTCCTCCTCATGTTTAGGTGGAACTTCTTACACTTAAGTTTGTTCCCATTTCGTCTTGTCCTGTCACTAGGCACCACTGAGAGAAGACCAGCCCCATCCTCCTGACACCCTCCCTTTTAGTATTTGTACACATTAATTAGATCTCCCCTAAGCCTTCTTTTCTCCAGATCGCTAAAGAGCCAAGTCCCTCAGCCTTTCCTCATCAGAGAGATGGTCCAGACCCTTAACCATCTTTGTGTCCCTTTGTTGTACCCTCTCCAGCAGTTCCCTGTCCTTCTTGAACTGGGGAGCCCAGAACTGGACACAGTACTCCAGATGGGGCCTCACCAGGGCAGAGTAGAGGGGCAGGATGACCTCCCTCCACCTGCTGGCCCAACTCTTCTTGATGCACCCCAGGACACCATTTGCCTTCTTGGCCACAAGGGCACATTGCTGGCTCACAGTCATCCTGTTGTCCACAAGAATGCCCAGGTCTTTTTCCTCAGAGCTGCTCGCCAGCAGGTCAGCCCCCAACTTGCACTGGTGCTTGGGGTTATTTCTCCCCAGGTGCAGCACCCTACACTTCCCCTTGTTGAATTTCATTAGGTTTCTCCCAGCCCAACTCTCCAGCCTGTCCAGGTCTCGCTGGATGGCGGCACAGGTACATACACAGCTGAGGGTACATTCCATCCCTTCATCCAGGTCATTGATGAATAAATATATTGAAGAGGACTGGACCCAGTACTGACCCCTGGGGAACACCACTTGTTACAGACTTCCAGCTGGATTCTGTGCCCCTAATCACAACCCTCTGAGCTCTGTTTTTCAGCCAGTTTTCAATCCACCTAACTGTCCATTCATCTAACTCACACTTCCTAAGCTTAGCTATGAGGATGCTGTGGGAGATGGTGTCAAAAGCCTTGCTGAAGTCAAGGTAGATAACATCCACTGCCCTCCTTTCATCTATCCATGCCATCACAGAAGGCTATCGGGTTAGTCTGGCATGACTTCCCCTTGGTAAATCCATGTTGACTACTTCTGATAGCCTTCTTTTCTTCCATATGCTCTGAGATGACACCCAGGATGAGGCATTCTATCACCTTTCCAGGGATGGAGGTGAGGCTGACCAGTCTGTAATTCCCTGGGTCCTCCTCCTTGCCCTTTTTGAAGACTGGGATGACACTGGCCTTTCTCCAGTCCTTGGGCACCATGTCTGTTCTCCAGAACATCTCAAAGATGATGGAGAGCAGCCCCGCAATGACTCCTGCCAGCTCCCTCAGCACTCTTGGATGCATCCCATCTGGACCCAGGGACTTGTGGATATCCAACCTTCTTAACTGATCTCTAACTTGGTCCTCTTCCAGCAAGGGAAGATCTTCCTTAGACCAGACTTTCTCTGATTCATCCAGAGTCCACGGCTCCTGGGGGTTGGCCCGAGCAGTAAAGACTGAGGCAAAGAAGATATTCAGCAACTCCACTTTCCCTGCATCCTCTGTTACTTTGGTGTCTCACTCATTCAACAGCGGGCCCACATTTTCTTTAGTTTTCTTTTTGCCTCCAATATAATTGAAGAACCCCTTCTTGTTGACTTTGACATCTCTTTCCAATTTTAATTCCAAGGAGGCCTTGGCTTTGGTTGTTTCTTCCCTACATAGTCTAACAGCATCTCTGTAATCCTCTCAAGTGGTCAGTCCCTTCTTCCACTGTGTAAGCTTCCTTCTTCCACTTCAGTTTTTTCAGAAGGTCCCTGCTTAACCACACAGGTCTCCTGCTTCCCTTGCTTGATTTCTTGCTCTTGGGAAGGCACTGATCCTTAGCTTGCAGAAGGCAATGTTTGAATATTTCCCAGCTCTTTTGAGCTCCCTTGCCTTCCAGAGCCCTAACCCATGGGATTTCTCCTAGCAGTTTCTTGAAAAGGGCGAAGTTAGCCCTCTTGAAATCCAAGGTTTCAGTCCTACTTGTTTTTTGTATGTTACCCACAATCCTGAAATCTATTTTTCCATGGTCATTGCTGCCGAGGTTGCCCTCAACCTTGATGTCATCCGCCAGTCCCTCTTTGTGTGTCAGTAGTAGGTCCAGTAGTGCCTTTCCCCTTGTTGGCTCTTCCACCAGCTGGGTTAAGAAGTTAGCATCAATACTTTGAAGGAATCTTTTAGACCATATATTCCTGGCTGTGTGGCCTTTCCAGTAGATATGTGGGTGGTTGAAGTCTCCCACAAGAACCAAGGCCTGTGATTGTGAGGCTACTTGGAGCTGGTTGTAAAAGGCCTCATCCACTTCTCTATCCTGATCAGGTGGTCTGTAATAAACACCCACAATAGTGTCCCTCATATTGGCCTGCCCCTTAATCCTCACCCACAGGCTCTCAACTCTCTCATCTGGCACCAGGGAGGGTTTTAGGGACATGTCCTCACTCTCTATCCATTCCTTGACATAAAGGGCAACACCTCCTTCCTTGCCTGTCTCATCTGAAAAACCAGTAGGCCTCAATAGCCACACTCCAGTCACGGGACTAATCTCACCAGGTTTCAGCGATGGCCACTATATCATATCTTTCCAGCAGCACAGTAGCTTCCACCTCTTCCTCTTTGTTGCCCATGCTGCGTGCATTGCTGTAGAGGCACTTCAGCTGGGCTGCTGGCTGTGCTGCCTTCTCAGGGGAATATCCCCTGGAGTGTCTCTCAGGTGTTTCTCTGTGCACTCCTCCTCTACCCCAGGAACTGCTGGCACATCACCATAAGACTTTGACTGCAGTGAAGGGTCACCAGCCTTGGCTCAGGGAGCCAGGCTGAAGGCACTTATTAGCAACCTGTCTCTCCTCCAAAGCTTATAACCCCCCTCCATCTAGTTTAAAGCCCTGTCAATTCAACCTGTGATCTCTTTAGCAAGAGCCTCCTTCCCCTTTTGGAAGAGGCACCTCCCATTAGATGTTAACAGACCTGGTGTTGTACAGGCATATTGTCAAAGAACCCAAACTTATGGCGGTGGCACCAGCTACAGAGCCACATGTCAATTTACTGACTATTTCTGTTCCTCACAGCATCATTGCCTGCTAGAGGAAGGAGTGATGAAAAGATAACCTGTGCCCCAGATCCCCTAACCACCCTTCCCAACTTCCTGAAGTCTCTTTTTATTGACCGTGAGATGCAGCTTGCAGTTTCTTCTGTACCTACCTGGAAAATCAATAACAGATAGTAGTCTGAAGGATGTGCTAAGTCAGGAAGTTTCCTGGTGACATCCTTAACCCAGGCTCCAGGGAGACAACAGACTTCCCTCTGTGGAGGGTCCGCTCGGCATACAAAGCCCCCTTCGGAAGGGTTCACCCACAACTACAACTCTTCTTTTTTAATTTGAGGGTGTGGTCGTGATCTGAGGTGTTTTGACTGATACGTTTGTGTTGTAGGTTGCTCATAATCTACATTTCCACTCAACTGGCCCTCCTTGAGGAGAGCTTCATATCTGTTCTTGAGAAGAACTGGACAGGGTGCAGTGGGCAAGGGGGAGTTCCTCTGCTGCCCTGACCATAAACTTTTGTCCATTCATTGTTATTATCTAGGCTTCCATCTTTTAATCACACTGTAATCACACTTCCATCACTTAATCACACTGTTCAACGCAATGTAAATTTATTTTGGCTAATGGAAGGTAGAATGCCCCTGTTCTTTATGTGTGCTTTTATAAATAACATTAAAATGAGCTAATTCTACTACTTTTGCATTACCATTACCGCATGTGAAAAATTGAGCCATATAATGCGATCTCTCTGTCTGGTAAGATCACTTGCAGCCCAAAGTCTCTTTTGGATACAATTGTGAAACTGCCATTTGTCAATAAAGGTATTTAAAGTCTATTCAAAGACACACAGTAGGCTAAGAAGAACTTCAGGAACTGTAAGTTGTATTGTTTAGTTGCCTGCCCCTACAAGATCATAGGACTTGAAATCAAGATCAGACCCTTTTTTTTTTTTTTTTTTAAATTGCCTGGAAAAAAACTGCTAGATTTCATAGAGCCTGAAATATGATTTTGGTATTTCCCATTTCAGATTACTTCCCCAAAGGTTTTGCCATACAACTGTACTCACTCCCTTCTCCCTTTATTTCAGCTGCATGAAGACTATCACCATATTTTTACTTTAATGCTGTACTAGATTCAAGCAGGCTAGATAGAAAACTTCAGTATGCCACCACTGAAAGATATCTATGTAAAATCTCTCAATGACAAAGTAGCAGTGCAGGCTAGCCATGTTGTAACATTTTTCAAAATCCTGGGACTACAAGTAGAACAATTCTGCATTACTATCCCCACCAAAAAAAACAAGCCATGGAAGAAAATAAAACTTTTAGGTTTGGTTAAAAGCAAAAAAGAAGCATACCTGCTATGGAAAGGCAGCCATACACCCACTGAGGACTACAAAAACTTTGACAGGCCATGCAGAGATGCAGACAGGAAGGATAAGGTTCTGCTAAAGCTGAAACTGGCCAGAGTTGTCAAGAAAAAGAAAGGGTTCTTCAGATACGCGAACACATTAAGCCTAAGCACTGGAAAGACACAGGCCCATTACTAAACAGGACAGCGAAACATGTTACTAATGATGCTGAGAAGCCAGAGGTTCTCAATACCTCCTTTCCTCTGTCTTTACCAGTGCAGCTGGACCCCAGATCACAGGATCAAGTAGCTAAGAGGCATGCACTGATCCACCCATAGTGGCACTCTGCAAGGGCTCAACCCACATAAATTGATAGGGGAAAAAAGATTAGGGGTCTGGAGCATCTCTCTTATGAGGAGAGACTGAGGGACTTGGGGCTTTTTAGTCTGGAGAAGACTGAGGGGGGAACTTATCAGTACTTATAAGTAGTTAAAGGAGGGTATCAAGAGGATGGGCTGTTCTTTTTTTCAGTGGTGCCCAGGGATAGGACAAGAGGAAATGGGCACAAACTTGAATATAAGAAGTTCCACCTAAACATGAGGAGGAACTTCTTGCACTGGAACAGGTTGCCCAGGGAGGCGGTGGAGTCTCCTACTCTGGAAACATTCAAAACCCACCTGGACCTGTTCCTGTGCAACCTGCTCTTTGGCAGGTGGGCTGGACTACATGGTCTCCAAAGGTCCCTTCCAACCCCATATGATTCCGTGAAATCCACCCCAGGGTGTTAAGAGAAGTGGCTGACATTGTTGCAAGGTTACTGTCTCTTATCTTTAAAAAGTCATGGAGATCAGGAGGCATCCTTAATGACTGGAAGAGGGCAAATCTCATACCCATCTACAAGAATATCCCAAAAGAGGACCCAGGAAACTACATCCTCATTAGCTTTACTTCAGTCCCTGGGAAAATGGTAGAATGAGTCCTGCTAGAAACTATTACAAACCAAATGAAGCAGGTGACTGGGAAATTCCAGTATAGATGCCAGGCTACCGTGATCATCTTCTAAAAGAAAATATCATCTTCTGTTGATGTAGAGAACACTGGTTACTGTTATCTAGATTTCAGCAAAGCATTTGACACCATCTCCCACAGTGCTCTCCTGGACAAACTGGCAGGATACAGATTGGATGGGGGGTCTGCAAGAGGGGCAGGAAATTGTCTCACAGACCACACTCAAAGGGTGTTGATCAATGGCTTTTACTCAGGCTGGCAGCCTGTTGCAAGTCAGATCCCCCAGGGATCAACAGTGGGCCCCGTTATGTGAACTTTAAAACATTTATCTTTTGTTAGGAGAACAAATAGGCCTAACTCTTCAGATTTGTGGAAATGGAAGATGGAGAGGGATTCTAAGACAAGGAGACATGGCAGAAGTCAGAACTGGCACCTTTTTCTGTCTTCCATTTATCACATCACCACCCCCTCTGCACCACATAATAGAGGTATAAAGTGGAAAGGGAGCTTGGCTTCCACATGCTAAGCACATCTTGATCAAAGAGACCTGTTACTGCTGTCAGAACAGATGGAACAATCATATTGAGGGCAGGTAATTGGAACATAAGTAAACAAATAAAAACAAAAAACCAACAGCATAGATAAAAAAAAAAATCGAGGATAATTAGCTAAAATTTGGTAAGTGATACTTATGTGCTCTGTAACTCTTTCCAGCCAAAGAAGAACAGTAGCTAAGTCACATATGATGGTAAGGTAAGGATGCAGGTGAGTAGAATAAGGAAGTCTTAAAGAGACAAAGTATACAACACCTTGCTTTCTACTAAGTCCTGTTACTTGATTAATAATGCAGGTGAATTCTTTAATCTACACAGACTCCCATCTCTTAAGTAAAACAATATCTAGCATGCAAACATACTTCCACTTCACAAGTAGTCAAGTTTTATGGACTACACATATTTTTAAGTGTTTCCACACAAGGTATTACACAAAGACGATCACACATGTAGAGTCTTTCCCAAGCGGCTATGCATAATGCAGCACCCCCTACCTGTCTCAAAAGAAGGAGAAAACCGTATAAACTTTACCAGTTCCTTTTTATCCTTCACACTTTCCTCCTGTAATATTCTCAAAAGATTCGTAGCCAGCTGCTGCCTGGTAACTCCAGAATCATCCTCTGATAGGCAGTCCCCAACTGTTGTGGAAGTTAAGATCTGTAGTACAGGCATCATCAAAGTAAGGGCTGTACTTGAGATGGTCTGGGTTTCTGAACAGGAAAGCAGCTTGTAGGCTATTTAAGACAAAGCAGGGAAAAACAAAAATCAGGTAGGGTAAAAAGAACTAACAAAATTTGTACTTTTAAGCATGAGACAAACACTTCTAGGAAATACTCTGGTTTAACAAAGTAACAGTCCCAAGAACTACAGTTTCTGGATCCTAAAGTGGAGAAGAATTTTATGGTAAAACTCCAATTCTATTTAGAGACCCATACTTTTTTGATATTTATAGCAAAGTACCTGATGGCAACAAAAAATACAATATAGGAATGTAGCAGAGTCCCTCACTTTTACTGGAATAAATCCACTAATCAAAACTGCTAAGTTGAAAGCCCAGTTAAACATTGCCATGACTCTGAGGCTTGTTTTCTTGAGGTCTGTCAAAAGAAACCATTCAGGATGCATGAATCTCAGTTGTAATACTCTGTTATTGACTCAAAAACTAAAAAGATAAGCTCCAAGATAGCAGGGAGCTTAGAATATGGTAACTTTCATGGAAGAAGCCAATGTAACAGGAAAATTCATCTTTATTGCCATCAGATCTAGTGTTACTTCTTAAATTCAGGAATAATCCTATTTATAAAAACACATTTCACCCCACAATACAACTTCAGCAGAATGCAGTCTTATTTTCATAAACATGAAGACAGACACAGCCTTAAGAGTGTGGATTCCTCTTTCAGGAGAAGAGCTTACCTAGACTCAAGAGAGATTTTTGTTGACTTTCTGGTGTTTGCAGCAATAGAAGTGCTAGCCCAATTATACACTGTTCCACTGGAAATACCTGCAACGGAAAAAGAAAGAAGTTCAAGTCTTTGTTTTTCAGTGAGGTTAAACACTACAAATGAGCAACAATGGAAACTCTGTAAGGAGTTTCTTCATGAATCACAGTGAATGCACACACAGCAACACAGCACGTAGAATGTAGATTATTAATAGTGTAAGAAGAGCATTCTAACTTAATAACTTGAATTGCTGCTGACAAGACAAAACTTGAATTTGCTGCTTTGTTCAAAGCATTTTAGCTCAGTTTAAACTAACTCCCATACTAAAACGCTAACTGATACATACACAGAACCAGTTAAGTTTTTTTTCTTTCTGAAGGTCTTCAACTAAGAAAAAAATTATATGCTTCTGAAACAACACTGGTCACTTGCACATGAATGCCATGTATCTAAATACTGTCTCAAAAAATGACATTCTTTAAATTTAATACGACCATTTTATTTCTTTCTTCATAAACTCTTACCTCTTTTAAGAGCTCGAAGTTGTCCTCTAATAAGGAGATCAAAGATGAGCATTCTCCTGTTACATTTAAACACACTTCACAGAAGCAAATCAGCTGCAGACAAAACTGGGATAACTGAGCTTTCCAAAATACAGGGTAGAGCAGTAGGCTGAGGAATAGCTCTTGCAGAAAAAACAAAGCTTCTGTAACTTGCAGTAAGTCTTTAAGCTGTAAAGAAGTAGTTAAAAAACAAAACACATTCTGGTTTAGTTCCCCTTCCCAATCTACGCAGATTTCCCCACGTTTATAATGAATTCCATTACCTCTGCAATGCTTCCAGTGTAAATGTCACTAAGATTTGAAAAAACACATTTATAAACTAAAGAATCTCTTATCCAGTTTCCCTGAAAAAATAACAAATTAACTGCTCTTTAATGTTTTGAAGTAAAATTACAAATATGTGAAACAATAGAAAGATTTTTTTTGTAGCTGATGTCAAAAATTCCTTCTCCCTCAAGAGCAATAGCAAATTAATTCAGCACTCAGGGTTCTCTCAGCCACATAAAACAAATAGTGTGGAGATTCCACACAACAGGTAAATATTCTTGTAACAGAAACATTCTGCTCTAGGCTATTTCTTCTGTAATGTAACCAAGATTTTAACATATGTCTCAAAAGAGAAAGGCAGTGGTGTTATCTTCTTCTAGAGCACCATGTAATCTACCTACTACAAAAATGAAAAGCTTAAGTGTGATACCCAAAAGCAGTATCTCCACACTTGGAAGCCAAGTAAAGAAGTTTTGAGAAGCAGACTGCCTCAAAATCCTAATGAGTTAGCTGAAAGCATTTCCACTCCTGAAAATTCCAGTTCCAGACAAATCCAGTTGCTCTGATCCAAACTCTGGAGCCAGCATTGAGGATAATATCCCAAATTTTAGTCCCTTGGAACAAATTGTATGAATAATATGCTTTAATCAGAAGCCTCATGTCCACTGAATTTTTCAGCAGAAAAGTCTGCAGGTGCTGAGCTGTACTTTAGACAGCTTGGTTGATACTATAAGACAAAATGACTAAGAAGCATTTTGGCTTTTATACAATACAGAGGATTAAATAAGGCTAAGCTTAAAGGAAGTATAAGAAGAACCTGAGGTTAAGAGAAAGAAGGAGAAGGATGACAGGTTATGTAAGAGTCAATCAAACAGGCTTCTTGAAGAAAGTATTCCCTTTCCACTGTGAAACGTGTTTCTCATACAAGATAAAAACATTCAAGTATTAAACTGAGTTTAAAAAAACTGCAACAGAATTATAAGATTTAAAAAAAAGTGCCAACAAGCACAGAGGAAAGATATGTTTGTAAGTAATTATATGTCTTTTTCAGTGCCATTTTTACGGCTAAATACTACTAAGGCAGAAGCTTGGACATACATTCAGGACATACTTTTATACTGAAGTTTGGGTAGAATCAAGACAAAAATCAGACATGTCCCCATAGTTAGAAAAACTTGGCATGTACTTGTGATCACAAAGATTAGACCTGAACCAAGATAAATATGTATAACACATGCTATTTGTAAAAAACATTGTGAGAAGTAGCTACCAGTAGAAAGTAGGCTTTAGTAGTAAAATTCCTCAGGAGAAAGATGCTACCAAATATCCTCAAATCAAGACTGTTTAGCTTTACATTATTAATACTATCAAACCCTCCCTCTATGAAAATAACACCATAGCACCTCATATTTGACCGAATATACTGGAAACAGAAGATGTTACTCTAGTATTAAGGAGGAACAAAAAGCTTAACCAGTGTCACAGTAAAGCATGAGGCAAAGCAGAGGTATTAACCTTAACCAACAGTTCAGACCCCTAATCAAAGGGGACAGAAAGATTAAATTCCTAGCTCTTACCACATATCACTGCAACTTCAAAATACATTCAAAAACTTTAGCATATTCCAGAGGGATTGAGTTTTGTCCTCTGATCGGCTAATCCCTCTGTTGCAAAGAGAGAAAGAAATATCTAGGAGTACTTAAATCATGTTTCTCATGCAGATTGTTTCCTTATTATCCATGTTAAGTTAAAAATTATCTGGTTTTGACAAATCTCTTGCCATTTAAAAACATTCTCTCTGATGGGTGTCTCAAAAAGTTTATTGTATGTTCAGTGAACCAAATAATTATGGTAGACATGTTTCATTTTACTTTTTACCAGGTGTATCAGATTGTGTGAACAATTAAAAAGTTTTACCATCTACCAGAAAGAGCCAGTTTATTAGATTTCTGTACTATCAAAAAAATCAGGTCTACGGGAAATGGAAGAGAATGCTATATTTGCACACTTAAAAGGCAATACTATCATTGCTTTGACAGCATTTATTTGTAAAAGGTAGGGTCAGGTGTACCTGAAGGTGTGGAATCAAATCAAACAGAAACTGAAGAATCTGGCATTCCAGCATGGAGGGCGCTTCCTTGTGCTTTGGACCTTGAGGCTGAAGTAAGATCTTAAGTAAACCCATTCGCAGTTCAGCATATTCCCGTAACTGAGACGGTTCGCAGTACAGGTATCTTAGAAATGGAGCCAATATGCCAACACATGAACTCCGTGTCCTGCAGTTCAAGAAATAAGTTTGCTGAGACCACTTTCTACCAAAAACTTAACAAACAAGGAAAACTTAAGCAATGTCACATTCCTTGCAAAAATTTATAAAGGCAATTAACAGAAAGGTGTTATGAAAGGCATTACTAAATCTTGCAAAAATCATTTGACTTACTAGCATGAAGTACTGTCATGAGAGAGACCTTACTTACACAGCAACCATACATTGAAGTGCAGTTATGAAAAAACTTAATATTTAAGTATGAATACTATTCAATAATACTTGCAGATTATGACTCTCTTCATTTTACGCTTTTTTTTTCTCATCAGCTCAATTAGGTGATTTTCTTTGCTGAATGTCATGAGAGACTAGTGTGCCATTCTGAAGTAATATTTGGACAAGATTGTTCAGAAATACCTTTCAAAAACACATAAACCTAATTTCAATTAGAAAGAACAGTCCATTCCTTGCCAGGTTTTGCCCAACAGTCTTAAACAATTACATGAAACAGGAACTGCTTTAAACAAGATGGCTTCCCAGTAAAAAATTTATCACAGAACAATTATTTTGAATTGACCATGTTAGGAATATCTGCTCTTCTTGACAATACTAGAACAATCAAATAAAGCCAATGACCAATACATTAACAAATACAAAGGGAATGAAAATTAAAAGTCAGTTTAAAACAAGACAGCCCTAATGCAGAGTTTTACAAAGAACTTAGTCATAGATTTTATCAACATAGGTGGCTCACTCTGATGTCGCACTTCAGGACTAGGTTTAGTGGTGAATTTGGTAGTGATAGGTTAGTGGTTGGACTCCATGTTCTTAAGATTCTTTTCCAACCTAAATGATTCTATGATTCTATATTCCCAGTCTAAAACTTTATTCCACAGAAACCTTTGAACAAAAAGAAGCAAAGGAAGTTTAAAATATTTTCCTTTTCAGCAGAACAACAACTGTTTTTATTTAAAACAAGCAAAAAATCCACAGTTCATTCCATCATTCAGACATTTGACAGGAGTCTTCAGAAGTCAGATTTAGCAGCTGAGTGGGAGAACAAGTCTGCAAATAGTATTTTTAAATATTCTGATGAATTACATTTAACAAAACACACTTTTGCATGAAAGTCTTACTGTCGATCACGTAGCCTAGACCCACTAGAAGTTTAAGAGATTTATAAACTTGTTTATTCAGAGCAGCAGAATACAGAAGTCAATTTCACTGTACTATTACTCTGCTGGATTTGTAGGTGTCTTCCAGAAAATGGGACTGAAAAGGAACTTTTTATCTGAAAGGCATACATACAGGTTTAGAATCATCAAAATCATTTTGCTTTAAGGCTTCTTCAGCATTTGGTACATTTAATTGAAATGTTATTAGACAAGTTCCTTGGAGGTATACACGAAGAAGTGCTGAAATTGTTGATAACTTGGAATATTTGTTCATCGTTAAAGATATCTTGTAATAAGGCTATGCCACCAATTTTTCTAGTTTTTTTTTTAGTCAAGAATCATGCATCATTTTTAAAGGCCTTATCTTCTGCTGTCAGATTTAACTGTCTGTGTTTTCCCTTTATCATCACATCATTTTGTATGGATGAGTTAAACCTGCATACTAGTCATCTTTTTTGACTAAGTCAAAATATTGACAAAGCAAATAATCAAAATCACTTACTTTAAAAAAAATTTCCAAAGGTGCTATCAATTTTGCACCAATTTTTCCACATCCATAAAAATGATTTCAACATAAATGAATTTAAAAAAAAACTATAAAACCAATTTTAGATTGATTATTCTAGTATTTTATTAATGTTCTACTTTTAACCTTTAAATGGTGTAATTAAATTTTGTAATTATCTTTTTCAAAGGACAGAATTCTCACTGCTCATTGAAGCTGCCTTAAAGGAAAGAGCTACATTGGTAACAATTCAATTACCATTTATTCATTCATTTACCTCTCTGGACACTGATGGAAAAATACCCTTATCTGCTGCAGTAGAACAGGCCAGCAATTAGGTCTGTTTTCAAGGACAGTGATTAATGGATGAGGAGTGCTCCTGAAACACAAAGAAATTACATTTGGACCTATAATGCAGAAAGCAAGTGTGCAAAATTACTATATTCAAAACAAAAGCAGCTGTGGAAGTAGAGCCCATGGTACGACGAACTCCCTTTACCATCTTTGCCAACTGGTCAAAAGAGCATACCTTATAGGAATTCCAGGAAGCAAGATTAAAACAAAATCTCTGTCTGAAAAGTCCTGGTCTGATTTTTCTTTTCCTTTTTTTTTTTTTTAATAAAAGTCTAAAGACCACCGTTCAATGTGTGGCCTGATTTGAGACACTGGTAGCAGCACTAGGCTCTAGCAGTAAGCTCCAAGTAATACCCACAGAAAAATTTGAACCACATGTCATGCATCAGTCAAGTCTTCCAAGTATAGGTACAAATCTTCAGCACCTGAGACAAATCAAGGTGACCATCATTGCACTTATTACTTTAAATCTGTTCCTGATTTATTTATTTATTTCCCCTCCTTTTCATAGGCATTGAAAGAAACAGGAAAGGAAAAAGGCTGGCCATACCACCAGCTTAGAGACCTTCTTTTTACCAGCCCTCTGACAATGGTTGCATTTGAAAAGGTCATTGAGATCTAGCAGTCTTCTGTCCTCAGATTACTCATCACCAACACCTTCCCCACTTTTAATAGCCAATGACTGAAGGCCATCTAGACCACCTAGAAGTGTGACACTCACATCTATGATACCATTGTACAGCAGCAGGCAGAGTAAAAGCTGGGCAGGAATGGAGTTCAAAATTTTTTCTGTTGGAAGAAAAACTAGACATTTGACTATAAAAGTTAGTGTGAGAAAAGAAAACATAACATAAGAGTCTGAGCATTAAATTTCCTGGAGAGGCGGGAAATTGGAAAAAACTGGGGATGTGAAGGCAGGTTCATCACTACATCTATCACCTCCTTCAGAAGTTTACCTGCTGTCCTTGATGTGATTTCCCCCTTTATTCCCACCTGCCTGCTAAGCGTCCTTATCTCCCCCAGTTTCCTTTCCTGCTTTGCCCAACTACAAGAGAGTAGCTTAGATTCTTCTCTGGAATACCAACAGCTTAATAGCAGCCAACCAGACACTTCCCTGCTGTAGAGCAGAAATAACCTTCCTAATATCAAGAGAGAAAAATTGAAAAGTCTTGCCGATTCCCGCAAATCTGCAAGACACACATGAGAGAGCATGGCCACACACCTCCAACATAACAAACGTTCCTTGCATGTGTTTACAGGCCAACCCACTTTCATGCATGTGAGCTGTCTCACGTAACAAATAGCAGATATGGAACACTGCAGTGGAGAAACTGTTATATTTCTTGATATACGATTAATTTTCCTACGGTGAGTGATATAGTGAAATAAGTCTGTTAGTAAGAATTAAATGGTATTTGGTTTGTTTGATATTGGTGTTTTAAAAACCTGTGAAGAGCAGAAAGCCCAAGATCTGAAGCAGCCTTTTTTATTACAGAAGACATTGTTCATTGAGACACATTCCATTCGTAGTCAGTAGCATTGTGCTACAACACAGACTTTATCTTGAGCAACACCAAACAAACCCAGCTCCAGGTGAAGTGAATGAGATCTGCAATAATGCTATAAAAGAATTAAAAATATGTACCTATTTTTTCCCATTACATAGCAAATTTGAATTGCACGATGTGATAGTGTAATAAGGCTTCCCTTAAATGAGCTAAAACAGTAATACTTAGCTGCTATAAACAGGTATGTTTTGAGTTTTGCTATGCCTTGTCAGACACTATTTCTGAAAGACATTATCTAGCAGATATATCCTTAAACTGAGTGATCCTTATTACGTTATTTTTACATTCCCAGTGTCAACATTGTTTGAATCCTGGCCAACTGACTAGTTTTGAGGATAATCAGGGAGTAACAAATATCGCGAAGAGCTGAATAAAAATTATGAAAGCTAGTTACAGAATATTTTACATTCCTCACGACCCGCGTTTTCTTCGCAATGTGGTCAGAATAGAGCTACCAACCAAGGAAATTGCAAATATCTATTTCAATATAAGACAACAGTCAAATATGACAATATGAGCCACTGAACTCTGCAGTTCAGGTAACAGCACATAACTGCAGCATCCTCACATGCTGCAAAAAATCTTAGTAAGAATTCTGAATACCTCTAGAGAAAATGAGTTTTGATCAACTGATTCGCTTCAAAAGTTTCACACTACATTGGATCTTAAGGTCTGAGTATGTAGGAAATTTGCTCTGACCGATGAAGCACTTCCAGCCATGAAAGGATATTCACAAAATAAAAATCATTGTTAATATGCTTTTAGGCATCAAGAAAAATCTTTTCTTTATTGAAAGAGACATAATTGCAGTGCTCAGGACATCAGCCTAGAAGCCATTGGTCTAAATCAAGATAATATTTAGAATATAACTTGTCAGCAAGAAGCTTAAACCAGATTCAGACAATTTGTACTTAGACATGAAGACAACTGTGCCTTTTAGAAAACAGCAGAAATCCACAGGAATGCAATAAAGTCAGATAAAGAAAAAAGTTACTAAATTATCTCCATATACAGACACATTAGAGCCCGTACACTACCAAGCCTCAAAAGTATAACCACAAATCTATCTTCAAAATCTATTTGTCATGAATATGGCAAATAACTAATTTATTGTCATAACACATAAATATGAGGAAGTAAAAATTCTTAGTAAGTGGACATAAATAGTGAAAATAATTACAAAATCAATAATAAAGCTGAAAAACTAAATACAGTGTCTGATCAAGAAAATCAAGGAAAATGACCAGCCATAAGGGCTAGCAGAAATGAACCTAATAAGGCTATTGTACCTAAAGAAACAGAAGTAGATTTAGCAACGGAATTTGACATTTTATATCTATCATCTCTTTAATGAAGCTGAAAAGAAAGGAAATTTAACAAGCTGTATTATTCTTTTACAAAGATTTAAATCAGTAGCTTTCAGCTTACTCTGTTAAAAAAAAATTAAGTTAAATTTGGAGGTGATCTTGTGCTAAGATAACGAGACCACATATACACCCAGGAAGAATTAAAAATAAAGTAGCTGGGCTGTCTGAATTAACTGAACAGCTTTTAAGCTAGTGCTTTCTTAGCAATCAGAGAAGTCACATGAACAAAAAGGGAAAAGAAAAGCAAAAGACATAACAAGCTGCTTCTAAAGCACTCAGCAGCATGAAAGCACACAGTTTTGCACACTTACTGATCCATGTCCTAATAAATATAAAATTTGATGAGATTCTATTTGGAATTGTCAAAAATCACTCTGGAAAGCAGGAGATGATAGCTTTGTGGGTATGGGGGGTGGGGAAGGGGGAAGGCACAGGGAAGCAGGGGGAGCATCACAGTAATATCAATCACAGCATACACAGATTTCAGTAAAAGTGCTGAAGTCTTTTTCAGTCTATGACTGGAATAACTCCAAGAGTTGCAGGTGCCATGTTTCTTTAGTGTAACATTCTTCCTTACATCCATCCAGTCATAAACTCCTGGTTATAAACTTACGCTCACCACCCACTGTTGTTCCACCAAGGACTATGCTCTGCATTCTTGGTAAACTTTCCTCAGACCTTTGGTAGATGAGGAAGAGGAGTCTGGGAGGTCCCTGCTTACTGGAAGCTAGCCAATGTTATTCCAATCTACAAGAAGGGTGTGACCCACGTTGACTGTGCCTGATGATTGCATTATTCTTTAAATGCCTTTCAGTAGTACCCAGTATAATCTTCTTCATATTTTCCCCCAGGTAATGAGGTTAGACTAACAGGTCTGTAGTTTCCTGGGTCTTCCCTCACACCCTTCTCCATAGTGAACAGTGATTAATAATGAAACACCACAATGCGCAGCCCAAAATAGTTTCGTTTGATAGTGCTATTAGCAGTAGGAAAAATGAGGTGTGTAGACGCAATTTATCATCCACATTAAGAATTGCTAGCACAGCAATGTAAAATGCACATGACACTACAGCACTACCACCATAAATTATTGCTGGTGGATTCAGGATAAAGCAAAATGCACAACCAGACACTGCAGCTATCCACCTGTAAAGATGTGTCTACGGAAACAAAGATAAGTCTTATGTGAAGGGCAACAATAAAACAAAAATTATTTTTAACTTCTAGGTCATCTCAAGCTTTTTGTTACATCTCCGGACAGAGATGTAACACCAATGAAGCACCAATACAATCTAGAGTACAAATTCAGGAACAGATTGATTTTTCTGCACAAGGAACTACGTCTGCAGCCAACATACTCTTCTGCATATGCAGCTATGACCCTGGCCCTTTCTGAAAGATGGAACAGCACTTTACTCCATCAAATATGCATTTTTAAAGCATTTTTCTACCTGCTCTGAATTTGGATTTCAGAAAGTTGGCAGCTCTCCAAAATTTTAAGACAATAAAAACCATGCAAGATAAATCATTAAGAATAAAGTAAAATAGTTCATTTAAGAAGTTAATAGCTTCCAGCAAAAACATATAGCTAAAGTTCTGTACATGCATGTCATAACCTACCTGCATACCTCTTAACTGCATAAAAAGCAACTTGAAAAATGTTCATAACATCAACCAACCTGGCACCTTCTCCAGGAAAGATACAATAGAGGCTATTAATGTCAGCATTGATTCATGGTTTCTCAAGAGTTGGATGAAGCCACTAAGATGGCCCTTTAGGAAGGCTGCTACTGCATGACAAGCAGTTTTATGAGTAGCTCTGGATGTGTGTTTAAATAATTTATTTTCACATGGCAACCACTTTAGCAGTAAAAGCATTCAGGAACCTTACTTTGATAACATGAATAAACGGAAAAAAACAAGTGATAGGGAAGTGGGGTATGGTTTTAGTATAGAAGACTCATTAAAGGGACTATTAGCAATCATCCAGGTTCTGTATTTGAAGAAGTCACGGTACTTATTCGTTCTTTCCTGCACATAGCCTTCACATTGCCATTGCCCCTTTTAAGCATATGGTGGCTATCTTATCTCTGTACTATAGGACTCCTTAAAACTGGGGGAAACAAAATAATCACAGAATAAGAGAATCATTTAGGCTGGAAGGGATGTCCTCAGATCATCTAGTTCAACCCATGTGCTCATGCACAGTCAGCTAGCGAAGGCTGTCCAGGATCACATGCAGTCAGGTTTTGATATCTCCAAGGATGGAGATTCCAGAACCTCTCAGTGCAAACTATGCCAGTGCTTGATCACTTGCAGTTAAAAAAAAAAAACCCACTCAAAAACCCACACATCACAAAAAGAATACGCCTGCTCCCACCAACTCACAAAAGAGACAGACTGAAGGCCAGCATCAATACTTAATCTATGTTTTTTCTGGAAATCAGACAAACAGGTATTATGGTATCTAACTAAAACCAATGTGAAACAAACCTGATTCCATATAGATTCCAAACATCCTTATCTCCATCTTTTTCCAGTTGAATAGCTTGAATTTGTAGCAATTTCCAAATGGTTTTTACTAAACCATGCACATTCCTGTTGACAAAAAGAAATACATTACTGTCACATAGGTAGTTACATGAGTTGATTCTTCTGTAAGAGCAGGAACCGAAGAACAAAACTGACACTCAAGAACCCAAGTTCTCCTCAAGGATGTCCTTATACCTGCCTACACAATTTTGCGCAATTTGCACATCCACACATCTTTGTTTTCCTTTTCATAGAATGAGAAACAGAGAGAATAATTAATGTATCAATTAAAACTTTTGATTGTTTGCTTCTACCATATTTTATATTTGCTGTACCCTGCTTAATTGAAAATGGTACTTTTAGTATATTAGAAGACAAATTACCTCTTCTCTGAACGCAAGTATATAGGTAAACACCCAGCATGGTACACAATCTCAACCATGCCATTGTCTAACATGGTTGCCACAGTCAGAAAATACACTTAATACATACAGTTTGTGCTCACTTTTGCTCTCAGGAGCCAATGACTACGTAAGATAGATACATACAGCTATTTTATTTCCCTTCTGCCATATTGTTTAATTTACCATTTGGAAAAATTCAAGAAACAACAATATTTTTGGAATTTTGACAGGATTCCCCATATTCTCCTGGGCAGCACTAATTAAATTATCAAAGTTCACCACAGGGGGGTGTGGTGTGTGTGGTGCGTGGAAATGCTCTGTGGCCAAGTAGTAAAGAGCTCAAGAGCTCTAGAGCTTATTACTCTTTCTCTGAGCTTACAAGGACAACTTTCAAAATTTTGTTCTCCTCTTCAGAATTAAGTGCTTTCCACATCTCTTCAATCTTTCCACACTTTCCCAACCAGACTATGCCAGATCCAACACATCCATTCTCAAGAAAATAGCCTGGATTCTATACTGTACACTCTTTCAGAAGGTGAAAAATGTAGAAGCAGGAGAAAGTCTTGGCTGATTCTTTGACTGAACATGCTATACAATTGCATCATCATCACCTAAAAAAAAATTAGATAATTTAATATTCATGTTAATAAACTGTAATTACTCTTTACTTTATTCACATAATGAGCAGGAGGAGCTAACAAAAATCACAATTATAAGAGAACATCATCTTACTTCTATCACACAGACCAAGGTAAGGGAGGAAAGAGAATTAGCTGCTGGAGTTTGTTTTTTTTTTTTGTTTTCATTTTTATTGTTCCCCCTTCTTCCCTTCCTAGCGGGGAAAAAAAAAATCCAAGAAATCTATTTTATCTGTAATTCCACTTCTCCATCAGTTAATGCAAAACTGAAGGACCTCCTCAGACAGTGAGCTGGAAACAAAGAATTAGGCAGAATTTACGTAACACTCTCGTAGGACAAACAAACTATCATCCTCATTTAAGACACGAGCAAACTGACATAACAGTAATATTAGCTGCTTGGCTTAGAGTACAGTATGCTCCACAAACATCTTCCCAAATTATCATATAATCATAGAATTGTCTAGGTTGGAAGGGACCTTTAAGATCATCTAGTCCAACCATCAACCTAACTCTGATAAAAACCACCACTAAACCATGTCAGTAAGCACTATGTCTACCTGTCTTTAAAATACCTCCAGGGATGGTGTCTCAACCACTTCCCTGGGCAGCCCATCGCAATGCTTAATAACCCTCTCAGTGTAAAATTTTTTCCTAATATCCAATCTAAACCTCTCCTGGTGCAACTTGAGGCCATTTCCTCTTGTCCTATCACCTGTGACTTGTATGGAGAAGTATGGGTATACATACATTTCTACTTTTAAGCTATACCAAGAAGTCTGAACAAATTTAAGCAATTTCTATCAAAACCCAGGGAGACTAAGTATGAACACTCTTAAAAGACAGGAGTTTGCATACACAGGCTGGACCAACATCAGCACAACAAATGTGTGGTAACAAGATGTAATCACAAAAAATATCATGACTTTACTTAACATTTTATCAAAGATTCAAAACTTGCAAAGGATCATGCAGATTATAGAATCATAACCTAAAAATCCTCACATCATTGAGTAGAAAATGGGAGTATATAGAGGTCTGGCAGTTAAAAGTGGTATTTACGATACTTATCACCACCCGCAGACAGACTTTTCTACAAGGTGGTATGGCACACCAGGGAATGTCTGGGGATTCCCACAGTGGATCTCCCCACCAATAAATGCTTAGTTTCATACTCCAGATACAGGCAAAGTAGTACATTCTCCCTTCTGAGCCTTTCATACTTTTGCCAACAGTGCTGGATAACATCAGCCTAGATCAAAACTGACAGAATATGCTTCCATTTCCTTTCTTTCTCCCAGAAAATACCAGTTATAAGACATGCCTGTAATCTTTAAAATGACTGGCTGTCATGACACCTGGCTCCTAAAACACTGAGATTTTAGATCCTTCATGGCTAGAAAGAGTCAGTTAAATGGGAATTTGCTAGCATACTCCCCAGCTTTAATTGGGTAACCATGCAGCGAGGAGGAAAAATAAACCATAAAGCACTCATGAAGAATACAGGCTTGCCTGTTCTGAAATTCCTGTATTGCTGGTCCTAATTCCAGGCAGGAGGTGGGGGGAAAATGGCTGCTATAGGCTTTGTACTCAGCTCCTGAACCCAAGCAGAACAACTGCATGACATACAGCAAGGATTTCCCCACCTCTTATAGGCATGCATGCTAAGGTGATAAAAACATTCTGAAACTACACATACAAAGAGAAACCCTTCTAACAATTTCCTAGTGATTACAATAATCCATTATTTCACAGGTTTTTAATAGATTGACTTGATTATTTATGCTCATTCATAATTGAATACAAGCCACAAAGCTTTCCTCATCATCTGCTACACAGAAAGCTGGAGACCAATGTTAAAAATATGTAAAAATGTGCATGTATGTATTTGTGTATGTGTACATTTTTTGTATGTATGTATACATTCACAAGCACACACATAAATATGATTTTCCGTGAAGTTTAAACTCTTGGGGCATCAGAGGAAACTGAACACTGGGTTTATGAAACAGTCAGCACAATGATGCACCAGAGATATAAGAACAGATGAGCAGATACTGTGAACCACATAACAATTCAACTGAGACTGGATGTTCACCTTTGATGAAGCAAAATGTCTTTCCTACTGTTCAGAATTTGACACTCCTGACAAAATAAAATCCACCAAATGCACTAAGCCCCTGCTAAATTCATCGTAACAGAAAGAAGAAAACCAATAATACAACATGAGTAGGCTTTGCCAATAAAACATTCACCAAACTTCATTCAGCACTGAAAGGTGCTCAGCAGTTGCAAATGTCTTTCTGCTGGGTGCCACTGGCTGCAAATTTTTTATTTACTTGATTTTAAAGACACTGTGCACACAGCAGTGCAAAGCCACAGAGCAAACCTGGATGAAAATTTGGCAGGAACAGGATGAGGAACAGCAAGCTACAATCCTAAAAGTTAGTTTTAAAAAACAGTATCAGCACTGAAGAGAACCAGTCTGAAAATGTCAGTTTAACCAACTTCTGAGGACAGAGGTGTTTCAAACCCACAGACTATAGGTTAGGCTATATAACCCTGCTTTGCAATCCATAGTGGATGGGGTTTGAATCGTGGCAGCCTGGGGCAGAGGGAAGATGCCAAAAATACATAAAATGTTCCTGGGTAATTTGCCAGCACTTACTACAGCAATGAGTCGTATGTGTTGGTTTCGCACATGGAAAAATCTAAAAACGATGTAAAAATGGAGCAGATCCAAGTCTTTCACTACATAACTCTGTGTCCTGGTTTGAGGTAAAACTGAACCAATTTTGTGTTCTGTAATTTTACATTTTAGTTAGGCCTCCTCTAACTCTCTGAAAT
>JAOQGH010000019.1:36304253-36376631 GCA_025769975.1 Gallinago jamesoni | reverse complement strand
CCACATGGGATGGAATACCTGAGTCCCTGCTAGGTCCTGGGAAGAAATTAGCCCTTTCTCTACCAGACCCAGTACAAACCCCCTCATCCAAACTGCTCTGATTAGATAAGCTTGCTCTATGCCAAGCCTAGTCAAGTCCTGAAAACCTCCAAGGATGGAGTCCCCAAATAAGTTGTCCCAAACTTCAACAACGCTCAAAACAGAACTTTTTCCTTATACCAAATAGGAATCTTGATTTGTATATAATATATTTTTTACTTGTATATAGCTAGTTTGTGCCTGTTGCCTCTTGTCCTATTGCTGTGCATGTCTGAGAATGATCTGCATCCTTCCACCAGGCAGTTGGAATCAGCAATGTTTCTCCTTTGCCTTCCCCTCCCCAAGCTGAACAGGCTCAGCTCTCTTAGCATCCCCTTGTATGTTTCGTGCTCCAGATCCCTGACCATCTTGGTGGCCCCTACTGGACTTGCATCAGCGTCCTTCTTGAACTGGGAAACCCAAATTCTGGATGTAGCACTCCAGGTGGTCTCTCACAAATGCCACTCAGAGGGGAGCATTCATGGTCATAGATGTCACATTCTTACTAGTACAGACAAAGATGAGTTGACCCTCTTTGTTGCCACCTCACATTCATAGAATCATAGAATTGATAGGTTGGAAGGGACCTTTCACATCTAGTCCAACCATCAACCTAACACTGACAAAAACCATCACTAAGCCATACCTTTAAGCACTACATCTACCTGTCTTTTATATATCACATGGGATGGTGACTCAACTACTTCCCTGGGCAGCCTGTTCCAAGAATGACTTATAAAATAGAACCTCAGCATCACCTAAGTCTGGAGCTAGTGAAAAAAACCAACAGAATATACCCTTTTCTTGACCCAGTGTCATGCTTTTTGGCACTAAAGACATGAAAGTTATCAAGATTAGGTCAAGACTTAGACACCGTGAAAAGAAAGAAATAAAACAGGTTGGTGGTTTTTCTCACCTTCTTCTGTTTCAGTAGTTACTTTAATTTGGAGACTACCTTCTATTAATTAAAAAAAAAATAATTTGAACAATTGCTTTGCCACCTTTAGGAACCATGGTTCTTGCCCACTCTTGTCAGTATGAAAAGCCTCTTTATAAGTAAGTATAACCATCAGTATTTCCTGCAGCCCCTTTCTCTTCTTCCTAGGAATGGCACAATTTTATACACAATAATCCCAAGAATTGGAAGAGCATCAGCTGAATAGCATTTCCTACTTTTTGCTATCTTTTACCACAAAAACAAGTGGGACCAGGCTCATGAGAGCTGGCAAGGGGGTCCTACAGCGTACTAACGACAGTCTTGAAAAATACTGACAGGCTTTATCCCAGCTTATAACATTTGGGACAGCGTTCTCTTTCAACAAAACACTTAGCACAATCTTTTCTGACATTAACAATTTAGGGCATTGTGTAATTTGTTTCCACATTGCAACTGACAAAGATCATTAGCATTAAACAAAATACAGCCCTTGCAAAAAATGCAGCATCACCCTGAAACAAATCCATCCATACCCAAAACAAGCTCCACATGAGCAGTTCCTTCTCATTTCTCTGCCTCCAAAAATAAAAAATAATACAGAAATACTGCAAAAGGGAATAAATATCTTGCAAATTCTTAGAGTAGCCCCCTCCTAACAGATTAGAAAGGATCCTCTCAAAATAGCTCGTCTCAGAAGACTGGCTACTAAATATCCTAAAACTTATCCCAGGTACCTCCACAGGCTACCTTGTTAAACTGTAACTAATTCCATCTCACTTCTCCTAACGTCTTTTTTGGTTTGTTTGTCCTAAGCTGTATTTTTCTTACTCTCATTGCTGAAGAGGCACTCTATACCATCAACCATACAGATAAAAACCCACCCAACACAAACCAACCCCTGACACACACATGCGTGCAAAAGACTAATTTAAAAAATACAAGGGAGAGCAAAGAGACCCTTGGTTGTTTTCCCAACATAATTAATGTGCATGGTAAGTATCTGTGGTGGGTTGAGCTTAGCTGGCTGCCAGGTGCCCACCAAAGCCACTCTATCACTGCCCCTCCTCAACTGGACAAGGGAGAAAATACAATGAAAGGCTCATGGGTTGACATAAGGACAGGGAGATCACTCAGCAAAACAGACTTGACTTGGGGAATTAATTTAATTTATTGCCGATCAAATAAGAGCAGGATAATAAGAAATAAGAAGAAATCCATAAACACCTTCCCTCCATCTCTCCCTTCCTCCTGGCATTAACTTCACTCACTCCATACTTCTCTAACTCTTCCCTGTGAGCAGAGCACTGGGACAGGAAATGAGGGTTGTGGTCATGCTGTTTCCCTGCTTCAGCATGGGGTCCCTCCCATGAGAGACAGTCCTTCACGAACTTCTCCATTGTGGGTCCTTCCTGAAGGCTCCAGTTCTTCACAAACTGCTCCAGCATGGGTCCTTCATATGGAGTGCAGTCCTTCAGGAACAGATTGCCCTAGCACAGTCCTCCACCGGGTCAGAAGTCCTGCCAGAAAACCTGCTCCAATGTGAGCTCCTCTCCCCAGGTCCCGCCAGGAGCCTGCTCCAGTGTGGGCTCTCCACAGGGTCACACTCTCCCTCATGCACATTCACCTGCTCTGGCATGAGGTCCTCCATGGGCTGCAGGAGGATGTTCTGCTTCATCATGGTCTTCATCACAGGCTGCAGGGGAATCTCTGCTTTGTTGACTCAACCACCTCCTTCTTCACTAGCCTTGGTGTCTGCAGAGTTGTTGCTCTCACATAATCTCACTCATCTCCTTTGCCTGCTGTTGCACAGCAGTTTTACCCCTTTCTAAATGTGTTATCCCAGAGACACTAGCACTGTCACTGATGGGGTCACCCTTGGCCAACAGGCACTCTGTCTTGGAGCCAGCTGGCCTTGGCTCTGTCAGACACAGGGAAAGCTTCTGGCATCTTCTCACAGAAGCCATCTGTATCACAGGCTTCATCACAGAAGCCTGTATCTCCCACGCTACCAAAGCTGTGCCACACAAACCCACACAAATCATCTTAATGCTAAGAAGGACAAGCGGTGCTAGGGCAACAGAACTAGATGGGGGTTATCATGGCACTACCCCTTCAGGTCTGGTCCATACCATTTACCAGAAGTAGTTATGACAAAGTAAGCTAGCCTAAATAATAGAAATCGATCACTGGGAGTGGTGAGATCACAATTCCTATACTTATTGCGCTCTGCCCACTGTTAAGGGCCCCTGAGTCAAACCCGTTTTCCCACCAAACCAGTGGAGCGAGAACACCCGCAAACAGCCGCAGCGCCCCTGTGCCACACGCACAGCACTTTGTTCAACCGGCACAAATAAACTTTTCTCAACAAAACGAAAAAGCAGCCAACCCGCCCACCCACCCACAAGCGCATGAAGGCACCAGCCGTTGTTAGGTCGCTGCTGGCCGGGGCTCCCACCGCGGTGCCAGCCCTCGCAGGCCTCACCCGCCCCGTCCCGCTGCGCCCACGGCGGGACGCACACCGGCGGCCCCCCAGAAGCGGCCAATAAGGGACGGACGGAGAGAAAGACAAACGGACGGTCCCGCACCACCATCCCCCAGCTGCCGCCCGGTCCCCGCGCCCCTCCCAGGCACGGCCCTGCGCCCTCCGCCTCAGCACGGGCGGCGCCCCGGGCGCTAGGCCCTCCCTCACGAGCCACACGGCCGCCTCCGCCGCTCCGCGCCTCTCACCTCACCTCACCGTGCCTCGTCGAGCGACCCGGCCACCTCCAGCAGCGCCTCTGACCCGTCCCCACCGGAACAGGGACGTGATGGGCCACCCTCAAAGGAGAAGGCGCCTGCGCGGCGGAAAAGGCGCCTGCGTGGTGGCGGCTCCCAGCGCTGAGGGCGGTGCTGAGGGGGCCGGGGCGGCCTGGACCTGCCCGCGGTCACATAAATCCGGCGGCTTTTTTAAAGTGGAGCCGCCGTAGCAAGGCGGGTCTGACCTGCCAGGATGCTTCTCTGTGCTGCGGCATGGTCCCATGCTGCCCGGGCCCACCGGCTGTTCCTCGGTCGCAGGGGTTGCCCGGTTTCGTATGCTCTCCTCCTCCCACCCCGGCGCTTGGGGCCCAGGCTGCTCTGCAGGATGTAAGGCATTAATTAATCTAGGGGTAGGCCATGCTCAGGCTCTTCCTTACAGCCGAGCCGACATGCAGGCTTAAATCCAAAGACTTAAACAGAAGCATCATAACTTGTGTTGGGATGGGAAAGGTAACTCATTCAAGGAATTTGAAAAAGGCTAGATTATTACGTGGTGTTACCCAAGGGTGCATACTGTGGGTTCATTTGAGCTGAAAGTAGTGAAATGTTTACAAATGTGAAACGAAAGTAAATATAGGCCAATCCATCTTTTTTTTTTTTTTTTTTTTTTTTTAACTGTTTCTTAGTTTTGCAAGACTAGGGAATTGCTTAGTTTCTTAACACACGGGTTCCAGGTTTGCCAGCTAAAGCCATAGGCAGTTTAACAGCCTCCAAAGGGTACTGCCCTTACTCCCATTGGATTGGTGGGAAAGCACACACTGACACTTTGTGGGAAAGTAACAGAAGATTGGCGAGGAGGACTGTAAATACGCTCAAATGACTCACATGTGGGCTTCTGGAAAACACACATATCACACTAATTGTTGCTTAGTTTTGTGTGCTCAACAAGTAGAACATCTGCACTTAGATAATATAGTCCTGGGACGGACTCGGGGGCACCTTATCAAACACACCTGAGATTCCTGCCCTGCTGTTGAAGTGATGAAAACCCATCAGAAAACTCTGCCAGAATCCTTGAAATACAGGCCCAAACAGCAAGTGGGAGCTCTCTCACTCCCTTGCTAACAAAGACTCTCGTGCTATTAAGGACTCTCGCTCCACGATGCCTGCATCCCCTGCTTGCCTGCCTCTGCCCGGGTGCTGCTTCAGAGGTTCCCTGATCCATGAGGTATTGAGATTAAATTTGTTCTTTGCCCTTAATCTGTGGTTTTGTTGTTGTTCCTGCATCCTGCCTGCGTCGGCTCACACATCCGGCATAGCTGGCAGCTCCAGGAACACCCATGCCATGGCTGATAAAAAAGTTGGGGACTGGGAAGGCCACTATGGTGAATCCCCCTATTCTGGGATGGCCCACTATGGAGCACTGGACCCCGTGGTGACTTCCTTGGCTAAGTTGGCTCTGCTGAAGGCGTGGCCTGAAAGAGATGGCAGGGTGGTGATTACTCCCCAGAGCATTGAAATGGCTATGCATGGGTTGCCATGGAAAGCGGCATCAGATTCTTCTTGCAAATTAGCGGGTAGATTGGGGTGGCTGTTAGCTACTAGACTAAGAGCTCTTGACCGTGAAGTTATTGCATTGCATGGTAAAGTGAGAGAATTGGAAATCAGGAGTTTAAAAGATGCAAAGGTGACTGCACGAGAAGTAATTGCAGTTCAAGCAGAGCGGTGCTATGAGATGCAAGATAATGTAGACCGGTTGGTAGCGTGTATTGTTAATAAACAAAGGGACTCACCTGTCAAATTGTCATGCCTGACAAATTTGGTGGTCTTCTACAATGTGCTACAACATTGGTAGATAAGGGGAGAGTGAGAGACATCTGCCTAGCTGGACTTAGGCAAAGTGTTTGACACTGTCCTGCATGACATCTTGGTCTCTAAATTGGACAGGCATGTATGGAAATGATGTATGGACCAATCAGTAGGCTGGATGTCTGCACTCAAAGGGTTGTGTTCAATGGCTCAATGTCAAAGTGGAAGCCAGTGATAAGTGGTGTTCCTCAGGGGTCTGTACTGGCACCAGTGCTGTTCAACATCTTTGTTGGAGACATGGACAGGGGGATTGAGTGCACCCTCAGCAAGTTTGCTGATGACACCAAGCTCAGTGGCGCAGTTGACACGCTGGAGGGAAGGGATGCCATCCAGAGGGAGCTGGAGAGGCTTGACGGGTGGGCCCATGCAAAACTAATGAAGTTCAGCCAGGCCAAGTGCAAGGTTCTGCAATCTGATACACAAATACAGGCTGGGCAGAGAATGCATTGACAGCAGCCCTGAGAAGGACTTGGGAGTGTTGGTGGATGAGAAGCTCAAAATAAGCCAGCAATGTCAGGTGGCAACCTTCAGTTCTTGGACAGCTCATCTCAGTGCAATGGGCCTGTATGATTCTGCTGACTGCAGTGGTATAGACATGCCCAAAAGGAGGATTGTAGCTTGTCTGCCAGCATAGGCATTTCGGTTATTGGAATCACGCTCTGTGATTTTTTTGTCCAAGAGCAGCAGATTCTAGTCAGTTTCTGTGGCCAAGGGTGAACAATATTTGAGTATTAGTGGAAAAGAGCATAACTTACAAAATATTTAAAGAATGGCCTTTGTTCCTATATGCTTGAAAAGCTCTGTTAGCTGGAATGGTTTTATGGGTAGCTTCCGATTAGGGGCAAAGCACAATACTTGGAATTCCTATGATGAGGACAAGCCCATGGGTCACGAAGCAGAAAGATAGAAAAGTGACATAGATCTTCAAATGCAGACTTCCTGGGTGCTCTGCCACTGCTTTTCTTCTTCTGGTCGGTCAGAGTTAGGAAACTTGAGAAGATGCGAATGTGCGTTATACTTGTGGGGCACAGGGAAGTACAAATCAATGGCAGGGATTAAGATTTCCATAGTTCTTCCAGTTAATTCATCTTTGCTGACAGACCAGCTTTCTATCTAGGACTGTTTTGTTTTGTTTTGTGGTTTTTTTTTTGTTTGGTTGGGTTTTTTTTTTATTTGTTGGTGTTTTTTGGTAAACACAAGCACATTAAAACCACATTTATTTAAATTGACATCATGACATAATGTTATAAACCTTCAAGAAGACTACTCAGAAGTAATTTAAAATAGATTATCATTCCAGTCATTGCCATTGAGGTTAATAAGACTACTTATTTGTTTAGATTTACTCACTGTGTGTTTCCAAGACAAGGCTTTAATTTTAATGTTCTCATTGCAGCCTGTTGGATTGCATCTCAATCATCAATGCCAAAATTAACACTAAGAGCTGGCATTAGCCCTTTTTGGCAAGTTCTGCAAGTAGTTACCCTTCTTTTCACAGAGGCAATGTTAGTGATACGAAGGGGACCGGCACCATGAGGGAAGGCTAACAACATGAGTGAACTCATTGTTGAAAAAATGTTCAGTGAAACATACTATTTTTTCTTCACTGCTTAGGGTGCTTTTGAATTCCTGTCTTTTACCTGCTAATCTATTTTTTCTTTTTGATGTCTTTCCATCTTACGCTTTTTTACTGCCAATTACATTCTTCAGGGATTGTTTAGAACTGTGTTACTGATGGCTTACGTCATTTGGGCTCACTGGAGTTAAATTTCCTTTGGTTCTATTTGAGACTGCATTCTGGAACACTCAAGATTTTAATCTCAATTACTTGTATTGAAATGATTTCTGGGGTTTGCAGTAAGATCAATTATAGCAGCTGAAACATTTCTTTAACCCAAATTTTCCATCTTTTGTTGGCCCTGCAAAGTGTCTGTGAATCCTACTCCTACTGAAGAGAGGCTTTTAGAACAAGTAGATTTTGACCCCTCTGTCTCAAGACCTGGACTCTGAAACAAAATTGTTTATAATCCAAATACTCCCCCCAAAATCTGGCAGCTTCCTGGCATCCATTTTTTACCCTAGTCTCTCAAGGATTTCCTTGAGATGGGGATGCAAGTGCAGAACACTGATGAAGGATGTGCTGGGAACCTATTGCTTTCTCTATATATTTGAGTATATCTATATACATATATAGTATGTATGTTTTACACACACATATATTTCTATGTATTTGCAATTTGAAGTAGATAAAATTAATAGTTTTGGTCAGTTTGAAATAGGATATATGGGAAACAGATAAATGGGGAATGTGTAAAAAAGATGCAGCAGAGCATTGAAAGGTGAAAGTTGCAGTAGATCAGGGCACCACACTTTTTGCATTTGTATCTTTTGGAAAGTTGGGGAGTTTTATTTGAAATTGTAAATATATGGAAAAAGGATCTGGAATTACAGTCATATGGTGATGGAAAGTATTCTCATATTGTGCATTGAGGGGTGCCTAGCATTAGGAGGACTATAAACGGGGTGCAGCTGCTCTGCTACTGAAATCTGCTGAATTCTGTGGACCACACAGAGCTTATATGGAAGGGCTTCTGAAATCTGCATGTCAAGTCAGAACATACCAACTGCAACTCTGCTGGTCCCTCTCCAGCAGCTGGCAAAGAATTTCCACCCATCTTTATTCTGCTTTGATCCCCTCTGTGCCTTCATAAAAATTACATCCAGCTTCCTTGCAGCACTGCGATTACTAGCCATCTCCCAAATACTCGTATGTTGAGCAGTCTTGCTTACAGCTTTCTCATGTGCAAAAGTAGTTATTTCTCATTCATACAATTTCTGTTTAGATTTCTGTAATATGCCTGTTTAGCCTCTAAGGCCAGACTTCTGCAAATATGTATGCAATATATTCCTCAAACTTTTCAACGTTCTCATTTGTCAAACAATTATTCTTATTAAGTGTTGAGCTCGCTGTGAATATCAGTCCCTCTGCTCCCCCATACTACCTTTGTTTTCACATTTTGTTCTCATTTTCTTGAGTGCCAAGCTTTGTCTTCACTGGGTTTAACTGCTTGTCCCATTTCATGGCATATTCTGATGTCCTTGGTCAAGTCATATAATATATTTTTTGTTTGTTTTTCCCCATCCATAAAGTTGGGCTGAAACTACTTTCTAAGTTACAATGATGGTATAGTCACGAGTTCATTAAAGATGAGGACAACTAAGACCCTATGGTTAGATGAGTACTTGTCAGTAATGAAGAGCTCTGCTTTTCATAGAATCATAGAATCATTTCGATTGGAAAAGACCCTTGGGATCATCGAGTCCAACCATCTACCGTACTCTGCAAAGTTCTCCCCTACACCATGTCCCACAACACCACATCTAAACGACTCTTCAACACATCCAGGGATGGTGACTCAGCCGCCTCCCTGGACAGCCTATTCCAATGCCCGATCAGTCTTTCTGTGAAAAATTCTTTCCTAATGTTCAGTCTAAACCTACCCTGTTGGAGCTTGAAGCCATTCCTTCTCGTTCTGTCACTAATTGCCTGTGAGAAGAGACCAGCACCAACCTCTTTGCAGTGTCCTTTCAATTAGTTGTAGAGAGTGATGAGGTCTCCCCTCAGCCTCCTCTTCCTCAAACTAAACAGCCCCAGCTCCTTCAACTCCTCTTCATATGATTTGTTCTCCAGGCCCTTCACCAGCTTCGTCGGCCTCGTCTGCACTTGCTCTAGCACCTCGATGTCTCTCTTGCATTGAGGTGCCCAGAACCAGACACAATACTCAAGGTGTGGCCTCACCAGTGCGGAGTACAGGGGGACAATCACCTCCCTACTTCTGCTGGTCACACTATTTCTAATCCAAGCCAGGATGCTCTTGGCTTTCTTGGCCACCTGGGCACACTGCCGGCTCATATGCAGCCGCTTGTCAGTTAGAACCCCCAGGTCTTTTTCTGCCAGGCAGCTTTCCAGCCACACTGCCCCAAGCCTGTAGCGGTGCATGGGGTTATTGTGGCCCAAGTGCAGGACCTGACACTTGGCCTTGTTGAAGCTCATACCATTAATGTTGGCCCAATGATCCAATATAAATCTCTCTGTAGAGTTTCCCTGTCCCTATCATGGGGAAACTTTCTGCATGAATTTCTCACCAAGGTAATGCTAAGCCTTTCCAGCTTCTCATTCACTTTCTAGTGATACTAGGAATAAGGAAGGCTTACTTTGATATATGATGTTATATGATACTATGATATATATATACTATATTTTATAATATTGTATATCTATTTCATATTATGGAAATCTGTGACCAAGGCGTACTGCTTATCTTATGCATAAACTCTTATCTTGGATAATGGTCAATTTCCATAAGTAATACAGTGGCTGGCACAAGAACCTGATGCAGCTGAAGAAAATCACATCAGGCCAAGAACTGAGGACACTGATTTCAGTGAAGTTGCTCCTTAATAATGCTTGTGCGCATGTCATCAGACCCTATCCTGGCTGTGCCTGCAGAAATCCACAACAGATTCTCTGAATTTGGTCATTACAAAGGCCTACACTGAATACAGAATTTGTCTGTGTTTCTTTGTCTAGCAGGAGTATTTCCTCTAGGGGCTATATTGTCATGAGGAAATAAAAAACTAAATACTTCCTTGCAGTTCTCTCAACAAAACTTTCCACTCTGAACAAGTTTCCTTATGTGTCCCTAGAGGCTTTTAAACATTTTTTTTCCTTCTATACTGTAATTTTGTGCATAGCCAAGACTCCCTTTTTGCATTTATCTTTTGTTATTACTACCTCCCTCTGAGGTGGCTGGTAGGGAGTTATAAACTATTTCATATTGTTTTCTAAAAGATGCTGCCATTGCTCCTAAAGATTGTTTCCATTGTCTAGAGGTTTAATACGTTACCAGCTAGAGTGCTTATTTTCTATTTGTGATTAGAAATGGACAAGCTAACAAAACCTTAACACACGCATACAGTTGGCCAAGGCTTTCTGGCATTTGTTCGTCTTATGTAGCTTACTCAAAAAAAAAAAGCCAACCCAGAGAGAGTATTTTGCCATTAGCTCCTGGCAGCCAGAGTGCCATTACAAAGCAGCTTAGTGTATTCATTGTCATATGTGTAAGATCAGCTGTAGGCTTGCTTTTTTTAGCTCTGATTCAGACCAGCATCTTAACATTGTAATCAAAGTATCTGGCTTGGAATAGGAATGGACTATAATTTTGTATCTTGTCTGCATAAGGAAATGTAAAGATCTCAAATACTGAGAAATTAAAACTGATTATATTTTTAAGGGGCACTGTGGTTTCCTATATTAGCCAGTAATATTAGCTGTTTCAGCTAGTTGGTTTTTTAAAACATTTAAAACCAAAGCATGCATAAAAGTCAGTCCATGTATTTGAGCCACAAAATTTGAACATCTAAAAGTAAATTTAAACAGCTGTGTTTGAGGCACAGAGCACAATTTCAGTGTGTCTGAGTGACTTGGGAAGCAGTCTAGTTTTTTGTGACTTAAGAAGTATTTGCCTCATGTAAGGAAATAATACAGAAAGGCAGCAATTCCTTTCAGCTGTGTGTGGAGTCCCCAAAAGCGTAGCTATGAAATATGCAATGAAATATGTTAACCTGGGTGCAATGCTGCACTAACACAGCTACACTGCTTTCAGGGTTCGCTGTGCACTGAGCAGAAATGTTGACTCATGTTGCATCTAAGTCAGGGATCTGTGATCTGTGCATCACTCTTCACAGCGTGATGTAGGCATATCTGAAGGTGCCTGAACATAGGGACTGGTGCCCACTGGGAAGCCTATGGGTACTTCAGCAGACATAAAACGTGCAAGCATTTTTAGCACTGCAGTAGCTGATTTCATGAACCTTTAGGTAAATGCCCTTAAGAACACGATGCAAGTGTGTCTCAGTTTCCAGCAGCTGTGTAATTATTCTATGTTAAACCCTGTTTTAAGGGTACTGGATAGTACTACTAGAAAACTGCCTTCACCTTTTCAGCTCTGTAGTTCTTTGTGCCAGGGTCTTTGCACATTCATATGCACATAATTGCATCCATCTGCAGAAGTGAGATCAAAGAATGTTTATTTTAACTGTTAATCCAAAATGAAGAAAATTGTTGCACCGGTTTGTCGCTTAACCAGCTCAAGATCATTCTTTGATTCTGGTCCTGTCAACTAAAGACTGATAGATATTTTAAATGGCTGTAATTGCATCACAGTGCTTTCAGCTTGAATACAGATGCTAGTTTTGATTTCTTTTTCGGTTTGAAAATCAACATTTCTTCACAACTGACATATATAAAGCCACTCCCTTTTGTCTTCCAAATTTGAGCCTGAATCTGCAGTTATTTCTCAGTAATCATTACTCAGCTGAGTGGTCTCAGTTAAGCAGTTAAAAAGACTATTAGAATGAACAAAGTCACACTGATGTGCAATATAGGAAAACTGCTTGTATTGATTCAGTCCTGTTCTAAGTCAAGAGGGAAATATTTTTGTACAAATATATAAGAAATAAAAATCAGCGTAGAAGGACTCCAGAGAACCATCCAGCTCTGTTTCTTCCAATACAATCCCAAGTTAGGGAGACGAATACAAAGCATGGGTCTGTGCCAGAAAAATTACACATTTAAGGGATTCTGGAAAATAGAATTTTCTCACTGGTATCTGTTAAGAATAAATGAATTTTTTGACTGTCTGACAGTCTTACTCTCAACTGTAATACAAGCTAGAACTATCAAAGAAAAAACATCTCCCTTCAGTGGGAGACTTTTTGTTTTCTTCTTTCCTGTTTCTTCCGTGGATAAAAATTAAAAATCCAGCAACCCTGACAGTACAGTGTAGCAGAGAAGCTTTACTGCTGGACACCTTCTCTATTGCTAAACCAGTTTGGATATCACCAGCTGTATTAGAGCTACTATTGCTTGCATATGCTGATACTAAAACTTCTCTCACTTTGTTTTCAAGTGGCCTGCATATAAAAGCTGTTTTACTCGTCTACACTCTAATTCTGCAAAAACAAAAATGCAAAAGATACCATAAAGTAAGAGAACATCCATTAAAGTGATTATAGTATTGTCACTTACAGGTAAAATTCCCTAAGATTCAAAAGGGACTGTGGTTTCTTGACTTCAGCATAAAAGCTAGCAGGAACACAGGGACACATACTCTGTGGAGACAAAAGTCTGTTCTTTCACTTGTCTGATTCATTCTCTTTTGCAGTGCATACACCTGATATTGCCAGGCTTAAAAGAGCCCTTACTTTCTCAGAAATCAGTATATCGGGTGGAAAGAAAAATCTCAAATCCCATCTTTACCACTGTCTGAGAAAAGCAGGGCAAATAAATAATGTACGTACAAGTATATCTTGTATGTCATCATGGCTCTTAACTTGCAAGATAGTAATCATCTTTACAGATTTTAAAATGAGAAATGTTTCTTCTATCCCTACCATGAATCCTGATAAGTGAATGTACATTAAGGATCAGGCCACTGTGACCTCTCTTCTCTTTTGCTATCATTTGCGTTGGTATACAAAGGGAGAAATGAATTTTACATGGGCAGAAAGGTTATAATATATTAAGTAATAATTATTTCTAGAACAAACTTGGGAAGACTAATTCAAATCTTTGCAGAATAGGAAAAGCTGGAAGGAGGTGGACAAGAGATAGAAATATTCCAACTTAGAGTGATGCTTTTATTTTCGCATTTGACTGCTGTGCTGTTCCGCTCTGCTCCTACTCAGCCAAACAAAAATATGAGGTGACTTATGTATAAAAATTGTCTGTACTACTTTTTTCCATTCCAATTGAGTTGAAAAAATACGCTTTCAACATAACATAATTTATTACACAGAAAGATGGGGTCCCTGACTTCTGCCACAGAATAGGAAGCAAATATATTCTTCATGATGTCAAACTATTATGTAAATAAGGAAGGAAAACACAAACAGGCAGCCAAGATCTTTGAAGAGTTGTCCAGAAATGTAGAGAGATACTAAAAAAGGATTTACTTCCTACCTCTCAAGGTATACTGAAGACCGAAGTTCATGTGTAATAGCATTTTGAACTGCAGTGATTCCTATATACATTTCCTTAAGTAAAGAATGCCTGTACCTGAATATTTCAGAGCAATGTTCTGTAGTCTTCAAGTCTTAAAGTTGTGGGTACACAGAGAAAAAAATAGGGTTAATAGTGAGAATGGAAAAAACATAGACCTGTTTCAATAACAAATCTGTGTCACAGAGCATTTCTCTGCTTTCTGCATAATTGCTGTCAATAAGGTATTAGGTTCAATACATTGAAAATATCTATGCAACTACATATGTACCCACTACATATGTAGCTCAAATACCCAATGAGATACATCTTTTTAGCTGCCTATGTTTAAAAATCATATCATCTTCATGGACTAAATTAAGGTACACTGAAATGGTTATTAGGCATTGGAACAGGCTGCCCAGGGAAATCTATTTTAATGATTGTCTATTTTTTAAAGGCAAGCATAAGAGAGCAGAAATATGTATTGTAATTTTCATAGAATACCCTGTATCTCCATGCTAAGAAGGAAGTGGTAGCACCATTTAGATAGCAGAGAAGTACATCTCCCATTTCTTCACTGTGAATTTTAAGCTCAGATTGGTAGTGTAACGTGAATTTGGAATGTGGGTTGATGGGATGGAAGGAAGAGGGGTGGTTTGGCAATAATTGGTAATTTGGTAGTCATGGGCAGTTACTGCTGTAAAATCATCAGTGCTTAAAATTTATTATTGGAGTAGAAGCAAACAGTACTTCCAGGAATTGCATTACTTGAAAATGAAAAGTCACATATGATTTGAAATTAAATTTGTGGCAATCGTGAAAGGCAAAAATACATTTAGTGTATATATTATTGTTATTACTGGGAATGTGTTACAGGCTCAACTCTGCAGTAACGTGAAGAGTACGTTGCAATTAAGCACCCAAAAATTAGTGTTTTCTGAATGGCAAGAGCCCCCACTGACTCAAAAATGCACAAGTCTAATTTCCCATGAAGCCAAAGAGTTCTAGACAGCTAAACACTCTTGAAGATCTATTCTCAGTCCTTATAAGTCCCTTAAATGAGTGAACACTTGAGAAGAGCAGCTCAGCCACAGCAAAAATGGAACCTTTCTAGGAGAAATGCCAGGGATCCTCAGCTTGCGTACTGCTCGGTTTGTATGCGCCCTGACACGTGGAAGCCCATTGCATTGAGTCTGGCAGCTTTCCAACCTGGCTGTCCTTCCTCATGTGCATAATTCTTACCCTGGCAAATAGCGTATCTTTATTTGTCTTGAGGTACAAAGTTTTAAAGTTACCAGAATCAGCTTTGATGGGTCTATGGATTAAGTGGGAGTTCTTATGCATGCTGACTTGCTGGCTAGCCCAATGCAAGATTAGTAGAATTTATGTGAACTACTAGACCTGCACATTGCAATTTTAACACTTGAAGGGTTAACATTAATACATTTGAAGTCACATTGCAACTTGTGGAATTTTTACGAATTGCATTCATCCTTTTGAGTTGTTAGTACTGATTTTATTGATTAAGACTTAGAACATCTGTAAGAAAAATAAGATATAGCTTAGTAGTTTTGAACGAATTGCGCTAGAATTTGGGTAATGTGCGTTTCTTATTCCGAAGTGAAAAGAGCCGAGATAGTAAAGATACTTCTGAAGGGGTCAGATGAGGACATTGCCGCAAGGACTCTGTGCGCCATCTCTTGGTGGAATCTGGAAGGCTAAGGGAGGGTGTTTTTATTTCTGCTTATGTGTACTTCTCTTGGAAAGGATTGCCATGCTATTTGTAGAATCATTGAGTTATAATTGTCATCAGAAAAATTATCAAAACGAACAGGCAAGAATAGTTTTCCATGTGACAAAAGTTACTTTGGACAATTTTATGGGTGTCCGAAAGTGCTCGTCTGACAAGCAGCAGTACTGTGATTTAGGTATTTGCGGTAAATCTCTTCCAGCTCTTCGCTGGCATGTTCCTGTGGCATGAATCAGCCCGTTATCTCATATAGCACGGAAGGGAAATGCAAATTGCAACTGTTGTTTTAAAAGACTATCAGCCCATTAGTGGCACAAAGAGCAGCCTGCACTAGAACTACCAGTTAAATAATCCCCAGTCTCATTTCCTGCCCGGGGCCTATCATCACCTGTCATACCTGTGCAATCAGGGCGCTCCTGCCATGTTTCCCCCCTTGTTTTTGCAAGAGGATTTACTTAGGGGGAAAGGGGGGTGCCGGTGGGTTCAGAAAAGTTTGTTTGTGAGGGCGCACGAGGCAGAGGCTGAGGGGGAAAGTCCTCCTTTCGGTGAGATTTCGGCCGGAGGTCTCTCACAGGCCGGGCGGACCCGGCGCGTTGCCGTGGCCCAGCTGTGAGGATTCACCCGCTCTCCTCGCCCTGTAACGGCGGATCCGAACCACCCGCCCGCGGCTCTGCGGGAGAGAGCGGAACGCGGGGGCCCGGCCGTTAGCGCGAGGAGAAAGAGAGAAGAGCGCCACCGGGCACCATCCGTCCCCGTCCCTCACAACCTGTTACTTTAACGGCCGGCGGGGCGGGGCGGGGCCGGGCGGAGGGGCTCGCGGCCGCGCCGCCGCTCGCCATTGGCTGGCCGCGCCCCCCCTCCCCCGTGCCCCACCTCCCCGCACACTGTTATGTCTATGTCTCGGTGTCAGCTCCGGCTGGCGGTGCGCATGCGCGGCGGGCGCTCCTCCAGCCGGCGGGGCCGGAGCTAGAGCGCGGGGGCCACCGGCGGGCTCGGTGTGGTGCGAGGGCGGGGGGGAGGAGGAGGAAGAAAAAGAAAAAGAAGAAGGAGAGGAGGAGAAGAAGCAGGAGGAGGGAGGCGGACAGCGGGAGCAGCCAGGCAGAGGATGTCCGCCGCCCGCCCGCCGCTACCCTGCGCGCCCGCCGCCGCGTCTCCATGAATTAGCGCGGCGGCGTGGGGGGCGGGGGACGGGAGGGAGCGAGCGCCCCGGCGGAACCGGCGCCCCCAGGCATGGCCAGCTCGGTGAGTACCGCCGGCTGCTCGCCGCCGGGGCATTTCTCTTTCCCCGCTGCGCAGGCAGCTGGAGGGAGGGCGGCGGGTATCCCTGTCCCTGCCGCCGTGCTGGGGGCACCGGGAGGGGGGACGGTGTCCCTCCTGACAGCGGTCGCCCGCGCCCGCCGGATGGCACCGGGGGCCGGCGGCCGCACTTCCCCGCATCCCTCCCGGTAGCGGCGGGAGCTCTCTTTCGCCCTCGTCTGCCGGCTCGGTTTTTTGTGTTGGGGAGTCGCGGCGGTGCCTCCTCGGTTTTGCTCTTCTCTCCCGGGCGCCCGGTATCGTTTTGTCCGTGTCCATTCCCCGCTTCTTACGCTGGCGGTGGGGCCGCTGTTCCTCTCGACCCACCGCCCGGTCCCGCTTCCTCGGGCGCTCAACGGGTGCTCCCCGTCTCTCCCCCCAACCCCCGCAGTGCGCCGTCCAGGTGAAGCTGGAGCTGGGGCACCGAGCCCAGGTCAGGAAGAAACCCACCGTGGAGGGCTTCACCCACGACTGGATGGTGTTTGTCCGAGGGCCCGAGCACAGCAACATCCAGCACTTCGTGGAGAAAGTCGTCTTTCACCTGCACGAGAGCTTCCCCCGGCCGAAAAGAGGTAGGCAGCGCCTGCCGCGGGTCGCCCCGACGGGACCGGCGTCCTGGCCCCGCCGCCGCTGCCGGCCTCCCCCCGACCCGTAGCGGGGTCTTATTCTCGGGCCCCGGCCGAACGCTGCCCGGCCGGCTCGGAGCGGGCGCAGCTGACGGGGATGGGATGTGCCGGTCTCCGCGGAGAACAAAAGCGGCCGTCGGTGCGGTGGTGGGCTGCCGGTGGCCCTTCTCCCGCCCGTCTCGGAGCTGCCTGGGGTAGTGGGGGGTGCTCCTTTCTGCCGCTTCCCCTTTCCCGCACTTGCCGCCGCGGGGATTTCCACTCGCGGCTGCCCGCCGCGGCAGGGGTCGGGATTTTGGCTTCTCCAGGTCTCTCGTTTGTCGGTAGCACGGGGCTGGTTTCTGTCTTGGCGTGGGTCTGCACCGGAGGCGGTTGCCCACGTGTGGCTGGCTTCTGGCTTTCTCCTAATGTGCTAAATGCCCGGGATGGGGATGCCTGGAAACGTGTTCCTGCTGCGCGTTTGGTACTTATGTTCGGACTGCCCCAGCACTTTGCTTTCGCCTTAAGTCTCTAGTTCATCGCCAGGGCTTCAGCCTTTCCTAAGTATATGAAAACTTTTGGAAAGGTGTGTGTGTGTGTGTAGTGCATCTATACCCGCATAAATTGGGCTGGGAGAGGTATAAGAAACCTTTTGTTTTCAGATCTGATTTCTGAGCACTCACTATCCTGATTATTGTAGCTGGATTAGTACAGGTAACAGTACAGATAAACGAAGCGATCAGGTTTATTTATCTATGCAGACACAATGGTTGGTAGTTATCTTTCATTTGATCTGTAATCTTTATTGGCATCTAGAACTCCTGCAGTGCCTTAGAACAATATCATCGTAAATCCTGTCTGTTTAGAGCTAGGTGGTGAAAAATTGAATGTTGGGTGATCAAAAAAAAAGGAAATTTTGCAGTGTTAAGATAAAAAAAAAAAGCTTTTTTGTGGTAAGATAAAAAACATACAATATGATTTAGTGTTTCTCAGTTTGAAGATACCAAGCTGTGATTCTTTTACATTAATTATTGTGTTCCTTCTAGGATTTTTTCCTTCCCTTACGCAATGGAGTGTAAGAATTGCAGTATTTCAACTGCTGAGATTAGCTTCTAAAGTATAAGCTATTAATTACCTTTTATTATCATAGAATTAATTAATTCTTTAATATACTGTAAACCAGTGCAGTACTACACAGTTTTAAGTGGATCATATGCAATACTGCAATATTTCTGATGAATTACATTGCCCAGGCTGCAGTGTGAAGTTTTCCTCCTGTTTTCTCCTATTTCTTGTACAGAAAAACTTGACTTTAGGTCAACCTAAGTAGTTTGGCAGCAAAACACCTGAGAACAGGTCTGAGGAGTCTAAATAGATGAGATAGCATAATCTGTTTTCAGTGAATTAGATGATATATTGAAATCAGTGGTAGAAAGTACATTTAATACTTTGAAGCTGTGTGTGCATAGGGGGTGTTTGTGATGGTCTCTGCTTTTGTTATCTATGCTTTATTTATTTTCTCCTTGTTGTTTGGCCTGGGGGAACATGACTGCCGCCCAGACTTGGGGGTTAGTTACTAGGTGTGATGTGGAGCTTGCTAACAATAATATATTTTGGGAGTTTTGCAAGTGAAAGATGTATAGTTTGCCACTGGGAATGCTTTGTGTCTCCAGCTGCTGAGTTTAGTTATGCTGCCATTTAAGCCATTGTTTTAAAATGTTTATTTTGGGGTTTTATTTGTATGCATCATTTTCATGATGTGGCAACTGCTGGGAAAGATGCCAGCTTATATAGCCTGGGAGGGGACATGTCATACTGTGATTGCACATGACTTGGATGGTAGGAGAACATTGCAGCCGCTCCCATCCAGCAGAGCGTAAGCTCAGATGGCAAAACCTCCATTCACTTCTGGGCTTTGCTAAGCCTCCTAAAACTACAGCAATGAGCAAAAAATAGATGCTGAAGAAATCAGCAGTGGGAAGGATGAGCCATTGTGCTGCTGAGAGTGATCCGTATATGAATTACCCAGCATGTTATCTGCTTTACGGAAGCTTTTAAAAAGAGTGCTGGTGATGTGTGCCTTGTAAATAAATTTTGTTTGTCTTTCTAGTTTACAAATAAAGTTAAAAGTTTTTGACAAAAATATTCTAGGTTTTCCTGGCTCTGTAAATTAGTGCTGTCAGTGTAATGTAACCTCAGCCTTCAGGATGGTATTTTAAGTGTTGCATATTGGGAATGATAGGCTTGCTTGTAGTGCTAGTCAAACTACCTGTTTTCAGTAACTTTCTCTGAAGTTATATACTATAATTACTTTTTTAGTTTAAAATTTTTAAGTATAATTTATTATATATTTTAGTATGCGTCAAACCATAACAATAACTTACCACCTGGAGATACTTTCTAAGTTTTCAAAGTAATCCTCAGCCATGGGTTTAGCAAGCTGAAGTAGGTGTACAATATTAATAAAAGCAAGTACTAGTATACTGACTATTCATAACAACACCTAGTTGACTGGTAAGTGATCTTCCTGTCTCTGGATTCCTGCTGTGAATGGCTTTTCTAACGCATATGCTTGTTAAGAAAAGTTTTAATTCATTAAGTCTATCTGCAAAGCTCATCGATCACTTTGAAAATAAGAAATGAATAGGCAATGTAGAAATAGGTATTATTAGCTTGTAATGTGTTTCTGTTGCTAGATCACTTTTTATTAGGTGGATGGGAATTCTAAACATCCAGGGAGGCAAGAGAGATGCATTATTTTCAGTGCGTTTGCTTTACATGTTTATGAGAATAGCTGGATAAACTTTCAGCTTGCTGGCTACAATTCTGATTTTGCTTATTTGTTCCAGCTATACCAGGGATTTTGAAAATACTAGAGGTCGGTGCAGAGTTTGCAAAGGTGTGTCCGAGTGTTTGCTCTACTAATAGTTGCTGCAGAGCAAGCAGGGTCCTGTACCCTTCAGCTGTGTCACTTTTAAGGTGGAAGCCCAACTAGGAATGGTGTTCAGTCCATGGGGCACAGAGCAGATTGGTTTTTGTGTGTAGGGAGGATGGGAAGGTGACGTCGACTAACAGGGAACAGAGTATAGATAAGCTAGAGTGTCCTAAAATAGTACCCTTTATCTTTCGCTGTGTCCTGCCTTAAAAACTTGAGCTTGTCAGGGATTTTAAAGTTTTCTGTTTGCCTTGTGGTGACTGAGTGCTTCAGTTTATCTTTGTATGTACCGTGGCGCATACAGGCATTTGCAGCGACGGGTTCCCTGTACTTTCTCCCATTTAGTGGCCTCCTCCTGCCATCTGACTTCCACAAGTAATTTCATGGAGTAGGGCAACAGGACTACTTGCCAGGTTAAGGAAAGTAGACTTATGCCTAGACTAATTTTCAAGTAGAGTTTGCAGAAATCATCATGCAATTACAAAACCAGGGTTTTCAAATCTTGTCTATTTCTTGTCTTTGCTGATGTAAACGGGTTAAGAGAAGACATGGAGATTTTCTAAGAGTCTAGCTTTATTTCAAAGCATAAGTTGCTTATCTTTCATCATTCGTGTGAAGAAAATAATGCCATATGTAGAAGTGCAGTATTTTAAAACGTGTGTGTGGAGAAAGGTTTGTCCCCAGCTTATGTCTACTTTTGATCCACTGCCATGCTGCCTGCTAAAGAGGAGCTGCTGCTCCTCTCTGATAATGTGTTCCATTATTTCTTTGAATGTGAAGCAATGTAGAAACATTTTCTTCCTCTTCATATGTAATGAATGTTGGTACTCCGCAACTGTAGTCCAACACACTATTTGTCATATTGTATTTCAAGTGGGTAAAGAAATGCATCTGTTGTGTTTCAGACAGTACATGTCAGATGCAACATTGGAACTAGCGTAGCCCAAGTGGTTAAGTTTCTATTAACTGGTGGTGCATTTTGACAAACTACATTTTTATTAAAAAAAAAACCAAAAAACAGGTGGGCTAACATTTCTCTGCTGATAACTTACTCAATATGAAAATAGAGTTTTTGGTTTCTGGAATGTTATAACTTAGAAAGAGGGAGGTGCTGCTTTACTGCATCTTGTAGTTCAAGGAGTTTTACAAAGATATGGCAAAGTGATGGAAGTGGAGATGCTTGTTGTTCTGCTATAGGATGGACCAAACTGTAACATTCTTCTAGAAGATCCACATTTCTGGTATTGGTTGTTTTTGTTAAGGTTGTGGCTTAGTGCAGGATGAGACTTCAGTGGACTACAACATTTTGAAATATTCTCAGCTACTGCAAAAGGTGCTGATGATTTCTTCCTACTAAGCACATTCTTTCCCTTCTCAAACAGAAGGTTTTCAAGTTTTGTTTCGACAACTCAACTAGGCAATTTTGTTGAATAGCCTTCTATAGCAAAGTTACAAAAGCTCTTCTGAATCTCCTGTGTTGTAGGAGTCTATCCCGGTAAGGAGGAAGAAGCTCTTAAAAGTTGAGTCCCTGTTATTGCTGGCACTTTTTTAATTGTTTATTTGGTTTTTTTTTAAGGTAACTTTGTCAGGGGAGCCATGGTATTTTGGGCCACGGCAAGGGAGGAATCTTTTGTCAGGGGAAGCAGCAGTATAGAGTCTGGCCTTCCTGGTGGAAGGGGCTGCCCTGTGAGCCCACACAAACCCACGGGCTGACTTCAGTTCTGTCATGTCATGGTGCGTGGTGACACACACGGTGTGAGTGGCAGCTGGTTCTGTCTTTTCCACCCTTGGTGCACAGCAATGTAGTTGTGGAAGCTGCATTTAGAGCATTCTTCAGTTTGTTTGTAAGCTCTTCTTGGGAAAATATATCTGTAGGTAAAGTGTAATACAGGATGCATAACTTTATTTACAAAGGGGAAAGGTCTTTTCGATTCTAAAAAATTTAATCTTATGGCTTTCTTAATGCCCTCTACATTAGCTTGCAATTAAAAAAAAATGCCAATCAAATTCTGCTTCTGTGCATTTGGATTAATTGTACAAAAACTGAACTAAGCTGACTGCCTCAGTTGCTCAACTTGTGATGGTCAGGTTGGTGCAGTTTCAAGATGTGGATAGGCTCATTTGTGGAGATGTTTTCGTTTGGTGCTTTAAAGGAATGTTTAATTTAGACAAAATTTTTTACAGTGACAGCTTAATCCTCTTGTGAAAGTACATCTCACAGTATATTTTAAAACAATCTCTAGTGATCTATATTTTGGATGTAAAAATGCTTCATGAAGCTCCTTAAAAGTATTTAATGATAATATGCTGTCCAAGGAAATCAATGAAATGTCTTAAAATGAACTTTGGTTAGGAAAATTGATGTATTTTTCCATTGGTTACTTTCTGATTTTTTTTTTTAATTTATTTTTTTTTAATTTGCTTTTCATATATTTTACTGTGTTAAGAGACACTAGTGGAAGGAAAAGGAGATCCTTAGTCTTTCCTTCCTTTCCTAGCCAATTTCTATTAATGTGTTGACTACAGTGCAAGTGCTGCTGCTTTTATTAGCTTGCATGTTGTCTTGTAAAATTTTGGAGAAAACAACCAAACAATATTGTCTCACTGTTCTGCTTTTGGTTTTGTTTTGGTGATTTTTATTTATTTTTTAAATACCAGGTGTAAAGTAGTGTTGGTCTCTCCCTGTTCTGTTTGAAGTCAATGAGAGACTTAACTTTAATTTCAGTAAATTAAGTGGCCTGATAGTAGGGACCCACAAGCAGATTCCTAGCCAGATGTCTTGAGTTTTCCCTTTGTACCAACTAGTGCAAGCAGATGGTCAAGATCAATAAACAGGCAGCCAGTTTTCTGTGGGATATTTTAGTAGGATATTTAGCTATACTTGTAGGAACATAGGTTAATTGTAGGTCTGTTTTGTTTTGGGTTGTTTTCCCTCTTAAGTTTTGCCTAAGCATAGCCCTCTGATAGTCTGCTGGGAATTTCTTTTTCCATCAGTTTTACAGATACAGGTTGGATACTGCAACTTCTATAGTAGGCGTTGCTATTTTAGGTGCAAAATGGCTGTGTTATTGGACATGGATTTGCTCATTGATGGGCGTCAGCTGTGGCCAAATGAAACTTCTGATGCCCAGTGAAGAATTTCGTTTACATAATAGTAAAGTCTTGAGAGTTAATGTTTCTACTACTTTAGTAAGAGGCTGAGTAGCTCGGAGAGTATGTATGTGTTTTCAAGTGCGCTTTTAAATTCAGCTCAATCCAAATTAAAAGGGCACTTCACAGGTTTCTTTTTCAAAGACAGTGAGAAGAGTTTGAATATAGGGAAGCTATTGAGTTTCATCTTTATATGAGTAACCCATCATGGTAAGATGCTACCTGTATAGAAAAATGTGTTTCTATTAATTTCCCCTCCCCAATATGTCTCCCAAAATGATCACATTAAATTTCAATGCTTATCCTTGATTCCCAGATTGGGCAGTATACATCTATTTTATGAGTAAACAAATCTGGTAATACCTTTCCATCAGAAGTGATTTACTGTCTAAGACTTGCACTGCATTCAACTCTAAGTTAAATGCAGACTGCAATGTGACCGTGGGCTCTTAGGCTTGCTCAAGATACCTAGTGACTGTATAGTCTGTAGTGCCTCAGCATGACACATGTGAATAAAAAGGCTTCTATATCCTCCAGTGTCACAAACTCACAGTTTTTAGAGTTTACTTGCACCTTTCTTTTTGGTGTGGTTTAGTTGTGTAGGTTGTGTGTTTGATGCGCGTTTTTCTCATTCTCCTGAGTGCGATGTCTAGTTTTGGCTAGATTTTCTCCCCCGGCCAGTGTATTTTTGCAAGGGCAAATACTAATTTCTGTCAGAATTGCCAGTCAGAACTGTCTCTCATTTTTTAACTCTTAGAAAGTGGACCTAGGTTATTTATTTCATATCAAGTTAACTTTGAATAGCATTTAATTCTAAAAATACTGTATTAGCTTTTAAGGACCTATGGTTACATCTTTCAATATTAATACTCTGTGATTGTAAGTCATCCAGATCTTAGATAGTAGCAAAGGAAATGTAGTTTCAGGGGTCTCCTACACAAGATTTTTGGATAGCTATAGAATAATACTTGAAGTACAGAAGAGCAGATTGTGTGTAAGATCAGCTCTCTTACTTGTTTACTAAGAAGAATGCGTTGAGTTCAGTGGGGTTTTTTTGTTTTGTTTTGTTTTTTTTTTAATTCAGGGCTTGGGGAGAAATGTTGGAGAGGGTTATTCAGTCCTTTGTTCTGGTAGAATCTGTGGGAAAGACCGACAACTTGATAATTGCAAGCTGGAAAGCCTGTTGATAATGCTTGCAAGAGATGGGGAAAGCACAGCTTAATTTATTAAGGCTTTAAGAACTAAAAATAATTTAAGAATTTTGTCTGTAGGCTGCTGCAGTTTGACTACATTAATTTTTATGAGATTCTTATGATGGACAGCTGCACTTTTAAACCAGTGGAATTTAATTCATGTGTGATCATTCTGTTTCTTCCTGGTAGCAATTGATAGGCATATATGAAAACAAAGGAACAGTCAAATTCTAGCACTTCTATATGTTTGCATGAAATGTGTAGTTTCACATCTTGTTACAAAACACGTCTAACTGAAAATGTTGTTTGCTTTCTGTATGACTGTGAGCTTTTTGCTGTGCTTTCTAGTACAGAAAGGGGAGGAAGAACAGACTGGTATTTAATGTATTTGTGTGCTTACTTAAATCTCTGGGTGGAAATTTACTTTAAAATTGAATGTATTACACTGTCTACTACTAAAGGATACAGTTAAAAATACCAATACTTACAAAGTAGAAAATAACTTAAAATGCTGCACGCTGCTCTGTACCCCTTAAAAAGTTAAAATTGTTAACTTCTTTCAGGGGTGCCACTTACTTAAGCAATATTAGGGTGCGAGACTGTTACTCTCAGGCAGAGTCAGCTGGAGCGTTCATCTCGTCAGTGCCCTTGTGATGGTGCTCCTAGGCAGGGCATCAGTGCTGAGCTCTGACTTGATGCCAGCTACAGGCTGTATTGTTGCCTGCGCCGAGCTCCTGCACTGCCTCTGGCTCTCTTGAGCAGCTCAGGTTTCTTTCTTTGAGCTGCCCAAACCAGCCCAGCGGTGCTGGATGAGTTTGATTGTTAAAATGTATGCTCGCCTCTGTCATGCTATGGTGACAGAGGTTTCAGTAGCCGTAATGTTGTGTAAATAACAACTCAAATCCATCTCCTTTTAGATACAGTTCAGACCGATTTTCAGGGCTTGATGCATTTGAATTGCCTTTTTATGACTTCAGTAATTTGTCCATAATTCTATGTAAAAACATATGCCTGTATATTTGGATTTCCATATTCTTCATATGGAATCTTGCTCATGAGAGTAAATACCAAGATAGGTAATTCTGTTTTCAGACGGTTATTATGACAGAGATTATAGGGCAAACTGCATTATACATAAAAACAACAAAAAAAGCAGAGCTGAACAGTAAATGTGAGGTGGATTGATTTTGCTGATGTCTATTAGCATCCTGAGTGGTTTGCTGTAAATCTAAATTTACTGTTTGTTCTTGCTCTTCTGAAGTCCGTACAGAAAAACTCTTCCTGACTTAATGAGACACTAATTGTTGTCCTTATTCTAGATAAAAGTAATGTGAACATAACTTAACCTTGTCTGTCAAGTCTTGTTTCAAGATATTTCTGCACTTGTAGGCTCGTAAGGGAAACTGAGGACTTTCTTTGTGTGCTTAGAGGGAGACATTATTTTACCTTTCATGTGCTGACTTTAAAGGGCACATGATTCAGAAAGGAATAATGCTGAGATTCAATTGAGACAGAACTACTTGATATTGTGGGCTGGAGGCCAGCAACTGTGGCATTTTCCATCGTGTAAGGGGGAAAAGGGCAGGTCCACAAATGTTTGCAGCCTTCTGGTTGTGAAGGGCAGACATTTTCTTGAGGAATTTTGATAATTAAGTAATAAATGGCAAAATAGCATTTGAATTTCCCTTGCCTCAAGTACCAGGCTCTATAATTAACAGGGGGGGGAAAAAATATGCACATTTCATCTTGCATAATTTAAATTCCAAGTGAATATTTTATTGAAGCATATAGTACAGTCATTCTGTAAATGGTTTTAAGGCATCACAGCCCTAACATAATGCTTTATTCAAAAGCAGGTGAGATATGCATTGAGCTTGAAATCTTCTGTGCTTTGTGAACATAGGGGTGCACATGTCTGGCATAGTACTCAAGGGCAGGTTTTTTAACTTGGGTCCTGCCTGGTGATTTTTTTTTTTGGTGGATTTTTTTGTGTTTTGTTTTTTTCTTTTCATTTGCTTGTCTAACCTGGGGACATGCTGCATTTCTGAACATGCTTGCTGTTAAATGAAAACAATTTAATATCCATAAGGAAAGACAAAACTGCATGAAAGAATAAAGTACATCAAAATGTGTACAGTCATACTAGTAGGACAGAAATCAGTCTCAAGTCTGTTTCTCTAAAAAGATCTTAATGAAAATGACTTTGTTAGAACTATTCTGTAGAATTTCTTTAAATACCCCTAAGCATATAAAGCTGAAGAGCTTTCACATTTAAAAGAACAGCATGCCCTTGCTATATTTTGTGAGCTAGGGTTGTGGTGTTTTGCCTCTGTGAGAAGTTAAACTACTTCTTGGGGAAATACGTAGACGCCAATAAGCACAGATTTGCTCTTTGTAGCCAGATCCAATGCTCAACCTTTTCCTTCCCGTAGCCAGTTGCTGCCTGTCATTAAGGGACCGCTTAGAAACTGGAGGTACTGCTCAAGAGTCCAGGACCCACACGTGTTGTGGGCTTGCTTGCCATGTCCTGCACTCTCCCAGGGCTTGGGGTTTTGTTTCACTGATCACTGACTGAGGATATGCCACGCTTCAGAACCTGGCTCCCCTGCAGCGCCCAGCAACCTGCTTTCCGAGGGATGGGCCAGCAAGGGGACTGAGGTGGGTATCTGCTGCCAGTGGATAAAGCATGTGTGAGATCCATGCCAGAGACTTTTAGGAAATGGGGAGGAAAGCTGTGGAAGGGTGCATTTTTGGGGCATTTGAAGACTGAATGCCCAAAATATTTATGCAGGTTGTTCCCTAAATTCAGTAGCTGGCCCGAGAACGGAAGTACAGTTGTACAAGTACAGTTAATTGGCGTTCCACAAAACAAAAAACCCCACCCCAACAGGTAAACGTCAAGTTATCTCAAAAGTGGTGAGTTGTGGCAAGGAATAAAGACAATCTAATGATAAGAGTAGTATCTAGAAAGCATATACATATGTTTTGAAAGGGAAAAAACCCCAAAACCATAAGGTGTATTTTGTTACTATACTCTTTTGCTTGGACTTTCATTTAAAATACAATCTTAAAATAAATTTCTTTGTAAGCTCTACTGGAGTCAGAAAATACTATTCTTGTGAATCCCTCTGTAATATGTGAAGCTTCTTTATTTGTCTTGATGCTGCTACTGTTAAGGTTATGCCTCTCAGAGCTGCAAAAGTCTGCTCTCATCTGTGATATAATTCCTGTACTCTTAAGACTTTAAAGCTTTTTTGAGACCCAAGTTATTTCTTTGCCTGGCTGTCACCAATACTTCTAAAGTGTATTTCAAGTAAGTGTGTGGTTTCTGTGAGTATTGTAAACCCTCCAATTTGTATCTAGCAAATATTTTGGAACAGAGTGTCCAACTTCTTAAATTTGATGAGGCTTCTTTTGCCCCTTTTGGTTCAGCCAGGTTTTTAGCCCAATTCTGCAGAACATTGCTGTGACTTCTTCTCAGCAGAGAGTATTTTACCCATATCATATTGTCTATTCAGTAATTCATTGCAGTTGGATTAATAGAAGTAGCATTGTAGTAATACAATTGCACCTCCTTATTATCCCAAGAATAAAGATACTGTAGGAAGCTTGTCTTCTCAGACTATAAATAATACTTATTCATTTTTGTGATTGGTCTTAACATGAGAACCAGCGTACTCCCTTGCTGAATATAAAGGCAACTAGAACACATAAATATATTCTCTGTATTGTGGTCTTAGACTCTTCTGTCTCCTCTGTGTAAGTATGGGGAGGTAGCAGTGTTTCAACCAGTCTCTGTATTTACCTGAGCATCCTTTCTTATAAGGACATTGTCTTTTGTTATTCTTTAGTGCTGTCCTCTCCATAATGATTCCCTAGATACATTTTTGTTTTTTTTTAATAAAGGAAACTACTTGCAGCTTACTGTGACAAATGCTGTAAGGCATTTGTGTGTAAATTATTGTCAAACCTCCATCCAAGTTCTTTGGGTGCCTTTGGTGGTCTTGTGAAAATACACCAAGACCAGCCCTTGAACCGAAATCAAATGTTGCCTAGCAACAGTAAAACACTTCATTTTGCTTCTGCAGGCACCGTTGTGCTGTCCCAGCACCGCTCTGCCAGTGGGTGGCTGGACATGTCGCAAGTTGCCCCGTCTGTCAGTAACAGAGTAGAGATGGTAAGTCAATCGAGGGATTGCACAGAATCACAGGAGGGTAGGAGTTGGTACAGCAGTGCCCTGAAGAACAACCACCTTCCCTGCTGAGGTGAGTCGGAGTTCACTCCAGGATGCAGCAGTGGCCTGTGGTCTTCAAGCTGGACCTGGGCGGGCAGGTTGCCGTGTGTGAATGCAGTTAGAGCTCCTCTGTAGCTCGAGCTGAATGGGAGAGATGGCCAAGTGATTTTAATGGGAAGGTGAACTTCAAAAACCCACCACAGTCAAAACCACACACGAACATGTGCGCACACACACTTTTTACAAATATTGACTGTTTCGTAGACACGGAACAGCATTTGTGTGTGGATTCTGTAGCTGTGCAAGGATTTGAGGTGATACGTTGCACCTACTGTGTTTAGATAACTGTGCTTTAGAAAATGGAAAGTATCTGTTGGATGTTGTACTTTATCAAAGGCTGTTCTTAAAATGGTAGTTATCAATTATTTCAGTATTTGCTTCAGGCTTTATTGTTAAATGCACAGTGATCCCACACTAGAAAGTCTATTTTTCAGCAACAGAATTCTTTCCAAACAAACTAAATGTCTCCATTGAGTGTACATGAGAATACTTTTGTCAAATATTAACTTTTAAGGTTGTCAAATAAGCCATGAATGATTTTTGTTTTTATTATCCTTTCTATTGCCTGGGAACTAAACAGAAACAAACTGGTTTCTATGAAGTAGATCTACAATAGGTTACTTGCTTGAATTTTGATACAATAAAGACAAAGTTAATCAGCCACTACACACATCTTGAAGGTGTTGTAACAAAAGTTTAGTTGTATTAGTGTACTAATCTTAGTCAGCAGAAATATTTCCTTGTATTTGTCGTAATGCCTGAAGTGCAATTTTGGAGTGGAAATGCTAATGAACTACTTGTAGATTTACATTTGAAGTGTACGGTCAAAATTTCCTATCCATGTTTCAGACGGAGTCTTTACATGGTTTTGGTTTCTTTTCTGCGTTTGAGTAGCTTAAATCTGGGAAGTTTTCTGTTTGTGTGTCTAGACAATGGAAAAATTTACTTTTTGGTTTTAGTTTCTTCCTTTGAGGTCTGTCTTGAAATCTCGGTAATAGTGATTTCTTGATTAAAATCTAAACTGACCTTGGGTTTTTGAATACACTTTTAATGATGTATTTGATATGTAAATATTAATTTAAGCTATACAGCCAGCATGTAGTGTGTAAATGTGTTCATAGGTATTGTAGTTTTGAAAGCATAACTTTTTTTTTTTTTTACTTTAGCAACAAGTGATTTTTGGAATCTAATGCAGTAACTAGATCAATTTGTTTACCTTGAGGCTTCAGTCAATCGAAACTCAGAAAATTTCTGGAATGTTCTTCATGTGAAAATGAAACTGTTCAATAAAATAATACTGGCATCTGTATCTCTGTGTGAAAGACACCAAAGCAAATAAAGGGTGGTTAAGAATGAGTGCAGTAAGGCACTGAATATATGTTTCTTCCTCCTGCTTTCCCTAAAAGGTTGTTTTCTTTCATACATCTTATGCAGCATGTTATACTGTATGTTAATCTTATATAGCTGGTCTCTCAACCATTTCTGTAACAGAAGTCATGAATTAAAGGTTATTCTTCCTTTTTTTGATTTCCATTTTACTGACTCTTTTCCTTGCAATATACCACCTGGCTAATGCCTATTTTTGAAAGGAAAGATTTAAAATGAACATGCAGGTTTTTTTAGGATGATGCTAATTTTATGTGGTACCTCTAGAGCCTGTGATTTCACTCTCTGAGGAGAAAAAATGTGATATGTGGGCATGTACATCATTTATACAAATTGTAACTCTACAATGGTGTCCATAATTCTAATTTAATATTGACTCTGTGCTTATGTATATTTGTGGGAGTTATAAGTAAGAACAGTAGGAATTACTGGCAAAATTTTTATTAGGCTCCCATCAGAAAACAGCAGGCATTTAAAATAAACAAGGACTTTAATGGTATTTTGGATTTTGTGTGTCTTTCAACCAATGCAAATCGTATTACTCTGGTAATGTTTTCCTTGGACAACATGGAAGTTTCTCTTACACAAGGAAATATAGTAATCAGTCTTCAATTTGTTCAGTTTCATCTCTCTTAAATTCCAGGGCACTTAAGAGGCAAAAGCTATTTAAAGGGGTTTTTCCTTTGCCTCTCTTGGAGGTGTTTCATCGAGATCAGAAGCCATGTTGGTACAGCAAGAACTAGCTACCCCTGCTTACATGAGGAGAGGACCACTTAGCAATGTAATAATAATACAAAGATAAAATATTGCAATATAGCTCCTTCAGTACTTATGATAGTTGACTTTCAATGTATGTGTTATTTATTACTGGAAATGTCAGCGCCTTAAAGGGAAGACAATGCCTCTGCTTCCTCTGCATACTTAGGCAGTTTCATCATTTCCCTTTACTATTTATAATTTTTTCATAGAATCATAAAATGGTTCAGGTTGGAAGGGACCTTAAAGGTCATGGAGTTCCAACCTCCCTGCCCTGGACAGGGACACCTCCTGCTAGAGCAGGTTGTTGAAAGCCCCATCCAGCCTGGTCTTGAACACCTCCAGGGATGGGGCATCCACAGCTTCTCTTGGCAGTCTGTTCCAGTGCCTCAACACTCTCACAGTAAAGAATTTCTTCCTAATATCTAACTTTATCTCCTCTCTTTCAGTTTAAAACTGTTAGCCCTTTTCCTATCACTCCGCTCCCTGATTTCCCACCCCTTTCTTTGCCATCTATATCAGAAGGGATGAAAGCTGAATACTTAGGCAGGAAAATGTGCTTCCCAGCTTGCAGTGAGTATTGGGAATCAGAGGCAGGTGTAGTATGGCCCCTGCCTGCTTTCTTAAGGTGTCTGCCTCGCAGAATGCAGAGATACAATGTTGATTTAAACTGCACCTTATTTGTTTGGGTTGGTTCTAAGTCGCTTTCTTTTCAATCGTTATCATCCCAGTGCTAAGATTTCGGTGTGTTCATGTTTGAACATGTGGGAATTGAAATGCTCTGTGTCTTCTGGAAATTGGATTTTTAGCATTGCCCTAAGATGTCTTTGAAGCCCTACAGGCAAGCTGGGATATCAAAGGGCTACAGGAATTCAGCCATAATTGTTTTATGGCTTGCCAGAAATCGGACCTATTTGTATAGGTAGCATAGAAAATAGCTGTGATTTGACAATTTGGTGCCGTTTATATCCACCATAAAAATAATAATAAAAAAAAGTTAAAGGGGTATTTTGGAAGCAGGAACTAAGCTGTAAATGCAAATTGCTTCTCCATTTTATCAAAGGAACAAAAAGGAAACAGGGTTTAAGAAGCTTTTTATTGGAGTGAAGTTAACAAGGACCTTGTCTACTTTAAGTATATTTAATACTGTCTTTGCACATTTGTTTGTTCCTTTAGCACAAGATCACATTGTCAGAAATGTACAGATTTAAAAGGGCTAAGTCAGTTGGCAAATTCATGCAAACTTATGCAGCAGAATGAGTGAGTAGTCCAAGTGACCTCACCTCTGGAAAACTGGAAATAATTCATTTTTCTGTTATAAATGTGATGTCTGTGCTGTCTTTTGGAAGTCTTACTACAAACTATTTGTCCAGGTACCATTCACCACTGAACAGTTAAGTGTGCAGATCTGGAACTGTGGTGGGATATGTTCTGATTGTTAGAAATATGTTGGCAATCTGATTTGAAAGCCAGGGGTTAGGGAGCACTGGATCCGCTGGAGCACTGGAGTTTTTGGGTGTTCTGCTGCTTTCCATTGTGTTAATAAGCAGCTGGTGATAGTAGCTTACTTGCATTTGCCTTGCTTTTCACTTGGCTTTACAGAGTACTCTGAACACGTGCATATGTTTGTGGGATTATCCCAGTGCCCTGTGTAAGGAAGCAATGTGGGGAAGAAGTGTTCTCTGAGATACTGTTCTGTGGCTTGTGGTAATATAGCAAGTCCTGGAAGACCATTGTTTCTTAGATAAAAGCAGCATTATGTGACTTGACATTGGCACAAATATCAGGTAGGAGAACCTGTTACCAGGTCTCTGTACGTGTCTAAAGAGGTGTGGAACTGCAGGTCAGTGGAGCAACTGTTTTTCTTCCTTTCACATTGATGTAAATTCCAGTACTTTACAACTACAGTGGCATCAAGGCATTACTGTTGCTCTAAGTGAGGACTGTTGAGGTGGTTAGCATTTAGCTGTGTCCTTGGAGAGAGAGGTGTGGAGAGAGAGCAGCTGTTGTTAATTTCAGTGGCCGGTCCAGCCCAAACCATGACAAGCTGGCAATAATTTCTGCTCTGTAAATAAAGCAGAACATGTTCAAGGTGGTGAAAGGTGGTAGAAATGGAAATTTGAGGCCCAGAAGATTGAGTGACCTAGTACGCTGTGCTGAGCATAGCAGAGGATTGTAGTTCTGCTCCAGTGCTCTTCCTTTTGTTGATCTAGGTGAGCCTGCTAACATCCAAGCTATTTTAATAGATTAGTTATACCTGCTCGCTTTGCTCCTGGCCTCTCTCAGGTTCTTTAAAGTGCTGACATTTGTTGGAATGTTAATATCATCTAACAAGTAGTGGAACTTCTGTTTGCTGTTGAACTTCACTTAATGTACAAACAAGGTTTGGTACCTCTAATACTGACCTGTCCTGTGCAAATCTCACAATATTCCTGTTAACTCTTACTCTGGGAAAGAAGGAGATCTTTGTCTCGAGAATTAATGCCATCCTTCCTGCTACCAGTGGCACTCTTGTCACTACAAAGACTGGTTTCTTTATTATCATCTCAGCAATCTTTGTCTTTTGGTATCTGGAGGTGATTGAACATTTTGATAAGCTGTGGGTTTTGTCTTAAATTTATTACTTCTTGATCTATTGATCTAAAGCTGTTTGCTGTCAATGGCTTTTAGGTTGTCTGATTATGCCCTTAGTTGGTGTCCAGCTTTCACATTCATTTAAGATGGAAAAAACACTTTAAGATTTGTAGTTGAGCTTGTTATATAGACTGTGTTTTTTTCAATAACTAAATCTTGCTTTGAAGACATGACTAGTTCTTGTCAGTTTATGATGTTTATTTGAATGTTGCCGGCTAACTTGAAGCGTCTTGCTAATCCTTGTAACTTGGCCTGGCTGGTAAATATCTTCCCTCCTATGAAGAGCAGTGGTCAAGTTTCAATTCCTGGGCTTCTCATTGAGCTAACAATGTCCTTGCTGGGATGGGATTATTCAAAAGTAGCTGATGAGGCTTTGGATTCTGTGAACTTTGTATGTTCACAGAATGCTTATCCCATTTCCTTCTTGAAAAACTTTGCCAGAAATGGAAACCAGTTCATCCAAGTTGAAGGCCAAATAGCTGTTGACTTCTATGCAATGAGATGTAAGCAATGGCAAAACTTACTGTAGGGCCTGAATTGTAACGTGATTGCCCTTCCAAATGTGTTTTCATAGGGTTAGCACATAAGTAACTTGGGTGCAATTTGGCACTGAGGGTTGATTGAGTGTTGTGTAGCTTAAGTTTTTTTTGTTTCTCATTTACATTCAAAATTGTTAAATCTTTCGGTTGAGGAGCAGTGAAAGAGTGGAGACTTCAGTTGTATCTCAAAAAACTTTCAAACTTGTGGCACAGTAAAGTCAACTGGCACATGAAGAGGGACTCTCCAGCTGTCTGTTCTAACAGTATGGCTATAGCCATTGGAGTTTCAACAAGTTGCTAGTAATAAATATGTTTGAGATCTTACTTGTATTACATCCTGAAATGAATTCAATTAAAGGGTGATGTAGTTCATTGTGATTTGTGGGCATCTCTGAGCAAGTGAACTGGAGGAGGTGCATCTGCTGCATGTCTTCAGCTCTACGTGCTCCTGTAGTCTTGTGTGGTTGCAATTTTCTCCTCTTTTCTCTTTGTGTAAAGAGTGCCCAAGGAACTGTACACAGCATGTGGTAGGTGAAATGCCTTTGTGAATTTTCCATTCCGTACTGTTGCTGTTCTCAGCTTCTAAACCAGCAATAATGTGGGATTTCTGTTTATCTTGCTCTCTGTGCACTAGTTGAGGACCCAGAGGAGTTTATTTTCCATTTGTTAGTACATGTTATCCTGCAGTTGCACACAATGTAGTTCTTGGGGAAGAATCTGAAGAGCATCTGTTCTTATTGGAACTCTGACTGCTTGAGAAGCTTTACATGGTAGTAGTTCCTTACAAGATGTCTTGTTTATACCACTCTTTTTAACATGCTGTTGCTATGTCATTATTTCCTGTGTAAAGTTTATAGTGAAAAGGAACGTGATCCCTTTCAAACATCTATAAAACAAGATCTCTAGCTTCAGGAAGTGGATTTACAGCTGGTGAGGTTATCTACCAACATGAACGCCTGTATAGCTAATATTACTGTGCCTTAATTAAGGCTGAAGGTGAGCTCTACTGGAGTTGCTTGGCACATTACTTAAATAGTTTGTTCACTTCTTCCTCAAGGATTGCTGTCCTAATTGCTAGATTTTTATTCTCAGTGCTATGGTGAATACGATTGGATTCATACTGACAACAAACAACTTACCAGAGTGCAGTTACTTGGTATCCCTTAATTGATATGGGTGCAGGCTGCTGCTAGAAGGGATGGCTGGTCTCTCCTCCTCTCTGTGTGCTGTCATGGTTTTCCATGTGACACTGGTGTGAGCGGGGCCAGCACCCTGATTCAACAGGCAACAGCTTCCAAGCTGCTCCTACCCCTTCTGACTGAACTCTGAGGAGTTTATTTTCTGCTGGATACCTGGGCTGAACTGACTTGCTATAGAGCTACAGGGTGATCCTGTGCTGGCAGGAGAGGTGAAAATGCATGGCTAAGAGTGGAAGAAAAAGTAAGGCTTTCAGTGCCAGCTCTCAGTCATGTAAGATGAGATACCGTGTTAAAACAAACCAAAACACAGCACATCTTTAGGGTTCTTGAATACTAAGTGTTGCTTTGACACTGCTACTGAAGTGTCTTGGCTCTGACACTTGTGCATTTGTACAAGAATCCTTAAGTCACTGCAGAGCTCTACTTACTCTTAGTAAATGTCACTAATTTGTAAGCATGTTTGGGAGGTACAGGACATTGCAGTATTGATTTTTAAGATCCAAATGAAATTGCAGAATGGGGAAAAGTTTGCGTTCTGTCCGAGAACTTTATCTACCATCTAGGAACCATAGAGATCTATAGAAAGAAAAGGATAATGGGGAGCTTTGCTTTTCAGTTGAAAAGAAAAATATAATATTTAAAAAGCTTTTTTCTTCTTCTGTTTTCCCCAGTGATACATCTTGTTTTTCTTGAAGTGGCATGTTATGTTCTGTTTACTCAGTGGATAAGGAAGGCCAAGAAAGGGAGCTGACTGTCTTGTATTTCTAGGGTTTGTAAAATTCTCAAGAGTAGTGAATTCCTGCTTTTTTTGAATGCTTACAAGGTTGTCGGTATGCAAGACAGACGGTAGTCCTCCAGGAAACTTCACTGCCCAACTAAGCTAGATGTTTGAAGAGAAACTGCCTACAGTGGACACGCCAAAGCTAAGCTTACTCTTTCATGTATGTGTGATTGATATCTGTGCAACTCTGTTTCTGCTTTTTGTGTTCTAAGTACATCCTTGAAATTTTGCTTTTTTTTGTTGATTTGTTTTTGTATGAAAGCATTTAAATTATCTAATTGGTTTCTTGACTGATAATCTTAAATCCCCAAATAAATTAATCAGACTACTTCTTGGGCTTGCTATTTGCCAGGGAAGAGGGGAAATGACCTAACAGTGTCTTTTTCTTCTACAATATTTGACCAAAAAGAGCAAGTGTTTTAATGTCCTGTCTCTAGAGACAAAATTCTGTGATGCCAGAGATGAAGATTACTGCAATGATAGTTGAAGATGTGCTGCTTACATTGATGCACTGTTTTAAGAGCCCCCACTTGGCACAGAGGCATGGTGATAACAGCGTTCATCAACTGGATGGCTTACTGGTGATGGGGAGTATGCTACAGTCTGTCGGTGATGTGGGAGCTGAGCTCTCTCTGCCTGACTCTGAGAATTCTCTCTCCTGCAGGTTTATTGCTCAGTACGCTTTTACCACATTTTGGTTAAAGGTGGACATGTAATTAAAATATGACAGCACTATTGATTTGGAATGTCTGTGGTAGATTTAACTGGATGTAAGCTGTTAAATTTTTCTTTAAATGTTGGTCTCTAAGGATAAACAGATGGAACCAGCACTGACTCAGGCTGCTTCTCATGGTTTTGACAGTTGTATACCAAAACTACTACTTTAACACTCTCTACAGAGGAACTGATCCATACTGATGCTGAACCAACTGTTCATTTTACTATAGAAATTCATAGCTTGGAGACAGTCCTGACTTCAAAAAGCAGTCCAAACTTCTATTTGTAATAGTGAGTATTTTTATTGATAGCTTATCTCTTAAACTCATGCAATCAGTCTGAGTTTGGTGGAAATCTAATATTGAGATGTTCTTAGTTGCTGTTAAGTCTTAAAAAAAGAAAAAAAAATTGCTTGCTTTTTTCTGCTGCAGAAGAGTGTCTTCTAGATCCTAGAAAGTAAAACACATTTTTGGTCCTCAATCTGCAGGACAGAGAAGTGTAGTTGTTCCACTGCTGTTCCTTGCACTTGTCCCATGTCAGAGACTTCTAATGTGCTTTCCACAGCACTGTAGCCAAAGAGCAGCTTTGTTAGGAATCATGATGTGTTTTTCATGTTGCTGGCAATGGTGGGACTTGGATGGGCTAGAGTACTGTAAACTGTTGCTTCACATAAACCTGAAGACTCTTGCGAATTGCTTCGCAAAACCAAAACACTCTTGCCAAATTGCTGAGCAGCAACTGGTCCTCCTCCATTTGCTTCTGCATCTACCACTCCATGGAAGAGAGGCCTCTTCCGTGTTTCTGCCTGCCTCAGAATGCATGACTCGATGATCGTATAAGATAATATTTTGTTTGAAAAAAGATGTTGCCTTCTAGTTTCAGTGATCTTTTAGATAACAATTTTTGTTGCCTCACTAGCAACAGAAGAAAAATCTGGACTTCTGTTGCTGAGGGTAGGCACAAGTACTGGGAATGCTTCCTAAGGGCAGCTGGTATCTTCATGAAGTGTTTAAACATGGAAAACAGCCTGCTGCCTTCTCCTTTTGCTTGCTCCCAGGCTATCAGCATTCAGGACACAATGATATGTGCCATCGGGACAGAGTTGAGCAGTGATTTCTGGCGACATTGGGATAGGGTTAATGTGCAGCTATGGAATGCAGAGGTGTTTCGTTTAAGCAAGGTGAGAGAGGAGAAAGCTTTTTAAATCATATGTCTAAAGATTTCTGTGTCAGAATGGTCAATTTTCTTATCTTGCATCCATAGTGATATGAGTGGGGCCAGATGCAAAAATCTTATGACCAATTTTTAAAAGGCCTATTTAAAGTGCTTTCATTCAGACAACAATTGAACTCAATGGTATTGTGCTGTGTGTGATCCCTCTGACGTTACATTTATATGCAAAGTAATATGAAGTTTTCAACTTCTATCATGCGGCTCATTTGAATCCACCTGTCCATAAGGCATTTTACCATAAAGCTTAAAACTATATCTCAACTTCTTTGGTGGAATTGTAGTTATTCATTTTCAGCACAGCATATATAGTTGGAAACGAATTGATATGGCTGTTCAGAAATTAAATGCTACAGTGTATGCATAGTACAACCAAACCCCCTTACCAGACTCTTCAGTGGGTAAACTTGAGAAGCCATGGCCTTGGAATTGACAGGAATGTGAACAAAAAAAAAAGAAAAGGTAGGGAGGGTCTTGGTTGTCCAAAACAAAGATAGCCTGCAGTGGTTAGCTCATGTTGATCTTCCAGTTTTCAAATTTTAAATGCTTTTTTGCAGACACTTGCTGGCTTACATAATTGGCTTAGATAAGATGAGGGAAGTGATGGGCCTTCTGTATGTCCCTCTTCATTCTCTGGAGGGAAGGTGTACCGTAGGCATTTGTCAAGAGCCAAATGTCAGGGGAAGTGTTCGTGGGCACATACTCATCAGTAGAGCAGGGAGACCAGGAGCTTTAACGTAAGCATTTTACCTTGTTCAGTGTGAAGCAGTATTATTCCGTTAGTTGTTTAAGGACTGGTGGGTATTCTTTGATTTACATGTCTGCAGATGCAATTCTATATTAACTCTCCGGTGAGAAGCAGAAACTGCTGAGGCTGTCTACAAGCATTGCTGTGGCTGTGAACTCAGCTCTCCTGTAACATTTCAGTTTGTTGGGGAGAGAGAAATGTCTGGAAAATTTTAGAAACCTGAAACCTTGAAGGAGGAGAGATTGTATGAGACAATGATTGAAAATCTGGAATGGAGATTTCCAACTCTTTGTTACTTACCCTATACCTTTATCTGCTGACAATGAGATTACCTGATCTTAGGACCATGAGAGGAAAAACATTCTGCAGCAAAATAAAGTGGTGCAAATTCAGTTTTCTTAAGCAGATTTGAGATTTGTCATGAGGAAATACTCTTGCAAAATTTTTTTGAATGATATTTTGTTTGTAGTTTTATTTGTTGGAATCGAAGCAGATCTTTCTTTCAGCTGCTTTGTTCTAGATAGGTGTTGTAATTTCAGGCTTTTAAGATGGGGTGTTTTATTTCCTTGCTAAAAGCTTCATGTGTATTATGTTATTTTGGGTTTTTATCTGCTTTCTAAAAGGTCAGAACTGTTAACATCTGTGTGTGATGTCAGTGACAACACTGTCTCATACATAATATGGGCGAGTTGTTCATGCTTTGTATGTGACTAACCCTGCTTTCTGATATTTAAGCTTCTGTAAAATGTGAGTCTGAATTGCCTTTACTGAGGCTATGAGCTGTTGTGGACAGCAGTTTGAATTCAATGAGAATTGTACTTTAACACCTGGATGTTATTATGAAAAATTAGCAGCCTTCTCCTCCCCTTCAACCCTTCTCAGCAATTTAAGAAGGCTAATACAGTTGGCTTGTATTCATTACTTGTTTTGAGAAATTTGTCAAAAAATGTATTAATTTTTAAAATATTTGCTTATTGAAAACTTGTATGTCCTTATTCACGTTTGCTTTGAAACATCAGGTTTCTTTTAACTTAAAATCAACAAAAATCCTGACACCTTAGGTCCTGAAATTACAAATTCTTGAACGTAGCAGTAAAACCCTCCAAGGCACATGCGTGATAGCTGCATACTTGCCTAAGTGTTTGCAGGCCTAAAGCCTTTGTTTTAGAATTTCCATCATTCTCTTGGTTCCCCTTGCATTGCCTTAGAAAAGAAATTCTATCAATAATGGCACTTAACTTTCTTTTCACAACGCACTATTTTGGAAATTACCGTACTGTTTAATTTCTGTAAAATATGTACAATAGTGTTAATTACTGTGATTTAAAGCAGTTTGTTTTTAATATAATACTTTGAATTAATGCTTTTTCTTAGCCCTTTGCCACTAGTGAAAAAAAAAATAGCAACTTTTAACTTCTTTCTGAAATCTGTTTTTTGGAGTTACTCTCTTTCTTTCTCATCCTTCCTCCCCAGTAGTCTGATGTTAACAGGACAAAAGCAATCTACTACTGGTGAATTTTCATAGAGGGAAAACTCTGCATCACGTTTCATTTTGTATCTAGAAGGTAACTTTGGACTGCCTGACTTCCTGGTTGGGGATGATGACAATATGAATGCCTTTTGTATTACTGAAATATTTAGAGTTTCAATTGTTGATTTAGTTCATGACATGGTTCGTTTATTCGTGAAAGCCTTTCCCAAAAGAGATACCCATTTAGTTACTGTGTAATATTTAGATGTTGATTTAGGCTTTGCCATTATGATACCATAACAAAAAGAGAAAGCCCATATGTGTTATGTCATGGGTATGTTTTTATAAATCTAACAAGTAACTGGACTTCATGGGAGGTAGTTCTGCCTGGAAAGTTTAAATATCTGTATGTTAAATTTGTGGTCTTGATGGCTGAAGGTGTTGGCATTAGCTTGAAATATTTACAACAGTTGTTGACATACTAATGGATGTGTTGTTATTTAACAACACCCAGCACTCATTGTATTTTAAATTTAATTAAAGAAAATGTCATAAAAGTGAGGGAATGTAACACATGTTTAACACAGAGAAATACTCGGGAATAGCTTCTTATTTTAATGCTAAGATCAGTGCTGAGTTTTGATGAGATTTCCAGTTACGTTACCTTAGGTGACAAACAGGTGCAAGGAAGATGGAACTAGGCTTTCCTCCGTAGTGCCCACCAACGGGACAAGAGACGATGGACACTCTTAGAAACATAGGAAATTCTGTCTGAACAGACAAACCCCTTTTTTTTCCTTTTGAAACTGTGAAAATAGTCAAATTGCCGGACTAGGTTGCTCAGATAAGTTATGGAGCCTCCATCCTTTGAGATATTCAAAGTTCAACTGCCCAAGTCCTTGAGAAATCTGCTCTGTTTGGGGCAGGGGGTGGTGAGGGGAAGGAGTACTGAAGCTGAGCAGAATTCAGGATGAAGGAGGGAACCTGGAGGTCCCCTCCAACCTCAACTGCTCTGTGATTCTGTGAAGTAGTGGAAGATGTAGATGGAGGCCTAATACTCTCGTAAAGATGATGCATGCAAAGCTGTCTTCCTGATTCACACACTGTCAGAAACTGTACTGCAGATCTGATGACTGCAGTACGCTGTGAGCATCACAAGCTTGCTCATTTTCAGAGAGTGATGAAAGAAGTTGGTGTCAGGAAGGGTGACCAAGGGATTATAGCACAGCAGTTATTGTTGATGATAAATGATTAAATGATTTTTCATTTTGAATGTTTAAATATTATTGCAATTTTTAGTGATGCTTGATTTCAAACTGAGACAAGGTGTGAAGCTTCACTGTATGCTTCCTTGTTCTTACAGTTTTCTCCTGACACCCATGTTTAGCTGCTGCCAGAGAAGGGATAATGAGTCCTATGGCCAATTGGTTTCACCAGCTATTGGACTCTTGTGTGGCACGTTCCAATGCATCAGCAGAGACCACAAGAGAAACCTGGTTTTTCCTTCTTTGTCATTTTGCAAATTCCCTTAGGCTATTTTGTTTTACAAGCTACATAGTGCTTATGGGTTATGGCCCTGAATCTTAAATATTGGCATTTCCCATTACAACTTACAAAAAAGAATCTCCCGCTTGGTACAGGAAAATTTGGGGTCTGTAAAAGGAACAGAGGACAAGTCTGTTTCTCAAGAACAAGGGCCTTTTAGGGAGGCTTTATAAAGAAAAAAGATAGGAAGAAGTTAAATAAAAACATGGAGAAACTGGAATGTGTTAAGATTTTATATCCGTAAGATGAATTAAGAGGCATTGCTGTTCCAGGATGCTTGGGAAATAGATGCAAATGTGACAGCATTTTCCTGCTATTCAAGAATTTCCATTTTAGTTTCTTTTTCTTTTTTTTTTTTTTCCCTTCCTGATATGTCAGTTGACATCAGCCCTGGATTGTTTGTACCTGATGCTGAAAATCACTTTTTTTAGGGAATGAAAGTATTTCCTGTCTGAAAAGGAGTTTTCCAACTATTTCAATAAAACAAATCCAAACCCTTCTCATCCTTTTTTTCTTGTATTCATAATTCTAATTTATGGCTTTTTTTTTCTTCCTACCTTTCATGTTTAAGTCATTAACTGTATATGAAAAGCTGCTCTTGAGATTTGCAGAGATCTGAAAGATAGATTCTTGAAGAAGGCAAATGATGCTGAATCTTCAGAGTCCCTGTACATTAAAGAAAGATCAAATAATTTGAGGGAATAACATGGAGTGATAGGAGTATAAATCTGTGGTTGCAAGGCACAATTCCATCTTTTTGGGAGTGAAGATATTTTTTTTTGCCCCCAATTTTTGATTTTCTGTTTCTTTGTTAGGTAACATGAGAATACTTGGAATAAATTAAGAGTTGTCTGTTTGAGAGTCTTTTGTTACTTCTCACCGTCTCAGTTAGTTTCTTGTTGAAATGAGCTTTTGGCTGAAATGAGGGGAGAAAAAGTAGGAGCCCCAGTGCTGTGTGTGTAAACGCAGAAACTGTAAATAGATGTTTAAATTGTCAGGAGGTAAAAAGCACGTCTTAACCTAGTTGGTGCGAGAAATCCTTTTATTATACTCTGAGAGTGAGGTTAAGTTATGCAAGACAGATTATGGAAACCCAAAACAAATGGTATAGAATTTGGATTAATACAGTATTGAAAGATTTGATTTAACTTACAAGGCAAAAATTTTTGAATGATTCTACACGCACAAATAAATGGAACATTTATTCTCAGAGTTTTTCAGTGAAAAGCTACATGTGTGGCAACCTTTATAGAGGACAGTATTCTGTGAAAATTTTTAGGCTGTTTTGTATCATTTATTGTTTTTCCTAGACAATTGGGAGCTACAGCATTTTGAGTCACAGACTTCCAGATGTTTTGTAATGGTAATGCTGTACAGTGAAATACAGTGCTGATGTCGGCTTCTTTCAGATAGATGGAAATTTTGAGTTTAGTACTAGATTGCTAAAATGTAACTTTTAATGATAAATTTCCAAATACATAAAATTTTTCACTGCTCATCAATGATTAGCATGGCTGGTTTGGGTGTTTAAAGTCCCCTTTCTTTTCTTCCTTTTTATGTGACTATCAGTTGCAGCTGTGTCCATATAGATTTTTAAAAAAAGAAATAGTTTACCCATGTTCCACTCCCTCCCCCCCCCAATCCAGTTAGAAACTGCCAAGACGTACCTACCTAAAAGATACAGGCACTTGATGAAACTTGGCTTTGCTTCAGGAAGATGTGCCTAGTAAGGGGCTGATATTTTTGCTGTGTTTTCTTTTTAGTTGCCTCTGAAATACAAGGTGTCCTCATTCCTTTTCTTCCCCTGTTAACATTATTGCAGGATACATTAGTTTAAAATTCACACGAGTAAGAGAAGGCACAAAGAGATTTTTCTTTCCCTCACGCCTTTTCATATTGCTTTTCTTCATCCCTGAGTAATCCAGGTGGGGAGATAAAGCTGTGAAGCTGAACTGAGGCAGTCATCTGTGGAGCCAAAGTTTGGCCTTGTAAACAAAGAATCTTCATGCTGAAGAGAAAATTTCTTAGTGGAATAGGAATGGCCGTAGTAATAGTAAAACTTCAAAATAACGTCTGCAAAAATGTTTTGGTAGTATAGCTGGTGTTGAAAAGGCATAAAGATAACCTTTCCAATACCATCCTTTAAATTGTTAAAGTGAATATATAAGAAACCCTGGAGACTTAAGGATATCCTGTTGTTACCACCTACTACTTGGGAAATTACTGCAAGAGAAGGGGGAGTGTCTGCAGTGTTTACGCTTGTGTGTTCAAACTTGTAATGAAGAAAAACAATGGTTCTTTTCAAACCTATGTGTTATGGTGTAGCCTTTGTAGTGTTATGGCCTTTTCCTGTGTAGCCTAGGGAAAGTACTGAATTTTTTCCTGGAAGTTACGGATATGGTTTGTTTTCAGGCAGTGCTGTTAGCTGGGATAGGCAGATAGAAGAAAGTGTCGGCAACTTCAGTCTCCAAGTTGTGGCTCGATTAGGTAGTTAATCTGAGAGAAGTAAGAAAAATTTGGATATGCTTAGGACATAACATGCAAGAAACCTGCAAGCAGTGGTGTTGTCTTCCCTCTTTATGACTGTTTTTGTGTGTTGCAGATGTATGCTACAGTCTGTTGCTAATATGTGTAGTAGAGTAGCTCTTTGGTTTCTTCAGATTCTCTTAATGTTCTTGGAGAGAGGTGGTGTACAAAAAAAGAGGAGCTTCTTAGCCTAGGCAGAAATTATATCCAAGACTGGAAAGGCTCAAATTATGCTCATTAAAGGATGACAGACTTAGGTCTTTTTATTCTGGAGAAGAGAAAGCTGAGGGGGAATCTGATCAATGCTGACAAATACTTGGAGGGTGGGTGTCAAGAGGAAGGGACCAGTCGTTTTTCACTGGTGCTCGGTGACAGGACAAGAGGAAATGGGCACAAACTTAAGTGTAAGAAGTTCCATCTAAACATGAGGAGGAACTTCTTTATTTTGAGGGTGACAGAGCCCTGGAACTGGCTGCCCAGAGACGTAATGGAGTCTCCTTCTCTGGAGATATTAAAACCCCAACTGGATATGTTCCTATAAAACCTGCTCTAGGTGGACCTGCTTTGGCAGGAGGGTTGGACTAGATGATCTCCAGAGGTCCCTTCCAATCCCATATGTGATTCTGTGTGTGTGATGCCTTTGTCAATTTTTAACATACTTTGCTAGCCACTGTAGGACTTGCCGTGGCTGTAGTGTTTCATGGGATGAAACACGGTCAACTAGTTTTTCATATATGTACTTCAGTGTTATATATGTAAAGGGAAGAAAATGGCAGCGGTACGTTTTGCTCTTATTGATCAGTAGTAGAGTTACTAGTGGAAGTGTATCTCAAGAGTTGAAAAAGATATGATAACCTTCCCTTTTCTGGAGGTCTGTATCTGTGAATTTAAGTAACTGTAAAGCAAATCTAGTCTTTTTATGTTTGGTAGGGAAAATATTTTGTCAGGTCATTTAGAGAAATTACAGGTTTTATGAGTCAGTACCATATTTGTGTGTTAACTTTTGGATACTGTTGCTGAGGTTGAGCAAAGTGGGAGGAATTTGAGGTGTGGAAAGTTTTTTGTCTGGAAAGCTAGAAGAGTAAAACAACAGAAGCTCAGGATAGATACTCTACAATGGGGTAGGACATCTTTTCTTTGAAGAGCACTCTGCAATACGTACTACTTGGTACTGATGTCACAGATCTAATTTTCATCGTGCAATGACAGTCAAGTAGAAAAATCTGTAATCCTTGCTGGCAGCTATTCTTTCCCTTTGCAGACTGGAGACATAAACAGGGCCCTAGCCGGAGGGGAGGTAAAACCACCAGCAGGAAGCTTTGAGACAGCAGGAAGTATTCAAGACAGGGAACTACAGACATAGGGAATCAACTCAGAAGAAATCTGATTTAAGATGTGAGTTTATTAACCAGGGAATCAACTCAGAAGAAACCTGATTTCAGACGTGAGTTTATTAACCAGGCTGCTACATGCAAACGTGTTTTGTGGTCTGTATGGATCTTCCTTTGAGCTTCCAGAGGTGGTGTAGCAACATCTTAGTGTTGCTCTCCCTAGGCTGCATTAATTAAATGTTAAAGAAGTCTGGAATTTTACTGAAAGAGAAGCAGAGATACAGGCTGAGTTGCTGTGTGATCAGCAGGTTATTAACGTCAAGACTTGAAGAGACCAGATTCTTCTTAGCAGTTCCTGTTTTCACTTAATGTATGGAGAAAACTTGAGTACGATCTCCTTAGAACTGTAACAGAGGTAAGGCATATAAATGATTTGTAGTAGTTGAAATAAATCTAATGCATAGTCTTAGGAGTTGGTCACAAGTTAAGAAAGGGAGGAAAGAAGTCCCAAGGAAACACAATCCTTAGCAAATGGAATTTGAAATGAACCTGTAAATGACAGTGGATTTGCACTCTGAAATCCCAACTGTACTTAAACTTTCTGGTGCATGTAGTAACATAGAGTCAGCTGGTAAAAGCTGGAATCTATGTTAATGTTTAGAAATGAGACCAAGAAGTCTTCACTCATTCCTGAAACGTGTCAACTTCCTGTCAGCAGTTTTCAGTACTGGCTTGCTTCTTACTGTTCTACCTTCATTGTGGGACTGTAAGTCTTGCTTTGTGGTTTTTGTGATGCAGCCCAGGACAGCCGTTTACATCAGAAGTGTGGCCAGCAGGTCCAGGTAGGTGATTCTGCCCCTCTACTCTGCTCTCAAAAGATGTCACCTGGAGTACTGCATCCAGCTCTGGGGCCCCCAACGTAGAAAGGACATAGATCTCTTGGAGCGAGTCCAGAGGAGGGCCACAAAAATAATTGGAGGATTGGACCACCTTTCCTACAAGGAAAGGCTGAGGGAGTTGGAGTTGTTTAGCCTGGAGAAGGCTCCAGGGAGACCTTATTGTAGCCTTTTAGTACCTAAGGGGGGGCATATAAGAACGATGGGGACAGACTTTAAATTGGGCCTGTGGCGAAAGGACCAAGGGGTAATGGTTTTAAACTAAAAAAGAGTAGATTTAGACTACATATAAGGAAGAAATTTTTTACAATGAGCGTGGTAATACACTGAAACAGGTTGCCCACAGAGATAGTAGGTGCCCCATCCCTGGAAACATTGAAGGTCATGTTTGGGGGGGGGCTCTGAACAACCTGATCTGGATGAAGATGTCCCTGCTCATTGTAGAGGGGTTTGGACTAGATGACCTTTAAAGGTCCCTTCCAACCCAAACCATTTTATTATCATCTTGCCTAGTTTAAAACTTGTGTTCATAAATTTTCCTTTATTACCCACGGATAGAATAGGAAATTCAAGTAGACCACTACTCTTAAAAATAACCTTTAGAAAGGTAAGTTTAAAAATCAAATTCTCAAGTGCCTTTCATGTTAGTTTTAGCAGTAAGTTTTCAGTGTCAACACAGGCAGTGGGAATAGAGTAGGCTCTCTCCTCTCTGCATGCCTCATCCCCCCTAAAAAAAGACCAAAAACCACCCCAAAGAACCAAGACCCCCCCCCAAAAATAACTACTACTTAGGAGGAGCAATGGAAATGGAAGCTTCCATTAGTTACTGTTACTGTTTTAAACAAAGGTAATCTTTTTTAATTGAGTTTATAATTTTCTGTTGTGAATTTACTTTCTTTAATTGCTTGCTGGTTGTCTATATGGCTATTCATGCAAGTTGCAAAACACTGTCTGAAACTTTCTGTCTGATTTCATCCAGCGACTTTGCCTAAGTCACACTTCGTACTGTAAATTTATTTTAGCTCTGAACTGCCCACAAATGCACATCTGCACAAATCCATAGCCAGTAGCACTGAAGCTAATACACAGATAACCTCTGCCATGCCACAACCATCATGTGTTCTCAGAAATCTATGGGTTTATGTCACTGTCAGACAAAGTAAATATGAGGCATTTAAGAAAAGTCCCCATTTCCACAAAATCGTTCACAAGACTGATATCATCTCTTTCGAAGTACCAAACGGAGCAGTCTCTGTTTTCGGTTGTTGAGTTCTTCCCTTTCCCCATTCATGTGTCTGGAGGCAATTGCGTGTGGGCTGCTTTGTGTTCGAGCTTGTGCCTTTGCAGCCCTTCTCACTTTCATAGCAAGGAAGACCCACATGCTTGTTCTGCGTGGTTAATAAAACAGCAGAACGTTGCTCCCCTGATTTATGTGGGAGTGCTTGCGCAGCATGTCCTCCTCTCTAAACCAACACACAGAGGGCCCTTTTGGCATGCTAACAGCTTTACCAGGCAGCTCTCATCCAGCCTTTTGTGTTCAGTATGTTTAGCGTGGCGGATACAGCTACTCTCCTGGCAGATGATTACTGCTGGCTGTTGCTGGCTCTGGAGCAGAAAGAAGGAGAGAGGAGGAGTAGTGAGGTCTTGGCATATACCTTTCCTTTCTCATTCCTGGCCTTCATGGTTCTGAATGTTTCTGACTGTGGTGTTCTGGAGAGAATGTCTCGGTGAAGTTTGCTTGTAAGTCTAGGAACAAGATTTTTTTTAATTTTTTTGACTCATTTGTTTATCTGAGCACAGTATGGGATAGTTAAAGCATCGGAAGCTATTTCAGTTTTCACCTAAGATTCTGTGGGGTTCAGCCGTGATATTTAGCTAATGAATTTTAAGTGTGGAAGTCAAAGCATTTCACAGAGGAGAGATGTGTTTCTTTATTTATAGACATTATTTATTATGGAGACCCTGAGACACAGTGGCAAATTGTCCCAAGAGCCTGGTGGCAGAACTGGGAAGCACACTGGGCATTCAGCCCAGGGTTCCCCCTACCAGACCAGATTGGACAGAAGGTCTGTACCCCATTCCCCGCTTCAGTTACATGCTGCTGTAGGGTAATAAAATTGGTGATTGTCCTTTGAATTCTTTGAGAAAATTTGTAGTCACAGGGGTTGCAAATCTCACTAGTTTCCTAGAGAGAATCACACGCTTCATTTGTGCATGCCACTGAGCGCAGACCCCTTCATGGACTGTCCATAGGTAATCCCTTGTATTCCTTTTCCCCTTCTTTTCAGCTAGGTCCCTTTTGGCTACCCAATTACTGAGTCACATTTGAAAAGGCCCTGCCCTCTGTGTACCCCTAGTTCTCCTAAGTACTTTAGGGCTCTTCTGCACAACGGTGTATCTGTGTGTGCTTGCACATCCTGGAACTACCACATGACCCGTTTCTCTTCCCATCATCTCCTGACAGAAATTTTCCCCCTTGCTGTTAGTATCCCCTTTCTGTCTTTTGATTATTTTTCTTCCAAAAGGAAGTTATTTAACTTCTTTTTTCAGCAGTCTGGTAGACAATGATATACTCTTATTTATAATACTCTTAGCACACCAGCAGGCTGAGTAGGCTGCTGCGTCAACTGAGGTCAGCACTGTGATGGGCTTGTGCAGTGAGACTGATGTGTTCTACCTCATTTACAAAGGGCTAAAAGAATATACACAGTCCTTATTTATATGGTACCCTAGTAAAGTTTCTAGACCCTTCAGTGACATTAATTTCTCTCTTTCTCCTTCTTCTTTATTCCTCCCACTCATAACAGTGTGCTTCATGGTTGGATCTCAGCAAAATTTAATGTTTTCTCAGAACGTTGAAGTCTACAGCGTCTCATTGTAGGTCAGGTTCAGTGAATACAATATTTCCCTCTGAGTTGCCAGTGCCATAGAAATTGGTGATCTGTCCTTTAATATGCCTGTGCTACAGACTGACTGACTGTCCTGGTTTGAGGTAAAACAACCAATTTTGTGTTCTGTAATTTTACATTTTAATTAGGCCTCCTCTAACTATCTAAAATTAACGGCATATTGTGGAAAAAAATGCTGGTTCTCAGGATAAGGCCAATGTTTGTGCTACATGCCAAGGAATGGTATGCAGTCTCTGCATACCATTCCTTGGCATGTAGCATAAACATTGCTTATGCCATGTTGCATGTAGCACAAACAGGCCCTTGCTTATACTTATTGCGATAACAACCAAGGGCAGCCAATTTTCATTATTTGCCCCTTAGAGGGTCGAAAACGGAAAAGCGTAGAGGGGTCACACCTGTGGGGAGGAACGGACAGGATAGGTGACCCAAAACTGACCAACTGGAGTATTCCATCCCATCTGCCCCATGCTCAGTGTAAAAGCTGAGAGATCAAAGGGTCAGCTCTTCTCTTCCTGCAATGGCTGACGTCCAAAGAAGACCCTGTCTGTTCGTCTGCCTTTGATCCCGATCCGTGTGTGCCTGACTCCAGAGGTGGAATCCAGTTCCCATCCATCGCTGAGTCCAGCCTGGGACTTCCCCAGTGCCTGCTGGTGATGGGACTGTCATCCTGGGAGCTTTATACGGTTTTGTATATATTGTATCTATTTCATTATTTTCTTTTTGTTTATTTTAATATTAATTCTTCATTAAAGTAGTTTAGTTCATTCTAAACTGCTCTATCTCCTTATCTCTTCCTCTCCTCTTTTCTGTGGGGGACGAGGGAGGGCCATCTGTTAGTCCGGTTGCAGTGATTTCAGCTGAAACCATGACTCTGACATATGAATTCCCAGTGCAGTCTCCGGTTGGTCTGTGGTACCTTTTTTCAGCACCAAAGAAGCTTACTTGCCCAGCTGCGGTTGGTAGGGGGATGCTATTAATCTGCTTCCTACATGCAAACAAATCTGTAGCAGCTTCTGGGATTGGTTCTATTTTCTGATCATCTTGGTGGTGACCAGTTTGGAACACTTTTCACATAGTGCAAGTATTAGTAGGCAGGGAGATTTTTTTAAGTGGTCGTAGCTGTTCTTTGAACAGTGGCTGTTTCTCAAGCTTGACTGCACTGGCACTTTCCTTAGCACTGGTCAGGTAATTCTGAACTGCTGCAGGAAGTTACTCCTCTAATGTAGATTGTTTTTCCTTTTTTTTTATAGAAGCACAGCAAGTTGCTAATGACCAACAGCTACTGTGTCTTTTCAGAATGCCTTCATTTACGATAACCTGACTGAAGTTGTTGTTCTGTAGTAAATCTTAATTATGCAGAAAGTATTTGTGACCTGACTATTAAATGCCTAGGGGTTAATTGTAGACTTTCTATCAAAGGAATCTTGATTTCAGTAGGTACTAAGAATGTATTAAAGCTGCAGGACTAAAGTAGTAGTTGCTGACCATCAGGCAAATTGGTTTATATTTTGGAACCACTGAAATGCAAGTTCTAAAGATACATTCTTTTCCTGCTATATATTCCCTTCCTAAAACTGCATTAGAAGCCTGCACCACATTTCTAATCCTTAGAAGAAACATTTGTTAATGCCATATACTGTGAATAGCCGTTGCTATTTCAGCAGTGTTATATGTGGTTCAAGCCCTCCCCTTGAGAAATTTAAAAGCACAACTCTAGTTTTATTACCTACAGCAGCATTGGACTGAAGAGGAGAAAGAGCCTTCATACATATTTGCTAATGAGTCTTGCACAGTGTGGGATGGAGAGGCATACTCTGTATTTCATGCTGCTTGGGAACCTTTCTTGATATCCTTGTACACATGGAGAGGTTAGGCACAGTGTCTTGGTGGCAATCCTGGACTGACTGAAAGAGATGAAAAAAGCTCAATTCTTTTTAGTTTACAGGTGGTCAGCTGCTCGCTGGCTGCCTAGACCATGGGGTTTTCTCAGATGTAGTGTTAATGGACAGCTTCACAGAAGCGGAGTTGGTGATGGGATGCTTTCTTTATAGTAGAGAATGATGGAAACTTGACTCAAGAAAACTGCATCACTAAAATGGTGACTGTTGTAAGAATTCGTCTGCAGCCATGCTTAAGAAGCTACAGGGCTACTTGAGAAGCCACATTCAAGGACATTGCACCAAATAACATTTATTCCTTCTGTTCTCTCTTGTTTCTTGCAATAACCAAGATTTTACCTTTAATTACAGCTAAAATATTTCTGGGAGTTCTGACTTCTTAAGATGGACTACCTTTGCAGACACTGGCATAGAAGTATTTTGTGAAGTAAAACAAGGAAGATTATAAAGAGAATCATTTTCAGTTAATCAAAAGCCTTGCTTCTGTCATTCATGATGTGTGTCAGGATTGCCCATCCTGCTTCTGAGCTATGCCAAAAATTAGTATTTTCTTCAGGTTATGCATATGTATTTAGTTTAGAATTTACTGTTTGGTTGCTTTTTTCCCCTGTGTTCCCACACTGCAAAAGTGTAGCCAATCAGAACTAACAGGGTTTTATTTTATCAGATTTTGGTTTTCAGCCTTTTGATGACAAGTACTCCAGTGAAGGGATTTCATTTGAGATGCTCTAAGTTTTTAAGTTTGGTTTTTTTTTGCTGTTGTGTGGTTTGTTTTTTTTTTTGCTATGAGTACTTCCCTTTGAAGTTGTTACTTGGCTCACTGCTGGGCTGATCGATGCAAGCCTGAACAACAGACACGATTGATTTCAGCATTTCTGCAGCTCTGTTTCGGCAGTGGTCTTCAGGAAGATGGTGAGTGGCATAACTGGTCACAACTGGCCGGCTGGCCGTGCAGTAGCCACAAGAAGCTCTCTGTTGTTACGGGGAACAGAGGTTTGCTGCACAGTCCCGGTTGCGGAGGCTTTCAAAGGTGAGCTGAAAGCTCTAACGTACAGGAAATTGGGCAAGGAAGTGGGGTTAGTCTGATTGCGTTCATTAATGCCCCTCTGTAATGAATGTTACTCTGTGATGTTCCCTTGTGTAGTGCCAATTAAATAATGTGCATGTGTTTCAAGCAGCTAGTATTTGGGCTTAAGCAAAGAGGACAGGAGGTTTCTTAGGAGGCAGGGTTTAATTGTAATGTCTGAGAGAATGTGGGGTGATTGGAGCATTCCCTTGTGTAAATGGGTTGAATAATGTTGCCTTTAATAGAAACCCGGGGAACTTAATATTTATTACATAATCCTGCTAGGTAACTGAGTTCCAGTGACAGGTAGTGGTGGGGAATTTGCCTTCACTGTCCCCTGGTATTATCATACTACTCTTTTGGGTATTGCTTTGGAAATAGTATATGCTTCATTCCCTAGTGTGTTACCAGTTTCTTTGTTTAATTCCAAAATGTAAAATCAAAACATTGACTGTTATAAAGGCCAAATTTTGGATTGCAGGGGGGTTTGGGTATTTTTTTGTTTTCCTGCATTCCCTTTAGTACTTACTCATGTGTCCACAAACACTAGCAATTATTTAATGACTGTGGTAGGGAAAATAAAACTTTGTCAATGAACATAGAACTGAAGCACTGTAATTTCAGAAAATAAATAATGCTGATTTTCACCCCCCACCCAACAGCTCCCACCCATAAGTTTTAATCTAATCCTTATAAATCTTTACTGTGTTTAGTACTCAAAACCAATGTCTATATGCATTACATTGTTAGATTAATAAATACAATTTGTGGGAATCCTCACTTGACCTTAAACTGTTTACAAACCAATTGTAGTTCCTAGTTAATCTCTTTCCTTTCTCTCTTTTGCTTTGGTGTTAAAATAATGGTATGCAAGTAAGACCTATCCCTATTAAGAACAAAAGTTCAGTGATTGTTTTACCTAATGGGCATTACTGAATGTTACTTTGCTGATACAGCAAAGGTGGGTTTTTTTTTCCTATTTGAATATAATAGGAGTGTTGCAAAAGGTGAAAATACTAGGCAGGAGTGCCATTAACAATATAATGAAATACTGCTTTCTATGTTAGTGTAGTTGGGTTGGATTTTTTTGTTTGGTTGGGTTTTTGTTACTGTTGTTTTTCTTTTTTTTTTTTTTTTTCCCCCAGTGTCACATTCTCAGTGAAGAAGGTGGAAATTGGTAGCTGTCGAAGTGTGTAGTGTATTTAAGGAACTACCTTCAGTGTCAAACAAACCCTTGGGTTCCCTTTCAGCAGCAGTGCATTTGTGGAGAAATACAGCATCTTGCTGCTGCTCAGCTGGACACATTTCCCTTCCCAAAAGTCTGCTTTGCTCCTGAGCACAGGGGCAGAAAGGGGAATTGCAGACAGGCTTGCCACCTAAGGAGAAGTAGAATGAAGTGGTGTGTCTCTTCCACGCAGAATTTATAGCTTTTAAAGAAAGTGACTTTTCATTTTTGTAGTCTGTTCACAAGAAGGTGGGGTTTATACCTAAACTGCTAACTTGTTTTTAAAGTTTTCTTACTAAAATCAGAGTATTGTGAATTGACTTGCAAATGAACTTGCACTATAGATTAAAACATACTTTCTACCTGAGAAATTTAGTGTGATGGTGTGTCTTGGTGGAGAGCTGTTTCTGGTTTTGTTTGCCTTTTTTTTTGCTTAATGGAATGTTAGTTGAGGTAGATGCTGTCCTGTAATGCTGAAGTCTTTGGTAGAGAAGTGAAGGTACCTTGTAATTGACACTAGAGGTGGGTAAAAAGTTGAGAAAACCTCTTCTGTTTTTTTAAAAAAACCCACCTCTTTAAAAGTCCTGAAATTTTTGGTTAGGGAAGGCTTGGTGCCCTGGGGAAAGATCAATTTTGCTAAAGCCCTAACACATTAATCAGGTATTTCTTCTTTAATCTTGTAATTTGGGCTTTCTTGATGTCTTCTGCATTCTGGAGTTTTGAAAAAATGGTTATATCAGGTGCCAGAATAACTTTGGATTCTGGAGACAGAGACATTCCTTGTCATTTTGCTGCTCTTTGGTTCTAACATGAAAAGGTTTATTAAAGATGCAAAACAGTGATGTACAGTATAATATGAAAGGAGGATCAATCATGATAGCATAACAGGTCCTTGTTAGTATGGAGATGCAAAACATTTAAGTTGTAAGCTCTTTTTTGCCTGTAGGTAACTGTATACACAAGGTTTGGAAGGTTCTTCTTTCCAGCTCTGTCTTTTGCTTGATTGACCAATCAGTTTCTTGTTAACCAGATCAGATGTATAATAAATACAATTTGTAGGTGGAGAATATAAAACAAAAAGCTGCTGGGATGTCACTACTTAAAGAACTGATTGACAAGTCTGCAGAGCTATATGAAGACTTGCTAGACAGTAATCTCTCTATTGATTCAAAGAAGTAATGAGAAATAAGTTTCATCACCAAGCAAAAGGTATAGGAAGTACAGGGTAGGGCAAGCATAAATGAAATTGGTTGAACCCTGGTGAATTGAAATGAAATTAAAATCCTTAGATATCTGATGTTCACGATGAACATCAGAGACGACTCTTTGAAACAGTAAGTCCTGGCATTGCTGTTAGATCACTCCAGGAAAGTAAACAAGAACAGACTGTGTACTGAGTTTAAAAAAATCAGTAATATGACTAATTTGGCTAAAAAGAGGAGGATTTACAATTTTACTTGGAGGTAATGGGCTTCACGCAGCAGGTAGACATTCCCACCGTCTTTCATAGGTGTGTGTTTATATAAGAAGTCTGCCTGCTAATTTGTGTTAACAGCAGCAGAATAGAAGTTTTCTCTCCATGCAGAGGTATTTCCCGTGTTTACTATTATTTTTTTTAAATTCACATGTTAAATGTATCCTCTCTTCTCTTTCTGTGCCTTTATGTGGGGACTATGTAGAGAATGCATCATCTTTGAGACAGGTACCATGAAAATGCTATGAAAAGAAAAATTGGGGAAGCACCTTGAGTAACTAGAGAGCAAAATCTTTGTTAAATAGTTGAAGGAAGTAATAAAAATAGGAGTAGAAAGGAAGTTCATTGTGAAGTGGAGGTAATCTAAAATCAAGGAAAGGAACTACCACTGTGGAGCATCATGACTTGGCTGGTGTTGGATTGGGAGGAGAAGGTGTGAGAGGCTCATAAGTAGCTAACTCAAAGGCTGAATGGCTTGCAATTTGAAATCTGGTTCATGGAAATGGGGAGTCGGGGCCTAAGATTCTATAGCCATTTGGCTGTACTAGTCTGAGTCAGAGGTAACAGCAGAGACATAAGTTACCAGAGCACAGCTAGCTACCCATTTCTTGCACAGGTCTGGTTAGAGGCATGTTCTCGTGCTTTGTGCCATTCAAAAATACAATTCTAGCACTTTTTCCTGCTTAGTTTTTCTAAGTGGCTGTGAAAAAGATTATTCAAGTAGCAGTTTTGGAAGATAGCAGTTACACTGGTTACAAAGGCCTACAAGGCCATAATAAGGGCCAGTAAAGGATTTGACATGGTGAAAAGCCTTATTGTTGCTATAAGAGGACTGAAAATCCCCCCAAAATGTACCAAAACTGATTTACAGAGAGAGGAGAAGAGAGAAGTATGTGTTTGTAGTGACCTTGGGACTGAACACTTGCTTTGGGGATTTGACAGGAATGGTTTGCAGATCAGAGAAATAAAAAGCATGTGTAGTAAAGTATACAGTTACATTTGATGGCTGGAATGAAAAACAGAACTTTAGCTCTTATTTTAAAGTTCTCTGCACTTTTACTACAGAAATCATGATTTTCAGTTGTTTGTCAAAGTTGTTCTCGTGTTTTTAAGCATCTGAAAATATGACTGGAAGTCAGAGAACAGCAGGATATATACCGTGTTCTGCCTCTCCGTTGGTATCCTTACAGAGGCTTTTATTTTTTGTTGCTTTGTTTTAAGCTGAAATGATTTATATGGTTGTGCTAATAAGCTTTTCATAATGAACTGTATACTTCATAAAGGAAATATGAGAGGCAGGAGAAAGAGACTGGGTATGTAGTGAGGAAGGATATTTTTCATTGGATTTATTTACTAGTTTATGTAGACTGTGATAGTATTAAAACCTGGAACAAACCATGCTCCAGAAGCATGTGCTTTGGCATTTCACCACCCAGTGTGGTATGTGCTCAGCTGAACAGGGAATAGCATTCTTCAGATTTAGGCTCTGCTTGTTGATGACGTTACTTGTGAATAAGTAATAACTTGCTTCATTTTCATAGTCTGTCTTCTATGGATGCATCTCTCTTCAGTGCGCTCGTGTAGTTTTAGGAAAGGTCCTAACAGACCAAACTCTCTCCTTCCACGTGTTCCCTTTCTTCCACTTGGAGTTTTGCCCAGTCACAGCTGGAGATGAAGCTTTCCTGCAGACCAAGGTCTCAGTCTTGGTTGTGAGTCTTTTCCTTTGCAGTTCACTGGTGTTTGAGTGCTCAGGTGTCATGGTTTTGACCCAATTTACTGATCAGAGCAACAGATGGCACCCTCCTCCCCCCTCTAAGGAAAAGAGAGGAGAGGAAGAGATAAAAGAGATTTGAGTTTAGAAAAAACTAAACTAATTTAGTGAAAATATTAATAAATAAAGAAATAATAAATAATAAGAAGAAAAGAAAAAAGTATACAGTATATTCAAAACTGTATCAAGCTGCCAGGATGATGATCACATCGCCAGCAGGCACAGGGAAAGTCCCAAGCTGGACTTGATGATGGGAGCCAGATTCCGAATGGGGAGTCAGGAATGCTCATATCAGGACCGAAGGCAGATGAACCGTCAGGGTCTTCTTCAGACATTGGCCATTGAAGGAAGAGAGTTGACCCTTTAATTCATCAGCTTTTATACTAAGCATGATGCAGATGGGATGGAATACCCTGTTGGTTGGTTTTGGGCCACCTGTCCTGTCTGCTCCTCCCCACAGGTGGGACCCCTCTACACTTTTCTGCTTCCTACCCTTCTATGGGGAAAAGAACAAATTTGCCTGACCTTGGTTGTTATAGCAATAAGTATAAGCAAGGGCCTCTCTGCATACCATTCCTTGGTATAATCAGGTCTTATCACTGTGAGAGTGAACAGTTTCTGAACAATACGCTGTTAATTTTGGAGTTTAGTTAGAAGAGATACAGCTAAAAAAGTCAAATTACTGAACAGAAAATTAATTGTTTTACCTCAAACCAGGACATCAGGTTATGTCTCCAGCTTCTCAGCCAAAGCGAGTTGATGTTTAAAGATGCTGAGAGCCCCTTTGGCTGCTCACTATTGCAAGAATTGTTGGTAGCTCATGTTCACCTTATTGCTAGAAGCAGCTGTGGACAGTTAGTAGAAAATACCTGGTCATGAAAAGAGTGAGTGAGGATCTGTTGTCTGGTAAGGACAGCGAGGAGAAAAGAAGCAGTCTAGGTAAGGTGAAACTTAATACCTTTGTGAGAGGGTATGGTCATGTTGTGTGTTTCACAGCAACCTCTGCTCAATAGGCTACAGTGTCTATTGTGTTCCCAAATTTAAGTTTTACAGTGTCTTGTGACATAACCACATCAATGACTTGGAAAAAACTATTGGAAAACTTGCCTTTTATTCAGAACTAAGGATCGGGTTGAAATGTTTAATCAACTGTTGCTAGGTGCTATAGATTGAGCAATGTTTGTATTAGAATATGAAATCAGTTTCTCTTTGTCTTCTATCAAAGGCAAAGGTGGATTATAAAAAGAGCAGTGTTTCTGGTTTAGCTTTTGATCTTGAACTGGGGGTGTTTATACCTTTTGCCAGAAAATCTCTATCATTAGAACATTTTGTTTATTGCATGTGAGAATAAAGTAGGTAGTTAAAATCATAAAAGCACATAAGAATAGACAGTTCTAAAAAAGATGAGTTTTACCTTGTTCTTTAGTTAATTTTTGATTTTTTTTCTTAGTGAAGTAACATGGAATATCTCACAGGGTCCTGTGAACTAGAATGCATTGTGAAGTAACTTAAAAAATCTTGTCAATAAGGACAATTTGGAAGTGAAGCATTGTGCCAGAAAGGTACAGAAACAGTAGAGAGAGCATGGAGTAAATTCAAGTTGTGAAGACAAGGGAGACACCAATTAAATCCTCCTCACCAATTATAGTGCTCTGGGTGCATACGCTCATATAGTATTCTGCTGTGACTGTCTGCCAAGTATCTGACCTTTTCTGTGAGGGTGTCAGATTGTCCTAGAGGCTCACCCACTGATTGTTGTGGTTGTGGGAGTGATGAGCATGTGTGTGCACTGTCTTGTCCACAGCACAAAAAAACCACCAGCAAGTCTGTGTTGAACTCTTGAACTGCTGTCATTTAATTCTGTTTTACAGTAACTGAGAAATTATTAATGCAGTGCTAAGACTATGCAATTACATTTACCAGTTTCTTGTGGTTGTAACTGAGAACTGAGAGCATCATTAGCTCAGCCATGTACGTCTTTTCTGACATAAAATAGTTTATACAACAAATAGTAAAATGTTAACTAGAAAAAAAAATTAAAAAAGTCACACAGATACATTACCGAGAGATTAACATCTCTTCCTCCTGCCTGCGCACACTCTCTGCGAATTGTATAAATAAGCAAATGGAAATTGCTATTAACATAGCTATTTCTGTTTTTGATATTTTTTTTTATGTTAAAGAAACAAAGAAACTTGTTTCAGCTGACCTTGTTATAGGGCTTGCAGGTGATAACCTCCTGTATTGTTCTCCTAAATGATTGTGGGGTTCTCTTGTATCTCTGAAAGATGAGATTTTTCTTATTTGGAGACCTTGTGGATAGAAACTGTAGTGCCAGTTAAGATAATTTGGACCAAATGCATGGTGAAGGAACAGTGCATCAGTGAGCACTGGTGTTTTGTAAAAAGGTATTATTTGAGTTAAATTCTACATGAAGCTTGAATAAGACCCTGGGAGCCTGCATTTTGCAGTCTTGTGTAGAAATGGAAAATGGGTTTTGGATGCATATAAAGATGGTTATCATTAGCACCTCTATGTAGGAGATAAGGATTACATTGTGTGGCAAGTATGACCTTTAGAAGGTAGAAGCAAAATTGGAAAGCCATAGCTGAATGCTTTTTGGGTAGGCAAAACCAAATCTGGTATTGTTGAGATACCCTCAAGCTGTCAGTGAATTTTCTTCTTCTCCTTTCTTTTAGATATAAAACTTACACTAACACAATAAGGAAATAATACCAAACTTTATATGCACTTGCTACTCCAGCATAAGTATTCTATTCACCTGCCAGGCCTCTAGATGTATGGCAGAGAGAACCTATACTGCCACAGCCGGGAAGATGCAGACACCTTCCTCCTCTGTGAGACAGTAGCATGTGCAGTTGTGACTGCAAAAAAAAAGATAAAATATTGCAAAAAAACTCACCCCAAAAACATTTGAACATGGGTTTTTCTTTTAAGCTTGAGATAAGATAGGGAAAGTTTAGGATATTTATAAAGTGAGGAAGGGTCAGGAAGCTTTAACAGAATCATGAGTGATTTTGCAGCCTTAATATTTATTGCATGTAAAGACTAGCCAATTTCCAACAGTAAAAGTAAAGAATAAGAATTATGTAGGCAAAGCTGTAGGACGCAAAGCAGGAAGGAAACTACTTCCTTTTTTTAATCAACCTTTTACTCCAGGCTGAAACTGAGGGGAGGAAGATTGTGTACCTTGACCTTACTGTGTTTTGCTGCAGGTTTTTTGATCCCACTAGCAACGCTGATATCGTAATTAAAAACCAGATAATTTCTGAAATCATGCTGTCAGCTAAACTATATATGGAGGGGTCCTAGCTGTTAATAAGACAACAAAGTGTGTGGTCCTTTCCTAAAGGAGATACTTTCACAGAATGACAGAAAGATATGGGGTTGGAGATAATCTAGTCCAACCTGCCTGCCAAAGCAGGTCCACCTAGAGCAGGTTGCACAGGAACTTGTCCAGGTGGGTTTTTAACATCTCCAGAGAAGGAGACTCTACCACCTCTCTGGGCAGCCTATTTTCAGTTTGTGACTGTGTTTTGCTTTTAGGATGATTGCTTAGTTGTGCTATTTTTGGCACCTTGTAATACAGGCTATTAAAAGCAGTTACACTGACCCACTTACTGTCTTTCATGTTGGGTGCAATATGTGGATATATATGGCAAAATGTGAAACTTTTCACTTGTCTGATCTGCTGGATGATTGCTTCGTTGATATGTATTAACGCCCTCAAAGTATAAAGCACTGAAAATAATACTTCTGCAAATTGCATAGAACAACTGCTTTGAATAGAAAGAAAAGGCTTCTTGAGTATGACTACTTTCTTTCTACAATAAGCAAGACTAAGAGAAAATTATTAACTCATATTTCAGCTTTCATTTAATCATATTAGATTTCTACTTGCAGATCCTGGTTACAGACATTTTTCCTTCCACATCTCTTCAATGTCTGTTAGTAAGAACCAATGTAAAGTTAAGTTGGGATGACTCATCCTGTGCAAATGCAATTCACCTCAGCAAAGAGAACTATACAAAATCCTGTTTTTTCCCTTGAAAACCTTGTGCTCCCATCAATGGCAGCCAATCAGTACTGTAGCTTCTTGAAATTCAGTGGAGTCGAAACATTTGCAGCAAGCTTTTGCTTCTGCACTAAGATTAATGTAATTTTATTTTTTTTTTTTACTGAGGTGTTTCATAGGAGAAGTCGTAACTGAAACATCTGTTGCCATTGCTCAGGATTCTGGCTTCCTCTTTAAGACTTGTATCCAAAGCTGGACAATTTCTTTACTTTCAGGAAAAAAAAATTACCATATAAACATATTTGAGCAAATTGCTTTTTAGGAAAACTTTCAAATAAGTTTTATTTAGAAACAAAATTGTCATTATTTGATATATTGCTCAAACAAATCTGGTAGGAAATCTGTTAGTAATCTCTAGTGCTGTCACATTTTGAAGGAAGCCAAGTGCTCCCTACCATTTAACCCTGTGTAATTTGTATATAAAAATACCCAACTGTTATATCTCTATTGGCTGTGACCTCATTCCATTGCTGCAAGTTATCCAGTGATAATTGCAGGTCTTGTGCTGTGATGTAAGCACACGTTGGATTTGCAGTGGTCTGCCTCTTAATGCTTCATTGTCTTTCATTCATTGTTTTAGTAACAAGACAAATTGTGAACTGTTTGAAGAACTCATATGCTAAACATTTTGAGATTATTTTTAAAGTCCTCCCCTTTACCTTTTCGGATTTAAAAAAACCAAACCGTTATCTTACTGTAAGAATAGGTTTGTTATCTTTTATTTGAGAAAATTATCTTGTGTAAATCTACTATGTCCAAAACTATTACAGTTTGTCACTAATGCTTAATAATACTAAGACTGACAAAATGTATGAATGTGGTTGTGTGATACATCCCCGAGTATTATCTCTGAATTTCAAGCTCGCTTTCAAAGGAGTGGTAGAAAATGTCAGGTAACTGCTGCCTAGAAGGGATGTTATATTCAAAACAGCTTAGGGACACGTGTGTGTGAAAGATTTCCGTTTATTTTTGTTGATTTATTTTTGCCTTTGGAAATGCTAAATGTGAGGCCAGGTTCAGGTTCAACCTTGTAAGGTCTTGCAAAATGGAAGCTTCTTGTGGATAGAGCCGTGTCTTAATGGTGGTCAACAGCCCTTGCATCTGTTCTTGACTCTGCCACTGATGTGGTGCGTGACTTGGAACAAGGTGCCTCCTGTGCCAGCAGACCTTTTTTTTATGTGTTGGGTTTTAGTTGGGTTTGGGGGTTTTTTGGGGGTTTTGGTTGTTAGGAGAAAAAGATACTTGAGTTTAGAAGGAACTAAACTACTTTAATGAAAATATTAATAAAATAATAAAAAGGAAATAATAAAAAAATATGTGATGTATACACAACTGTATCAAGCTCTGAGGAAGATGATCATATCACCAGCAGGCCCTGGGAAAGGGTCTAGGCTTGATTTGGCGACAGATGGGAGCTGGATTTCGGATCTGAAGTTGGAAATACTCGGATTGGGATTGAAGGCAGATGAACAGACAAGTCCACCTTGGATGCCAACTGTTGAAGAAAGAGTTCTGGCCCCTTTGATCCCTCAGCTTTTATACTGAGGATGGAACAGATAGGATGGAATACATTGTTGGTCAGTTCTCAGTCACCCCTTCTGATTGCTCCTCCCAACAGGTGTGACTCCCCTACGCTCTTCTGCTTCTGACCCTCCAATGTGGTACATAAAAAAGTTAGCTGACCTTGGTTGTTTTAGCAATAAGAAAGAGCCTCTCTGCATACCATTCCTTGGTATTCGCTATAAACATAGGTCTTATCACTCTGAGGCTGAACAGTTTCTGCACAATATGCTTTTAATTTTGGAGAGCTAGAAGAGGCTTAGCTAAAAAGTAAAATTACTGAACAGGAAATTGGTTCTGTTTTACTTCAAACCAGGACACTCTAGTATGAAGTAGCCAGAGAGGATTACATTTCTTCAGCAAACAGTTCAGAAAAACAAGATTTTTCACCTCTGCATTTTATTTCAGAAATGCCTACAATAGATATCTGTAGCTACAGTATTTCAGAGTGAGGATCCTTAGTGCAAAGAACTTACTTTGATTAAGCCACAAATACAAGTTCTGTATATATTAAGAAACTTACAGGGAGAAGAGATTACGCTGTACTTGGGATCCTATAGAATAGGACGGTGGTGACTCTGAAGTCAATGGGATATATACAGATAAGGAGAAGTGATGATGATATGTGTACTAAATAGAAGAATGGTAATACAGAGAGCAGCAAATACTGTCATGGAAAATCCTCAAGCTTCACAGAGAGCTGCTCGTAGTTTGCTCATGATGCAAAACCACAAAAATAAGTATTTGAGGTACTGTATTATACTTAAGTGTCTAGGGTACTGTAGACTTAAGATGCTGTGTTGGAGAAAACGAAACACATGGAATTCAGTAGAGCAGCATATTTTCAGCAGGGGAGATCATAAAGTTTCCCAAAAGGAGTTTTTTAATCTCTTCTAAATAACAGCTTCCTATTTCAAGCTTCTATTAGCTTGGGTTGGAAAGAAGCTTTCTTTATACTGTTAATCATGTTACTGGTGAGAGGATGAATGAATAAACTTTTTAAAAGATCAGAATGACTATGGTCTGGGACAATACTCTGCATAAGGTACACAACTTCTTTCACATAATAGGTCTTAATATAATTTTTGTTTCCACAGCTACTCCTACAAGCTAGTAGCACAAGACATTACACTGAAATTTTCAGTTGGAGGATATTTGAGTAACAAAAATAATCAGTGCCCACATGCCTTTCTACAGCTGCATTTTTCTAGCTGTGGCCTAGCTTCAAGGTCCAAGGGGTTAAATGTATTCTTAATTTACTGCAACAGCTGACTCAACCAAGGAAAAATTTGTAGGTGCCAAGGAAACTCTCACAAGTTGAATGAGCTACTAGCCTCTGGGAATTTTGTCCTGATACACATGGTAAATATTAGGGGCTGTTGTGGGAAAATAGGATTTTGTAGAATGTGAAGGAAGAAACAGCATAACTCACAAGATGATGAGAATACAAATGCTTTGTTAAAGGAATGTTTACTGTAAGCAAAGAGCAGACAAGCAGGGGATCAAATTCAGTGGGAACAGATGAATTCAAATTTAGGTGATACTGTAAACAACGCATAAGTGAATCTTAACCAGCATGGCTGACTGGAAGAAAGATGCAACCCCCACTGCTTTTCTTAAGGACCGAAGTTGCTTTTCTCAGTTTTACATATCCCTGTGAAAGCCAGCCAGTTTCAGCCAAACTTGACAAAAGATATGGGAGTCTTGAGGATGTTAAGTTTTTCCATATTAAATTACAGCTTGAAAATTGATAGCTTGTGGAGGGGAGGACAGACCCAAATTAGTGCCACCAGTGAAGCACAGGCAACACAGAGGTTGATACTGGCCTTTTCCTGGCTCATCAGCTTGGATACACATCAGCACTTGCTAACTCCTGCTCAGAAATGTTGGGAGGCTGACTGGTTATCATGCTGAGCAAGAAGCTGGAAGACATCCCTGGAGAGGAGCCTTGGGAGCAAGTGAAGATGCCCAGGAGACACAGGCCACACACCTGTAGAAAATCTGGGTGAAGTAAATATGCAGCTTTGAGAACTGCTTGTTGCGGTTAGTCAAAGCAGAGACCTTCCTTCTCCTTCACAGAAGGCATTTAAGCTTGAATGACTTTGATTCCGCTGATCAGATCATACTGCTTTCTTGTAATGTTAGTTTTCTCTGGATGGGCCCCAGCATATCTAGGGAAGGATGAACACACTATGTTTTCTCTGCAGTCATTTTCCAAATCCCATCAGAGGCAGAAGAATAAATTTTGAATCCTGTTCTCCTGGATTTCTGCTGTCAGGGTGGTGAGAAGGAACAGGGAAGAAAAGTATGAGCATGGTTTGTCTGTCTTTGTTTTCTAATGAAGCCAGTTAACTGGTGCTGGAAGTAAGAGGATAAATGAGCCCCTTTTATATAGAATGTCAGCTTAAACACGTCACATATTCAAAATATGTCAATGTTAGTAACGTTCAGAGGGAAGCGAGCAAAGCAAAAGCTTCTCTAAGGCTGAGAAGGATCACAAAGAGGATGAGCATTGGGAGGGAGAAAGAATTGTTGCTAACTCCATACCCACATGTGCTCACAAGTGAAAAACTCTGGGAAAATTATAGCAAAAAACCTCTGGATTAATTTAATTTAGTAACATGTTCCCAGTCTGCAAGTATATTCCCTTGTTCTGAATTATTTCCCATTAGTTTGGTGGATGCCAAACTGTCACTGGCTTTACCATTTTTCTTTTATAATATTCTCATTTAAAAGTGTGAAAAAAAAATGTAAATCCTTCTTTGTGGCTCCTGGGAGCAGAAAACATAAAATGAATGACCTGTCCTAGCTCAAAGCATTAAAGTAAAAATAAAAGGTTTGTTTAGAAATCTGTAATAAACAACACCTGTCTCCCTTAGTTATTAAATGAAATTGTTTCCAGGGGAGGAAGTGGGATATTAGAGAAGCTTTTATACTATGTTCCCAAAGAGCAGTGTTTTTAGTCACTGCCTCTGTTCTAGGAGGGACAACCAGAATTTTTATCCTGTGCTCTCTGAACTCCTAGCCTCAAACTGAGGGACCAAGAATATTGAAAAAAGAATAATATATGCATTTAACAAGGATTCAGGGGACTCTGGAAGAAGATGCAGACAAACCAAAGGTTGTTTAGCCTTAATGGAGGTTTTGTCCTGGATGAGTTTGATGGATTGACTTAGGGTCCAGACATCACATTTCCTACACAATTGTGTATGCTTTCAAAGAATAAAATTTATTGGCAGCTGTTGTGTTTGGTGTGGAATTGTGAAGGGTATCTGATCACTCAGAAGGATCATATCTGTATTTCTTTGGCTGTTCTAGCAAGAAAAAGGAGTGACAGAGGCAAAAGTCTGGATTCTTGTACATCCTTTTGTACTCTGGGAGGAAAGTTGATTGAGAGATGAGACAACAGAAGAGCAGCAACTATACAGTACAAGTCAATATACAAGTGTAAGATTGTTTTTAATGTAGCTCCATAGAAATTATCTGTTTAATTAATTGGGTCAAAGCCATACCCTAAAGTCTCTGCCAGATGCTTAGTTCACTGGCAGACAAAGCTTGGAAGTTTCCTGGAGAACTCTACTGTGAAATCAGTCAATAAGGATACAAAGGTGAAAATTGCATAGTTCAATAGTTACAATATTTATATTAACATAAGAAGAGATCTCTCACTTAACCTAGCAAGCATATGTATTTTCTACAAGTAAGGAACAGGCTTGAACATACACATTTTCCTCTGTTTTTTTAGGTTCACAGGCGAAATGGAGATGGTAAATATAGAAGTATGTCGGGCTTGGAGTATTGTTCAACAGAAATATCAAAAGAGTTTATGTTCAATAGCATCTTATTTAAAACACCCTCCTTAACCATGTTGCAGGTGTAACCAGGTTGCTAATAAAACAGCAACTGTTGCTATACAGAGAGTCATTATTTGCAGAAGTAGTAACACTAGCAAGATGTGAAGTTTAGGGCGGGGGAAAAAAGGTGGAAAATAACAAAATAACAAAATAAATAACAAAATAAGTGGCAAGATTTAATTGTAGGGAAATGCCTAGAAAATTAATATAGGGAGAAGCTTGTAGTCAACAACAAATATATGTGTATGCGTTGGATATATGTAGAAATGGAAACAGCTTCTGCGGTATCTTTAGGAAGAGGCACTGCAGAATATAGTGAATAGAAAAGTCACTCCAGGCTTGCTGCAAGAGGATGCAGGCAGTTTCTCCTCCTTAGACCTCTGCTGTGTGAAACCATGGGAGGAAACCTGTAGAAGAGGAAGGAATTGTCTCGTGGAGAGGAACTGCAGCTTTAAAAGTTTGGTCTGAGGCCATTATTAAAATGAAACAGTTTGCCTCGCGGAATCTTGTGCTTTTAGAAGGACTCATCTACTGAGATCTGCTTTCATTGCTCTACATTAGAGATTACGCAAACGTATTCAGAGATTTTTGTTCTTGTTAGATGTGTTTTGCTTCGTAGCCAGAGATCTGTTGCTTAAGGTTAAGGTTATTAGTATTTTCCAAAAGAAAACATGGAGCTTTATGGTATATGCTGGATTCCAGCATGAAAATTGAGGCTAGGTAACAAGAATCTGTTTGATAGCCCCATGCAAGCTACGGTGAAGAAATTTAACTCTATCCCTAGAAAACCAGGACTGGCCAAAAAGCTACTACTACTTCTTAGAGGCTTAGAAGCATCTTACAAAGATGGGACTAAAATTAGAAAGATGCTAAAGGTGATGACATGCTGCTTCATGAAAGTGGCATTAAATTATCTTTGTCATGTTCTTTGACTTCTATGTGTTTCCTATAGTACTGTATGTATTAGTGGGGGCTTTACTGTGTCTCTAAAATATAATTACAGGTTTGAAATAGTGAAATGCACAGATATGGTAAAGAGAGCTTAAATGGATTAAAGGATTGACAGTTGCAAGGCAATATTTAGCAGCACTTACTGTGCCGTGTCCTCTTAAGGTAACTGCTGTGTTCTGAAGTCACAGTAATGGTACTTATCACTGGGGAGTGTTGTGGGAATCTTTTGGTGAGAGTGCGTTCAGGCTACAAACTGAGAGAAAAAATTCTCTTCTGCTGTAAGGCTTTAAATAGGGCATTGTGAAAGGGCATGCATATTTGGGGTTGTCTTAAATGGATAGTTTTTGCATGTATGTTGAAGCTGTGTCAACAGCATTTTTATGAGCACATGATTGGGCATCCAAGTTATGTTATCTAAATAAAATGTGTCACAGACTTATTTTAACTCTTCTTGGTGCTGTAGTTCTTGCTCTTTAATGCTCCTTTGAGGTTTCTCAGCTTTTCCTGATTTTCTCTTCTGTTTTTTAAGGGACAGGGGGGAGAAGACAAAACCTCATGAGTATTACAGCAATTTAGTTACCCAGAGTAATTACGTTACGCTGCAGAAGAGCAGATATGTAATTAAGTGAAATAGCCAGCCATCCAGTTTACTGGATTCATACTGAGACTTCCTTGACTTCTTGTGTCCATAAGTAGGTTATAGTACTAAGTGATAGGTACTTTAAATGGGATTACAGTTTAAATGGCGTCCTTTTAAAATTCATATTATATTTCTCTCTACATTGATTTCCATTTGTTATAATCTTGTTAAATTTAGGAAGTTTTATTAAGTCACCTGTTTTTCTTCATTATGCTTAACCTAGTTTTCTTTTATCAATGTTTTCTTTCTAGGAGGCTACTTATCTTGTATCTTTAATAAATGTTGTGACTAGCACTTCTATGTTGAAAAGTATCTCATTAAAAATCATGAAAGTTGAAACAATCTCCCTGTTTAATAAGTAAATAAAATTAAGGGTGCTGCCTGGTTTGAGTGTTCTGTATTCATTCAGTTGCATGCATTATTTTTTTTCCTGCAGTACATCAAGTCTATCTGTGCTGCCTCTCCAACCCACCTTGATTTCTTTTTTTTTTTTTTTTCCCTCGGTTCTAAAGTCTTCAAGTAAGAGGTGGTTGTGCCATCATGATTCTGCATTCGAGTTTTAGTTTTATTTTCAGACAGGCTTTGCCATGTATGTTCTGTATTACAGAGCAGTTCTCTTCCAGTGAGTAGCTCATTTCTCTGCCTGTGAAGTGGATATTCCTACCAGCATTCACTCTTGTCTTAAATATTTAAGCTTACTCTATTTGTGGGAGAGGGTAAGAGTATCTGGTGCTCAGGATTGTTTTTGAAAGAAAAATTGAATAGATAGGGTACTCTTTGCTCAGAGTGTTATTTTCAGTCTGTCTGTCTTTACTTTTGCTCTTAACTGAAGCAAAATATTTCCTGAAAGGAAAAGATGCCCTTAATTTCTCCTTTTCCTCAAAGTCTACCCTGGAGCAGAAGTGCTGTTTTAAGAGGAATCTAAATGGTTGGGGAGAATCAAGAATGTTCAATTTCTACTCTTATGTGGACCATAATGCAGCTTGGTTGTTTTTTATCATGCTGCTTTATGTGTATGTAAGTAAATATTCTTCATAAAGTGACTCCAGAACATTTTGGAAGATAGGAGTGAGTTCTAAAAGTAGGGTTTTTTGCTATGAATGTTTTCAATATCTGTCCTTTCATTGCTCCTCTTAGTCCTCCTCTTAATTCTAGGTTTGTGCTTGGTGGACTCTTAAAATCATTCTTAAATAGCAGAGGATTGAGTGTGTGTCTCATACCTCAAAAGCCACATAAAGCTTACTTATCTCTTCTTACAGGTGACAACTATGTGACTGATTATTTTTGTGTCTCCTTCAGCATTTCCTGTAATCAAAGTCTGTCTAAATGGCACTGCATATTGACACACAGTGTCCTGGTAAACAGCCATGGAAGCATTTTTAGTTTCAGGAGCACGTGGATAAAGTTCTGCTACTGACAGCAGTCAGTTCCTGAAGACAGAAGTGGAAGCCTTCTCCTTGCCCTGCTCTACCTCATGGTTCTCTGAACCTTTCAGCTGCAGGGCTCGTACTGACATGTGTTACTGGCTTTGGTTCAGGATGTTGTACTATGAATGATCAGAGTCTTCACAGCTTCAATTTTATTATCGGTAGTGTTTTCTTTGTAGTATATTATGTGTGTGGATTATGTGTGTAGTGAGGGTTCTTCAGTGCTCACTCAGCATGAGGATGCAGAGATGGGCATGCTTCTGACACTGTGACCTTGATACTGAACAAAAAGTTGGGGGTCTTTTCTTGTTGTTGTTGTGTTCCTTTCTCTCAGAAGACAGAGTAAGCCCTTAACCTGGCTGGCTGGAGGGAAGCGATGGGGAACAGGCCCAGGCTGAGTATTTTTAGTGCCACAGAAGGGGCAGCAGAGGTTCAGCCCTCGCTCTCTGTGAGCTCTGCTGTAAGTGAGAAGTACTGGGCCCTGTGCGGGTTCATGGCAGATGCGGCGTGTGCCCTGATACGGATGGGTAGGGCAAAGCAGCATCTGCACAAGGGAACCTCTTTCCAGCACCTGCACCCAGAAACCACAACTTGTCATGCTGCTTGGCCAAGTGAGTCCTTCTGCTGTTGTCTGTTCTGTCTTCATCTTCTGTTTACCCTGAACAAGAATGTGTGCTGTTAGCAACAAGTTGTAGCTTCCTTCATTTGTATGAGAAGGCAGAAGACTTAACTTGGTAACTGCACTTAAAGGGTTGCCACCTTTGGGTCTAGGTGCTAACTGATGGCTCCCATCCCTTATTAGTCTCCAAAAGAGCCCAAAGGATCCTGTGTAACCTACCCACACTGAAGCTGTGGTAAATGGCAGCTGAAGACCATATGAAAAGAAGAAGAAAAGAATCAAGGAAGGGAGGTGTTTTAGGGAGGCAATTTTTCTTCTCTCAGAAACAACTACAGGGTACAGTTTACAGATTAAATGTTGGGTTTTTTTTCTATAACATATAAACAAATAAAACATTGCTAATGTTTCAATTGGTAGTTTTCTGATTAGTTTTGGTTTGTTTTTTTAAAGAAAGAGAATAGTTTACAAATGCAATTTTGTCCAGTCTGTTTGCTGAAAGATTGCAAAAAAGTGTCTTTCATGCCTAAGAAAGCAGTTTGCTTTCTTATACAGAACTGTAGCCATGATCTGTTGAACGTGTATTTGGACTGCATGATTGTGTTCTTTTTGTTATTGTTTTACAGATTACCAGCAGATTAGTTGTGCAAATGCCGTCTCATAAATTTAGCATTTTTTAAGGTGAGGATTTTTTAAAACTGTAATTGGTCACTTCATGCTGGAATTGGCTTAGAACAAACCCCATTATTCAGGATTAGACCATGTGCCACTCTGAAGACTTTCCATTTTTAAGGTCCAATCAATATTTCTTCCCTTTCCCTTTTCCTTTCTATGTAGAAAGGCTAGTTTGTCAGCTGCATAGTATGTACGGCTGCAGAGTTTGAGAAGAAATACCTCTGTGACTGGTTTTCAGGAATTCATATCTTGTACCTCTCTTAGGCAGAAGAATAAAGCTGTAGATGTGTTATAGTGGTCAGAAACAGCACTGCAATTTGAATTATTCTGTTTGAAGGAAGTCGTACTTGTCTATGCCCCTTCTTTAAAATTCACTCATCATTAGCCTCTAGTGGCTACCCGTTCTCCTTTTCACTTCCCTCGAAATGTCAAACAGCTGAATACTATAATTGCTGTGATTGTTACCTGCATGCCAACATAAACAACATCTGTATCAACTGCATGCAAACACACCTTTCAAGCTGTGTTTATGCCTGGAGCATACATTTACATTATATTAATTATAAATGTGTTTCCACGCAAACTTCAGATCTCCGTACTTCAGGGTATTTTTGGTTGTAGAGCTTCATAGTGGTCTGTTATACAAGTAATGTTAAGTGAAAGCCAGAAAAAGCAGACACATTCATGTAAAAGCACTGTAAATAATTGCTCCAGCCTTAGTGATACCCTTCTATAGTTTTATAGTTCATATTAATAAATCCATGTTTTGCCTAAATTATGATAGCAAACTGTATTGTTTCTTCCCATTTGCTAATGAATGGTATTAATAAAACGTGTTCAAAGAGGTATTTTTATTTTTGTTCTCTTAGTCCCACTCCCCAATTGCTAAAATAACTATGAAATGCAGACTAGCAGTAAGATCTTATATGCTCTGAACAGCATCATGAAGATTATGATACATACAGGTTAGGCATGGATGTGCTGCAGACAAGTTCTGAAGAGAAAGACCTGGGGATCCTGGTAGACAGCAAAATGACAATGAGCAAGCAGTGTGCTCTTGTGGCCAGGAAGGCCAATGGAATCCTGGGCTGCACAGGGAAGAGTGTGGCCAGTAGGTTGAAGGAGGTCATTCTCCCCCTCTACTTGGCACTGGTGAGGCCACAACTGGAATACTGCATCCAGTTCTGGGCTCCCCAGTGCAAGAGGGACAAAGAGCTACTGGAAAGAGTCCAGCGTAGGGCAACGAAGATGACTCAAGGATTGGAGCATCTCCCTCATGAAGAAAGGCTGAGAGAGCTGGGACTCTTTGGAGAAGGGAAGGCTGAGGGGAGACCTTATTAATACCTATAAGTATCTAAAGGGTGGTTTGAAGGAGGAGGGAGCCAGACTCTTTTTAGTGGTTTCCAGTGAGAGGATGAGGGGTAACGGGCATAAGTTGGGACATAGGATATTTTGAGGATTTCCTCAAATATGAGGAAAAAGTACTTCATAGTGGGGGTGACAGAGCCCTGGAACAGGCTGCCCAGGGAGGTCGTGGAGTCCCCTTCTTTGGAGATTTTCAAGACTCGCCTGG
>JAOQGH010000019.1:36283808-36296152 GCA_025769975.1 Gallinago jamesoni | reverse complement strand
AGATAGAAATGTTTATAATCAGCTTGTAAGAAATTAAGACTTGGAATTAAGATTAAGAATTTGGATTCTACCAAAGAAACAACTGAGTGAGGAATGTTACTGCTCTGCTCTTTCTGCTGAAACATCACCCGCTCAGAAATCCTGCTCACATAATGGTTGAATTTTAAAAGGTGCAATTAAATACTTAGCAGAGACAGCAGCAATAGATACAAAGAAGGTGGCTTTTTTAGTAAAGGAGGGTTTCCATAACAAGACCTTGACTACTGAGATATGTGTCAAAGAAAGTCTTCCGTATCCAGACTGGACCGAGAGTTTTAATTATGTATGAGGAAAAGGACCTGCAAACGCTGGAGAGAGGATTGCAGTATGGAAGTCAAGCTTTGCCTGTAATGTGATCAGGGGCACTTGTTTTGCTCTGATCCTGAAGTAATTCTGTTGACAGTATATGGCTTCTTATCCTAATCTTTCTTTATGATATGTTTTGGGGTTTTTTTATGGTAGCTAATGGTCATGGTTAACATTGTCTAAACTCTCTTCATGTTCACCTTATGATGTTTCTTAAAAAACACACGGAATTCTTAAGACCAAAACTAACTTGTGTGGAGATATTGATAAGCAGTGGTAATTGCTTGTGTTTCAACATTTTGCAACAGATAAGTTGACCAAAATGATGGTGTTTTTGTCTGTTCTTACATACAAGTATTTGCAGTTTCTGGTTGTCAATGTGCAGTTCCAAATTTTCAACATGAATACTGTGTCCATATTGTCTTTGTCTTCTGAGGCTTTAAGAGTTCTGTTCTCCCTCTGTAAAATTTTGCATCTCCTTTTTGCAGGACCCAGCTAGGATTCTGAACATAAGTAGCAGCAGCAGCAGCAGTAGTAGTAATAGTTTTTCAAAGACCCACAAGTTAGCAAAGGAGCACAAGGAAAAAACTTCTAAAGACTCAAAAGAACATAAAAGTGCCTTCAAAGAACCTTCCAGGGAACACAGCAAATCTTCCAAAGAATCCTCTAAGAAACCCAAAGAAAACAAACCACTAAAAGATGAAAAAATAGTTCCCAAGATGGCCTTCAAGGAACCCAAACCCATGACTAAGGACCCAAAATCGGAAAACACCCCTATCCTTACCATAACAGGTGGGCAGCAGCAAGAAAAGAAGACTCCCACAAAAAGACCCTCTTTTCTGGACTCTGATGAACCTTCTGCAAAAAAAAGAAAAAAAAGTGGCTCGGATTCGTTATTTAAGAGTTTTTCTAGTGCCCGACCGCTGATTCTTACTTGTTCAACTGACAGAAAACAGACAAAGGATAGATCTCAGCTCAAGGTGGGGAGAGTCAAGGTTGAAAATGATGCACTGGAAAAAAAGACACCCACTCTGCCACCGTTTGATGATATTGTAGATACCAATGATTCTGACATGGAGGAAAACACGTCGTCTAAATCTGAAGTAAGTGGTGTTTGGTTTTGCTTCATATGTGTTGAGTACTCCCAGTCTGTGGGATTGTTCACCATATTTGTATTTTCCCCTTCTTTCGTCCTGCATACTGGCAGACTGTTCAGACTGGAGGATGTAGACTGCCAGCTGCTCAAACTTATGCATGTTCTAGTTGAATTATATTGCCTATTCAAGTCTATGCAATTTATAAATCTGTCAACATTATGACGAATGAGCATATGGGAGACGGCTATAAATAATACTGCTCTTTTGATCTTTTTCTTCTGAATTTTATGCTTCTTGTGAGAGAAAAGGAAATTGATTTAAATGCTTGTATTTCACACCCTAAGCCTTTGTGTTCAGATGTTAGAGAATTCAGTAAATTCAGGAAAGTATTACCAATAAATCAGACTGTTACTTGTTATTTTTTTGCTAAAAAGGGCAGTTCTGCAAATGATGTCAGTTTTGTGGAGGAGCAGGAGGAGTTCCTAGAATCCTCACTCTGATGAGGAGAGTCTATCCAAAGTAACAGACTTAGCCAAGAAGAAAGACTGTTTCTACGAAAGTTTGCTTTTCTGAAAATATTTGCCTACCGTGCCTGCTTATCTGTTTCCAGCGTAATTTGCTCTTGATGATTAGGATTTTAATCATTCTCTGAACAGACTTAAGTCTTCAGAAGCATCTTTTATAGAGAGATGAGTAGAGAAGGAAGGGGGAGGGAGAGAAAGCTTGTTTAGTGCCTTCATTTGTGGTTATGGCTAGAGATAGTGTGCATGGGAGAGAGGATGTCTTCCCAACTGTGCCCACTCAATTCTCTCCTGTTTTCAGTTGTGCACCTCTGTTACTGTCATCAGATTCATAGCCCTGCTGTGGAACAGACAATAAATACCCTGCTGTTGGGGAGGTGTCAGTGTTAGATTTTACTTCACAGAAACTTGCCACGAGGGAGAAAGTAATTTATTTCTGAAGTAACCTTTTAATAACTGGTCCCTTGGGGTATGCAAAGGCTATAAAATTTAGAAGGTATGGAATAAGACAGTCTCCACTTTACAGCATGGCTCTGGTGATATTGTGGTTAATGTGATGCTCTCATTCTGGCTTATGAATTTTTCTTTAAACCTAAAAATATTCACATTTGTCAGCCTGGGTATCAATTAATTTTTTATATCTTCAAAAGAAGATTTTTTTTAAATTATGTCAGTATCCTTAAGAGTCACTACCCTCAGTATAGCTGGCTAATTAGCATAGATTTTGCTTTCAGATTTCCTATTCATTCAATAGGTGCCACATAGTGGCACACTTGCGTTTTACATAGGATGTCACAAATCTACTTGCACTGCTGTTCAGCATCCACCAGCAGTTGACCTGCAGGACCTTACAGGGTGTCTTAATTCTAAAGCGAAAAAAGCAGATTCAGGGCTCTCTAGTTCTGCAAGCCACTGTTACTGAGAGGATAAACTACCAGAGACCTCTGAAAGAGAAGAAGCTTCTGCGGGTCTGGGCTCTGGTATATTTTAATGTTGATGTACTGGACCATGGAACAGATAGATCTTCAGTGGGAGGGCCAGTATAGTCCACATCTGTGTGGGTGAAGAAGGTGTCTGCCACTTTGGGACTGTGCTCATTAATAAATCAGGCTGAGTATAGCTCCAGTCAGTGACTGGATACTATTTGGAAAGTCAATAATATACTTTTTTTTTGAAAAGATAGCTAGAAAACCTGACATGTTTCCCTAAGATGCCTGTGTATTCATACCATTGTTAGTGCTGTGGGAGAAAGAGCTGGGCAACCTGGTTAACGAGTGTCTACAGAATTTCACAGAGTCATTCCTTCTATACTTCATTAGTTTTAACCATGGACCCTAATGAAAAGCAATCAAGCAGTGTAATAAAGGTAATTCTGTATGCTGGAAAAAATAGTTTGAACTTTTTGTATGCGTTGATTGGTTCCTAAGCATGTTAGGAAAAGGAGCAGATTTTACAGCTAGGCCTGAGAAAGGTATATCATATAAATACAGTCATAAAATTTAAAAAAAAAAAAAGCATAAATTGCAACATTATGTAGTAATGGTAGTGAAAACATGACTATGCTTTTGTTATACAGGCCCAGTTTATTTCAGGTCCTTTAATGCTTTGTAATACTGATCAACATAGTTGCCTGAAGCTGCGGAGAGACTGGTTCAGTGGCATGTTCTGGCATAATTATATGCTATAAAATTCTGTCAAATGTTATTTCTTACTCTCGTACAATTACAGCAGTGGGTATCCTAACATTGATGAACTCATTATTTAGGAGTATATTCGGTGATAAAATATCCAGGCTTTATTCCTAAAGTGGCTTTCAAAAAGCAAAACCACAAAACCCAACTCAGAAAATTAAGGTTAGATATAACAAATCCGATTACAAATCAGCACCTAAAAGAAAATTATTAGGATACCACAAAAATATTACCTTAAGTCAAGTGCATTTTTTCTGGTTTAAGTTACATTTGTGACATAATGCAATATACTGTATGAATTGTAATAAAATTGTTAATTTTTCTAAGAATTTTGTGAGGACAATATCTTTTTCACTCCATGGAGTAAGAGATGTTCTCATTGTCAAACACACATGTTCCAAAATGGTGACTATTTGCTTTCTTGGTATTAAATCATATGCATAACTATGCATATCAAACATGACAAATTTGTAATAAACTATGTAATGTAACAGAGCTGTCTGTAACTGCTTTGTAGCTAAGGTTATATTACTTCACCTAGAATTATTTTAATTGTGCTTTTATGTTTTACAGAGTTCAGTTTGTCAGGAGGTGCACAAAACCAAGTAGTATTTGTCTGCATTTCTTAAAAAAAAAAAAAAAAGTCATGGGGAGGACAGGGATCTTTATTTTGGAAGTTCTGGAGGAGTCTTCCCATGGCAAATGTTCATCGTTTCTAAATTTTGCCCATTAACTTATTTTCTTATAATATGTGAGAAGCAAGTTAAAAGTGGGACATCAGCAAACACTGCTGGCATTATCTCTGTAAAAAGCTGCATAGTTGAAGTTCAGACAAATTCATACTGCTTTTATCAAACCTGTTCACCAGAAGCTAAAACTTCCTGCCCCAAACTAAGTTTCTTCCTGCTGCTGGTCACACAGAATACTGTTTTCAGAGCCAGGCGTACTCCATGATCAGTTCTCAATTGTGAAGGCTGCATTTTGGTTTTTAAATTAAGCATGACATTCTGAGAAGTCCTCATGGTAATGGAAGCTGATGAACGTCATCACACAGAGGTGCTGTTTCAATGGGCAGGTGCTATGGGGAAGAAATGCTGCTGCTCCCCTGATGTCTTCTGATACAGCCCTGCTCACTGAATCGAGATGGGGTGTGTCCTTTCAATTGATCAGCCCTTCTTAGTATTGGCATTGTGCTCTTCCTAGTTCTGGGTATTCACACCTGAAATACTGGCCTTCACAAAGTGGAGGATGTATAGGCTTAGCACCCCTGAAGTGAGGTAGAGCATGTCTGCCAATGGCCAATCCCCCCTCTGAACTGTCCCTTAAAATTCAGGTTTAAGAACACAACCATTAGCATATTGTTGCCTCAGAGGCATTTTAGAAAGCCAGACACTGTACTCTGATGTCCTGCAGTCAGCCTCTCCAAATATCTTTGCAAAATTACAGTGGGAAATAAAGAGAATCGCATCCTTGCTTAGTGATAAACTTTCTGCCCTTTTCTATCAGACATTGTCTGCATGACTTAAAGAATAAGACCACGTATTGTCATTTCTCTGTGGTCTATTTGGCATACGCTGTGGTGTGGTGCACTGCTCTATTTACTTTAGCTCTGTTTTTCTCTTGGAAAGTGAAATGTGTCTCCTTTTCTCTTCACGCAGCTTTTTTGAGTGCCACTTTCCAAATACACCCGTGATTTAAAGTGTGTTGGACTTCAGCTTCAGTGATAGACTTTGTCTTCAAAACTGTGTGGGATGTCTTAATGTCACAGGAGCTAGCAAAGTTATTTGGGAGCGACATGTAGTATATTCCTAACTGTCCTTCAGACATAAGGGCTGAGGAGTTACTTTACTAGCTTTGGCATAAAGCATGTAAAGTAGGGTATGGAGTGAAAGCATGACAGATTTATGGTTTTATTGAGGTGTAGGAACATTAGCACTGTCCAGTTGAAACCTCCAAACATTTTGCATTTAAATTCAATGGCAGGATGTTTTAGTTAAAGGAAGCTCCATCTGTTTGCTCCCTGTGTGGGACGGTGCAGCAACATGATGGAAAAAAAAAAAAAGAAAAGGAAAAAAAAAAGGACTTGACCATTTTGATTTTGTTGCCTGTCTGATCATGAAATCAGATGATGTTCTTGTAGCATGTGTGTGAGCTGCGAACTGGTGTGTGAGAGAGTATTGGATATGAATGAGGCATTTTCCATGGCCAGAGCTGCCCCTCCGAGCTGTAGAGATGTTAGAGGAGGGATGCTCTGATACTACCTGTTTGATGATTACCAGTTTTGCTGGGTTGGGTAGGGAGGAAAAAATGATGCATAGTTCTAAATGAGGCTGCTGCAGCAGAAAGACCTGAAGGAGATCAGGCAGACCATATCACCTCCTCCTTAGAAAGTCCATTACAGAACAATGAAAATATAGAAGTGATCATATAAACTGTGGGCTTGTGCTTCATTAACTGCTTTCCTATTTTAAAGCAGTCTTAAAGTTACAACATGAGTACCTCTTTAAAGTAATCCATAAAATGCCGCTTTGGATCTGGCCCATCATCTGTTAATCTGACTGTTATAAAAGGGGAAGAGTATTTTGAAAACCCCCATAGTCTTGTAAAAGCTCCAGGCCTTTGTTAGCTGAAAAAATCTTGCTTTCTGCCAGGGCTGAGAGCCAAAGTAAGATCTCTTTCAGATAATACTTAAAGATAGAAATAACAGTAGTGTGGAGCTCTGTGTGGAATTTTCGTGTTAGTTATCCAGGAAACAGAAGAAAGCTAGGTTTTAATTTTTTTTGTGAGTCTGGGATTCTGCTAAGATCTGTAATAACACAGAAGATACTGACGATGTCCATCATTGCAGGTTGGGCACCATGGGTTTGTAACCTGTCATATTCTTAGAATCTTTACTGCTTGCTTAATATTTTCATGCGTTGTTTCCATAGTTGGTTACTTTTAGTCCAGGTGTGAATGCTGGTTTTAAAACCCTGCCAGCCATTCTTGTGGGGTTGTTTGCCCAAAGTACTCCTGTGTCGAGGAGTAGTTGCAGACAGTGGGTGCTGGCAGTTCATGTAAATACTGTACAGTCCAAGGTGTTTCCTTCCAGATAGGTACCCAGAAATGGTGGCCTGAGGTTGTCAGACTTCCTTAGAGAAATGACAAGTATGCCATCAGCATCTGCTGCAGTACAACACTATTCAGCTGCTTTACTAAACCTGTTTTTATTAGCTGTTACTGCGAAGGAAAAAATGCTTTGGCTTCCAACACAAAGGCTTAGATGCCTGTTAAGCTGCTGTGAATGTGGTGAGATGGACCACCGCTGGACAAGGAAACAGCAAGATTGACAGGGGGTGATTCTTCCGTGGCAGCAAGCTCAGATGTTAAACTGAGATACTTTTGTTACCACAGTATGTTAGGAAATCACTGGCCTACAAAAGTTTTAAGGATTTAGAAATAAAACAGTGGGGAGAAACTCTGTAGAAATAGTTAAATGACCAAGTTGCAAACATAATCTTATGAGAGGAAATTTTGCATTCTTGAGGCAAAGTCATGAGTATTGAGATTTTTTTTTTCAATTGTAGGCATTGTCATGTTTTGACCACAGAAATAACATCATACGTTATTGGACTACTAGTTCAGGCTTCAGTATTTCACTTTATTCACAAGTGTTAGCTACATCCATTTTAGTGGAGGCTACTCATGTGGATTAACTCAGTCATTTGCATTTTTGGTTTGGGGCCTTATTTTCTATGTTTCATCTCTGGAAAATTCTGTTCACTAGCTACACTGCAGAAAGTAAGGATTTTAACTGGGTATGTACAGTGCCAAAATTTTCATTATATTCTTTCTTTTGTGGCAAAAAAAAATACTTTGTGTCTGGTCCAGTAAAGTCATGACAGTTTTTTGAGGCCAAGATCGTTGCAGTCAAAATGTTAAAGGTAGGATGTTTTATTTTAATCGTGATCAGAGGACATCTTCTTGATACAGATTTCATTGCTTTGAAGTTGCTTTATCTGCTTACATACGTTATGTTGGGATGCAGAAAAATAGCTCCATGTAATTAAAATAAAATCCAGCACCTGCTAGTTATCAGCTGAAATAGTTGAACTATGTCTACAGTACTTAGATCTATCCAAGGATTTTATGCCTTTTTTTTTTTAAAGTGGAACCATCAAGTTTATAGTTGTTTTCTTCGGCAAAAATGGCATGTTTTACTCATGTACTTTTGAAGGTTTGCTGCCAAACTCTCCATGAAATTAATCAGATAATTTTCGTAATGCTCCCCACACAGAAGCTTACAACGTAATGATGACTGATGTGAATTCTCCAGGACACACCATATATGCACAGTTTAATTTTTACCTTTTAAAGACTGACTAGTCCCCTGAAATTTAAATTTTATCACGGTAGGATAAAGGCTGCCTGAACTCACTACTACTGTGAGCGTATCATGTATCATGCCTGTGTAGAACTAATGACAATTCGTTGCCCGCTGATGGAAGACTGCCCTTCAGCTCCCCACGCTGGGGAGCCCTGGGGTTGTGCTAGGTGTCGCATCACAGGGGGAACCTGAAGAGCCTTTTGAGAATGGGCAAGGGATGTTCCTGATGAACATCATGTACCTGCCCCAGATTGGAGGGCATTGGTGCCTGTTCTTCCCATATTGAGGTATGCGTGTGACCCTGGTACAGGGAATAAGTGAGAGCAGATACGATCCCGCGATGGCTCTTCCTTGTCCTCACTGTGGCTGCCCATTCCTTCACTGCAAAATCAAGGTGTGCCAGGCAGCAGTAACTGTTTAGGAGGGGCTTCATGCCTGCAACTAATTCTAATAATTTGGGTGTTCGCTGAAGGTGCTGTTACACCACCACACCAACAATAGAAAACCTGTCATTCACTTAAAAGCGTTGGTGTGGATTTGGGAAGTGAATTAACTCAGTATGTGGTGCTGTCTTGCTCGGCTTAGCCAATACCTTAGTAGAGATGATGTTGTTGTTAGAAAAAGGTGTTGCAAAATGATTTTTTTTTCACACTTTTTCCTACAAACAAACAAGGAGGAAGCTTTGAGAAAAATATCCAGCTGTGCTGGTAGTAATTCCTGTAAAACCTAACATTTTCTATGTAAAACCTTTAAGCAGGCTTGCTTCCTCCCTTGAAAACAGAAACGTTTCTCTGCCCATCTGAAATGTGTAGCTTGTGCTTCCTCTGCCCTCACCTACTTCAGTGGAGTTTCTAATGCTCCTCTCTGGGCAGCCATTCGATCCCATTTGAGACTGAAAACAAGTCGGTGCACATAGCTTTGGTGATCAGGCTGCTTTGTTATAAGACTGCGTGGCTGTGAAAGGACCAAGAAATTTCCTAGCTACTGCTGAATTAATTCTGTTGGAAATTATAGCCTTTGCACACGTGTAGCATGGCAAGACAGGGCTGCCTGATTTCTAGGGCACACATATGTAGGGCTTTTCAAATTATTTTGAGACATGTTAACCTGTTCTTGTCATGGATATCTGAGCCTCTGTGCAGGAATTTCTTACGGTGTACTAACCATGCTGCAAGTCACCTGGCAAAAGTGAAGGAAATTATGTTCTGTGTCGCGGGAGTTAATGTTTCTGACAGCAGAGATAGAAGTTTAGGAGCTATTTGCACTTGTTCAAATCTGTTTAAATCCACGTCAGAGGGGAGTGTTTAAAGGTAACAGATAATATATACCCCATCACCAGGAGAACTGTGTCTTTGCAGCTGAGGTTTACAGGCAGCTTTACTGGTGCCACAGGGAAAGAGTACTCCTGTCTGGGGATAACGGGTACCAGGGGCAGCAGTTATGGAATGGGGGGGTCTTCACATCGATTTCCCCAATCAGCAAACCATTGCATAGTTTAGGCAGTTAATATCATTGTTGGTGAGCAGTTGTGATTAGAATGGAAGTAAATCAAATGACTTTGCATGAGGCCCCTTTAGGTATTACCTAAATAGTGAGAGGAGATTACATATAAGCCCAGGCTGTGTGATTCAAATTATCAACCACAAAAGTATTATGGTTTAAAACATGGCAAGGAAAGGCTAGATAAAGGCTGTGATAATTTTAATTTATTTCATTGTATGAGTAGTCTTTTTCCATTGCTCATGCTGCTTTAATGCAGTTTAGTTAATACACTGTAGCTTTATTCTATGGATGAAAAGAACATGGTTTCAAGACAGTGCTTATTGCACTACATCTTCCACAAGGAGAGTAAAATACCATGAGTGGGCAGGAATATCAAGCAAAGAGCTGTCATCTGAATATTCTGGGTGGCAACAGTTTAGTTGCAAAGGTTTTCAGGTTCAAAGGAAAAGGAAAAAGGCATTCTTGGTGTTCTTGGTGACATAAATTTGCTTTGGTAGAGGACCATTAGCAGTAGATAAAATTTTGCAAGTTAGATGTTAACATTTTAGCCAAAGAAAATCAGTTTGTAGATGTGATGGTTCAACTTGATTTATTTGTGTTGTATGCAGCCTTTTTGATCCTTCAAAAACTATAAAAGTCAAGATTGATCAGGGTTGTAGTATATGAGACCTTAATGTAACTAATATTTTAAATAAGTAGCCCATATTTTTAATAACTTCTGTTACCTGTATCAATTACATTAAAATATCTTACACTACGTTATAACAGTGTGAGTGGATTGTATTTTAAATATAAACAAGCATTAGGTGTTCTTAAAGAGGTTTTCTTTGTCTTTATTTTATGTTAGGAACTTATTACACCTTATGAAAGAGTTGCAAAACTCTTTCTAGTAACATAAAGCTGAGAACGTACTATGAAAAGTCAATTTTAAGTCTCCAAAGCATGAACAAGGAGCTCTAAATGAGTATTATTTTTTTAGTTACCAGTGAAAGTATACATGTAGGAAAGAATTACAGCACACAGACGTGTCAGCCATAAATGGTAAAGTACTAGTAAGATGACAGCAATCTGTTCTGTGCTTTTTTTTCTCTGAGAATCAGCATTGTATAGTTTTGTGTGTATATAATATACACAATCTTTTTGTGTAAACTACTAGACAAATACATGATAATATTAGCATAGAGCAAGTGCTTAGGAACAACACTGCTAGATGCCTCAGAAATGTCTATGGAGAAAAAATGTGTGTAGAGCATCCTGTTGTCAGCCATGACATCTAAAAATTATTTCTCAGTCTACAATAGCACAAGATTAGCTGGAAATTATGAATCTTTGAAAAATAGTTTGAGGGGCTTTGTTTTGTTTTAGGGACTCAAGAATTATTTGGGGTAAAGTGTATTTTTTTCATTTTTTTCCTCTTTAAAGCTTTTCACTGAAACTGGAATGGTCAGAAATGAATGCTGAGATTTTTCACATAATCATTTAAATCCCTGGAGTTAAGTTTGAGGGAAAAATTAGTAAATATAATGAAGCTTGCTGTAAAACTGACAAGACTAACAAAGATGGCATGGAAGACCTACACTAGATCTATCTATAGTCTATGGTGAAAGTTTGGACAATTATTTGTGTATTTTTTTCCCTGGGATATTGATTCAGTAGCCAGCAGTCTGCAACAGCAAAGACAGTGCATATAGGAACTCTGCAGCAGCACTTCAGACAAAAAGCTGTTATTTTTTAGTATATTTATGCCTGTATTTACTTGATGTGTTATGACCTTGACAAGATTTTTGCATAGCAAAGGTTTAGCTTAGGGTCGTGCTGGGAGCACTCTGCAGAGTTTGAGAGACATAAGAAGAGAGAGGAACTATGGTGAATTTGCAAAGTCTGGGAGTATCTGCTGAGAAGACCAGCTCTCAAATGGTGTGGAAAAGTACCATAGTGCAGAATAACACCAATAAAAAAAGTGTTACAGGTTGTGAGATTGTTCTCCAGCTGCTTCTTTGTTAGTACAAGTGCATGAACTTCTAACATCAGGACCTCAGATCTGGGAGAATTTATGTAAACAATCTTACTGCATAAAAAGTGACAGCAAACTGTCTGTTCAGTTTCCCAAGCAGCGAACTGGGACTGCCTCAACATCTGCCCTTCTCGGTGCTGATATGTAAAATAGGGCACAGGAGAGAAAATAGGGCAACAGAAGAGAATCATGAAGCATTGGCTTCTGATACTGCAGCTGTCAGGGCTGGCCAGAACAGCTACCACAGTTTTTCTACCATTGCTATTAGTCCCAGTAGAGCAGAAAATGTAAATTAGTTGAATTAAACTCTCACTTTGGCTTTAATACCTTGGCTGAATTTTCTAGTTTGTGTCTAGTAGTAACATTGATGGTTAGACTTTCTTTCTAAATCAACTTTCTCTCCTTTATTGGCTTATGAGAGCTTTGTGTATATAATGTATGAAGGTTCTCAAAGGAAAAGTTTAAAAATCGTAAAGTTAAAGTTCCCAGAAAATGAATGTGAGTATTGCTTATCAGTTTAATTTGGCCTTTCCACACCTACCAGAGTACAGACAGTCACCATTCTGCCATCACAGGGCTTTTGTGACACTGAGCTTACAAGATAAGCAATATTCTTCAAACAAGTGCTTTATTTAGGATATCACAGAATCACCTAGGTTGGAAGGGACCTATTAAGATCATCTAGTCCAGCCAATAAAAAAAAAATCACAAACAAACAAACAAAAAAACCCCCACACCACCACATTCACACCACACAAAACACCACCCAACACTAATCCATATCCTCAAGCACCATGTCAACTCGTC
>JAOQGH010000019.1:36251616-36283531 GCA_025769975.1 Gallinago jamesoni | reverse complement strand
GGAGATCAGGTTTGTCAAGCAGGACCTGCCCCTCATGAACCCGTGCTGGCTGGGCCTGATCACCTGGTCGTCCTTCAAGTGCTGCATAATGGCACTCAGGATGATCTGCTCCATCACCTTGCCAAGCACCAAGGTCAGACTGACAGGCCTGTAGTTCCCTGGATCATCCTTCTGACCCTTCCTGTGGATGGGCGTCACATTTGCCAGGCGTCGGTCGCCATCAGTGGGCTACATTTTTGTGGTGGGGTTTTTTTCCGCATAATCCAGACTTTGAATAGAATAGAGAGCTGCTAACTTCTCCATCATGTGCGCTCATACTTTATTGATTCTCCACAAATATTGATGGTGAAATGTCATCCAGATAACGCAGTTCTTAGTGTCTGTTTTGAAAAGCCTAAGCAAATCCTGCTTCATCCAGTGCAATTGTTCAGACAAAACAGTTGCAAGGTTTGGCTTAGGCTCTTTTCTGGATACTAACTGTTAAATGAAGGATGTGTTTCAGATTCACAGGGCAGTTGAGGCTGGAAGGGACCTCTGGCCTTCTCAGTAGGGTCACTTAGAGCTGGTTGCCTAGGACCACATCTAGATGTTTTTTAATATCTCTCAGTAGGGAGACAACCTCCCTGGGTAACCTGTGCCTATGCTTGGTTACCCCCACACTACAAAAGTGTCTCCTGATGTTCAGAGGTAACTACCTATTTTTCCATTTCTGTGAATTGACTCTTGTCCTGTCACTGAGCACCACTGAAAAGAGCCTGGCTCTGTCCTCTTTGCACTCTCCCTTTAGCTATTTATATACATTAATAAGATCCATGAGGACCCCCAGGTCCCTTTCTGCTGAGCTGCTTTCCAGCTGGGTGGTGCCTAGAATATGTTGGTACATGGGGCTGTTCTTCCTCAGGGATGAGACCTCATGCTTCTTGTTGAACTTCATGAGGTTCCTGTCATCCCATTTTGCCAGCCTAGCAAGTTTCCTTTGGGTGGCAGAATGACCCTCTGGCATACCAGCCCCTTGTCCAGTTTTGTGTGACCATGAGGGCAAACTCTTGACACATCATCCAGATCATTAATGAAGATGTTAAAAAGGACTGGACCCAGTGTTGACACCCTGTGGTACACTGTGAGTTACTGACCTCCAACTAGATTCGTACCACTGATCACCACCCTCTGGGCCCAGCCATTCAGCCAGTTTTCAATCCACATCACGGCCTGCTTACCCAGCCCATACAATAGCAGCTTGTCTATGAGGATCTTACGGAAAACAGTATCAAAGGCCTTAACGAAGTCCAGGTAGACAATATCCGCTGCTCTCTGCTCATCTGCCAGGCCAGTCATTTCATCACAGAAGTTTATTAGTTTGGTCAATCACAACTTCCTCTTGGTGAAGCCGTGCTCCTGATGGTGGTTTCCAGGATTAGCTGCTTCATCACCTTCTCAGGGACCGAGGTGAGGCTGACCGGACTGTAGCACTCTGGGTCCTCCTTCCTGAAGACAGGAGTGACACTTGCTTTCCTCCAGTGTATGGCCACTTCTCCCATTCACCATGATTAGTCAAAGATTATCAAGAGTGGCCTCAATAACATCTGTCAGCTCCCTCGGCACTCGTAGGCGCATCCCATCAAGGCCCATGGACTTGCTCAGGTAGCAGGTACAGAGCCAACTTTATAAACAAATAACCTCATCTCCATCAGCGATATGGAATTTTTCTTTGAAATAGCTATAAATAGATAAAGCAGCTAATTTTATCAATACCTTAGGTCACATTCTCTGCCAAATGGCTATCTCCACGTCCTCCCAAAAACCAATAATCTGGCATTTCCTATTTAAGTTTTATATCTCCGTAGTCTTTAATTACTTCTCTAAATATTTTCTTAGTTCCTTAAATGTTGTAGTTATGAAAAAATATTTCCAGTTCTATAAGAAAATAATTAAGTCCACTTCCTAGTCCATACCCCTGTTCTTCTGTCTTCTCTGTGAGCTTGTAATTTTCAAGCTAATGTTTTGTGAATGGTTAAAAAGGAAAGGTTTTGCCTTGCCTTGGAGAGTAGTTGCTAATGTGGTAGCTTGACAGATGTACTGATGCAGAATTTGGGCAGGGTGCAGGTAGCTCAGTTCAGGCTTGTCATATCAGGGACACCCAAACAGTGTCTCCCCTTCGCGGTGGCAGATGTGGACACTTGATGGATGAGGTAGAGCTGTTCTGTCCTTGGAGCTATGGATGGGTTGGATTACTCTACTAAAAGCTGAGGCAGTGATCAGTGGCTGGGTGCTTTAAGAGGCAGTAGAAGTTGTTAGTACTGGGGTCCTGTTTGAGAAGAAGGCTTGTTCGTGGGGGAGCATGTGCCTCCTCCCTGAGAAGCTAGCTTTGGACAAAGTGAAGGGGAAGTAGTACTCAGCTATAATCAGTTTTAAGAGGGTAGACTTTTCAGTATGTGTGGCATGCAGAAACATAAATCTTTAGACTATTGTGCATAAAACTAGGAAATATGTAGACTGGCTGATATGAAATGGGATATTACTACACTACTTAAGTTTTATTTCAGGAAACAATGTGTATGCTTCCTTTAAAAACAGTTCAGGGGAAGGCAAGAAAAGCCAATTGGCACCCACATACAGATGTTTTCTATTTTTTTAATGTAAATAAGGGGCTTGAAATGGTGGAGTTTATTTTTAGAAGACATTTTATGAACCCAGGCAACCATGAAATATTACAGAAACAGCTCTATTATATCCTGTGTGAGAAACAGGTGAGTTTTCCTGAAAATTGTTTGCAGCTCAAGAGTAAGTTGTTGTGCTACGGACAAACTCTTGTAAAAACAGACAAGAGTTTGGGAATGACAGAAGCCAAGTGATTTAGAGCTGGCGAAAAAAGGTACCTTTTCAGGGAAAACTTGAGCCAAAGAAAAGCCCCTTTTCTTGCCGAACAGTTTCAAAGCACAGAATCCCTCAACCAGGCCTAATAAAGAAGCCAGTGTCTCCTGTGCATCAGTGTGAGAGCACTAAAACGAAATAGACTGTCTAAGAATGCAATAAATCATATTGGGTCATTGCACTAATGAACAGTTTGGGCCCAAACTCTCATTAGCTTGTCTGCTGGAAGAAAAAACTAGTAAAACAGGAAGAGAACATATGAGAGAAGCTCTTTGCTGGTACTGTCTTAAGCTTTTATTGTTGAAGGACACCCTTTAGCTAATTTCAGACCCATTAAAAAAAAAAAATCTGTTTGGTAATTAGTAACCAATGGATAAGAGCAGAAAGCCCAAGTGAATAAAGCCATAAATACCTAAGTCCTTGGGATAACAGCCTGTAAAACTGTCAAGAAGCATTGCTTAAGTGACAAAAGATAGCCTCTGGTAACTGAAAGTATTGCTGCTATCGGCACTAATCCATATTCATATATGGAAGGCATATTTTTAGTTCCTTCCAAAAATACAAGCCTTTTCTGTTAATAACATTCATGCTTATGTTAAAAGCAGCTGTTTCTTTTGGGTGCTCTCTCACCTCAGATTTCTCAAAAATCAAAAAAGCTAGGTTTAATTTCTAATACTTAACAATTTTAACATTTATGCAAATTTGTATTTCTCAGAATAAATTTTTCAGACACAGCTGTTTAAGGAAATAATGTCAATTGTCTCAAGAGGCATTAATAACCCTTTTAAAAAGAATATGGATGATCATTTATGCTTCTCTGGGACTTTTATGGTTTGGCTTCCCAAAGTGATCTTGCTAAAGCAGAGCAAAATTTTTACCAGGAAGGTATTATAACAGCTTTGTGTGTATTCATATCCATTTCTTCTTGTGATCCTGCCTCAAATAGTTAAGGCTGGGAGAAAATGTTGACATGGAGGAATTTCACTGGTGTTTGCATGCCTTCTAATATGAATGAGACCAGGCCTTTTCCCTTTTTTATTTCCAGTAAACTGATTCAAAAAGAAAGTAGTGAAGCTTTAATAGTGACAAATATCTCCGTACCGGTATGTTATTTTTTTTCCCTACAGTTCTATCATTTCTTCAAGCATTTTAAACTGAACATGATGCTCTTTCACTGTGTTACTTTTTTAAAGGAATGGATTTTACAGAAGTTAAAGTTAATGCTGAAATTAATAAAGGAAAAATAGAAATAATGGAAATCTGCAGAAACCACTTGTCAGCTAGTTATTTTGGTGCAAAAAGCAGAAAGTGACAGATAAACCAGATGTTTAATAATAACCTGAAGCTGGAAGACTGAAATTAGTTTCCAGAATGGTGATATCTTTAAAGTTTGCATGAACCTTGTTCCTCATCAGTGCAGTCTGTTTCATGTTATCATAATTATTTTACAGCTAAAAATTTTGTTTGGTTCTGCAGAAGTTCAGGCAGTTAAAAGAAAAAAAGAAAAAGAGTTCTTTCAGAATTATGTGATTTTTGGATCTGTGTCATTGGTGCTGCAGTGTCTTCCAAAAAGGTCTGATGCTGTGGACCATGTAAGAATCTCTCTCGGTACTCAGAAATGAGTTGTGTTGTTGATTGGGTTGGGTTTTCTTGCACAGAATTGATTCACCTGTATACAAGCAGTGCACATACATACATATGTATATGTTCTTACCATAAAGTCAAGTGCAGAGTTTGCATTTTGACTGTCTGTCTGGGAGCTGGAGCTGATGTTGATTTGAGGAGAGCAGATGTTAATGGTGTTTTTCTCAAGCATTCTGCTGCCCGAATAGGCATCTCTCATTGTGAGAGAAGGCGGTAAAAAGCTGTAAATCTGCCTGCTCATTATGAAAGGCAACAATAGATCGATTTATGGAGAAAAAGCAACTGTTAGGCTTAGGTAGCCTAGGTCCATGAAAACCGAGTTTTGCAGTGACTGGATATTACTGCTGCTGTTTTTGAAAACAATTTAGTTCTAAGTTAATTGTGAGGGATATTGTACAGGAAAGGAGAGTCAGAAAACTTTTGTTAGCCTGGATAACACGTCACAATAACACAGTTGTATAGAATTTAAAGTGTAAGTAGTTTTTATTTTCAATAGTAGATTTTTAGATCATTAGTTCCTAACCTGATTTTTACCATTCCTTCTGTACAGACACTTCTTTCTTGTTTTATGTTCTCTGTTAGCATCTCCTGTGCCCACATACCAGATTTGTTCTTTGTCTCACATACACAGATGAGTATGCAAGTATGTACTAGCCATGCAGTTGAAACCACTGAGCCTAATAAACAGCAAAAAAGCTTATGGATGCATGCAATGTGGCAATAGGAAGCAAGACGTCCAGTACAACCCTTACAAGCCATAACCACTATGAGAATAATGGAATTATACAGACTTTTTAGATGAAGTAATAGGCCTTTCTCAGTAATTTTGTAGAATTTTAGAGATAAATTTAGACATTATACACAATAGTGGAAAACCAATGTATAAAACTGTTAAGGAATGTAAACTGAATTTAACAACTATTTTAAAATTTCTAGGTTCCCGATAACTTCCCTCTGTACAAGGCAGTCTTTCTGGTTCAGTCACTATTACAATCTGTAGGTTCTTAATACATATGAATAGTGTTCAGATGAGAGGAAACCCCATAACAGCAGAAAAGTTTATTTTGTATCTCCATATTAAGAGTTACTTTCTAAATAAGAATAAAGAAAACTGTCTTAAATTTTCTGGCATTTGGTGTGATCTGATCAGATCTTACTGTGTTCTTTGATTCTACTACATCATTACTAATTTGGAAAATGTTGCATCTACAGCATGAGAAGGACACAAGAGCCTTAGGTCTATTATAAACTCATGTAGGCTCTCATGTTGTATAACCTTTCAAACAAAGCATCACGAACTTCTTGTTAGGAATTGGCGTTAGTAAAGAACTAGACATGATGTAATAGTGTGTACGCATGTTGTGTGCACAGCAATTTCCATGATGTTTGCCTTACTGACAACTGAAATAAAGATCTTTGAGTATTATTATGTTCCATAGTTCTTTTTTCTTGACAGCCTGCCTTAGGCAGTAGCTAAGAGCAAGAGTTGTAGGCAAAAATGTTTCTTATGATGTTATTTATTTTCTTTTTTTTTTCTCCTTTTAAGTCTGAACAGCCCAGTCCTGCCAGTTCCAGCTCCAGTTCCAGTTCCAGTTTTACGCCATCTCAAAACAGCAGACAACAAGGTACCAACAAAGGAAGTGAAATTGAAAGGAACATGTGAAATGAAGAAACCAATAAAAAAAGAACTGGTGTCATCTCATTACCAGTTTTCTGCTGCCTCTCACAGCCTGAACTGGCCACAGTTTTGCTTTAGAGACTTTTCTTCGTATTGTTTTCAGATGTGGCTATAAGGGCAAAATAAAAAAGGAGAAAATGTGTATCTGAGAAAAGGGTGTGAAGGGCATTTGTTTTGAAGCCATAAATACCTGCCAGTCACCTAACAGATGCTAAACTCAATACAGCTTTGTTTCTGAGGTTGTCCTTTTGCAGGATAAGATACCATGGCGGCTGGCTCCCTATGAAACTCTGCTCAGGAAAGTGTGGCTTCCCATGGGAAGCCCAAGGATGTGTGTATGTGGGCTCTTTCACAGGGCCGGGATCTTTCCATACTATTGGGAAGTTATAAGACCATACTGTATTTACTTTAACTACCTGGCAGGGGAAGGTGGTGGTTATACTTCAAGTTGACTTTAAGTTTGCATTCTGGTCTTCTGGCTAATAATTACAGCTTACTTGGAACCCAGTAAAGAAATGCATTTTTCATCCCAGAGAACTTGCCAAGGCAGGTTTTCTGTAAATAAGTTGAGATTAATAAATCGTGTAGAATGAATCTGCTTTATTCCTGCTTGGCATTCCTCCCTAGGTTTATAAGATTGTAAAACTGATGCATTCTTAATCAGCTTTTGTTTTGGTTTTTGGATCAGGAGCATTAAAAAGGCAACTCTTCACTAATTAAAATTTCATTTGTTTTATCCATTTATATTGCTCAATGGTGGGCTTGATTTAAGGTTATGAAAACACATTAGTGCCTCAGGGCAACAGCTTGTTTTTAAATAGATCTGCACATGATGTATCATCTGTCTTACTGCCTTTCTGTAGGTGACTGGCACTGATTTTCTGGTGTGATCTGGCAGCATTACTCTAGGTCAAAGAAAGCAAGAACTGAAGTCAGCTGTGGTTGAATGGCTTCAGGCATTTGATTTTTACCAGAACCCCTTCTTGCTGAAAGCGCATTTTTGCTCCCATAAAACCTCCTTAGTGGTGTGAATTGTCCTCTTTACTAACAAAGATTTGGATACCCATTCCTGGATCTGTTATCTTATGTTGGGCAAAAGCCTGTTGACTTTGTCTTTTCTTCTGGGCAGGCTGGATCCATCTATCTCTTCTGGGTTGTATATAAGACATACCAGTCTGTCTTTCAGTTTTGTGTATCTTCTCAAGAATAGATGGGAGATTTTTCCTCTGATGTGAACAACTCTGAAATGCAAAGTATATGTATCTCCTCTTTATTGCCACAGTAAATAGTGATTACTGCTTCTTTCTGGGAGTTCCAGTTAACTAAATGTGTCCCTTGCCCAGTCTGTGCATTTGTATATCAAAAGGTTGAAGCACCAGGCATACTGTGGCATGTTCACACTGTATATTGTGCTCTTGTCAGAACCCATGCCTTTTTTCCTAACTAGAAGTTACTTTCAAGGGCTGTTGCTCTTTTTCTGTTGTCACTTAAAAGTAAGAAAACGGCAGCTTGAACTTTTTCACCTCTTTTTGCGCAAAGCAGTGTGCTAACCTAGGATTCTTGGGGCAAACTCTCGCATTTCGTGGTTTCCTTACAGAGAACGCTTGCTCCTGAGTGGCTCCTAGTTTTAAGTTTCTCCTTAACTATCCTTACCCTTTAGGAGATACCAACTTCCCAAACCTTTAAAAAGGCTGTCATGGAATTTTAAATGAAGAGTTAGCAAGGAGCAGAAGATGAACAGTGACATCACTATCAGTGCTAGAAACAACAGACCTAAACATTAATGCTTTGCTGGTTGTAAGGGTAGTCTTTTGAAAAAGTTAGCCGGCTCCAAAATGTCTATTCAGAGTCACAGGCATGGCCCTATATTAAGTGAAAACTCGTCTGAATGTCAGTTTGTTCAGTGCCCATTGGCTGTCAGTGATGGACGTGCATCAGGAGTCTAAGATCCTTTTTCTCCAGGAAAGAGGAACGAGCCTGTTGGCATCTTGAGACAGGACTGTCTGATTGTCCCAGAACACAACAAGGGAGCATCAGGGGATAAAATGGCCCTCTGCTGTACTTGGAAAAAGGACCTAGGCAGGAATAATTAATTAGCTTATGAGAGCAGACTCTGTAGGGATCCTGGGAAATGTGTGCTGGTTTTCTTTCTGCTTCAATTTAAAAATAAAATCAAGGAGTGATGTTTTGGCAAGCATAGCTAACAGTTTTTGTTTCATGGAGTTTTGTGCTGGTGTTTTATGCAAGATCAGCTGTTCATATCTAATACTAAATTTCATTACAAAATTAGGTTTTGGTAGGTTATTTTGCTTTTCCTCCCACTAACCTTTTCCTCTGCTCTACCTGTCCTTTACCAAGTCTTTTCTATCATTTTCTTCCCCCTGAACATTGTGGAGAGGAGATGAATGCTTTTTCAGAAGCTAACTTTAGTCTATAGAGTGGAGTAAGACTCATCTGCTCTTAGTGCAGACAAAGATGACCGTCTTCCGCAGGATTTTGATGGTGATTGGTAGTGTCTTTGCCCAGTAAGGAAATGAGCCTTTCTAGGCTAAACCTAGCCTGTGGAAGTACCCTTGCATTCTGCCTTTTTATCTCTCTTGAAATACGGAATCTTTCTTTGTATATTTATAATTTGCCTCAGTTCATTTATCTCCCTATGCCACGTCTCTTATTCACCCACCTCAACAATCAAGCCAGCCACTAAGAACATTTTCCAAAAGATCAAAGAGGTGAAATTCTTCCTTCATTCCAGTACTGGTGCTGCTGGGAGTGCCCTCTCTCCTCCCTTTAAAAAGGAATATGTGTATTATTGCTACTGTTAAAAGTCAGGGAAGGAGACCCTCCTTCAAGAGTCAGACGATACTCAGTCAGAATACAAGTTTCCATTTGCGAGTAGCTGTGCGTTGTGTGTCTGAGACCCAAATAGGAACAGAAAATGGAGCACAGATCAGCTGCTTCTGTAGATCAACAATCGTCGTGCGGACAAGAAGCACTTCAGTATAGCACCCCTTGCCTTGTTGCCTTTACAAGCTCCTGGTCCACCAGGAATTTATCCATCAGCACCATCTGGGCTTCTTCCCAGCCAACCTTAGGGTGTAAAAACAGAGAAAAGAAACCTTTGTTCTGAACCAGCCCCAAACTGCACTGATTTGCGAAAGTTCTAGCACAAACTTAGTGGTTAATCATTCTCAAAATCATGTTTGAAGTCAGTTACAAAAAACTAGTCAAAAGACCTGAGACCTGAGCCTTGCTAGGTCTGAAATAATCCATAAAGCTGTTCTTCCCGTGATGGGAACACCCTCCCTGTTGGCAGTATGACCCTGACAGAGGTCTACTCTCTCTTCTGACCAAGGATGACATTCCTTGACTCTGTTTCCCCTATCAGCAAATAGAGTTGCAAGCTTCATCTCTCTTTGAAGAACCCTGAGGCTGACTTCATTTTCAATAGTACTTTGTGTTTTCTGTGCTGAAGGAATTGCACAATCCTAATAGTAATTGCCGTTCCTGCAGTCATCACCATTGCTTTTGCTTGCTGCTTTGTGTCTTAGATGAGCTGTACTTCATACTACTGACTTAAATGCTCTGTGGTATGAGTGTTGCTTCCTTCCCTCTTCTAAGCTGCTTTTGCCCATTCTTACTTCAAGCTGTAGTTTTATTTTTCCCAGATAAGTTAAACATATTCCTCTTTCTGTAGCTGGCTTTTACCGCAAAATAAATTGAGTAAAATCAAACTAAATTCCCAAACTGGATTTAACACACTTTTATGAGCAAGTCAAGCTTTGTACCTTCTGTTAATTCAGAAAAAGAGGTGTCACGGTGTTGCGTGGGATTGATGCACTTTTTACATGTGCATCATTGGCAAAGTGCTTAATTGACCTGGAATTGAGTCTGAAATAAAGGGAACAACTAAAGCTAAATATATAAAAAACAGGAAGACAAAGACTGCCTTGCCCAGTAGGAGTTAGAATGATTTGTTCATGTCTGCTTCTCAATACATGGATTAACGTAACAAATGTGCCATTACTGATCAGTATATCCCTGTAGGTCTTTATTCACATATAATACCCTCTGACAAAGAAAAAAAAAAAAAGCTAAAACCCAGCAATGCAAAATAATATTACTTCTAATAATAATACAGTAATAGTCAATTCTCCAGTGTGACAGTGTTTTACTTACTTAAGGTACGGTCCAGGGGACCGATCTTGCAAATGCTTGACCACATGAGTCACTTCACTGTCATGAGTAAGTCTATTGAAGCTGGCAGAGTTGCTTGTGTGAGTAAATGATTTATGCATAGGTCCCTCCAGTGTAAGCCCCACTGCATTACTTCGATTGTTTAGTGTTTAAGACTATCCCCTCCCAACACTGTGTGAGGAGGGTAGTTTTCTCTCATCTACAAAACTGAGTGAATTGCCTGGAATACTGCAAAGCGAACATCATAAGTGTTTTATTTGCTCTATTGTTTCAGGTCCATTAAGGTCTATAATGAAAGATCTGCATTCAGATGATAATGAAGACGAATCAGATGAAGCAGATGAGAATGACTATGATTCTGAGGTGGAACGACCTGTAAATACTCGAGGAGGAAGCAGGAGTCGAAGGTGTGTGTCTTGTGATTGCAAGTAGCCTGGTGGCCAAGATGTTGAGCATGCTAGTAATGTGCTGAGGTTCTCAAAGAGCACTGAGTAGCAAATGGGCAGAGAATTTAGACTCTCTTTTTAAACCATGTGCATGTAAAAGTGCCTCCTCTAAAAACTAGCAGAATTAGCCATTCACAATACAAACTATTTCTGTACAAATCCATATGGTTATGATGATTCTTATTTATTTGACTTGCCTTGATTTCATGCCATTGTGACTTCAGGGGAGTAGTCATAATTACTCTCTGGTATAAATGAGATAAAATTAAGTCCTTCAATTGCCAGATGAGCTATTCAGTACATAGCATCTCATTTTCAAGATCTCTCCGCTTACCAGTTTTAGATTAGGTTGTTAAATTGGATCAGAGTCAATGACATTTGAATTTGAAGCAATTTTTGCACTACATGCAGTAGGTAATGTGTAAAAGTGCAGACAGAAGTTAAAGCAAGCATCTGTCACAGAAATTACTTTTTAAAAAACGTCTCTGCACCCTAGCTGCAACCCAAGATGGCACTCCAAAAATCATCTGTTCTTCGGGCAGACCAAAACTCCATCTGAATGTTGTTGCAAGTTATGGAAAACCTGAAACAGCCTCTCTAGAACCTTTTCATAGTGGGTTCTTTATCTGATCCACAGGGTTTTGCTGTGACTGCACAGCACCTGAGTGTCAGTGTCAGCTATTGCTTAAAAGGGAATGTAATAGGAAAACATTAATGAATATCACCTGATTCCCTGCTGCATTTTAGCAACATGAATCAAGAAGAAAAAGACCAAGATGACAAGCAGTTTGATAATTTGTTTATGATGTCAAGGATTGTATAAAAGATTGTCTCAGGTTCAACTTGTCTCTAAGTGTGGAGATTTTGTTTCAGTTTTTTAACAAAATCTTAAGGCTAATGTTTTTCTACCTTCTTTTTGTCCCAAATAACTTTTTCTTTTTTTTTTTTTCTTCCAACAAATATATATTCCCTGTTCTTCCTCAGTAAATGAAGGGTGAGGCTGGCTAGGAGCTTAGCTTTTTCATTCTCCTGAGATACAAAGGTTTTAAACTTTAGCCAGGAAAGAGTGTTATTTATGATGAGAAACAAGGACCTTTTCAGTGAAACACTTGTCCAAGTGGGAAGTGTAGCTGTTGAGAAAGCTTTCAGAAGAGCAGAGAAGTATCTCTGAAAAACATTTTCCTCCTTCCACGTGGCTGTGAACCAAAATACGGACTGTGAACAAAATACGTTGGGAACAGCAATTTAATGTTCTAAATATTTTGCTGTTTCTGTAATGTTAGCTGCTGTTAACCAAATATACCATCTCAGCCAAGTGCAGCAGAGGTTTTACCATAGTGTGGCTTTGCTCAGATGCCTCTCTTCCATGTGGCCTTGATTATTGATGGCTTCCTTAGCGAGGGGTCATTCTTAGTGCCCTACCAAGATATGCAAGCTTGGTTCACCACTGTTAACAGCCTTTTGTCTGGAGGTGTGATCTCTTGACTGTTTTTCCATAGGGTTAGCCTGAGTGATGGCAGTGACAGTGACAGCAGTTCAGCTTCCTCACCACTACATCATGAACCAACACCACCTTTACTGAAAACCACCAACAACCAGGTAAGGTCAGGATTTGTAAATGCAGTTCTGGGGAGCTGATAGTGACATTCTGGTTACTTCAGTGCAGTTACTTAGTCTGTAAACTGACATAAGAGTTAGGGTTTTTTTTCAGGAGAAGTATTTGAGGTAGCTGATTCCATAGACCAAAGTAAAGTTTTCATCATTATTTTAATAAATGTGTTCTTTCTGTATGAACTTGCTTCATAAGGTAAACAACACAAACTGACTTTACAACATCAGTCCTACAACTGATACAGGTCTGGGTTTGTGTTAGCAGCAGACAAAGTTTGCATCAATAGGCTCATTTTCAGGAGTTTGTTCATCTCGTTCTCTATCCTACACTAGTGTATCTAGCAGGTACAATATTTTTTACTTCACAGTCAGACTACTTATCCCTTATCCATAAGAGCTAACATTATTAATACTCCTGAGATAGGAGAGTAGAGTAGTTCTGGTTTTCAGAGAAAAGAAATTAAATAACCTAGAGCTACAAAATACCACAGGGACAGGTGAGAATTAGTGTTTGGAAGTTACCTCACCCCTAGTCACCAATAAAATATAGTTCTCTAAATATAAAAACTAAACATAAAAACTGATATTCTTTAAAAATAATTGTAACTTGTCACTTATTTTAGGAAGCCATAATTCATTCCTATTGTCAGTGCCAGCTGGATCATACACAAAGCAGTCATGAAATTCACTGACTGGCAATAAATGGCTGCTTACGGTATTGTTAGAATAGTGCTGCCAGTATTAACAAAAGTTTGTGATTTAGATGGTGAGTTTTATGGAGGAATCTTTCCTATATCTCTTAGGTTAACTGCTTTAATTATCTGGCAGAAATTATTTACTTACCATTCTTTTTCTAATAAAATTTCCAATGCAAGCTTACTGATAGTGCAAGAACAAACATTATTCATGTCAGTTCATTTCAGAAACACTTGGAGGAAAAAACCCTAGCTATTAGTGTTTTCACAGAGAGAAGGAGGAGATTCCATGTCCAGAAAGCACTCTTATTATCCACCAGAAACTCTGTAGTCTTTTTAATGTTGATCTCTACAAAACTTAAAGGTTTTTAAGAGAGAGTCCTTTGTGAAAAAGGCAAACTATAAAGTTAGAAAATATTGCATTTCCTTTAGATACCAACAGAAGAAAAATAAAACTACCTTTCTGTGGCTTGTTGTTTAATGAAGACTTAATTTCTACAGACGAAATGTAATTGTAGGCACTTCAAACAATAGCAGTCTGCCAGCTAAAATTGAATGTCACATACCTTCTTCCATTTTTATAATTGAACTGAATTTTATAAGTGAGCTGAAAATCAGAAATTTAGGGAATACATACATCAAGGCAGTGTATAGGTATACTTTCTAGTATAGCATCTTGCTATATACTTGCTTTTATAGGCCTTATTTCCTTGGTTTATTTGCTGAGTTTTGTCCTGTGTCATGACTGTCCAGTATGGTTTTGGAGATAATCATGCTAGTAGATTTTAGTCTCTCTTACAAAGACACGTGAAACAAAATCTCCCATCATCTGTGATCATTTATTTTCCTTTGATGTTTTTCAGAAGAACTGATCATATTCCAGGTTGGGAATGGCATGGTGATTTTTTTTTTTCCAAACTCTACTTTTAACTTCAAAAAAATGTGTGTTGTGTGTGAAAAAATTGGAAGAACAATGAACAGTTCTGTTTCCCCCAAATATTCCTCACTGTAGTCCTGAAATTTTCATATTAAGCATGGTGTTCTGCTGCTTGTTGACATTCTGCTCTTCTTGACTGTGGTTCAGTACTGAATGAAGCATTCTTGGTTTGTATATGTGGTAGTAAATGGCTTTGTGTGGCACTGAAGGAAGGGTACCATATAAGTGCAAGAGAAATTACTGTCAAGTATATTTTTTTTTCAGTTACAACTGATGCAGTAATTTCAAATATTATATTTCAAATTCTCTACTCTAGAAGAAAGGAGACAGCATTGAGGGGGGAAAGAACAGGAAAAATATATTGAGCATGTGATATTGCAAAGGCACTGGAGAGTACCTCAGCATCATTTTGTATCTGCAAAAATCAGACCTCTTACCTCAGCATGCAAAAGATACAAAAAAGAGTTGAGGAGGCTTTAAATGACATGAAGTAAAGTCTCCTAAAGATTAATAATATCAATGTCATCTCATTCCAGCAACTCAGCATTTTCTGCTGTAAGCTGCTTATTTTCTGAAAAATATAAGTAGGTTGTATGGATTAATGAATGAAAAGCTCAGTTTTGAGTTTGGATCACATTTTCTCCAGGTGTTATATTCTGTATGTTGTTAACCGATAGCAGAATTTTTCATATGTAATTGTATCCAGAGATGCATTTAATTTTTACAGGATTTTCTGTCTTTTCCAGATTTTAGAAGTGAAAAGTCCAATAAAGCAAAACAAATCTGATAAACAAATAAAGAATGGGGATTGTGATAAGGTAAATGACAATGAGGTAACAGTAAACTAGTTCAGAATGTCTATCTTTGCTTTGCATTCCTTAAACTGCAGATCTTCCCCCCCCACACTTTTTTTTCCTATAATTCTTTCTTCTGTGCTATTTTGAAAGTTTTTTACTTCTCTTCAGTACATGTGGAGATTTGCCAAATGTCAGCAGCTGGGAATCTGACATCTATTATTTATTTTATCTACTCTCCACCACAAGTTTGCATTGCGCTTCACAGATGAAGTGATAATTTTTGAAGAGGAGAATTCATGGCAGTATTCCTAGCCAGTAAATCCCTCAGTTTAAAAAAAATATATATTTCCCAGAATCCTTACTGAGGGCTATGCATTAGGAAGTGGCAGTGTGATTTAGCATGTTAACTAGAATGATATGAAACAACAGTGATCGTTTAACACTAAGACAGACACGTTTGTTTAAAATCATGCCAGCTGGCCATGGGTAAGAGCTCTAAGTCCTTGTGTGAGTGAGCATAACACTATTTCCCAGAGTGGACAAGTTTCTCTGGAGGTTCATGTTTTACAGGTATTAGGGGCAACCTTGTGATAACATGAGGCAGGAGACCAAAGTTTCAGTATATGTTGCTAGATTTTCAGTGGCCTGATCCATACACTTTTTGGTTTCTTAAGCTGGGTGCTGTAACTTTCTCTGCTTAATAGGGAAAAAAGGGTTTCTGATGGCTCAGGCTGAAGGAGAAAATTGATAATTGGGTGGAGAGGTGGGACAGGTTTGACATCCCAGGAAGGGGGATACTGGAATTTACCATTGGATTAATCTTGCTTGATCTTTCTGCCCTTATCTCTTTGTTGATACAGAAAATTAATTATGTAGCTTTAGAGAAAAAGAGGGATTTGATTGTGAGCCTTTGGGTCTTATGCGAGGGAAGTGTTTTTCCAGGTGCTGTTTTGGCAACCTCACTCTGTTTGACACTTTTTGCCACAGTTGAGATATAGAGGTTCTCTCTTACAACAAAAGACCATATAATAAGATTTCCATCAGCATGAAGTATCAAAGAAAACCCATAAAAGCTTATATTTGGGTTGTATTAAACCAGAGAAAGCCAAACTACTAAACCAGAAAATTTAGCTCAAAGAAGATTTAAAGTGAAATTTCCATTTGCATTGTTTTTGAAGACATCTGAAGTTTTTGAAGTACATAGCTATGATTTAATTAACAAACTGTTTATGGGGGGGGATTTGTTTCTAGGCATATCTCGATGAACTAGTAGAGCTCCACAGAAGATTAATGACATTGAGAGAGAGACATGTACTGCAGCAGGTGAGGAGCACTCTCATGCAATATCACAGTGTGCTCACTGAAATTGTGAAGTCACATCTATTTTTTTCCCTTCATCTAAAACTCTGTAATCAGCTTTAATAGCCTTCAAGCCTGTATAATTCATTTGCAGCCCATTACCAGTGCAGCTTAGGGAATATTTACACATACTTTAAATTGTGTTGTTGCACTAAATCACAATTTTTTTTAAAAAATGCCTATCTATATGAGCTAAAATTCTCACCAACTCATTTTTATGTTTCTCAAAATACTGTATCAATAATAATGAAAACAGGATGGGAGAATGGATATGGCTCTGCACCATGACTTGATTCAAGTCTTGTTGCTTTTTCCTGAAAATGACCAGCATTTTCTCAGAAACAGTTAAAGGTGTTTTCAATGGCAAACAAAACATGGAATTAAAAGCAAAGGTCACTTTGGGCAAACCCACAATCTATTCACTGAGTATTCTGAAGTCATGAAAGGAGTAAAATATGAAAATGCACAAACGAAGAATGCTCCAAATTTATTGAAAGGTTATATAATAGAAGAACAAAGAATAGTATTCTTTGGTTTGGGTGTTTATTGTCAGGTACTATTGGATTACAAATTGTGAAGTGCTGTTAACAAAGCAGATGTAACTGTAGCACAGATGGTTTTATTATGTTTAGCACAATTATGTGTCAGTCGTGGACATGTTGTGAAGAGAGAAATTTTTAACACTTCTAAATGATTGTGATCACTTATCAAATTTCTCAACACTTGGATAAGTGTGTTAAAAATATTTTGTAAACCCCAGCATTAATCTGTTTATGAGTTCAGGCTCAATATTGTGAGTAAAGAAAAGAAAGCAACTGAGTGATCAGTCAAAAGGAAGACCTTGGTTAAGGATATTCTTAGTTAAAGAATTCTTACAGCTTTGTCAGATTTCATAAGTTACAATACAAAATGATACATATTAATTATACTTCATATTTAATGCACTGTTGGTTCCCAAGTTGCCTTTTGTCTACAAAGGGGATCAAAGCACACTTTCAGATTCGTGGCAGAGGCAAATTTTTGTTTACATTTGGAAATTACTGTGCAGGAGGCTAAAAGGTAGGAATTGCAATGCGCTTCCCACTTTATGTTACTCATTTATTCTTATAGAGTTCATATAAAAAATGAATCTGACATAGCTACTGTACTGTAAATTCATGCCCTGGCTTGGTTTGCTGAGCACTTAATTTCCTAGTTGTCCAAGGGAAAGCCTTTGAATGGTTTCACTTCTGGTAGACCTCTGTAGCTATCAGAACAGAACTGCCCCACCATCCCAGCCTGCACAGTCCACCCATCAATCCGGCTTCCACTGGGGCTCTATCGACAGCCTGCAGAGCGTAGGACTTAGGCGGCTTCATGTGAAATTTTGGGAAATAAATAACCCAACCGCTATAAGCCTTTTCCGCAAGGCAAAGATGAAAACAATTTTTTTTTTTTTTTCCCATGAGGGTGGTCTGGCAATGGAACAGAGTCCTGGAGAGACTGTGCTGTCTTCATCCTTGGAGCTTTTTAAATCCTGACTGGATAAGCCCAGAACAGTCTGATCTGACCCCGCAGCTGAGCCTGCTCTGGGCAGGAGCTGGGACTTGCAAAACTCCTTCCAATCAGAATCCTCCTGTCATCATAAGAAATATTTTCCAAGCAAATAAGATGATTCAAATTGAATCCATAATCCTCTTTCTCATCTAGTAGCATTTAAGTGTATTTGGTGAGGAATAGATACTTAACTTTGTTAGAAAAACAATGTGTTCGTCCACTTAAGCTTCTTCATTCTGATGTCAGAGTACTGTTATAACCTGCTTCATGAGAAGTTACTAATACAAGGAAAAACTGTGTGAAAAGAGACATAACTGAGATTGAAACTGAGTGTCCTATTCTGAATAAATGAAAAAAGAACACTATATTCTTGTGCCTTTTAAACTAAAGATAGACATTTTATTTTCACCTGAGTGTATTTAATGAGACAAGAGAAAACATTAGATTGTTGACCTTTGCCTCACATCTCACCTGAAGATTATTGTTTTAATACTGTAGTCCAGGTCATAATGTAATGTTTAATTAGATATATTATAAAAGTTAGGTTGACGTAGGATTGGTGTTTCCTTGCTTCCTGGGGGGGACTGTTCTTGAAGGTTGTTTCCCTTGTTTGGAGTGTGTGCACGCTGTCGATACAGCCCCAGTGAAAGCTGGATTTATGGCTGTATGGTGCAGGCTGGGACAGTGGTGCAGTTCTGTTCTGGCAGTTGGTAACTGCATAATACTGCTACAGAGGTCTCTGAGAATTCCATGGAACTTAGCAGTTGTCTGCTGGCCAGTCTGCACTAGCAAATGGTCTATGCTGTTATAAAAGAAATAATGCAGTTTAGTTTTAAAGGCTTTAATCCCTTAATATTCTGCATCCGATTCATCAGCTTACAGAGATATGTTCACAATATTGAGTGGATAACTTTGCAGGGAATCAGTGCTTCTCTGCATTACAAATAAGTTGCTATCTTAAATGTTCTTACTGCTTTGCAGCTATGTTATTAATGTAAAATACTTCCAATGAGCAGAGAATAAAAAGAATACAGAGCTGAGGAAGTTTTCAGGAATAAATGGGATGCTCCTAGACCAAGAAATCCAAGTATATAGAGACTATAAGAAGTACAAGGGTCAGGAGAGTAAGGAATAAAACTGCGGAAGGGGATGGTGGTTACTATATGAAAAGAGGGATTGAGTGCAAAAATAGACAACAGAAAACTGTGAATAGTTGCAAGAGCTTTAAAGATGATGGTGGTGTTGAAGTGGAATGGCAGTGGAGTTCTGTGTTGCTGAGTGGTGATTGTCCTCTCTTTAGTTTATGTCAGGGCAGGTAATAATCTGTCCCACATCTCAAAGTCTGCTGCCACAGACTTTTAGGGAAATTTTAGGGAAGGGACTTGGAAGAAAAGAATGAAGGCACTGATCATTCAAAAGCGCTGGCTTTTGAAACTTACACTGAGGGATGTGACAAGGAGAGGACAGGTGTTTGCAGTCTCAGTTGTTACCATGTCCATAGCCATGACAGCAAACAGGAATGCCGACGACTTGGAAATAAGAAAAATGTGTCTGAGAATGTGGCTCTTTCCCAAGAGAGGCATTTCTCTTTGAGACACTTTGCTAAAGGAAGCTGAAATAAATCTACAAAAAAGTGGGAGGAGGCAGGATAGATGTGATACTGAACTGCAAATGCCTGGATGTGTAGCTAAATAATCCTGATGTAAAATGATACTTAGATAGGAATTGCCCAAGAGAGAGAAGGCAGGTGTGAAAGAACATTTGACCAAGAAATTAGTCCTGTAAGATCACCTCGGCAATTTTTATGTGAGTATTTGACCATGGCTAGACACAACTTGGTCTGAAATTACATTTTAAAAAGAAATCTCTCTCCCACCTCTTTCGTTGTAAAGAAAAGGTTTAGGATTTACAGTAATAAGACTTTTTCTTTTTTTTCTTTTTTTTTTTAAACTCTGTGATTTGCAGGGAAATAGTAGGGATAACTGAGCCTCCAGTCAGATATTAATGCTGCATGTCCCATATGTTCAAATTTGGCTGGCTGAAGCTGGGTTCATAACTCTGCATTTCAGTGCAGATGATATTAGCATCACCCCATGAAAGGCAACAAGATTTCTGCAAAGACTATCTCTCATTTTGAGGCATCAGAAGTCATGTCTTCAGCTGGTGAGAACTCTTCCTAAAGCCAGTGCACAAGACCGCACAGGCATAAGGAAGAAATTGAGAGTATACAGCACTGCTGAAAATTACATTGCTCTTGTCCACGAGGTGCTTAACTTCAGATGGCAGCTATCTTCCAAGAATTTTCTGCAAGGGGCAGCTCACAGTTCTGGAAACTATCAAATGGCCTAAAACCCTCCATAAATTGAAAAATGACTATGTCATTAGTTGCACTTTGGCTTCCTTAAACACACATACTCATTTGCTTGTTTAAAGGCAGATAAATAGTTGTACTGTGATGGATAATGATGAAACTGAGCTGGAGGGACATTATGTAAACAGAAATGTACATTACAGCAGAAAAACAAAGCTTACTACAGCAGGAACATATGGAATGTTTTTGTTCTTTGCAGCCTGAGCTCTCTGAATAAAACATTTTAATGCTGTGTTTTTAATATTATAACTGCCAGAATTCCTGGCAACTAATCCCAACCTTTTATTCCTTCTCAAGTATTTCTGAATAGTATAAGTATGCGTATGCTAATACTGTAAGTCACTAGTTCCTCGTTGCCTGGCACACAGGCAGGTGTTTTTCATTGAGCTGTTATCTTGATACATTTTTGTACATCCATTAAAACTTTTTGGCGTTCATTTCAGTTTGGTTTACCAGGTGACCTGACTATAGTGGCTATATTTCTTGAGGGGTGGACGATGGATATGTTTAAAATGTTTATGCTTACCTTGACCTAGCGCTTAAAAGCCCAACCCAGAACCTGATCAATAAAAGTGCTTATCAATTTTTAAAAATACACAGTGCTGTTTAAAAATGTGGTAATACTTTTACGTAATCTTTGTTTCTAAAATCACATATATTGCTGTGGGAGTTATGAGGGGTGGTGTTCTTGCACTGTAACATGAGGAAGTTATCACGTATATTGCTGTGGGGGTTATGAGGGGTAATATTCTTCCACTGTAACATAATGAAGTATTACAATTGTTCAGTGTAGCTACATCTTCCTGACCTCGGCGTCTGTAAACTACTTGTGCAGCCATTTATCATGCACACGGATATCTGGAGACCAAGCCTGAGACAGATTCCTAACTTTACAAAAGGAGGCTGGGTCGACTCCTTAGCTTCTCTTTTGGATGATGCTCAAGAGAGTGCTAAAAATGAGAATGACAAATAACACATACCAAATTTTTGTTCTGGTAACAATCAGTTTTGTCCCATTTGATTTTATTTTTTTTCCCCTCTGGTGTTAATTGCAGAACAGTAGGTGATGGAAAAGTGTTACAAGAATCTGTGAACAAACAAGCGGACAAATAAGTTCACAATTTTAGATTAAAAATTCCCACATAGAAAGAAAATTAAAGCTAAGAGGCACAGATTTAAATGAAGTGTTAATAAGAGCAGGATTGTTCATAAGTACTTTCAAAATTTTGATGAGCTGCAAACCAAATTAAACAGATTTTATTTTATTTTTTTCCAAGTGGGAAAAGAGAGAGTTTTACTCCAACAGGCACTTCCCTCTTATTATTTTATCTTGTTTCCATTCTGCTTAGTCCACTTTGGGCTGTGTCATTCCATGCCTGACAATACACATACAGTTATTTCATTTATCATCACCATCGTCTTTTCTTCAGTGGTCTAAGGAGAAAAACCACCTGCTTATATAACGAAATGGGGAGCAGAAAATCACAAAAGATTTAGTTTAAATTCATTGTAGTTTTTCAAGTTGGTGTATTCCTACCAGGTTTGTCATATTAAGGTACAGTTTGTAATCCATATGTGCATACTTCTGTATCTCCTCTGGCTGTGGAAAAGTAACTATAGTCGGAGTAATAAAGCTCAAACAAGCAAGGAATATATAGCAGTGGCGTTTCCGTGAAGGTGTACGTGGAAGCCCTAGAACAAAATAAGTTTCAAACTGAAAGGTGCAGACAGGACATTGAGCCTAGCCTGAGCACTGCGGGAGGACTGAGCTGGAGAGCCATGTTCTGTCACTCCATGAAACTACCCTTCCATAGCGTCCTGCTTCAGCATGAGGTGCCTTTCATTGTGCTCCCTTGGGATGTCTGTCTCCTGGAATGAAACAGTGCATGGGAGATGCACAGCCATGGTGTGCTGGCACTGCATTAGCCCTATCTGACAAATAATGATTGGCTTTCCAAGATGCTGAATGGGTTTTTTAGGTAGGTTCACACCCTAAAACTTCATGAGTCTGGAGTGAGTTGTTATAGCAATTCAGTGTTGAGTATGACCACTCTTTAAAAACATAGACTACAATTCAGAGACTAAAAATGTCAAAACTGCAGAAAGGCACAAGTTAGACATGTACTGTTGATTTAACTGAATCAGAGAATGAATAGAATCATTGTGGTTGGAAAGGACCTCTGGTCATCTGGTCTGACCTTCCCCATGCTCAAGCAGGGACATGTAGTACCACTTGCCCAGGACTGTGTCCAGATGGCTTTTGAGTGTGTCCAGGAATGGAGACCCCACAGCCTCCCTAGACAACCTGTGCCAGTGCTTGGTCACCCTCACAGGGAAAAAGCGTTTTCTGATGTTAAGAGGGAACCTACTGTGTTTCTATTCTGTGTTGTCCATTGCTTCATGTCACCAGGCACAACTGGAATGAGCCTGGCTCTGTCTTCTTTACACGCCAGTGTACTCATTGATGAGATTCCCCCTGAGCCTACTCTTCTTCAGGCTGAAGAGTCCCAGCTCTCTCAGCCTTTCCTCATAGGAGACACATTTTAGTACATATTCTTCCCAATCTTCCAAATCTGTGACTGTAGATTAAATAGTCACCAGAAGAAGGGATCTTATGCCACTGTTAGGAGTTTTTCATGGTCGATTTGGTTTAAAAATTTTTGATTTAAGTCTCTTACTCAGGAAATAACTGCTACTGTGTGACTAACAGTTGATGTGAGAGCTCTTGAATACATTTTTTGTTTGATATGGACTAGATTCTATAAGGATTTATTTGTTTCCCTTGCTTGCAGAAAGACTTTATGCCAATTTTTTGTTAAGTAACCTGCTTAGCAGCTATGCATGCAATAATATTCCAGCCAGAGATCTCCCTGGGTTTTTTAATTGTTTGGGCTTGAATGGGGTGAGGAGATTGCTCTTCAGGTTTTGTTGTTGTTGTTTTTTTTAAAGACTGAATTAGAAAATATGCAGATTTTCTTCTAACATATGAAAAATATATTCTCAATGGTTTGTTGGAATGGCAGATGGTTAAGCTCGCGCTATGGTTGATGATGATCTAAAGAAAACCTGAGATACTGTTGTCTGGACTGTAGTTTGTGTCAGTAAAGGGAATGAGTGACAAGGATGACTCTTGAACCTGCAAGCACTGGGGCAATTGTGCTTGTTTTATGCCTTTCATATGATACTTGGTAGCATGTTAGTACATTCAGTGGGTCTGTAAAACTGAAATTTTCAGCTGCATCTTTTTTTTTTTTCCTTTCAGATAGTAAATCTTATAGAAGAAACTGGACACTTTCACATCACAAATACAACCTTTGACTTTGATCTTTGCTCACTGGACAAAACCACGGTCCGTAAACTACAGAGTTATCTGGAAACATCTGGAACCTCCTGAGGATTCAGCATCTGGCTGCACCAAAAACCATGCTTTAAATGAGACATTCAGAATGATTCAACCAACATGGCGGGGGGGGGGGGGGGGGGGGGGGGGGGGAGGGGACAAAAAAACCCTCTTCTGCTTTATTTTTCTTTAAAGCCAGTCATCATCTCTTGATAAGGGAGAGGAAAAGCGATAAGACTCAGAGGACCACTCTTCTCAAGAAGAAAATGCTCTGGAAGTTTGCCTGGATAGCCTTGAAAAAACAACACACAAAAAACATACAAAAACCCTTGGTCTTAATGAATGTGTATGCTCTCTGTGGTGTTCCAGTCCACAAGATGAATGCATGTTCAGCACAATGCCTTATTACATAACTGATCTATTTATTATTGCATACATGTATTCTACAGTCCAACGAGTCATTGAACAACACTACCAGATGTTGCAAGTAGTGGGGTCCCATCTGTGCTCTTTTGATGCAGTACTATCACAAGCCTAATAACCTTATTCATCCTGAAATGCCACTTCTTGCTATCTTTCTCTAGTCACTTAAAACACTACAGTGTTTTATCACTTCAACAATTCCAGGAAACAAGATAAAAAGTTGGGGATCAAAGAGTGGTCCTATATTTTGTTACCCATCTGCTATGGTGGGTTGGACCACAGCAGGTTGGACCACAGGTCCTTGGCTCTGTCCATTTATAGGTCTTGACCATTTTCTTGGTAGAAAATGCACCAAATAGGTTCATATGACTTGCTGTCTAGCCTTAGTGAATAAACCAGTAGGACTTTTAACAAAAAATGTTATGTATACTGTCCTGAATCCAGCATTTTTTGCAGACTTACATTCTTGTGTCTGTTTCAATGTTATAAAATTAAATATATATGAGTGAAGGTGTTCTGCAGGATCATCATAAAAGAAGAAATTCTGTTCCTGTCTTCTAAAGAAATGTTGTAGAAAATTCTTGGAGCTATTTATTACTACAACTTTCAACCTCTGCTGCCAGGGTGTGACTCACTTTTACCATAAAACTATTTGCATAACATTTTTGTTTGTTCATATAGTATATGGTCTACTTAGTTTATTTTGGGGATTTGTTTCTGGTTTTGTTGGTTTTGTTGTTTGTTTTGTTGCTTTTTTTTTACAACTGTTAAATTAAAACCCTTTATTTGAAAAGAAGAAAATCTAGTTTTATACAGTTACATGTTGGAATAAATACATATATGATATATGGTATATATGTGTGTATATACACATATGCACACACCTGTGTATGCATGTATATATATATATATATACACACACATGCATATATGCTTTCTACACTTTCTAGATTTTGGTATCTATTCAATAACCACCTTGTGTTTCCAGAAGGATTTCTTGGCCATAAAAATGAGTATTCTTTCATGCCATCCATTATTCCTTAAAGTCCAGGTTGGTGCATAGTCAAATGACAGAATGTGTACTCAGTTTCCCATCAGTGATCTGTGCTTTCCTATTGCTGATGGTTTCTTGATGAAATCGTCATCCTTCCATTAGAAGTTCAAATTCCCCAATGAAAAGAGAAAATAATTTTAAAAATACTTCTGGATGCAAAGGTTTATTCAGGTTTACCAGCCTTAAAAATGTATCTTGTTTCTGGACAGGCCAGTATGTTGTGTGTATGCTTATATGCCACATGTAGTTTGTATATGTAGAGCTGAACAGTAGTATCTGTATGACTTACTGTTTCATGCGCACAGTGTGCAGCACTGTAAAACTAAATTCCTATTGGGGTTATTTCTTATTCAAATGGTAATTCTTAATACTGTTTCTTTAAAGTCCAAAGAAAATTTTACATTTCATTCTTTTTGAGTGAGCGGGATAGGATTGGGTTGGGGGGCTTTTTTTCTTATTTAAAATGTCATTTGACCACACTCTGCAGGAAGGCCTTCTTAGGCTTCCCAGGAACAAGTGTACTTTTTCAGTAATGTTATGACTCTTATTGACGATTGGCATGAAGCATACTTGAAGCGTTACGTTGTTCTTTTAAGTCCGTGTCTTAATGTGCAATTGGGGAGGGAGCGGGGAGTGGAGTGTAATTTTGAAGTTACTGTTGACTTAAGGCAGGTGATGGTGGGGATGGGTGCATGTGAAGGGGATATAAGTCAATTTTTATTGATTATTTTATATGAAAATGTTTGGAAATCTAAAAGCAACCTTAAAAACGTTTGGTCTACTATTGTGTGTTCAACTTCCTATCTTTTAGTTGTACCAGATACATATAGAATTTTGTCCATTTTGACTTTTCTAACTAACTTTTGTGGTAAAAATTCATTGAGTTCAGGAGGGGAAGAATCCCATGGTACTTGTAGTATGAATATTGCACTGTTTTGTTAGAAAGGGTGAAATGAATCATTTTACCCTTGAAATACTAGATAAACTTTATTGTAAACTGAGAATAGGGGTGGAAGAAAACAGCAAATGGGAGAATAGGCATAAAAGAGATGACAGCAATTCCAGTATCAAGTTGCTGCTGAATTTCATGCAAATTTCATGATATGGATCATGCTTAAACTCTTAAATTTTCTAATTTGGTGGGAGAGGGAAGAAGATAAACTGCAGTTCAATGTGTGCAGGTTACGTTTTCCACAAAATTCTCATAGAGTAATAATTACTAAGTGTTGATCTAAATTTAAAAAAAAATAGCTTTTTTGTCTAATTTTGTATGCAGAAACAAAAAACATTCTTGCTCAATTAATTTCAGACATTCATGTTTATCTTAAAGAAAAAAATAAGATACCCTTCCAAGTTTTTAACACATATAAGCATTGATCTTTGGGATGGGTTAAAGTGTTTTGGCAATACATGTTTTGGAGTTTTACTCAACATGAGGCTGTTTATAACGAAGTTATATGTGAGAATTTGGATTAATTAATGAAGTGACCAGACAGAGGTTAGGAATAAGTTGCAGTACCTAAAAATAATTTTCATCTTAAGTGAATTGCTGTTATTAGAGCAGTAGTTGTATCTAATAGTAAGGACAGTTTTTGTCTTGCCACTAACTTTTCACCTCAGAAAGTTGATGTCCAGTTGGATAGACAAGTTTTAGTATCTTTTTAGAAGTTTTAATTTACTGAAAATTTCAGTATCATCTAGATAGAAGGCTATCTTAGTCCACACTAAAGAGAAAGAGCAACAAAGGAGGAAGGGGGATACACTGAAGTGAGGAAGGTCTTCCAAGTTAAAACAATGCTTAATCTTCAGCCTTAGGTTCTTCATTTTTCTCTCTTATTTTTGTTGGTTGGGTGGTTTTAGGTTAAGTCTATTCTTTCAGAAGCAGAGTACACACAGTACAGTGCATTTGGAGAGCCCCAGTATATTTCTATTAGTTTCTTTTAGATTGAGGGAAGGAAGTCAAAAGTTGCTGGGTTTTGCCTGACTCATTCTCCTGCTTTCCCATTCTCACAGTGAAATAAAGTTTGTTCACAATCTGTTTTGGGTCCTTGGTCCTTACTTGATAAGTATCATCTTGTTTTCTTAGAAGCTGTTCTACTGTTTTGGGGTCTCTTGAATGACTCATTGATTTCAGTCTGTAGAGGGACTTGTTATTCTTGTGTTTGCTCATGGGTCCACTGATTTGCACAGTTGGCTGTAGTGCAATGCACTGAAAATTGAGACTTAGGATGAAAATTTTGTCAGGCTTTCAGCCATAGCAGGAGCTAGCAGGAACTGCAAAAATAAGCAGTGCCAAACATATTGCCAAGTTTAGCAAATGCAAGGCATATGTTTTTGTAAGCCACAATAGTTTTCTTAATTGTGAAGCAGTATAAAGAAGAATGTGGTGTACACCAGGAAGTTATTGTATACTGTATGAAGAAGCTTTACTGTTGGGCATAAAAGGCTTACGAGCAGATGATGGGGACTAAACCCTATATATCTGCAGTGCTTTTGTGCATGCTTGGGAGTTAATTGGTGCATTAACACAACTAAACCAATAACATTTCAAGGCTGGCTCTGTGTTTTAGTGAGCAGATAAATTAACATCAAAGCACAATCCTATAAGAGTCTTGCATTTACTTGAGTGGCAAGAAATGCCACAGTGAGAACAATACCCCTGGGGGGAGCAGGGGGGTTAGGGAAGGAGGTAAACTTAAAAAAAAAAAAGAAAAAAAGGAGTAAAGAAGACATCTCTTAGTTACTGGATGTGGTTTCTTGCGTTAACATAGACAATACAGTTTGCTGGTGAGCAGTTCTGTTAGCTATAAAGTAGGGCGACAGTTTACAGAGTGGGACCTTCTCTAGTTCACTGCTGTAATAATTGTGTTGTTGCTGACTTGATCAGAGAGGAGTATCACAGCATCATACAAAAATCTGAGCTTGTCTTATGGTTTGAGGTGCTCATGTCTGCTTAGCATTGGTTTGAATATTACATCTTACTTATATTCTGCTTTACCTCAGACAGATAGATTTTACTGCAAAGTGATAATCTTAGATTTTTTGATTCTTCATTTACTTTCAATTTTTCAGTTTAGAAATTTAAGCAAAATCAATTGTAGGTCTGTGAATACAGCAGAAGATGTATTTTCTTCATCATCATCATTCAGTACAATTGTGACTGGAAGGAGCCCTTTTCCTGAATGTTACATCAAATGGATCATGCATTTTTCTATGGTCCTTCAGAAGACGGAGTTTCAGCTGGAGTTTTCATTAGTGAACTTTACCATTCTCATCACTGGAATAAATGGTTACCTCATTGCTCACAGAGAGACACAGAGAGAATTCAGGGTCTGGGATCTTTTTAGGAAATAGTAGGTTTGTGAAGCTGTCAGTTACATCTTTTCAGTTAGACCTAGAAATGAAGCCTATCTCTGCAGAAGGGGAGGAAAAATCCACTAAAGTATTTTCATTTCCCCAACAGCTGTATTCCCCTTTCAAATCCTTAAGCATCTAATGGCCGGTAGAGAAACTGCACACAAACCATTAAGAAATCAAAGGTATTGAAAAGGTAAATGAAAAGTTGTATTAAAAGCTTGTCTGCACGAGTAATAACATTGTAATGCTTTCAGTGCAGGGCAGACATTGCTAGCACATGTGGTTTGGGGATCCATGTCTGAGTGGGTGGTCTAGAAAACACTACAAAATGCCGCAGGAGGGCTTAGTTTTTGAGCAGCGGAGAGGAGACATTCAGGATAGGCTGAGCCAGCACCACCCAGGCTACCCAAGATAAAACAGTTTTCTTTCAGTTTCATGAGCAGCTAAGCTTTCACTTTGCCTATTCATCTAAATATCTGAATTATTTTTTGCCACTATGTTAGTCCTGACTCCAAAGTTTCATGCTTGCTAAGGACCTGGTTAGGCTTGGGGTGAGGTTATTTTAATGTGGTTTTACTTCCTTTGGTCAGGACATAAGAAGATTTAAGTGGAACATACCAGTAATTTCTCTTTTATTATTATTTTAATTTTCTAGTTCTGTCCAACAGCTATAAGAATTTGAAATGTTTTTATGCAAAAATTCTCTTACCTGTGAAAAAAACGTAATACTGCTTTCATTAGTGTGACTTTTTCTTAGCACAGTGTATAGTAAGAGGATGAATTAAGATGAAGCTTCTGTGAAAGTGTACACATCTAAGATTAGGATGTAGCTTGATGGAGTGCTTGATGAACTGTTGGATCACTGCAAGCAGCACAGCATAGAAATTTTATTTTTATGTTTATTATAGAAATATGTGAATAAGTCTATCTCAACCTGTGTAGCAAGTGAAGTTATTTAAGTACTCAATTATTTTTTGACTGTCTCTTGCCTAAGCTTCCTTGGACATCTGCCTGCCACCTGTGTAAAAATGAATTATTATGAGTGGCTGCTGGGATTTTTCTATGCTCAACAGCCCTTCATCTTTGCATTATCACAGATATTAGCAGTGGGTGGCTAGAGTGGGCACTTGCTACTGTATTGCAATTGTGCAATTGTGCAAGAATTCTGCAGTGCCTTACTTTAAGATTAATTATGTTCATGATTAGCCACAATGTTGGTTGCTCAATATCTTCTTTATCCTTTACTCTGCAGTTATAGATCATTTTTTTATTTGTAGAGTGAGTTGTATTCTCTCCATCTGTTCAATGTCTTCCTTCCTGGTTCACATTGTTAAACTAGTTAATAAAACATCAGGACTCAAACTCTTCCCTTGACAAAGTGACGACTTAGACAACTGCTGAACTTTTAATGGCCTAAGTCAACACTGACTATATAGTTTCTTTTTCAAAAGGAGTTGAAGCAGGGAAAGCAAGAATGAGTCTTTTACAGAATTGTTGAGGTTGAAAGAGACCTTGAGAGGTCATGTGGTCCAACCTTGTGATTTCTCCCTGCAAGGGGCTTTTGCCAAACTCTTTGGGAATCTATGTTGGGCCTTTCTCATGCACTGAGTGGCCAAGTAAACTTAATGTTGCTTTGAGTAAGAGAGGCACACTCTTATAAAACTTACGTCACTGTCCCTTTAGGAACAGGCTTTTTTTTTTTTTTTCCCTGGATAAGGAGTTTTACCAAAGCTGGTACAGATCCATTTACTGTTCCAGTAAATGGAAATCACTTACTGATATTCCATGTAGGTGCAGAGGAGACAGCAATTCAAAGTTCAGAAGCTATAAAGAGAGACTTCAGGGAGTTGGGAGGCTTGGTAAAGGATTCTGGGATCCAGGTGATTTTTTTGTCACTCCCTCCAGTGGCAACTGGAGTGGAATGATGCTGGGAGGAGCAGATGGATTAAATCAATCAATACATGGCTCCGCGGTTGATGTCACCACCATAACTTCGGATACTTTGATAGTAGGTTGGTCCATACGGCATCGGGCTTGTTAGCAGATAATGGAAGATGCCTCTCTCAAAAGAGGAAGACTGTTCTGGCCTGAGAGATAGTGGGCTTGATAGACAGGTCTTTAAACTAGATGTGAACAGAGAGGAGGGTGATTTCCTCAGGACCCTCAAGGCCAGGTCTGATGTTAAGGGAATATGGGAATCACAGACAAAACACCACAAAGGAAGGCCACCTGAAGAGCAACACAAAGGAAAGGGAGCCATTCCAGCCCCATTGGGTGCCCAGCTGAAGTGCCTTTGCACAAATGCACGCAGCTTGGGGAACAAGCAAGAGGAGTTAGAGATGTGAGCATGCCTCTGGGGCTACGATCTTATTGGCGTTACTGAGATGGCTGTTATGGGCCATATGGCTCTTATGGGCCATATGGCTCTTATGACTGGAGTGTTGGAATGGAGGGTTACAGGCTTTTCAGGAAGGACAGGATGGGAAGATGTGGAGGGGGTGTTGCCCTCTATGTCAATGACCAGTTGGAGTGTGTGGAGCTCCACCTGGGGATGGATGAAGATCTGACAGAGAGCTTATGGGTCAGGATTAAAGGGAGCACAGAGGCAAGTGGTGTTACAGTTGGGGTCTGCTACAGACCACCAGATCAGGGTGACAGGGAGGATGACGCCCTCTAGAGACAGATAGGAGCAGCATCGCACTTGCACACCCTGGTCCTCATGGGGGACTTCAACCACCCCGGTATCTGTTGGAAGGACAACACAGCAGGGCACATGAAATCCAGGAAGTTCTTGGAATGCGTTGATGACAACTTACTTTCTTCTTCAAATGATTGAGGAGCCAACGAGGAAAGGAGCCATGCTGGACCTTGTCCTTACTAACAAGGAGGGGCTGGAGGGGAATGTCAAGTTCAAGGGTAGCCTTGGCTGCAGTGATCATGAAATGGTGGAGTTCAAGATTCATAGGGCCGCGAGCAGGGTGTGCAGCAAGCTTGCTACCCTGGACTTCAGAAGAGCAGACTTTGATCTCCTGAGAGATCTGATTGGGAGGATAGCGTGAGAAAAAGAACTGGAGGGGAGAGGGGCCGAAGAGGGCTGGTTGGTATTCAAGGATTGCCTCCTCCAAGCTCAGGAGAGGTGCATCCCAATAAAGAAGAAGTCAGGCAAAATAGCCAGCAGGCCTATGTGGGTGAATAAGGAACTGCTGGAGAAGTTCAGGACCAAAAAGGAGGCCTATAGAGGGTGGAAGCAGGGACGGGTTGAATGGGCAGAGTACAGAGAAACGGTCCGAGTGGTCAGAAACAAGATCAGGCGAGCGAAAGCCCAGGCAGAACTAAATCTAGCCAAGAACATCAAAGACAATGAGAAAACTTCTACAGACATGTCAGGGACAAAGGCAAGACTAGGGAAGTTGTGGGCCCTTTCTGGAAGGAAACTGGAAACCTGGTCACCCAGGATATGGATAAGGCTGAGCTACTGAACCACTTCTTTGCCTCAGTCTTCACTGAAAGGCGCTCAGACCACATTGCCCAAGTCATGGAAGGCAAAAACAGGGGCTCTGCAAATGAAGAACTGCCCACAGTATGAGAAGATCAGGTTTGAG
>JAOQGH010000019.1:36240393-36251516 GCA_025769975.1 Gallinago jamesoni | reverse complement strand
TGACTGCAGGGGGGTCGGACTAGATGGCCTTTGAAGGTCCCTTCCGGCCCAGATGATTCTATGATTCTATGATTCTATGATTCTATGAAAATCCATCCACGAGTCCTGAGGGAGGTGGATGAAGTTGCTAAGCCACTTTCCATCATATTTGAGAAATCGTGGCAGTCTGGCAAAGTTTCTGCAGACTGGAAAAAGGGGAACATAACCCCAATATTCAAAAAAGGGAAAAAAGAAGTCAGTCTCACCTCTGTGCCTGGCAACATCATGGAGCAGATCCTCCTGAAATCTTTGCTAAAGCACATGGAAAATAAAGAAGTGATTGGAGACAGCCAACATGGCTTCACCAAGGGGAAATCATGCCTGACAAATTTAGTGGCCTTTTTGATACTGCCACACACTTGGTGGACAAGGGCAGAGCAGCAGATATTGTCTACCTGGACTTGTGCAAAGTGTTCAACACTGTCCCACACAACATCCTGGTCTCGAAATTGGAAAGTCATGGATTTGATGGATGGACCACTCAGTGGATAAGGAGCTGGCTGGATGGCTGCACTCAAAGGGTTGTGGTCAATGGCTCAGTGTCCAGTTGGTGGCCAGTGATGAGTGGTGTTCCTCAGGGGTCCGTACTGGGACCAGTGCTGTTCAACATCTTTGTTGGAGACATGGACAGTGAGGTAGAGTGCACCCTCAGCAAGTTTGCCGATGACGCCAAACTCGGTGGTGTGCTCGACACGCTGGAGGGAAGGGATGCCATCCAGAGGGACCTGGACAGGTGGGCTCGTGCAAATCTCATTAAGTTTAACCAAGCCAAGTGTAGGGTCCTGCACCTGGGACATGACAATCCCAGGTACAAATACAGATTGGGCGAAGAATGGCTAGAAAGCAGCCCTGAGGAGAAGGACTTGGGGGTGTTGGTGGATGAGAAGCTCAACTTGAGCTGGCAAGGTGCACTGGCAGCCCAGAAAGCCAATCATGTCCTGGGCTGCATCAAGAGAAGTGTGGCCAGCAGGTCTCGGGAGGTGATTCTACTCCTCTACTTTGCACTCTTGAGACCCCACCTGGAGTACTGTGTCCAGCTTTGGAGTCCTCAACACAGGAAGGACATGGATCTGTTGGAACAGGTCCAGCGGAGGGCCACGAAGATGATCAGAGGGATGGAGCACCTTCCCTATGAAGACAGGCTGAGAGAGCTGGGGTTGTTTGGCCTGGAGAAGAGAAGGCTCTGGGGAGACCTTGTAACAGCCTATCAATATATGAAGGGAGCCTATAGGAGAGCTGGGGAGGGACTTTTTGTCAGGAAGTGTAGTGAAAGGACAAGGGCCAATGGTTTGAAATTGGAAAAGGGGAGATTTAGATTAGATACTAGGAAGAAATTCTTTACTGTGAGGGTGGTGAGGCACTGGAACAGGTTGCCCAGGGAAGTCTGGATGGGGCTTTGAGCAACCTGGTATAGTGGGAGGTGTCCCTGCCCATGGCAGGGGGTTTGGAACTCCATGATCTTTCAGGTCCTTTCCAATTCAAACCATTCTATGATAAAGGAGCCTTTTCAATAATTTAGATATACCGCCTTACAGTACAATTGCACTTAGCTGTGGATTTTATACTAATGATAATGTTTATTTTATATAATTATTAATGCATATACTGTATCACAGAATCACAGAATGTTTTGGGTTGGAATAGACCTCTAAAGATATGTAGTCCAAACCCCCTGCCACAGGCAGGGTCATCTTTCACTAGATCATCCAATCTAACCTTGAAGACTTCCAGGGATGGGGCATCCACAGCTTCCATGGGCAACCTGTTCTAGTATCTCACCGCCCTCATTGTAAAAAAAAATTTCTTCCTTATGTGCAATCTAAATATATGCTGTTTCAGTTCAAAACCATTGTCCTGTCACTTATAGGTCCTGCTAAAGTTTTACTCTGTTTTTCATATAAGCCCCTTTTATCTGTTGAAAGGTCTCCATTGGAGCATTGTCTTCTCCAGTATCTCTTAGCCTTTCTTCACAGGAGAGGTGTTGCAGCCCTCTGGTCTTCCTCTGGACCTGTGCTAACATGTCCATATCTTTCCGTATGCTGAGGGCTCCAGAGGTGGATTCAGTACTCCAGGTGGGGTTTCACAGGAGCAGAGCTAAGGGACGGAATTACCTCCCTAGACCTGCTGGCCACGCTTCTTTTTATGTAGTTCAGGATATGGTTGGCTTTTTGGACTGTGAGCACATATTGCTGGGTCATGTCCTGTTTTTTGTCTGCCAGTAGCCCCAAGTCCCGCTCCACATGGCTGATCTCAATCAATTAACCTCCAAATCGGTATTGATATTGGGTATTGCCCTTACCAACGTGCAGGACTCTGCACTTGGCATTGTTGAACCTCATGAGGTTCCTCCTCAAACCTGTCAAGGTCTTTCTGGATGGCATCCCTTCCCTCAAGTGAATATACTGCACCTCTCAGCTTGGTATCATTAGCAAACTTGCTGAGTGTACATTCAATCCCACTATCTATCTAGATATTAAGTAGTATTAGTCCTGGTACAGTCCCTTGAGGTACACTATTTTTTACTGGTTTCTACTAGGACACTGAGCCACTGACTATGAACTTTCCACTTTAGCAGCAAGAATGTTATGGGAGACTATATCAAAGGCCTTATAGAAATCTAGGTAAAGACATGTGTAGCTCTTCCCTTCTCCAGTCATGTAGTCGCTGTTGCATGTAGAAGACTATGAGCTCAGTTTGGCATGACTTGCCCTTGGTGAAGCCATGTTGACTGTCTCTAATCACCTCCAGGTCTTCCCATATGCATTGACATATCTTCCAGGAGGATCCCTTCCACGATCTTACCAGGCACAGAGATGAGGCTGTTTGGTCATTGGTTCCCACGATCTTCTTTTTACCCTTTTTAAAAATGGGTGCAAAGGTTCCCTTTTTCCAGTCCACTTCACCTAACTGCTATGACATTTCAAATACAGTGGAGAGTGGCTGTGGCTTACCAACTATGTCAGTCAAATTCACTCAGGAACCTGGGATGCATCTCTTTGAGTCCCATGGAATCATGTATATTCAGTTTCTGCAGGTGGTCTTGAACCAGCTCTTCACTTGGGATGGGAGGGACTTCATTCCACCAGTCACTGTCTTGAGGTTCAGGGGCCTGAGAGATGTGGGAAGGAAGATTACCATTGAAAACTGAGGCAAAAGAAATGTTGAATACCCCAACCTTCTCCGATATCACTAGTTCTGTATAATCTATGAAGGGTGGGGTAGGGCAGGTGTACATTTTCTTTCTTTTGGGCAGATATGCTTGTAGAAGCCTTTACTATTCAGATATTTTGCCAAATTCAGCTCCAACTGTACCTTAGCTGTCTTGATCCCACCCCTACACATCCAGGCAGCATCCGTATATTCTTCCCAGGATATATGTCCCCAGCTCCACTGCATGTGTATTTTCTTCTCACGCTTTAGTTTGAGTAGGAGGTCCTTACTCCTAGTTGGAGTCCTATATGCTGGTCTCCTGCCTTTCTTTCTTGATTTCTTACACATGAAAACTGAGAGCTTTTGCATTCTAAGAAGAATGTCCTTGAAGAGCTGCCATTTCTGTTCAGTGCTTTAGTCCCTGAGGGCAGTTTCTCAGGGGTCCCATCTCATCCACTAGTTCCTTAAAGAACTGGAAGTTTCCTCTTCTGCAATTCAGGGTCCTGAGGTCTACTCTTTTCCTGGCCCATATATCTCAAGGTTGTGAAGTCCACCAGGGCATGATAGCTGGAGCCCAGGCTGTCACCAGTCTTTGCATCTTTAATTAGTTCATCCATGTTGGTAAGCAGCAGATGTAGTAACAGTTCTCTGGTTGGGCTGTTCACCTGGATTAAGAAATTCACTTTAAGAGTCTTCAGGACTGCTTACAGCTTGCTGTGCCACTTTTCCAGCAGGTGTCAGAGTGATCGAAACCCCCCCAGAGCCTGTGAACATGATGCTTCCTAAGTAAGAATGCTTTGTCAACAGGCTCCCCTTAGTGGTGGAAGGGATGGGTGGTTAGGTAAATGCCAACTGTGAGGTTTCCTTTGTTGGCTTGACCCCTAAATTTTACCCAGAAACTCTCAACCAGTTCATCATTGTTCTCCAAAGACAGGTCTATGCAGTCAATTTTATTATTTATTTTTTTTTATATAGAGATCAACCACTCCACCCCTTCTTTCTTGTCTTGTCCCTTCTGAACAGGTTATAGCCATCAACTTGCAGCACTTATCGTGCAATTCATCCCACTGTGTTTCTGCAATAACAATTAGATTGTAGCTTTCTAGCCTGTGCAGTGGCTTTCAACTCCTCCAGTTTATTACCTATGCTGAGTGCATTGGTAGAGAGGCACTTCATTTGGGCAACTGACTGTGTCACCTTTTTAGAGGAACACATCCAAATTTCTTTGAGGCATTTCACACATTTCCCTTTTGGTTTCCAATATACCCAGAGCCCCTGGTTCTTCTGTGTTGCTCTAAACTCCTCTCTCTTCCCCACTGTATCATCTTTGACTGAAGAAATTTGATAAAATATACTTTGTGCCATTCAGTATTGGATCTCTCCTTGGAACTTATGAAAATCTCGCTCATATTGTTTTGTCAGCCACCTTGACTGGGTGCCAGGGTTCTCCTTGGCTTGGAGAATCAACTTCATATAGAATTATCCTGGTCTTAACTGGAGTATTTTTCTGGTAGGGATTTCTTATTGTCAGTCCATTTGTAATGTTACAGCTGCAGAAATTACTTCTGTTTCTGGGGAAGTTAACTAAAATTTTTTTCTTCACTCCATGACCTAGACTCCTGTTGGTTTATTTTGTACTTTGTAAAAGACACTATGTATTGCCAACATAATCTTACCTTGGCATGGAATAGATGACTCTAATGTGGGTCATTGAACTCATCATGAGTTTGATGAACTTTGATATCTCAGAATAATCTTTCTTCTTCTACCTGGACCAAATGTCTTTGAAGGGGACATCTTTCCCAGTGGATGCACAAAAAAAAAAAAAAAAGAGACTAGGACACCAAAACAAAAACGGGAGTTCTGATGAATCTGCAGGGCAGCTTGGAAGAGTTTGTTATACTGAGATTGGTCAGAAATCCTTTTCATCTTTCTTGACTTCAGTTTCCATTAGGAAACTTCAGCCTACCACCTGTGGAATTGTATGTCAGTTTTATTGTAGTCCTTTGGGTAAAAATTATCTCATTTGATTAATTTATGGCTGATATAATCTGCTCATACTAGCCATAAAATTTTTTAAAGGAATTTACTGAACTGTCTTACCAGCTACCAAATGCTTCCCTTTCATTAGTGGCTAGACTGGTGATTTTCCTTTGGAGACTGTTGCCTTTGCTCTCATTTGGTGAAAAACACCCTTCTGTAGTCATCACCCAGAAAACTGAAGAAACCAGTGCTAAGGGAGTCTCCTATAAAAATGATATTTTTGGTGAGAATCAGTTGTCTTTAGACCTCACCCAAATTTAAATTTGATGACACCTCCCTATTTTTACACTGATGGTGTTAGTGATTTTCTTTACAGAACTCTGTTCAACTGCAAATGTAGTGAAACAGTTGGGTGTCACTGACTGCTCGTCTTCTTTTTCATTTCGGACAGGATCCAGCCTTTTCAGGTGTATGCCTGTGTTACCTGTTTCCTGACAGAAATAACATACTGCTCCAGAAATTATCTTAGACTGCCTACTTGTTTACTCCTAACAGTTATGTCATGGTCTACTCACCTATCTTCAATAGTATAGCTGCACCATTATCCAGAAATTGGCATTTTAAAAGATTTTATTGGCAAAGAGTTTGTCTGCCTTGCACCTTCCACTGCACAATGTCAGAAAGTAGCTGAGGCAGGAAAACTTGCTATTGTGAGTAATCTGCTCTCATGCGTATGTATGCCTGTGCCCTTTGAATGGACCACATCTCTCAAGGAATTGCATTACTAGGAAGCAAACAACTGGTTAGTTTCACCACGTATATTCTATGTGACCCTCAGCAAGGCATAACACTACTTGTCTAACTTCATTTCTTTTGCCGTAGTAAGAGACTAGCACAACTTTCACTATTCTCTCTCTTCTTCCACTGATGAGAAGGCATAATTATATGCCTGTAAGGTATCACTCTATACATCAACAGTATGTAGCAGAATGGAAGTTACGGAATTATTGAGGTTGGAAGAGACCTCTGGGAGTGAAGTGGTTCAGCCTCCATGCTAAAGCAGGGACACCTAGTGCCAGTTGCCCAGGACCATGTCTTAGGTGGCTTTTGAATATCTCCAAGTATGGAAACTCTAGAACCTCCCTGGACAACCTCTGCCAGTGCTTGGTCACCCTCACAGGAAAAAAATGTTTCTTGATTTTCAGAGGGAACCTCCTCTGTTTTCATTTCTGCCCATTGCCTCTTGTCACTGGGCACCACTGGGATGAGCCCACCTCTGTCATTTTTATACTGTCCCTCCAGGTATTTGTGCACATGACTTTGAGTGTTCTCTCTGAACAGTCCCAGCTAAGCAATATGTTTCACTGGCCTCTGTAATTATTGTGCCTCTGTAATTATTGTATGGTGATTGATTTTAAAATATCTGTTGAAAGAGTTGATAATGCTGTGTAGTCTCCCATGCTTGTGAACAACAGATACATGTGTTTTGCAGTCTGCTTTATGAGACTAGCAGGGAGTCAGACTCTGATCCTGCAAATTAACATCTCCCTTAATGGTGGAATTAAGGGGCAGCCCTCAGGATTCCTACCTAACTTCTGGTGTAAGTAGAATAGGAAACTTAAGGTGAAAACTTATAATGCTGCTGAATCACCATGACTGACTGGACTGTCTCCCCAAAACCACTGTCATCTTCCAATGGTCACTTCTTAAAGTACAGCAAATGCAAAGCCTGACTGTCCTACAACGTGAAAGTTTGAGCAAGTAATGGTTTTGACTTTTGTGTTATGGCGTCTTTGGATAAGAATGAATCTTTGATTTCTGAAAGGGAAATTTAGGAAATAGGAGAAATGGACTGTTCCATCTAGAATTTATTAAGAACTGTTTTGGCTAGTAGAATTGAAGTAGTCATGTCGGGCTTGTTAACTTGTCCTGGAAAGCTCCTGAATGCTTTTTGTTTCACCAAGGCCTGATGGTTTTACTTTCTTTATAATCCAAGCCTGTATTTTATCTAAGTGGAGAAAAAGAGGGATATCATGTAGGTTAGCAGAAAAACAAAATAATGGAATAATTTAAATAGGAAGGCACCTGGGGAGGTCACCAATCTCAGCCCCTGCCCAAAGCAGGCTCAGCTGGGGGCCCAGACCAGGCTGCTCAGGGCTTTACCTAGCCAGAGTGTGAAAAACACCAAGGACAGAAACAGCCCAGCCTCCCATCAGTCCTCATATGGAGAAGGCTTCTCCTTATCTCATCTCCAGCCTGATCCTCCCATGTTTCAGCTTGTGTTGCTGCTTCTCGTCCTCCTAACATACACCACTGTGCCTCCTCCATCCCCTCCTGGCACTGCCTGGCATGCTTTTGGGTGCCCCCAAAAGTCACCCCTCCTCCCAGCTGAACCAGCCCTGGTCCCACAGGCGGTCTTCACAGGGCAAGCCCTCCAGCCCCACCATCTTGGTGGCCTCATCTTAACTCCCACCATGCTGTCAATGCTGTGTATTTGAAGCAGCGTCCTTTACGTGGTCTGAGTGCAGAGAAGGGATGATCCATCTCCTGGCTCTTAGGGCCACACACTGCTTATGCCACCCAGGGTACTGCTAGCCCTCGTTGCTGCCTGTGTTCACGGCTGGCACTTGCTCAGCTTGCTGCCTGACTGTTCCCCAGTGCTGCTCCCCAGACTCAGCCTTCATTGCTGCAGGGCACTGCCTTCCCAGGGCAGAGCTCAGAATTTGTCCTTGCTGAATTTCAGAGGGTCTCTGTCATCCTCTTCCTCTCACCTGTCTAGGTATTGCAGTCCTGCCCTCAAGTATTTGACAACAGTCCCCCCAGTTTCATGTCATATGCAAAGTTGAGGAAGGTGTACTCCATCTCTTTCTTGAGGTCACTGATAAAGGTGTAAAACGGGGCATATCCCAGCAGAGAGTCTTGAAGAATGCAACCCATAGCTAGATTCCAGGTAAAGCACAAACCATTAATCACCTAACCAGTTTTTCACTCATGTAGCTGTCTCCCTACCCAGACCACAATGTCTGAACCTGAATATGAAAATACCATGGGAGAATAGATTGAAACCTTTGCTAAAGTTGAGATAAATGACATCCACTGCTCTCTGTTTTACTCTTGGTAAATTCATGCTGTCCGTCACTTGCCACCACCACCATCTTCATGTACCTGGAAGAGATTTCCAAGACGACTCACTACATGAATTTCCCAGAGGCTGAAAAGATGCTAACTGGCTTATAGTTCAGCCTATCACCCTTCTTGGTGTTTCTAAGGATGGATACCACATTTGCATTTCTCTAGTCATTAGAAGATACTCCCTCAAGCTGCATGACCTGTCCAAGATGTTATGGAGTAGCTATGCTAAGGTATCAGCCAGTTTGCTCAGCACCCTTGGATGCATACTTTCAGGTCCCCTGGGTACATGGGGGTCAGGATTTCTCAAAGTATGTTACACTCAATCCTCATCCACTTTCTTTTCTTTCTTGAACCCTGTCCCTAGGCACAGAGGCATCCCACAGCCTTATCTGCATATGTGTTCACTAAAGAGAATCTTGCTAATTAAGAGTGGGCCAGTAATCAGATCATGAAGCTTGATCATACGTAATCAGAGTTGGGGCTACTGTGCGGTTTAGAGTAGGAAAAGCATCCGTCGTCCAGTCCAGGAGATTTCTTCTCTTGAATGGGAATGCCAGGTAACCAGTTACAAGGATTTTCTGGCTCTTCCTCTTGCCAGAGCAGCACAAAGGGTCTGGAAGAGAGCTGTGGAAGTATCCTTTATCTGAAGATAAATAATCAGAGAAATTATTTGTAGAGTTTTTGTACTGTTTTTTTCCCCACTGTCTTTCAAGGTAGATGCCAGAAAACTGGGCCACACATATCCTTTTTTTTTTTCAGAACCAACAGCAAGGAACACAGTGATGTATCAAATTAAACTAATGAATTGAATGTTAAATTTGCTTAGCAGTAGATGCTGTCTTACACAAAGGGTCAGAGAGGACTGTGGGCTTCTTTGAACTTCCCCAGAAGGTATAGGAGGTGGTACAGGAAAACTTATCGGCAGTATTTTTTGCTGTGCTGGGGATTTCTCTCAACAGAGAGAATCTTTGCTGTAGTGACTACTTTTACCATAAAAGATGAAATGTAAAACTGGAGTCAAGATATAGAAAGACTTGAAGAAATCTAGGATGATGATATGATAAGTAGAAAACTTAAAAACCAAGGGAAGTAGCTGTTTGGCTATGGGAGGTCTGGTGAATGACTTTTCATGTCCAATGTGTCATTAGTGATCATTTATTTAGACCATCTCCATAACGTAATCCTGAATTTTTCCTCACAGTTGCTCCCAACTGGGAGTAGCTGAACTACAGCCTCGTGACTGAACGACTTTTGGTTTTAATCTGAGAAGGCTAAATGATAGAAAATTGTCTGTGATTCCCTTTCCCTAAAGTCACTAATCTCCACTTCATTTTAAGTGTCCAGTTTGGGCTACGTAAACTATATAATTTTCGTTACTTTAGTATTACCTAACATTTATCCTCTGAATCAGTTCCCAATTTTCCTTCACTACCTGCAGGGCATGATTTTCTTTTTCCATTAACTGCAATGTAACTTTCTAATTTGAGTGTGCTCTATACTTAATTTAGATGCATAAAGTGCAGAGTATGGACATGCTCTCTCCTCATTTTTTTAGTGTGACATTTGTTTGATTTACCAAAGCATTTTGTCAGGAATCATAGAATATCTTGAGTTGGAAGGAACCCATAAGGATCATTGAGTCCAACTCCCTGCTCCTCGCAGGACCACCTATCATTAAACCATAAGAGCATTCTCCAGGTGCTTTCTTAACTCTGACAGGCTTGGTGCCTTGACCACTTCCCTGGGGACCCTGTTCCAGTGACTGACAACCTTCTTGGTGACGAACCGTTTCCTAATGTCCAATCTGAACTTCCCCTGCGGCAGCTTCCTTCCATTTCCCAGTGTCCTATCACTGGTCACCAGAGAGAGAAGACCAGTGTGGCCCTGAAGGTCTGAAAAGGTATGTCCAAAGTTGATCTCTAAATTTCAGTTGAAGCCAAGACATATACAAACTCTTTAGAGAGCACTCAGTAGTCACTGTATTTCAAAATTGACCAATATAAAACATCTTGCCCTTAAGCACTGAGAACTCAACTGGAATGTGTTCTAAATTAAGGAGTTATAAATGTCCATGTTCCTCTAAATTGGAAGGAGAAGATAATAGAAATGGGGCCATTAGAAAATTGGTGAAACATTTAACACATGCTGTTCAAATACAAGGCTGAACAGAGAGAGGAGAATAAATGGGTGCAATGTGAAGGGTACAGGTGCATACTCAAAGAAGAAGGGAAAGATGCTTTGGTTGAAGGTGTGAACACTTGGAATATCAAAGCTGAAAAGTGATTAATAAATGCTCTTTTGAAGTTACTGGCTTTGTCTCCAAGAGGGAAGGGGGACTGATGGAGTGCCCCCACCAAGGAGCTGTGGCAAGAACAGGGAACACTGCCTTTCCAACTGCTCTGCCTGGAGGCAAACATGCTGGGAGGAAATGTACTGTGAGTCTGCTAACAGGAAGGAGGGAATGAGCTCTGGTGGCACTAATTGTTTTCAAGGGGAATACCAGAAGAAATCTTTAGGGGTGGAGACTGGGCTGTAGAGAGGGGAAGAAATGCAAGGTGTGGATGGATGTGCAACTGAGGTGAGGGAGGATGAGACGTTAACATTAGTGTCAGAATTTACTTTCATTAGGAGAAAAAAATCAAGGGGCTGGTGTAGATGTACACATGTCTATTTACTAGTGGGAAGGAGAAAGAGGATGATCACAGAATCATAGAATCATTTGGGTTGGAAAAGACCTTAAAGATCGAGTTCCAACCCCCCTGCCATGGGCAGGGACACCTCCCACTAGACCAGGTTGCTCAAAGCCCCATCCAGCCTGG
>JAOQGH010000019.1:36218958-36240293 GCA_025769975.1 Gallinago jamesoni | reverse complement strand
CACCTCCAGGGATGGGGCATCCACAGCTTCTCTGGGCAACCTGTTCCAGTGCCTCACCACCCTCACTGTAAAGAATTCCTTTCTAATATCTAATCTAAATCTCCCCTCTTCTAATTTAAAACTGTTGCCCCTTGTTCTGTCGCTACATGTGAACTAAGAAAATGGGGCTTTGTAGGGTTAATCTTTAGAGATTATTTTTAAATTGAAGAATATCAGGCATAGTTTTGTGGACACTTTCAGAATGCCAGTAGAGGGGCTTTAAACATGAAACTAACACAACCTTTTCTTGTGTTCAAAAGCCAAAACACAGATGCAGCCTTTAGCCTAGAAAATTCAATCAATATAGAAAACTGACAGTATTTCTTCACTTAGTGAATGATGGCTGTATGGAATACATTTCTGAGGAAAGCAAGTTAAGCAGTCATTTAATGAGATCAGGATATCTTGATTTGTTCCAGGGGAGGTGAAGATGCCAAAGAAGCAGGGTGAAAAAGTTCAAAAGTGAGCTTTTGATACATTTCAGAAGGTTTAATGTCTTTTCCGGTCCCTGAATTTTAGTGTGCTCTTACCTCTGATTAACCTTTCACCTCTATTGCGTGGCAGAACAATGATGTCTTTGATAAACTCAGCAGAGCTACTGATTCATCCTGTCCTACTTAATGTCTATTGGTAATCCTTCAGTTTATCTATGGTGGGTTTTTTTTTTCTTTTTATCTCTTCCTTATCAAAACAACAAAAAAATAGCACTCAGACTTGTATTTCAACCCCAAATGCTGAAATGTGAGAGAGAAGTAATTTCTTTTTAACCAGTGTTGAATATTAGCTTTAAAAGCAAAAAAAAAGTAAGGGCTTTCCTCTGTTTTCTCGGATGAAAGAAAAGCACTAAGGGGTTTATACCTCACTGTTCTGCCACCTGTGGAATAGCAGGAATAGCAACCATTTCAAGATTTTTGCCAAAATAACATGGTAACATTTTTGGAGCATATGAGCAATGTTAACATCACTTTTCAAAAGGGTCCCACAGTCATGGCGGCTTTTACTGCATTTTCTTCTTTACATGCATAAGTATTTTATGGATTTGACATTGTAGTGGGTATCCTCCTGTATTGCCCACATTGTGTACCATAGCATGAGGCCTGTAGAATAATACCCATGTGCCTCCTATTGAATGTTAAGTTGCCTGAGTATATAGCAATATTGGATCATGACCTCTGACTACAAGCAATAAAGATACAGCAGTAGGTCTCTATATGTTTGGTATATAATCTCCACAATAGTCCCCAGAGGTGTTTGATAAACTGTGAAAATGAAGAGTAAAGAATTCAACTGGAGCATGTTAACGTTTGTTCTTTATGTGTCACAGTGAGAGTATACAGAGAACTCATTTGATTTGCTACACTTGCAGTACAGCCTGCATACTGGATTTGCAGTACTAGTCTGAAACCATGATGCACCTGAAAATATTTGTGTTTTGTATTCTGCTTTTTGCCTAAAGGCTTGGGGTGTTTAAGCTTTTTTACTCACTTTTCTTATCACACAAAGCCCAACGACTCTCCTTTGTTAGTGATCACTTGGGGCTTGGTTCTTGCTGTTGCTGAAAGCATTAACTGTTGTTTGCATAGAAATAAATCTTTTAATGAAAATTTAATGGTTATTAATGGTTAAATTGATGGTTAATAGTGTGGTCTCTTTATAGCATCCGAAACTTTCAGGAGAATTTTTTTCATCTGTAAATTTAAGTAACTAAACACATGAGTTTTTATGGATCTGCAGAGAGCCACAGTAGCTGAAATAGGTTTTGCAGCAAAATGTTTACTATATACCCCACAGCCCAAACTGAAACAGTTATTAAATCACTTATTGACACTCGCTGTAAATCACTTTTTTAATACTTTAGAGATCAAAGTATTGCGTACACAGCACTGTGGGTAGGCAGAGCACTCCGCAGGTGTCTCAAAATCATGAAGAATTTTATCATCCAAATAAGATACAGCTCAGCCAGTAAAAACAAACAAAAAATAAATAAATAGAGGAGCCCAGTAGCAATTGCATTGAATTTGTTGTAGGCAATGCGCCAGTTTCAAAAGCACTATTGTACCAGGGAAATTTAGCAACACCAACCTATTCAATCTGTGTGCTGTGCTTTTGGAAACGAATAGATCAAATGATTGAAACAGAATCAAATACTATTCTCTTTCAATGAGTCTCCATTAGCTCATTGTTCCTTGTCTAGACAGCCCAGGTTTTATTCCAGACAGTGCCATACCATCACAGACCTCGGCCTGGAAGTGTGAATGCAAAAGTGCATTCACTGAAAAGAGTCTGCAAGGTAAATGTTTTCACATTTGAGATTGAAAGCTGAGGATAGTTAGTGATCTTATCATGAAGAAATTCAGTCTTTCCTGATATCTTCTCTTGTCACCCATTTGGGAAGGATTATCTCACATAGTACCAAAATAATCCCCCTTCTTTTATACATGGGCCACAGCTTGTAGTCATGTCATAGCAAGTCCTCATTAAAGTAGGAGATCTGCCTGGTTTTTGAAGTGGTCCGTGATCAGTGATCTCATCATTGAGTTACTAGAAACTAGATGCTACAAACCTGTGCTATAGCGAAAAAATAACTATCATGGCAATGTTTGGGTTTTTTTTTTTCCCCTTTCCCTTATGGTACCCCATAGGACCAAAGTCATTTATGTAGTCAAGTTAAGTTCAATTTTTTAAACAAATTTGAAACCTTAGGACTGCAACTACTCTACCCTTGCTAACTGCTTACCACCAAGTTGCCAATCGTGCTGATCTGACAGTACACTCCCAGCTCGCTGCAAGTTTGGTGAAGAGACACAAATTTATGTTCATCAGTATATGTGGTGGGAATGATTGATGGAACATAAATGCTGCTTCCACAAAGTGCTTCTCTTTGTCTGTGACCAGACCCTTAGTTTTTCAAGACTAGTTTTAGTATGGTAGAATGGGAATATTGCTTTACCTTACAGGGGACTTCTGAAGCTGGTTTTATTCTTAATTTGCTGTCAGACAGTTCTTTCTTTCATTGCTTCTCGGTTAAATAGAGTGAGTTCAGAGGTATTAGGTGTTCTCAAAAGAGCTACATAATTTCTCAAATATGCTACAAACTCTGTAATAGTTGTTGGGTTAGATGTTTCATCCCATGATACCCAGCAATTTACTGCAGGAGCCTTTTGAGCACTTGCAGGTGCCTTGTGTGAGTATTGCATAAGATGCAGAGTCTAAACTCCTAATTAGCAGCTCCTAATTAGGATGAATGTAGAAGGCATGTGGTGCTGTAAAATGTTGCATACCTTTATATGTTGAAAATTCCTACTGAAATTCACTAGGGTATGGCAAGTTGAGGACTAGAGAATAAAAGATTGAAAAAATAGAGAACTTTTAGAAGTTGGAAGCTGGATCTTGTGTGTAAGCCTAAGCATCTATTTGTTTATAGCACTGCTGAAATATGGATATAAATCATCTGCTAATTATTTGAGGGATTCTTTTATGTGCCCTCTCTTCTCCAGAAGAACTCACAGTATTCATACTTTTGTGACTGAAAACGGGAAGTGATAAGTATTTTTCAGAGTCTGTATTTCTGGCCCTGGAAGATATTTTGTGGACACACATTGTGGCAGGATGCACACATCCCATTCCTCTTCTCTGAAAATCAACAGCAGCACGATATGTAGACACAATCCTTAAGGAAAACAAAGCTTCACAAATACAGCTTTAAAACTACTAAGCATTCAGGGTTTTTTTCCATCTGTGTACTATCCAAAAGCACAGAGTACCTCTGGTGCCAATTAATCTAATTGGTTTGCTTATTTGGGCAATGTTTTCAAGTGCCACTAAACTCTCTCAGGCCTTGGCACGCTATTAAAGGAGATGGTTTCAGTACTTTAAAAAAAAAAAAAAAGAAGAAAAAAGGAACAATTAAATCATATTTAAATGCCTTTGTGAGAGCTCATGAGTGAATGTGTATACCGTTTATACACATGCATGTGCAAACATGAATCTGTTACTGATTTTGAATATTAAGTAGTTTCAAGACTTTTGTCTTCCATTAAAATTTCTTTGAAACGTTAATCGTGTACTGGCTTTTAAAAAAGTTAAGAAAGTTCTTTCTTCTAGCATGCTTTTTTTTTTTCCACTCTTGATTCCTTTCTCTTCCCTTTTCCTTTGATTCTTGTGTTAACTGTTGTGTCTTGTTCTTGGTTCAAAGATCAGGATGGAAGCTGTCAAGGAGGAGAGTAATAGTGAGGTGGAACAGGATGTGTGTGGCTTTCTAGGTCAGCTCGGCATTTGCAATGCTCCATCAGCAGCACTGGGCTGTGGACATAACATGAACAGTAAGACTTTTATTTTCAGCTCACTGCTTTTTAAAATCGATGTTTAAGGAAAGTACTTGCCTACAGGAGACTGAAAATACTGTGTTGCAGAGTTTATGCAAAACAAATGCCACCACCCTCTCTTGATACCACTAATGATACTGGAGAGCAGACCTGAAGATTATTCACATATTGTCCCTGGATAACTGTGATCTCCAGCCTGCCCCCTTCTCTGTGCAGAAGTGCTCCCCCTGTGCCAGAGAACCCCCAGCCATGCATGACCAACCCTGGCCCCCGGTGTCCAAAGAGCTGTTTGGACCTTCCAGTCCTGTGCCCTGATGTCCTCCGGTCTGAAGCTCCAAGCAGCCGGAGCAAGCATCTGCTTGCTTGCTTTGCTGTGTCTGGCATTGTGAACCCCGTCTGTAGCTTGAGGAGTGGCCTCACTCTTCTCTCCTCCTTCTCCCCCCCCCCACCCTTCATTTCCTCACCTTCCCCACCATCCACAGGCTCCGTGTTTTCTCCATGCCATCCGCATACATCTAACACCGAGCCAAAATTAAAGCCTGGGTGAAAAAAATGAAGAAGATACAGACACCAGCTTTTAAATCACATGAGATGCAATGGTTTGGCAGGGGAAGAAAGGTCTCTCCTAGGCTGCCAGTGACTTTGGTGAGGAAATAGAAATTTACTGGGGGCTAGTAATTGTGACCCCGCTCTTTCAAAGAGCAATAAAATATAACTGCAGTAGGAAACTAGGCGGGTGGTCGGTTGAGTGAAATTTGATTTGAAAAACAAATGATGCATAAATATGCAGTACACAAAAGAAAGTTATCTCAGCTGATTATATTTTTTTATTGTCCTGTCCCTGTGTTTTACTGTGCAGTCTTGCTATGGATATTGTATCAAGGCTGTGAGATATGGTGAATCAGGGTGTTTGAAGGTAATGGCACAAACCACATTTATCTACTTATAGGCAGTTTGAGTAGAGTGAGAATTCTATGCCAGCCAGCAAGTGTCTTATGTTCCCGTGTCACTCCCTTTAGAGCAAGTGAGAGTTCATGGTCTTAGGTTTCTTAAAACAGAATTTAAGGATACCTAGGACACCTAGAATCCTACAGTTTGTTTACATTTCTCTTCAACCTAATGGAACAATGTAGTTGCATTCAATTAAACCTTTTCTTCCAGCTTTTGCAATCCTCGAAAGGTCTTTGTGTTTTTTTGATCTCCATGTAACTGCATTTGTGCTAATTGGATTCAGCCCTGCACTGAGACTCTGTGTATAAATGCTAAAATAAGCAAAACAACCACTTGAATGTTGCCAGTTGCTGCTGGCCCCACGGCAATCTTGAAAGCAAGTGCTACAGCTTTTTGGTATGTATATATATGTGTGTGTGTGTGTAAACATCCATTATATTTTCTTTGGCTACATGCTGATTTTCACCACAGCCTATTAAAAACAATGTAAGGTGAAAGAGCCTCCGATTTCTTGCTTAGAGGGGACTAGGAGGTTTAATATGTGAGACCACGGGGAGTACATAATTATTATACTACTGCTCATTTTAACTGCTTATGATGCTGAAATTCCTGTCAGGCTGAGGTGTTTATAGTCCAATGCCTTGTTTCTCACAGGAGCCGCTGAAAATCCTTGAGAGGAAGTTAAAGGAAACCACACAGCTGACAAACAAGGATTAACTAGTTTTTACAGGAAGTCTGTTGACTTATGAACCCCAGACTTCAGGACATTTTCTTTTTACTCTCTAGCCAAGGTGGTGGTTGTTCTTAGCCATTAACAATGCACAGGAACAGCTTGTTGACTGATTTGGGGAATGGGGAATAAGACCAAAAAGGGGGAAAGGAAGAGAAACTAAGTCTGTCTTTATTTTCCTGATGTAGCTAGTGAACAAGATAGAGTAAGTAAAATGAACAGTGAAAACTTCCCACCTACTTGCTTTCTGCTTTCTTTTGTTGAAAGAGCTCTGTTGAAGAGCAATGAAATGCACACAGCACACTAAGGAAAAGTGGCTGTCACAGACCACTCTTGTGGCCAGGAGCCAGTGGGCCCCCATCTCTGCCGAAGGACTGGTCAATCAGTTTGCATGGGTCAGGCCCTCACTCCTGTAAAACCAAATGTCAGAAATCTCAAGGTCTTGGCAACGTTCCCCATTAGATGCACCTGCACTGGGTTATTAGTCGTGTTCAGCATCTAGCTTCACATGTATTATTTTTTCTGTTTTTAAAGGCAGGGGAACCTCCTTTGCTATGGATCATAATGCAAATAACTGGATAAAATAGGCATCTGCACAGTGAAAAACATTGCTTAGATTTTAAATTCCCCTTGACTTAGCTACCTCATATTTAATGGAAACAGAGGAGCACTCAGACATCTGGACAGTGGGGTTTTTTTCCTGAAGAAATGTGGAGTTCATTTGGCTTTTTGAAACTTCACTTTTTATTTAGTAATTAAACTCCGTGAGGGGTAGTTCACCTTCTTTCATTTATGAATATTTTATATGTGTAGTTCAGAAGGATGGGGGGAGATGGGGATCCTGAAAATAAAATGTTAACCAAAGTCTGACTTCATAATATTTTGTGGTGTTTTTTTGTTTTTTGTTTGTTTGTTTGTTTTGTTTTTTTAAAAAAAACAATCAAGGACCCATTGACACAAAGATATGGGAATTGTGTGTCTTGAGTTTAAATCCCACGTACTCAGAGGCAGTTCTTTTGGAGTTAAAGGCAAATGTTTCTAGTGGCTAAGCTCTAAAGAGACGCTTCATGGCTGGCTTAGGAGTCACAGAAGTTAGCTCTAGATACGGAGGTTGCAGAGCACAAGGGAAGAAGATATTCCAAGGGGAACTCAACTTTCTTTTGCCAGGGGGAGTTTACACTACTAAATGAATATAAGGAGGATTTATGGATCTGACCACCTATAGCTGGCAATGAAGAAGACCATTGGTTGATCATCCAAACCATGCAGCTGGAGGCTTGAGCAGCTGATGTGATAGTGAATTTGTCCTGCAGAAAGCTTCCCTTGTGTCTGATGTAAACTGTGAGTTGCCATCAAAGTCTTTCCTGGAGCATTTCCCTCATTACTCTAGGAGTTGCCCATACTCAACAAGCCCCCCCAATTTCCCTGAAAGGCAGAGGTGTCATCCGTGGGCAGTTTTCTGCTTTCCTGATCAGGGTCCCAGAAATGCCACATTTCGCAAATGATTCCTCTTCCCCCACCAAAGTCTCAGACGTTACTCATGCAGGAAGTTAGGCAGAGTATTTGCACAGATGTCATGGTCATTTGAGACCCTTTTTCCTTAGAATTGGTAAAAAGGCGCAATGTAGACTTGCATCAACCCTGATAATGCTCAGGTTTCTTAGCTAGTCTTTAGTTTAGTGTGCTGTTTCATCATGGAATCACAGAATTGTCAGAGTTGGAAGGGACCTCTAGACATCATCTAGTCCAAATCCCCTGCTAAAGCAGCATTGCCCAGAGCACATCACTCAGGACTGCATCCAGGCAGGTCTTGAAGATCTCCAGAGAAGGGGACTCCACGACCTCCCTGGGCAGCCTGTTCCAGTGCTCTGTCACCCTCACTGTGAAGAAGTTCTTCCTCATATTTGAGTGGAACTGCCTATGTTCCAGCTTGTGCCCATTGCCCCTCATCCTGTCACTGGGAACCACTGAAAAGAGTCCGACTCCAACATCCTTCAACTCACCCTTTAGGAACTTGTAAACATAAATAAGGTCTCCCCTCAGCCTTATCTTCTCCAGGCTAAAGAGCCCCAGCTCTCTGAGCCTTTCCTTGTAAGGGAGGTGCTCCATTCCCTTAATCACCTTCGTTGCCCTACGCTGGACCCTCTCCAGTAGTTCGCTGTCCCTCTTGAACTGGGGAGCCCAGAACTGGATGCAGTATTCCAGTTATGGCCTCACCAGTGCAGAGTAGAGGGGCAGAATGACCTCACTCAACCTACTGGTCACACTTTTCCCTATGCAGCCCAGGATTCCATTGGCCCTCTTGGCAACAAGGGCACATTGCTGTCTCATGGAAGGGCTGCTATCCACCAGGACTCTAAATCCTTCTCCTCGGTAGTGCTTTCCAGAAGATCCACCCCTAACCTATACTGGCGGTTCTTCCTCCCCAGGTGCAGGACCCTACATTTGCCCTTGATTTTTCTTGGCTCAGAAATAACAACTTCCAATTCTCTCAGCACTCGTGGGTGCATCCCATCAGGGCCCAGGGACTTACAGATGTCTAGTTTGGCCAAGTGGTCTCTAACCCAGTCCTCCTCATCAGAGGGAAAGTCTTCCTCTCTCTAGACCTTCCCCCTTGTCTCCAGGGTCTGGGATTCATGAGGGGCAGCTTTGGCAGTGAAGACTGAAGCAAAGAAAGCATTCATCAGCTCTGCCTTCTCTGTGTCTTCCACCACCAAGGCACCCACCTCATTCATCAGTGGGCCTACATTTTCCCTAGCCTTCCTTTTTTTATTGATATACTGAAAAAAACCTCTTCTTGTTATCTTTAACTGTGGTAGTCAAGTTAAGTTCTGCTTGGGCTTTTATCCTTCTAATTTTCCCCTGCATATCTTCACGACACCTTGATATTGCTCATAAGTAATTAACCTCCTTTTCTCCTTTTCCAGAGATCATAGACTTTCTTTTTGTCCCTGAGGTCCAGCCAAAGCCCTCTATTTAGCCAGGCTGGTCTTCTTCCCCGTCGGCTTCTTTTATGGGACCTGGGGGATGGCCTTCTGCACTTTTGAAATAATGCATTTCATGTCAACTGACTTGTACACTGCAGACATGCTGGTGAAATTTGCTTGAGTTCTATGTAATACTTTTTAAGTGTTTATGATTTATATAGTTTATTTTAATAGCGGGTTTAATAGTGTCACTAACAATTCTGGAAGGAACATAAGAAAGAAAAGATGCTTCATGACATTTTTTCCATAAGCAGAAGGCTGGTATAGTCTGGTGTGATATGTTTATGTTTCTGTACTGGAAAAAAAGGCTGTGATACTCAATTAAGGCCACAGGTAAGTGATACAGTTTTCAGACACCAAGAATGCAACTTCGAGAAGGAAAATATTTAAATGGTACATTACTTCTGTGGTTTGTCATGTCATGACAGCAACGCATGTAGAAACAAGAACTAACCACATTAAGTGTGTGTTTTTGCATTGATACATATATAATCCAAGACCAAAATTATCCATGGAACTGTTTTATACCCATGTAATGAAATTTAGCTGAGACCATCATGGAGTCTATTATACCTTGTGAAATTATTGCATGCTGAGGAGCATGCAGTACAGCTAGGCAGTTGCTTGGCAGTCATCCCCCCAAGCCCACAACAAAATGCTTTTGAATTTTTTCTGTGGAAAAAATGTAACTAGAAATACCAGATAAAATCATCACCAAAGAAACATGGAATTGTATGATTAATAAAACTTCCATGAATACTATTGGTGGTTCTACTATAGCTGTTGGCCTCAAAGCATTTGGTCATGAGCTCAGTGAAACTAATTACAGCGTTTTCATGGCTTTTCATTACTTTTGGATAGAGTACAAAGTACTGTTCAACTCAAGGGATAGGTTTCACTACCTCAGTTTTAATCAGGTGTAGGCAACTATGTAAGGTGTAATGTTGTGCTAGAGCCAGATCTTCCAATATTATTCCTGAACTTAGAGAACATTTGACTTTGGTTGCTGTAGCAAATTTTCAGAATATCTGTAAATCAAGGTTTACATAGCCAATGTATCTGTAAAAATAACAGAGTGAAGACCATGCAGATAGATAGCTGTGACAAGGAGCAAAGCCCAGGACTTATGCCATATGGATTATCTCTACCAGATAGGAGTGTGAAGAGTGTCTACTACAAGTAGTTCTCTCAATACTTGGCTCATGAAGTCACTGCCTTCTGATAAATCCATTCCCCAATAGACTTCTTCTATTTGCAAATAAAGAAATCCATGAATATTTATTGAAATGTGAGAACAGACTGAATGGCTTATATTTTCATGGTAGGAAACGGAATATAATAAATCAAGGTTAGTAGGCAGTAACTTGCTACTGTTAATGCTTTAAATATAGTCTTGAAAGAGTGCTTACCATGTCACTTAAATATCTTTGGGATTACTATTCATTGAGGTACTACCTTATGGTAAGTGTAATGTATGGATTCAGCAGGCCAAATGGAAGTCATAATCAAACAGTAACCAAAATATAGATAGAAGTTTGAAAGTGCGAGACAGTATTCTTCCAACATTTTTTTTTCTGTGATCATGAAACCTGTTCTTTAACATTTGATTGCTTTTCCAAAAGAATAAATAGAAATAAACATTGTTTCTATTGTGTGCTTATCCTAAGTATCTTGCTCACATTGTACCACAAAACCTGGTTTAAAAAGTAGGTCTTAAGCCATGCTTCTTCAGTCTTTGATCTGCAATTCAAAGGTGATAATGATACTCTGGCCTTAAAACTTCTAAAATCTGTGTAATAAATAATTTTCTATTATTTGAGGCTATTAATTGAAAGTGTTTGGACAGTCCAACTGTCATTATTAAAGATTTCTTTTTTTATATATATGTATATATATAATATTATATATATATTATCTATGTAGTAAGCTATTTTGCAGATGATTTTTCCAAATGAATGTAGACAAATTTCACAAATGTAAAATGATTCTTATTACTCCAACGTAGCAATACTGTGTAATATCTAGAAATGACTTTCAATATTTCAGTTAGTGGCCTCTCCTCCATAGAGGTCCTGGATACTAGCTGAATGGTTTGCCAGACCATTTGTTGAACAAGAAGGAGTTATTAAATCACTGAGTCTGATCCCCTGCTGAACAGGGGATGAAAAATTTATCCAGTTAATCCTGAATTGAATCTAACAAAGAACACAATACCACATCTGCTGACAAAGCACAGAGCTATCTTTCAACATCTTGATTTGTGTTGATCTGTTGTAGAAGGGGAAAGTGAAAACCAAGAGTATGCAATGTACTCTACAAAATACAGATAAGGTGTGGTGAAATAATGTGACCTTATGAATGCTTTCCTACTTTATATAAATAAAGCTTGTTTTAAAAATAAGCACGAGCTTATTGATGAAATACATAGAAGTGCTAAACTTGGGGATTTTCAGGAAGGCCTTTGATCATTTTAAAATCCTTGTTAATTTGGCTCTTGGAGTTTTTTTTCTGAAATCTTATCTCTTTTAAAGGGGACTTGTGAAGTTACATCACTGCCATTTGCTTCCTGCTTAGATGCAGCCTCTGTTGGTCAAAAGTGTCTCTATAAATGAGTGCACTGCATGCTATTTTATTTAATGTAAGTGCAGTGCTTTCTTTGGCACAGCTACAAGACAGCAGTAACCTGCAAAATGCATTGCACTGTATGAATTTCTGTCCATACATGTTTAAATAGGATTGGTGGCATTTGGTGCTGCTGACATTGAAGAATGCATCATGTACTGTCCAATGACTTTCGCTTTTCCAGATGGCAATTCAGAATGCGTCTCTCTAGACATACTAGAAAAGTCCATACTCAAGTCCAGTGTCTACCAACTCTACTCTGTGGCATTTTTGATCCTTACTGATGCTGGATGCTCTCTCTTACTGGCAGGAGGCCCTCTGAGGCTTCCCTTGGTCATCTTCTGCTGCTCACCCAACCTACACTCATCTTGCAAATCAAAATCTTTAACTCTAGTACCCTAGGCTGCTCAATCCAGCAATAAATTGGACATCCTCTTTTGCATGTGGAAAGTATAATCACTATGCAACAATAACCCTTAGAATGGTTTATGCAAAATAATTATAGTTTACCTATGGGCCAAGAGCTGCAAGACATAGGTAGGATTAGCATGACTTGATCATGAGCTGCATCAGACCTTGTGAGGCTTCTTGCTACTACTCAGCTACACAGAGTTCTAGTTCTTTTAATAGATATGCCAGTGCCAATTTTTCTGCAGCCTACAGCTTCCACAGGATGACTTCTGGGATTTCAACTGAACTGTGGTGAAGAAAACATTAGATTAAAAAATTTACTATGTTGGTGTACTGAGTTCAAATTGGGATTTAATAAGTAGCAATGTTTTTATAATATCTTTTAATATAATTGCTGTTTTAAGAAGCTGAGATTTTTCAATCTAAAAATCTAATCTAGGAGTAGTCTGTTAAAAGTAAAGACATTACAGTTCAGAGCATATCAATATTATCCTTATTAAAAAAAAAGCATGATATTTGTTTTCCAGTTACCTTATGAAAAATTGGTGATGCTTATTATAGCTTCTTAAAATAAGATTAAAAATTCAAGAGGTCAGACTTAAACCTCATGATCTCTGGAATGCTCCTCAAGACTCATGCTAAAAGTCCTGACTCTTCATTTTTGTTTGATGAGCTCTTCTCTATTATACAAATCTTTCTTTAAAAGTAGTCATATAATAAAAAATGATGTTATTTTCCCATAATTTGCTTCCTGTAACTCCTGTGATAAAAGAAGAGACAGAAATTCAGAAATTTATAAAAAGACATTGCATTAATTTTAGCTACCTGCCTACCAGCATTCAACTTGGTAACACTCGTGACCTATTGCATAATAAGCACGATGAAGTGAGTAAATGTTTTTAAAGAGCTGACAGCAGTCCATTTAAAACAGTCTAGGAACACTATTTGCTTTACTGAAATGAACTGATGAAAATCTAATCATTTCTGACTTTGGCAACAGTTTTCCTCTCCACACTGTGCCCTGGTTGTATTTCAAGTGGATGAAGCGTGCAAGTCAGTCAGCTCTTTGGGTCTATAAAAGTGAGAAGGGCTGTAAACTCAGCTCAGCTGTACAAGCAAACCTGCTGTCTGGCATCAATTCCACTTGATGTAAGTAGGAAATCTGAAACAACTGCAACCCTCATGGCAGAATATTCATGCAGAGGGGGTGGCTGAATGCCCAGATTCCTTATTTAAACACAAAACATTTTTATGGTGCTGACCAGCAATGTTTTGCTATTGAAAAAGGGACCCCAATAACATGGTCATCTTCATATGTAATCTAATAATTGTAAATAATTTTATACATCACATCTGTCAATCTGGCTGAAGAATTTTCTTCTGCTTTCATGCCAGTGTTTTTGCAGTCCCAGCCTCCTGGTACAGGGGGGAATGTCTTGACTTTGATATCGTGTTCTATCTCTTTAATCTGTGGAAAAGCCTTGATGAACCTCAGTAGAAAAGTCTATAAAAGCCTTAAGAACTTAGGTCTTCCTTTTGTTCATGGAATGGTAAGCTGCTCGTGTTTGTCCTGCCCTATTGGCTGGTGCTGAAGTCCATGCAAATTTGCGCAGACCATGTTACAAATGCAGGTGCCTTTTGGGCTAGATTTTCACTATGATCAGAATAAGCTGAAGCATAAAATGAACTCTCTTAAATAACTGACAAGAAGCTTTACTTACTTAAGTAACTGAAACAGCTGTGTGCCTCAGCAGCAGAGGGGTACGCTTGGGATGTTACATACCTGAAATCTCATTTAAAGTGCCTATCTTAAAAGCAGACCCACAGAAGTGTTGATACTAGTTTTAAATGCTTAAATGTTGCATGTCAGAGTTTAGTCTTATACTGCACCACTGCCAAAACTTACAAGGAAAAAAGTGATCTCTGCCTTTTATTTCTGCGCGGAGCTACCTTGAGCTGCAACTGCAACAGGGCTGGAAAGCCCATCTTGATTGCTGTAACTCAAGTTTCTGCTGTATCAGAAGATAAAAGAGAATGCATTATATTACCTTTCTCTTCACTGCAGAGAGCAGGGATAAATGCACAGGCATTCCTCAAAAATATGGCAATAGCAATGTGGAATGCTTTATTTTTTGTTGTTACGCCAAAGCTAATACCAACTCTATAATAACAATAAATAAAAAAAAATCAATGTAGAAAGATGGTACTCTTTCCTCTCTCAGGGTGAATGTAGAGCTTCTCTCATAGACATGATTGAAATGCTTTCAGTGCAGAATTAGATTCTCTAAATTTTGGCTGATTAAGCAAGAGAACACAAAGAAAGAAACTCAAGTCACCTCAGTTCTTTCATGTCTTACATAAGATCCTACTGACATAGTCCGGCTTAAGAGGTGAGCTGGAAATCCGTTTGCTCCGATATCTTGATTTCTAGGTCTATTCCAAACTGGTACAGGAAGATGACTATCTTAAATCCTTGTAGGATACCTCTTTTCAGCTGCATCCTAACAGGAACAGGCATGCTGAGAGAGATTTATCTTGAGGAGCCATTAAAATGGCTAATGTTTTCTTTGAATTTTTGAAAAACATACTGTAAGAGATTACAGACCTATTTTTCTGTGTTGGCGTAACTGAGGCCACAGAAACAATTCTCTCAAAGTCTTTTGTCTTTGTCGCAAAATTAGAGCTATATCATGCAAGTTCTATGCAGTGGGGAAAACACATGGGCACTTTTCATGAGCAAAGGGCAGAATCGCCTCATGTTCCTGGCAGCTGGATGTGGCAGCGCCACAGTCATGTAGATGAGTCAGGCTCAGCAAGTAACAGCAGGGGCCTGTGCATGATAAGTGCATATCTGTGATAGAAATAATGTAATTGTACTAGCTATCAGAGGTTTAGCAATTTTCTTTTTGTTTCATCATTGACAAAAAAAAGCTTTTTTTTGTCCATTTTTAATCGTCAGGAAAACAAGAACCCAAACAAACACCAAACTGCAGACCAGAATAGCTACTCCAGCAACAACATAAAAAGACTTTTGCTTCTCTAAGATTTCTGTTATAAATTTTGAGAAAACTGCTGACTGGCTAACCACTGGAGGACATTTCTGTGACTATCTTGTATGGCTAATTGCAACATGTACAGAATCATAGGATAATCGAGGTTGAAAGGGATCTCTTAAGATCAACTAGAGCACTCCACCCTGCTCAGAGCAGGTTTAACCACAACAGATTGCTCAGGTTATTGTTCAGTGATGTTCTGAGAATGATGTTACAAGGATGGAGATTTCATCGCCTCAATGGGCAACCTGCTCTAGTGCATGACCAACCTCACCACAACAAAGTGTTTTCTGGTGTTTATGTGGAATTTCCTGAATTTCAGTTTGTGCCCGTTGTCCCTGGCCCTTTCGCTGGGCATCACTTGAAAGACTCTGGCTCTATACACATGAAGAAGGTCCCCCTCAGCATTCTCTCCCCCAGGTCGAACAATCACAGCTCTTGCAGCCTCTCCTTGTATGAGAGATGCTTTCATCCCTTAATCATCCTTATGGCCTTCACTGGACTTACTCCATTATGTCCATGTCTCCCTTGTACTGGTGAGCCCAGAACTGGACCCAGCACCCAGACTGGTCTTACCCTTGCCAAACAGAGGGGAAGGGTCACCTTCCTCCATCTGCTGACACTTTGCTAATGCAGCAGAGGAGGCTGTTGGTCTTCTTTGCTGCAAGGGCACATTGCTGACTCATGATCAGATGTTGTCCACAAGGACTCTCCAGGACCTTCTCTGCAGAGCTTCTTCCCAGCCAGTCAGCACCCAGAATGTGCTGGTGCACGGGCTAATTCCTCTCCAGGTGCAGGCCTTGGCATTTTCTTTTGTCAAACTTCATGAGATTTCAGTCAGCTCACTTCTCCAGCCTGTCCAGATACCTTTGGATGGCTAAACCACCCAGCCAGTTTAGCAACCATGCCTGACAGTTTTGTGTCCTCTGCAAACTTGCTGAAGTTGCCTTCTGTCCCATTGTTCAAGACATTCATGAAGATATTAAATAGTATTGTCCCCAGTATCCACCCCTGGTTGAATACATGTTGTTGGTGACTGGCCTGCAGCTGGACTTTGTGCCACTGACCACAACTCTTTAGGTCTCGCAGTTCAGCTAGTTTTCAGTAGACCTCACTGTCCATTTATCTGACCTGAACTTCAATAATTTGTCTACATGGTTGTTTCAGGACACTGTCAAAAGCAGTACTAAAGTCAACAGTGAACAGGGTGTATTGGTCACCCTTATCCACTGAGCCAGTCACCTTGTGGAAAGCTATCAGATTGGTTAAGCATGATTTCACCTTCACAATATTAGTCCTTATTGCATTACAGAGGAACATCTTTGGAGGACTCCTACCTTGAAGTTAGTTATTATCTGTGAGAGTGGAATGGCAACCAACTCTCTTGAGTATAGAAAAAGGCAGATTTAGAATTATTTGCTCCAGGTCATGTGAAAAGTTGGTAGAAGAAAAGGAACCAGAATGCAGGTTTCCTGACTGAGACTTTTTCAGTGCCACCTTTACTGCTTCCTAAAGCCACGAAATAAACAAGAGTCACCATATTAAAGAAAAAAAAACACAAACCAACAAGACCTGGAAACATTGATTTAAATTTTTTTGGCTTTAAAATAGTTGTAGAGGCTTTTACTTTAAAATAGTTGTAGAGGATTTTGCTTTAAAATAGCTGTAGAGGCTGGCTATTTGTCTCTTCAATATCCTGAACAGAGAAAGTAATTATCCTTGCAAGAACCCCTTTGCTCTGTCTCTGCTTCTCTTTTTATATATCACAAAATAGTGTCATGAGGTACCAACTTGGTATGAGGCCACCAAATGCTTGAAAGATAATAATTTTGAGTGTTTGGCAATACATGGGATCCTTTTTGTTCATCTGCATCCACTTTGGTTCTACTTCACAGCAGCCTACTGCAATTGCTTGTGGCAAAGGCCTCATTGTGTTAGTTTCTCACACAGCATTGTAGAAAAAAGTGTGGTAGTTATATGTCTTTTGTGGGCCACATGCAACCTGATTGCTGCATTCTTATTGCTACAGCAATAATTGTGAGAGCTTTAAGGTAATGCTCAGGAGAAGAAGCTGGTAGATCTTTAAGGATGCTTCCCATAGAGCAGAAGAGCTCTTGATCCCCAGGTGTAAGAAATCATGAAAGGAAGGCAAGAGACCAGCATGGCTGAGTCAAGAACTGCTGATCAAACTAAAAGGCAAGACGGAAAAGCACAGGCAACGGAAGCAGGGACAGGTATCCTGGAAAGAGTAGGGGGATACTGCCTGGTTGTGTAGGGACACGGTCAGGAAAGCCAAAGTACATCTGATGCTGAAATTGGCAAGGGATTCAAAGAACAATGAGGGTTTCTACAGGTGTGTCAGCCAGAAAAGGAAGGTCAAGGAAGGTGTAACCCTGCTGATGAGCAAGACTGGCTAAAAATGGATAAGGAGAAGACAGAGGTACTAAAATTTTTTGCCTCAGTCTTCACTGGCAACCTCTCTCCCCCCACCTCTTGAGTGGATGGACTGCAAGACAGGGACTGGAAGAGCAAAGTTCCACCCACTGTAAGAGATGATCAAGTTTGTGACCACCTGAGGAACCTGAACATACAGAAGTCTATGGGACCTGGCAAGAGGCCTGAGTGAATTGGCTGATGTAGTTGCCAAACCACTCTCTATGATATTTGAAAAGTCACGGCCATCAGGCGAAGTTCCTGGTGACTGGAAAAAGGGAAACATCGCACCCATTTTCAAAAAGGGTAGAAAGTAGGACCCCGGGAATTAGCACCCTGTCAGCCTTGCCTTTGTGCCTGAGAAGGTCATGGAACAGATCCTCCTAGATGCTATGCTAAGGCATATAGAGGACAGTAAGGTGATTCAAGACTGCCATCATGGCTTCACCAAGGGTAAAAGTCCTGCCTGACCAACATAGTGGCCTTCTATGATGAAGTGACTACACCAGAGGATAAAGCAAGAGCTACATGTGTCATCTATCTGGACTTCTATGAGGTCTTTGACATGGTCCCCTACAACATCCTTTTCTCTAAACTGGACAGATATTGATTTCATGGCTGGACAGTACAGTAGATGAAGAATTTGAGGGATGGTCACATCCAGAGGATAGTCGTCAATGTCCAGATGGAGATCAGTGACAAATGGCATCCATACTGGCACCAGTGAATCCATATTGACCACTCCCAATAACCTCTTTTTCCTCTACGTGCTTGGAAATGACATCATGGAGATGACATCCAGAGGATGGAGATGAGCTTTTCCATCACCATTCCAGGGATGGAGGTGAGGCTGGCTGGCCTGTAGTTTCCAGGGTCCTCTTTCTTGCCCTTTTTGAAGACTGGAGTGACAACTGGCTTTCCTCCAATCCTCAGGCACCTCTCCTGTTCTCCATGACCTTTCAAAGATGATGGAGAGTGACTTCACAGTAACTTCTGCCAGCTCCAGCTGGCTCAGAGTCCAGAAGACCGAATGTATCCTGGGCTGACTCAAAAGAAGAATGGCCAGCAGGCCCAGGAAGCTGATTGTGCTCCTCTACTTCATTCTGGTGAGAACCTAGCCAGAGTACTGTGTCCAGCTTTGGAGTCCTCAGGACAGGAAAGACATGGGCCTGTTGGAGTGGGTCCAGAGGAGGATCTGGGGTTTTTGTGGGGATCAGAACCGATCAGAGGGATGGAACACCTCTCCTGTGAAGAAAGACTGAGAGTTGGGCATGTTCAACCTGGAGAGGACTCCAAGAAGACCTTATTGTACTTTAAGTACTTAAATGAGGCTTATAAGAAAGGTGGGACCAAACTTTCTGGCAGGGCCTGTTGGTTTTAAACTAAAAGAGTGTAGATTTAGACTAGCGATAAGGCAGATTTTTTTTATGATGAGGGTGGTGAAACACTGACACAGGTTGTTCAGAGAGGTGGTAGATGCCCCATCCCCGGAAACATTCAAGGTCAGGCTGGAAAGGGTTCTGAACACCCTGATCTAGCTGAAGATGTCCCTGCTTATGGCAGTGGGATTGGACTAGATGATATTTAATCTTCCCTTCCAATCCAAACCATTCTATGAAAAAGCATGGGCTGTGGAGGAGAGTTGCAGCAGTTCTACAGGAATGTGCTTCTCTCTGTTTAGGAGAAGTGTCCTTTGTTCTTATTTGTTCATTGCTATTTTTTTCCTATGGAAAGAAGACAAAATCCTTGTCCATCATACCTGGTTCAACACTAGAATCAGCAACTGAAGCCATGCACAAGAGTAGAAGAGGAAAATAAAACTTTATCAAGATCCTTCAGAATAGACTAGTAGAGCAGTTGAAATGAAAAACTTTATGGGTGTTCAGGCTGACTAATATGACATGGTTTTATCATTCATATGTTCAGATTTGAAAGTAGTGGATGACTATTGAAGTAGGTGAATGCCACTTGTGCAATAATGGATATAATGGAAACACTTTGTGAAGCATGTAGGAGTTGTGATTAAAAAAGCCATTTTCTAGGCTTTCTCAAACGGCAATGTCTGAGATAATGTTACTGGAAAATCAGAACCATGTTGTAGGTAACAAGGTTTACGAAACCTTTTGTAACCAGTGTGGGTTAACACTAGTCTCTCTAAATCTGTTTATGATTTTAATGAGTCACTCAGCTTTGTTAAGCTTAACTGCACTGTTAGTTGGGGCAGCTGAGCAGAATTCAAAATACATGGCCTTTGCAATGATGCAGGTGAGAAGAGATGATTAGCGTGGTGCTTCTCTTTACAGAGCCTGGGGAGAAGTGAAAGGTCTACAAATCATCTATATAATGTGTGTGCACATTTAGAGACAGTGCCATGTGAAAACAGAGGCCTAGAAAATAATACCAAAAAAAAACAGAAAAAAAAGAAATGATAGTGTCAACATTTCAATTGTAGATGATAGGATGCTGCCAACTAAGAAAGGGAGCAGAAATCTTAACAAATGAAAAATCATAGAAGAATAAGGAGATCCTTACCATCACTGTGAACTCTTGAATGTTTGAGTGCAAGCGTACTTTTTCTATTTTTAACTGCATTTTGGTTAGAAAATAAAAGGTAGACAGATTGTGAAATCTGTCCATTTTTAGCTGAGTAATACTTTGCATTTCTTTTCAGCATTACTAAGTATTCAAAGCAGCATTTGTGTTTCTGTCATTGTTTTTCAGCACAGTGCGGTGACATGCTGCAGCTGCCAACAGGACAGGTAGACAGCAGTTCTGCTCCATCACTGGGAAATTCTAGGAGCTCTGAGTATGAATAAAAAAGACCCCCAAAAAAAAAGCCAAAACAAAACAACCAAGGTAACAACCTCAAGTGTGTAGGCCTTGTCACCCTTGGCATGCATTTAGCTTTGATGCTAGGGAGCCTGGGGTGAGCACATGCTGTGACTTGAGGCATAGCTGGCTTGGACCTGGCTCAGACATTATGGACTCCCTGCTCTCTGGTGGGAAAATGGGATGTGTGTACCACAGTCTTCTGTAGTTGTAGGTGAGAATGCAAAAGTAATCGTTCCAACCTGTGGAAAACCACACTGAACAGCACGGTCAGACAGTCTCCTTCCTCCCTGTGATATAAGAGTCATTTATTCAATGCAGTTCATTGCACTGAATGTTGGCTTATCTGATCCCGAAAGACAGAAGGGAGCTGATAACAACTCACATTTCCTCTTCAGGCTCTCCCTCGTTCCCATCACACACACAGGGTGAGTGTTGCCTATAAAGCCTACTACATGACAAACTAGCAGTGGCACGCAGGCTGTGTTGGCTGTAATGTGTCATTGCTGCAGCTATATGACATTGTAAATGTTGTGGTTTCAGCTGAAATCACTGCAACCGGACCGACACATGGCCCTTGCCACCCTCCCCCCCATCAAACGAGAGGAGAGGAAGAGATAAGGAGATACAGAAGTTTAGAATGGACTAAAATACTTTAATGAAGAATTAATACTAAAATAAAAAAAATACAAAACCGTATCAAGCTCCCAGGATGACAGTCCCATCACTGGCAGGCACTGGGAAAGTCCCAGACCAGACTCAGCAACGGATGGGAACTGGATTCCACCTCTGGAGTCAGGAATACATGGATTGGGATCAAAGGCAGACGAACAGACAGGGTCCTCTTCGGATGTTGGCCATTGCAGGAAGAGAAGAACTGACCCCTCAGCTTTTATACTGAGCATGGGGCAGATGGGATGGAATACCCCAGTTGGTCAGGTTTGGGTCACCTGTC
>JAOQGH010000019.1:36178298-36209030 GCA_025769975.1 Gallinago jamesoni | reverse complement strand
CCGGGCCGGCCCCCCCCCCCCCCCCCCGAAAATACCTGTTGCAAGGTATTTTATAACTGATCGCTTATCTAAGGACCTCTAAGTTCAGGACATGCAGAAAGTGAGACTGGATTTAAATCTTGCATGTGACAGTGACCTTCACTGGGAAATGCCTGAGAAGACCAGAATAGCATACTGGTATATGACTTAAAGAACTATTACTTGCTTGACTGGGGTGTCTAAGTACATATTTCCCTATGCACAGTTCCAGAAGTCTTGCAAAGTCATACTTCTGTGCTTAAAAATCTTGTCCCCAGTAAAAGACTCTGACTCAGGTCTGTGACTGCCTCACACAGAGAGCTGTTATCTTGTCCTGTAACTAGTCATCCCTAAAGGGTACAGCCAGAAAGTTATTGATGGCTGAACTGCACTTACTGCTCTCACATCGATGAGAGAGACAGTGCTTTTATTTGGTTTAGATATATTTTACCTACACAATATAATTACTTTGACTTGTAATTATCTTTCTGATGTCCTGAATTATTGTTTATTGGTTATCAAGCGGACAAATGCCAGTATTCACTGCAAAGAGCCATAACTAACCTGGTGGGAAGACCAGGGCCGACACACCCATAATTATTTGTAACTTCATGTCTTTATTTATAGAGTGTCCAAAGGGATGCTGGGTAACCTCACAATAACAGGCTTTGTGTCACCAGATGGTGAAGTGTGTACAAAGCATATCCTTTTCTAAGAGAATGAATGAATTTATAATGTAATTTATAATCCAGGTATTTTTAATGAAAAGGCAGAGCAATTTACTGAGCAGCCTTATGCAGGCAGTGTGTGACAGACAGCACCTTGGGCATCAGGCTGGGTCACCAGGTGACCATGCATCTTAGGGGCATGCACAAAGCTGGGACACTTGGGATGTAATGCTGTGGCCAGCTGGAAGAAGGAACCTCCAGGAAAGGGTGATTGCTGAGATGAAAGATACAGGGAACTGCTTCCACTGCTTCCTCGTGGCCTTAAGAGAGGGGTCAATGGTGGCATTTCCACGCATCTGGCTTGACAGGTCCCAGGTTCATGGGCATCAAGAAGCATGGTATAGTGGGCTGCAGTAATCAATTCAACCTTCAGGAGAGGTCAGGCTGAAGTTGTTTGGGAGGAGTGTCTGGGAACCCCGGTGGTGGTGAAACAAGCAGGCTGCCTTTGGGGAGGAGGCCAAAGGACTCCTACTGAGTCCCTGACTTTTTCAGCTAGACCAACAAGGGGGAAGTCAATTAGTGCCTTGGTGATTTATTGTGTGATCCCCTCAGTTTCAGATAAATAGTGCTTAGATGTTGGAATCTAACAAATGGATGATCTATGTCCTCCTTGTGCCAGCTGAAATCTGGAGCAACTGTAACTCCCCAGCAACTCTTTCTTCCTCACCTCTCTCCCCAGGTGTTGGCTAATGAGATGATAATTAGGAGTTGCAATCTATTTCTCCTCTTGCAGTTTCTTGCCATTCTTTGCCTAAATAAACAGGTATGCCAGTTCTACATGGCATCATGTACCCATCAGGCTACTCTGACCAAATGTCTCTCTTCCATATCTCCTGTTTTCTTTCTCTTACTATGGTTAAATATATCCATGTTCCCTTTTGGCCTCAGATATTCAGCAGTAGAAAGGATCTCTCTTTTCAGCAGTTTCTTACTCTGGAAAATATTTGGCACTGTTCAAGATACTTCTCGGCTCAGCTCCATAACAAACTCATTTGCCTCTAGAAGGGCATATGGGAACGTTTGTCTAGTTCTAGTGTACATTGGCGTTGGACTAATAGATCCCTTCCAAATCTCTTGAGCAATTTGTCAGATAATCCATCAACTATTGCTGTGAGCTACCTTTGCTTTAGCCTTGCTAGAGGAATAAAAGCTAAAGGAGACTAAATAAATGTTCTTCACAGTCTTTCATTATTTCATCATCATCAGATGCTTGATAGTAATAGTAGTCTTTCAAAACGCAAACATAGGTCAGGTACACATTTGGCAGATCTTTATAAATCAGCTAAATTTATTCCAGGACAGAAATTCTAACAGCTTTGACCTTTTCTATTTGGTTTTCTGCCCAGTCATCTGCAAGCAGAGAGGGTCTCCAATCATTATAGCCGTGGTCAGGACCTGCCCACCCGCTGGTGCCCTCCACATACAGGCTACCTGCATGCTTCCCAATGCAGGAGCACAATTGTTTAAAAGCTTGAATGTGAAGTACAACATTCAATTGTAGTATCAAATGTAGTGACTCACAATGAGAAGCTGGAGACTGGCTGTATTTTGCTAGCAACTGAGCAGCTGGAAAAAGATTTACTGATTTACTAACACAACCATGCCCACCACATGACCAGGGAGCTGCACTTAGCATTGAAAGTACTGAGACTGTAGTTTGATGGCAGAGAAGGGTGATATTAATATAAAGATTTATTCCTTCCTACTAATGACTGCCCCCTCAGCTCTATCTGTGCAATGGGGCACCTGCCCTGCCGTTGAAATTAAGAAATCTTTCGGTTAAGGTTTTGTTCCAAGCCATCCCCTCCCTGACCTAACTCACAATACTGAGAGCAGAGTTACATGCAAATGCATCACTGAGAGAAATCTGCTAGGGCAGGAGGAAGCGCGTGGGAGAGAAGCAACCATGGGCACCACTACATCATTACTGCAAAGCTCATGCTACTGTAATGGTATATCCCAAGCTGCACTGTTCAGCATGGGCTTGCAAATAGCAGGAGACAGTGAGCAAGTCAGTTGAGTGATGCTACATCTCTGCTGTTGAACCAGGTCAAGAATCAGCAAACAATCTCAGGAACATCCTTTCAGCATTCCACATAAACCTACCTCAGTTGAGCATGTGCTGCTGCAGGACCACCCTTCCTGGCCTGGTGCATGAGGCAAGTGGCTGGACTCACCACCAACACAGCCCATTCTGCTGCATTCAGCCATGTAACACACTTCATGTGAGTACGCTGTGCGATATCAAGATCTGTTTTGTTCAGATTGGAATGTGTATTGTATGGCCTGCAAGTCCAGCCTCAAGAAAGATCTTTAAATATGTGAAATGAATCACTTGCAAATAGGTTGCAGTTCAAAACTGTGTAAGTAGGTGTAACTTATTGAAACAACTTCACATAACCATGAGAAAATTGTTGGCTGATAGATGACAGTTCAAAAAAGAGACTGAATAAATATTGTTATGCATTAGTCACTTTGGTTTGTTGCAGATATGTATAATGTCTAGAAATAGAGACTGTGGCATGGCACACAGAAAGAAGCATCTTGAAAGAACCCTTGAAATAACACTTTAGCTTTGATGCTGCCAATATGAAACTTAACTCCAACTCATTTCCAAAAATACTGGGCGGCGCATGACATTGTTTATGTAAGCCACACAAAATAATTCTAATTAGTACTATGGGCAGCAAAGGTCATTTCAACGTGATTTACAGGTTTACAAACATTCTTTGTGGCTTCAATTGAAGATAATGGAGATAACTTGTAAGGATATTTCCACGTGCCCTGTGAGCCAGCTTCATGTGTTAGCGTATCAGCAACCTTTCAGATCCTACACAGTGGCAGACAGGGACGACCTGAAGTGCAGTGCAAGCAAATGCTTCTCTGCCCTCTCCTGCTGCACTGAGTGCAGAGTATTTATCTTGCTTGTTTGGTGGGGTGTTGTGGTTTAATCCTAGCTGGCAACTGAGCACCACACAGCCATATCCTCACTCTCCCCTGCCATGGGATGTAGGAGAGAATACAAAAAAGTGAGGAAACTTGTGGGTTGAGATAAAGACGGTTTGATAGGTAAAGCAAAAGCCTCACACGTAAGGAAAGCAAAACAAGGAATTAATTCGCTGCTTCCCATTGGCACCCTGGTGTTCAGCCATCTCCAGGAAAACAGGGCTCAGTCATGTATAATGGTTATGTGGGAAGACAAAAGCCACAACTCCAAAAGTCTCCCCTTCCTTCTTCTTCCCCCACCTTTTATTGATGAACATGATGTCATATGGTAAGGGATATCCCTCTGGTCAGTTGGGATCAGCCATTCCAGCTGTGTCTCTTCCCATCTTCTAGTGCACCCCCAGCCTCCTCACTGGTGGGGCCGTGTAAGAAGCTTTTCTGCCTTTACTCCCTCTAAGCACTGCTCGGCAAAAATGAAAACATCCCTGTATTATCAACACTGTTTTCAGCACAAATCCAAAATGTACCCCCATATTAGCTACTATGAAGAAAATTAACTCTATCCCAGCCAAAACCGGCACAAGGAAACTCTGACCTACACATAAAGCACTAATCCTGCAGAGTGTTGTGTTCTCCCTGCAGCCTAAGCCTTGCCATGAGATCCCTGCATAGGCTGAATCTGAGACATTCCTACTTGGCAGCATCTGTGGGAGAGAAAGTAATGAATATTACCAAAGATGCATCTTTTCAACGATACCCTTGGGTAGATAGAGGGGGCCCATGAATTCTGGAGAAGCATGCTTTAGAGATACTATTAGATACATAGAAGATATAATGAAAGATTTTGGGCATGCAACATGGCCCATAGTGCCTACTGACCCAGGTAACAAACACTGTTTTAAAATAGTTCTTCCTCTCAATGAGGTCTGAAAAGCTCTACCAATGATAGCAACATTGGGAGCTCATTAGTGGTAGCAATTTTCAGTATTGTAATACCTGATAAATCAAAGTGTTCAACAAGAGATTTTGTTGTTTGTCTTGTGATTCCTGGAATTGAAATATATAAAGCCAGCTAGAGAAAAAAAATTTGTTCTCACTTGAGCCCTTAATGCTTTTAGTGATGATGGAATAAAGAAAACTCTTTTTTAAAAAACTTGTAGATCAGGGTGAAACAAATTTGTTCATGAACAGAAACACTGGTCACTCAATTGCTGAATGAGAAGTTTGGAAACACTATCAATATTGTTTGAATAACACTTGTGACAATTTAGGGACTGCTATTTCCCAGCTTAAACAGACGAAAAACTAGATTATCTTCGAGTGAGTAAAGTTTGGCTTATAAAGCAAGACACCACTTCTAAATAAAGTGTGAAATGAGAAAATCGTTATCTTTAATGGAAAAAAAAAAATGTGGTTTCTATTTGTTTTCTAGTTTAAGTTTGAGACTGTTATTATATGCTGGTTCCTGCACTTCATTTTAACCAAAGAGGCTGAAGTTGGCCTAAATAACAGTAGCAGGTCTGTCAGATGGCTTTCACATGTCAGAAGCATGTGAAAATTGCCACTGAGCAAACATTCTCTTTCATGATTAAGAAATCAGCCTTTCCTCCAGTAATAGCATTAAAATTCACTGTGTGAAGCTGGAAGGAAGCATCAAATTTCCAACGAAGGATTACACCTGTGGTGCTTTTTAAGAGTTCTGGATTCATGGTTTAATGAAATCGCTCTATGAGAAAAGTGAAGAGAGGATGGAAGAGTCTTCTGGTCTCTGGGGAGCTGGACAACAACAGATACTCCACACCATCTGTTTGAAGATGAGATACGCATAACCATTGCAAACACTGTCTTCATTTGCTTTTTCCACCACAAGGCTTGAAGGAAATCTCTCTGTCACTGTTGCTTTTCTTTAAAGCACAGAGAACTAAGCCAAAATTAGCCTGAAGCCAGATCTTAAACAGTAGAGGCTGAGGCAAAGCAGAAGGAAGACTACCACGAGTCTCTGAGTGTTGAATTCAAGCTGGTGGGGGAAGGTGGGAGGTGCAGGGAAAGTTTCTGCTTGGCGATACTGCAGAACAGAAACCTTATCATCACTTAAAACCTTGGGGGAATTGCCTACCTAATTACAGGGAAATGGAGCAACCAGCTCTGAAATTGCCTAACATCTCTGTTGCCAGGGGTGAACAACAAAATCGAACAAGAAAGGGTGGTGTGTTCTCAAGATGAGTCTTGGGAAAGGTGCTTCTTGCTCATAGAAGCTCTGAGGATGTCCTGTGAGCCCTGGGCCAGCTGAGTGCAGAAGCTTTCATGGCAGTGTTTGGTGAGAAATGATGAGCTCTGCAGAGTGCTGTGCTTTCCCATCAGCATCAGTTCAATCTCATGATGATTCAGCTTAGTCAGGGCTCTGTTTTGGGGAACGGTACAATGCCAGAAAGAGTGCTGCTGCTAAACAAAATAAACCTAATAAAACACAGGCATTGTCTGAACAGATCAGACTTCAGATCCATCTATTCCAGAGTCCTCTCTCTCACATTGATGAGACTGTTCAAAGATGGAAAATAACAGGAAGCAGATGTGGACTAAGCTGCCCTATTCCTTCCCTGACACTGTATTTGGTCTCATTTTGGCCCATAATAAATATTAGCTTGAGCCTAAAGTCTGAGTTTTAATATCACTTCCAAAATATTTTCCACTGATTATAACTCTAGCTGTTGTTAGAGATTCTTTATAAAAATCCACTTTTTTCTTTAAGGCTAAGTTAGATTCTTCTAGGTGATTTCAAAACAAAATGCACAGTGATCATCCTAGAAGCAATTAATTTTTAATTTTTTGAAACTTTTGGGCAAAATCCTTAGGAGCAATAGCTAGTATTCATGAACATCTTTCTACTGTCCCCACCAAATTAGTTTTGTATCCAAATTACGGACTGAAGAAAATACAAAAATATAACAGTAAAGGAAAAGGAACATAAGTCTTGCTAACTGTGTAACGCAGACAGACTTCTAGGTCACATTTTGTTTCTACTCTCAGGTCGTAGTTTACATTTTTGTTGTTTTGCTCTTTTGAGTCCCTGAGTGTTTTGAGGTTCTGTGGGGCTTTTTCATTTCCTGTTCATGGATACTGTGGTATATTCTGTACTATGTTATATATCAATAAATACCAAAGTACTTAAAAAATAAATACAAAGTAAATACTGAGGTTCAAAACATTTTGAAAAGTTCAGAACATTTAAGGAAAGCATGATTTTTAGTTGTTTTTTGCCTTTGTGGCTTTCCCCCTCCCTTTGCTCTCCCACCACATTACAGGTATGCTATCATCAGCCAACCTTTGTTTCCCAAACACGTTCGGCGCTTCCATATTTGTGTCTGACAACAACTTGTGTTTTTTGTTGTTGCCTGCCTTCCTTCCTTCCTTCCTTCCTTCCTTCCTTCCTTCCTTCCTTCCTTCCTTCCTCCCTCCCTCCCTTCCTTCCTTCGTTCCTTCCTTCCTTGCTCCCCTCCTTTCTTTTTGTGTGCTTTTCTGTATTCCTTCTACCCCCAACTTTCCAACCACACAAGCTCACAAAATCCATTTCTACCCCTACAGTAGATTCATTCTCCCTGCCAGTAAACCCCCATGCAGAATTCTGGGTGGCAGGTTCCGACCAGGGTTGCATACAAATTAGCTTGTGGAAAATGGCATCAAGTTAGATAAAGAACAAAAGCAAACTGACTTCAAAGGGAACGAACCAATTGGAATCTACAGTTACTATACACCAGGGGTTTAGCAGAGCCTGTGTTAACAAAAAAAAAAAAAAAAAAAAAAGAAACCACCTACAAAACTACAAAACAAGCAGTAATCAGACTCTCTTTTCTTTCTCTGATACATAGGAATTGCGTTTAGAACAAATCCTCATCAAAAAGTAACTCTGTAATATGTGTTACGGTTGCAACCACTGCTAACAGCACTTTGTTCTTCCTGGTATTCCGCAGCAATATACTGCGACTCCCTGACTCACCATGTCTGGACCAGCTTACAGACACAGAGAGTGAGAGAGTCTCAGCTGGCAAATCTGAATTGGCTGGCTATAAATGAAGTCTGGCTAGCTTCCCAAAGATTAGACGCCTGGACATGCTTCCTCTCTCTGCTTTTTTTTTTTTTTTCCTCTTCCCCTTTCTAGTCAGTCACTGATGTGTGTATATCCAGCAAAGACACAGCGAACGCCCAAACTGTATGGCATGTTCTCATGCTTGTTCTCCTTGATTCTTTTTTTCCTTTCTTTTAGGAGGGTGCAAAGGAGTTTCAAAACAGAGGGAAGGTTAACTAAGCTTTTAAAAATTCTACCTTTTCCCCTCTTTTGCTCATCAGCTCCGTAGATTACAATAGGAAAGATCTTATTAAGACCATGTCTGCTCTGCTTTATGACATGGCATGCATTAAAATGCCATTGCGCTTTAATTAGGTCTGTCCACTTGTGGTTTTTTTATAGTTTATGAGATTCTTTCCCTTTGAAGGCAAAATTACTTTACAGTCTTGGATTCAGAGGCTGCCATTGCTTGTGCATGGGTCTTGCTGGCTGTCTTTAACTGGAGAGGCCACGTACAGCAAGTCTTAAACCTATGTCAGACAGCAGGAAAGCACCTACTCTGCATACTGAAAGTTCCGTGAGGATATAAGAGGAGGTGGAGGAAACAAAAGGGGATAGAAAGACAAATTACATCATAAACATGGAAAGGAGTGAGCTTACAGCGTGTGCCTTAGCTCTGAAAAAGGCACCCATCCAGCAAGTTTGGACTTGAGCCTCTGAGCTATATCATAGTCACTTCATCTTATTTTACTTTCAGGCACTCTCCTGTATGCAGGGTATGAAGCCAAATTGCTAATATGTTAGTCATGGCTTTTATAAGGTCATTTTATGGGAACTTTTTTCCTCCCTCCCTCACTCTTTACTCCCCCCACAAAACCCATTAAAATAGTTGATTGTCCCTGATTTGTCAGGTGCAAAAGAAAGGAGCTGCATTGCTCCTGGAGATGAAAGTCACTCAGTTGTTTGATGTGGGGGTCTGGGAGGGGTATCCCACTGCCTGCATGAGGTGCAAATAGAGAACACTGTTCCCAAGACAAGTTTAATATCCATTTTGTGCCCTGCATGCAGCAAATGACAGTTTTTTAGACTCCTGGTGATGTAAGAAAGCATATGTGCACTGCAAAAATCCTCTCGTATAAGTATCTAACCACAGGAATATAAAATAATTCCCTCTTTGTCCATAGACTGCCTTTTTCATCTATCCCAGATGAGTCTGCTAAACCTGATTTTGGGATACTTGTTAAAGAGTACAGAGTAAGCAGGGAGAAAAGATTAAAGAAAGAATACAATCTGTGTGAAACAGTGGCCCTGGCTCTAAAGAAGCAGATGATCTAAGGGAAGGAAGAGCTTCCCTTTAAACAAGAGACTCCGCATGCAATGCAAATGATCCCATATGCAGCTGCCACTGGCAGGCAGCCACCCGCCTACAGAAGAATAAAGTCAAAGTAACAATTCCCCTGAACCCTGAAGCTCAATGACTTCAAACAAGAGAAAAAGAAAAAGTGACAAGATTTTTTCCAGTGAACTCTTTCCATCTCTAAACTGTATTGATGACCTCATCAGCTACAGCTGTCAACTTGAAGCTTAGCTTCTTTCTGTCCAATGGACAACATCCGGCACTATCTGTGTATTTGTACTTAGGATGGGAAACATGTGGAACACTGCCTCAAAAATGTGTAATGAGGGCCTTAAAAATGAACCTCATCTTTTGCTTATATCAGCAAGCACAAGCAAATCCATTAACTTAGAGGTAATTAAATACAGAGGAGGACATCAACATAGATAATTCAGGAACTATTGGCTCATTACGCATATTTTACTGACAACTGGATGTGACCATCTCAGCTTTAAGTACTACACGTAGCCACAGTCACAAGGAGTCTCTCAATTAGCAAGGTAAACTTGGCATCTCTACTGGACTCGTCTATCCTCTAAAGAAGGCTGAGGGGTCTTGGTAGCACATCTAGATATTTTCATGCCACTCCTCTCTTGTGCATCTTGGAAGTGTGACCCTTGCCTTCCTTTGGAGGAAGAATTTCAAAATCTGACAGTGTACCCCAGTTTGCCATGTCTCCTACTTCCCAAACAGGAAGACGCAGATGGTTGGAATGAGCTGGGGCCATAGTACCTCTGGTACTGGGAACATGGTAGGTTTCAGGGGGCCTTCTTTCTACCATATACTAATCTGTATTCAACTGTGTCATATTAGTCGTTATGACTCCCCAAGAAATCTCTTCAATATATAAAGACATCATTGGGTTTCCACTTAGTTCCACGTGGCTGCCAAACTATGGAAGTTGGTGGCTGCTGTTGCTTTGAGTCTCAAGTCTTGGTGCTAAGTACTTTGCAAATGCATGGGAAGAGTGGTGCATCCCCAGAAAACTTACAGTGCAAGGACCGAACTCAGCAAAACACATGTCTTGCTGTGCACTCTTCCATAGGGGTGTCCATGGTGGGGAGGAAGCCACTTAAGTGAGGAGTAAAACCGCAGTTTAAAGTCAACTGCAAGCTTCAGCATTTTGCTGAACCAAAGCTCACTGGCGGACAAGGAAAAGGAACAAGAGAGGGAAAGTGACAAGCCATGTTTTGAATTAAAAAGCTGCTTGTGTGTTGTTTTTTGATAATGTGGAGCTAGAAAGCACAATTCATGACAGCTACCTTATAGGTACCTTCTACTTTCTATAGTATATCAAAATGTATTTAGTGGCAGGATTTGAGGAACAGAGAGTGGTGGAGATGTGGACTGTTCTGGAAAAATGCTTCCCTTGGGAGCAGCCAGCAAGCTCACAGCTGAGACTGCTGCAAAGTGGAGGAGTAGAAGTTGACTCCTGAAAATAAGGAAGTGGGTTAAAAAGACACACAGAGAGCTGTGGAAGAAGCTTAGGAATGAAAAATACTCTTGGTTTTGTCTCGCTATCTGTTTTGGGAATTGTGCTTCCATCTTCCAAAGAAGATGGAAGATTTTGAAAAACTTTTCAAATGAGCTTTAAACATTATCACATTAGTTAGTGTATTTAGTTGTGAATGCCACCTAGCTTCCCTACTCTTGTCTTTTCAAAGGTCTGGATTTCAGGCATTTCAGATGAATGAAGAATTAGCAGTAAAAATATGTGAGATAAAGAATTGTGCAAAGTGAAGGCAAGACACCTGATAACTTTGTAGCTCCTTAATCTCAAAAAATGGGTAAATTTAAGTGGAGAAAGGAGTCTTCAGATTGTGAGGATGGGATTTGTTTGAAATAATGAAAGAAGAATGCCTGATAATGGTCACATCAAGTTTCGCTCATGGAAGAAGTTCTTCTCTATCATTTGTCCTGTATTGCGGATCATCTGTTATATCACTGAAAAAGGCACAAACAGGAATAGATACAACCACAACCCTCAAATCTCTAATCGCTATCCCTACTTACAAAGAATGAAACTGAAATGTGATCATGGATCATCTCAGACCTTCTGGATTACATTTTTGCTGACAACCCTACGATTCAGACCTCGACATCAACAGATTTCAGTAGGTATAGTTGAAGGGCTTTCTGTTGTCTATGAGACCATTTCACTCTCCACAAACAGATCCAATGCATTGAGGTAGGGGGATGAAGGGAATTCATGAATGCAGCTGAAGGCAGTGCTTGTGCCAAAGGCTAAAAATTTCTCTTAATCTTGCTCATTTTTAGATATTACAACTACAGGAAGAAAAGCAGGTGCCTCATATAAAGAAAAAAATCAATGCTGAAAGCACCATTACCAGCTTGTGAACTATTTATAAATTATTTATCTGGTCTTAAATTTTGTAAGATGTTAGTCTAAATGACAAATAGCTAATGTATAATGTTCCATTTGAATTCAGCAGAAAAGAACTGACCCTGGAAGTGTCTAAATGATAGGAATTTCTGTAGAAATTTTTCCTACTTTGTCTTAGATTTCCAGGATTTTCTAGGCATACTAGAAGCAGGAGTAAGGTCACAGTTGTTACTCATGCTAATAAGCAACATTCTAAGTATGCCTTCTGTGCCATAGGTAAAACACTCCACTGATCATTTTTTCCAGCAATGTAAGAACTACTTAACTTTGAAGTGGTTCAGTACATGCATATATTCTTGCTATTCTATGTAAATACTGTCTGGCTAAATTAAATCTAAATAAGGTGCTTGTATATGTTTGTAGTGTCAGAAATTCATACACAAACACATATAATCAATGAGTATAGTCATATAGTCTGTTTTTTATGTAGAAATGCAAGTTCCATCCTCTCACTCTTATGTATATTGTACACATTGGGAAAGTGTTCAGTGATATTGTGAAATTCAGACTATTGACACTTCCCACCTGCTCTCACAGCTTTGACAAGAAATTCTCATAGCTCTGTCAAAGAGGAAATTTTAATTTATTCATGAAATCTAGGGCCAAGAGCACAAATCTTTTTCAGGTGAATATGACTAGTTTCTACTAGAATCGTGTATTTATCATAGAGATTTTTGTTTAAAACATACAAACAAACAGACAAGCTAATATGTTTGTCAAGAATGAGAGGAATTGCTTTTGTGCAAATCTTCATAGTTGCCCACAGTGTCTCAGCTGAAATGTCATTCTGCCCCTGTTATTCCTTTCCACTAATAGCATTGTCACAAAGCACCTGTTTTCTGGTGTGTCCATAGATTTCCAGCTATGATTGTAGGTACAGTACTGGAAACATATACCATAGGAGTTGTGGTTTCTAGGAGGAACAGATGAGATTCGAAGACCAACTGCAGATGTGTGCCTCTTCACAGATTGAGACAGCTGTGCACAAGTTATGGTTTGAGGTGAGAGGGGAAATGTGAAACTCAGATGTTTTGTTGGTTTTTCTTTTTTTTCCTTAGATGGGAAAGGACATCGAGTTTGATTTATCTTCTAAGAATGAACACAAAGTTCAGGTGTGAACAGCAGCATTTCTTCCTTAGTGAATTTTTTATGGAATATATGGAAAATTTGGCTATATGTTATCCCATCCTGATAGACAAAATACAGACTTAATCAACTATATGGGAAATGTCCTTCAATGCCACCCCTGCCAAGAAGAAAACATTCTGCAAGGAGAAGCTAGAAATAGGTATATGTAACTGCATATTACCAGGTAGTGATATAGCATAGCCTAGTGTCAAGCACCAGACTTTTGAATTTCAAGAATGTTTTAAGGAGAAAAGGAACTATTAATTGAAATGTGAAAATAATTTCAATGATGCTGATTTGGTCAAAAGTCTGTAGTATTACTCTTTTCACAAGGTGTGTCATGCCTCAGTGATGTCTTGATATAGACAATATCTTGACACAAAAGTTCTGTCAATATTATTTTCTGTCATGTGAATTTACAAGCGAAGTCCACAGATGACTTGTACACTAGATTATGCTATAGTCTTCCCTGAAATATATTTTTGGTTCCCAGCAAAACAAACTGAGATCCTCATAGACAAGGTAATGGTGTGTTATCTCATACAAATTCCCTAAATCACAAAAGAACAAATAGCTTTTTCTTTCTGAAAATGTCTTTGACATCCTTTCTGGATATTATTTATTGCCATATTTATTTGTTTTAATTTATTGTTCTGTTTATCAGGAAACATCAATTCAATTTTTCTTCGTCCTTTCATGAGCTTAGTGGTTGTTGTGTACTACCAGTTAATTGTGTTTCTTCCTTCAGTGGAGATTCTCAGCAGACTGGGTAGACAGAGGGTGGTAGCACACCGCATTTGGACACCAGTTTACACTGCCCCTCAGGACCAGCAACGTCAAGTATGAACACTGATGGAAGACAATTTGTATCATCATTCTTCTGGAGTAGAAAGCAAAAGTATATTTCGACCCTTGTCTCTCTCTCTGGCTGTATGACCCAGTCATAAGAGTTGTAGAACTTGCAAGGCACACAACTTCAGTCTTGGTACATATTTAAGTGCTGTGAGGAAGCTATGAAACCGAGAATGAGGTATACTATTTATGAGAGCACCATGTGGTGAGTAAAGCTCTGTCTGCTCTCTGTGTGTGACCTCTGAATGATATCATTATGATGATGAAAATTGTTAGCCAGTGTCATGCACAAAAGGAGAAAGGAGTGAATTTCCCGTAAGTCTTTCAATGCCTACTATCCTGCACTGTGGCAGTCAGTCTGTGATTCAAGGGATGTCACTCTAGGAGTCCTTCCTAGTCTTGCTTCTCTTGCATGTTATCATGTTTATGTGTGGGAGAGAGAGAGCTCTGAGAAATGTTGGATCTGATTCTGATATCTCCCAGTGTAAAGTGGAGTAATCACACTCAAAAAATTGGAGTTAAAGCAGTGTAAGATGACATACCCACAGTGTAACTAGTGACACATAAGTTAATTTCATTCCCTGCATGAGAGCTGGTGCTGGATATACTGTGGTTTAGCACAGCTGTGAGCCATCAGAAGATCTCACGGGAAGTTGTGTGGCTGTGAAATGAATTAACCTGTATCCCGGCTGCACAGCAGGGCTTGTGATGAAGCAGTAATTCCTCCCCGATAGATTCATAGTTCTCCATTTGCAACCATCACTAATTCTAAGCCACAGCTCTTCTAACCTTAACCCTCTCCAGACCCACAGAGACTCCACTGGGTAGCAGCACTGATAATATTTTGATGAACCCGACACTTTCTCCTTTTCCTGGTCGGTCAATTCTTCTTGGGGCACAAATTTAGGGGAAAACTGAGTTTTAGGAGCACAGGTCTTGCATCGAAAACTGAAGAGGAGTTTTTAGGAGTATGTCACTTGTATCAAAAGCTTTACTTGGGAGGATAAAAGAGGTTTTAGCTTTGGAGACTGTGTAGTATTCAAACTCTTTAGAACTCTGGTCAAACTCATTGTTAGCTATCCAAAGGAAGTATCATACCATGCTAAATGTAAAGCCTTTAAAAGCTTTCCTTTTGATGAGATCTTTCAAAATGGATAGCTCAAACAATCTGTAAGATTCATAATGTCAAATGAATTTCATGGTAGAGATAGATCTAACATTGCTTTTTAAGGCTTCCCTGTAAACCAACGCTAATGAAAAGTTCTGAAGTTCTCATGGGAGGGCACTGACTTTTGTATTTTCATCATTTTTTCACTGAAAGCACTATTTTTTCAAACATTTTTGCCCTAGGAGTTTTTTCCCCCCTGGATTGCTATGAGTGATTAGCCTTGTTGCCAAGATCCAGAAGCCTGAAACCATTGATTTACTTCATTACAATAGATGACATCTTCATTGTTGATATTGGAGTTCTGGCCTTCACAGAATAACCAAGGTCCGAGAGTACAAAGATTGTATTGAAAAGCATAAGCATGTCTCAAATAATACTATATTTTGAAAGAGAAATCAACTTTAAAGTTCAGAATAAGTAGGCTATGCATTGCAAAACCTTCTAATACCAGAACTTAAGGATGAAACACTCAGGTTTTCCTGTCTCATCATACCTCTCAAGTATTCTTGAATTTTCAAAGATTGATCAATAGGCATCATTTTTGCAATACATACATTTTCTTTCCTGCTCTCTCTGAGTCATCCTTCTCATTTATTTAAGTAAGTAAACATCAGAAATTTCAGATAAATGCAAAACCAATGAGCCTGATATGCTAGAAGGAGGTACTTTTCTTCTAAAACTATCTCTACAGTGTAATTATTTATAACTTGAAAAATGTGGCTGAGAAGAAATTTTCTATTTTCTAATGATTGTGTTTTTGAATTTTTGTCCAGAAAATTCATATGAAACAGTTTGTCAGTATATCACTTCAGTGATAGGCTACTCAAAATTCTGAATGTAGGTGGACACATCAAAATTATTGCAGGGCCCAGTGATGACTCTGCATTTCTTCTAAAAAAAATGTGGTGGCAAGAACCTCTATTCAATGCTTTTAATGAAACAATAGATCTCTGAGACTTTTTCTTCTTCTCTGTATGTGCAGTATAATTTTTTCCAAGCACTCAAAGGTTTGTTTCATGTTCTGCAATATTCAGATGGAAAGGGTAAAATGTGTAAGGGAGTAGGAAGGCTGTGATGCCAACAGCGTCAATGTGCCAAGCCTACATTCAGCTGAATGCTATCTGGTGTGACAAATAGCTTGTGATGGGACATATCTGCTCTGAGCAGATCTCTTCTGTGTGTAAACGCAGTTACATCACTGCTATCACCAGGAAAGTTTCCTTTTATATTTTTTTTTTTCATGAGGAAGTTAAATGCTCATTAGAGTCTGATTATTTCTGTTGATTATCATCTAGGACATCATTGAGCAACTGCACATATTTGAACAGGGAGTTATTTTTGCTCCTTTTTTTTTCTGATGGTGAAGTAGGATGCAAAGGAATCTAAATGTAAGTCTTAGTACTTTCTGTAGCAGGTCTGAATACAGCAATATGTTTTCTAAATGGTGGATTACCAATATTTCCACAGTTGACTCACTGCAAATGATGCCTAAATTTTGACATTTGCTGCTAACAAGCTGCTGTTTGTCACTGCAGTAATGCAGACTACAGGATTAAATCAAAACTCTGTGACAGGCTGTTTGTCACATAACTCCCAAAAGACAAGAATATTTACCTTGGTAAGGTAGGCATAGACATTTTTCTGTGGCATGAGTCTTGAGATCTATATGTTCTTGAAACAGTTTCAGATTTTACCTTCAAGTATCACCTAGTAATCAGCTGTTGTTCAGGCACAGTGAAAGAGATGGTTTATTGCTCTACTAGTAATGAGAAGTCTTCCTTCAATGCCATAAATCTTCAGACTTTCACAGGACTGGGGACTGTTTAACTAATAGGTTAAACAGGAAGAAGATCAATCCTGCCCAGGGCAAGCTATGCAGATAAGTTTGCATGGGCAAATCTGTAAGACTAAGTACTAAAAGTTGCACAGAGGTTACAACTTGTGATTGTTTGTCTCTTTAAACTTCTCCTAGGTGCTGGGAGTCAAACAGTCACAAGTGATGCTGCGAACCTGGTGATGAGCTCACTGAAAGAGAACGTGATTAGCTGTGATCTCTCCCCATCGTTTGGAAAATCATACTGTTCAAAGTAAGGTGAAGCCTTGCCCAGGTTCTCTAAATCACTGTTTCCCAAGGACACAGCAATGAACAAATGAAGAAAGAGAAGAATATATGTTATACAAAAAATAATTAGCTAGGCTAAGCAGGGAAGTTTTTCCATAGTAAATATTGTTCATTTATCATCTCTGTGTTCACTGGTTATCAAGCTACCCTCAATATTTTGGTGCAATTTTTGCCTGGGTATTTCCAACAAGAAAAGTCTTGTCAATGAGATGAATGCATACATGGATTATTAAAAAGGATTTTACTTATTTTCAAATTTACAGTGAAGTGGAAAAATTTCAGTGGATATGAAAAAGTTGTGACTATTTTAGAGTCCAAATGAAACATTCAGACAGCGAGCAGAAGAGAAGACAGGCATTCTTAAGCTTTTCTGGCAGTAGGAAGCATATGTCTGCAGATGTCTCAGTGCAATGGAAAGACTAGAGAGGAAAACAGAAAGAGGTTTGGTACTCTGGGGTTGCAGGAAGCAGCTGAGAGAACAGAGAAATATACAGAAACTCAGTCCATGAAAAAAGCTGATGGGGATGGGAACTGAAAAAATTTAGTTACTTTTATGAAAATTACTGAACCTGGAAGGGGATATCTATATTTTATTACAACGCTATCCTGAAGTTTTACTCTGTAGTCCTATTCCAGATAATGTGGTGGAGAGAAAGGCAGTAGGATTCTTCCCTCTACCAAAAATAATCAGGAAGAAAACTGCTTGTCTTTCTGTGAGATGGAAGATTATACAGAGACAAGGATTTCCAGGATGTTGGTGAAGAAAATTTTATCCTGTGAATTAAATTCCTATGAAGAGAATAATGTCATCTTATCACTTACCTCTTGCATACTAGATCTATCACCTGTAAATCCAGCAGGGTGCACGATTTGGTGATGTCTTTGTGGGGATTTAATATGTCAATGGTCACTGGACAGGACCTCAAATTCAACTAAATTTTCTGCAGGGTGCTTTAAGTTGTTCCAGAATCTGTTTTCAGAAATCCTTTGGGTCAAATTCCCTGGCCCCTTTATTGGTGCAACAAAATGAAGACGATTATATAGTCTCGGTTTTATCAAGCTGTAACATTGCTTTTCTTCCCATTGCCTTTCAGTCTCAAATGGAAGAATTGGCTTTCCCGAAGAACAATTTGTCTCTTCTCTCCTCAAGACGGAATGCTTTTTTGGTTACTGTGCCTAGACTTCTATAAGCATCAAAATTTGACTTCAGCTACCTGCCTGGGGTAGATATGTGAAGGCAGCAAGACCAGCTCACACTGAGCTTCCTCAAGCATTTGTACTGGCATAACTCAACTGTGGTTAACTGAAGTATCATGTTAGTAGACAAGGAGGGGAAGGCATTGAAAGGGTGAGGGAGAAATCTTTTGTTAAGTTTGCCATGAAAAGAACCTGAAACAGAGAATATAGTATTTAGGGAATCCTAATCCTATGATCCATGCTTTTGATTGAGTAGTTCATCTCTAGCTCTTCTTTGTATACATGAGAAACAAATCTATCATATAAGAGGAAAAAAACAGTAAGAGTTTCATCTCTTCAGTCAGTTTTCTAGAGAAATAAATTTTTCTCACATAGAAAGTAGTTACAACATAATCATAAATATATAAGAACTCTGAATAACTGGACATATTTTATGATTTTAAGTGTGTCAGATGTACTGCCTTTCACCATCTTACAGATGGATGTTCCATTATAGGTGGTGTCAGCAGTGTGAGGACACAGTCTTTTAACTTACTAATGACCTATGAATGATCTTTTATTTTCCAGAATTTTTATCTTTTGTATTTCTTCTTGCAAATACAGCTTTTTCAGTCTACATCTTTCCCACTTTGTTATTTCAGGACTAAATAGTCCTTGTGTTAGCTAGGTGTAGCTAGTCTCACTTGGTGACAACCCTGAAAAACAACAGAAATATAAAGGAGCATTCAGATAATGAAACTAATACAAAGATAATAAGGAGTAAACATGATAGTGTACCTTGTGCTTTTCTTCTTTATTTTGACAACCGCAGCAATCTGAACATTCTTTTAGCTTTCAAGACACAAACTATCAGAAGGTATTTTTATTGCAACTAATTCCCCTACTTTTAACATATCCATTTGTACTCACCTAGCAGCAGAGATTGGGGGGGATTTCCTTTTTCTTTTTGGCAAACTAGAAATTAATATTGTTTTGGTATTTCTCTTTTCTTTGCATCAATGCTGTGGTATTTTTCTCAAACTGTTTACTGACCATAACTATAAAAATGTTATTGGTGTGTTTCCAGAAATGTGGAGCCATGTCTTCAGTCTAATCAAAATTTAATTTTCACTATGAGAATGAATGATAACATTCTTTAGAAGTGGAATGTGTTCTGAAAGTGGAATCCAGAAAATGTAAGGGAGATGTTTTCCTGTCCCCTTAGCTAATTTCTTATTCTCTAGATTTTTTATTTGTCAGATTCTGTATATAGTTGATGCATTTGCTGAAGTTTCTAAAAATCACTAAGACTTACGTAGCCCCAGCAAGGGATGGGATATATTTGTAAGATGTGTTAGGCTAGACAGAACAGCAGTGCACATTGTTGTTTTAATCCATGGTCATTTAAACCTGCTGAGTTCTAGCTTTTGTAATAAATACCCTTCCTGAGCATAACTTGAAATTACAGAAGTCTGGTTTTTTTCTGTTTCCCACTTTTTGAATTCAGTGTAGCTGGCTGATAATTGAAAAATTGCTTCTTTGTCTTCTGGAGGTCCAGCACAAATAGTCTTCTGTGACCTTCTCTAATTGTTTTGTTTTGTGGTTCTTTTACTGATAGATTTTAGAAACTGGATTATTATCTTTTTTTTTAAATATAAAATGTATACTGGAAAGCTGCCAAAGCAAATATGTGTAGGTGCAGTATGATTGCATCACCAGACCCCTATGTACCTGATTTGAAGGTGGAATCACCATAAATCACCATATTTTATCACCATATTATTTAATCACCATTAAATCACCATATTACCTTAACTGTGTCCAGATATACCAGCACTTGCTGGGTCAGGAGAGGGAATACCCATTACAGAGAATGGTTCTGTCAAGATTTAACCACAACTGACAGTTTTGACCCACACAGCCGCTTGTTCGGTCCCTCCCAGTGGGGTAAGGGAGAGAGTCAAAAGGGTAAAAGTGAGAAAACTCATAGGTTGAGATAAAGACAGTTTAACACATAAAGCAAAAGCCATGTACACAAGCAAAGCACAATTAAGAATTCACTCACTACTTCCATCAGCAGGCAGGTATTTGGTCTTCCCCAGGAAAGCAAAAAAACAACAAAACTAAATGAAGTTATCCTGCAACAAATACAAAAGCAGGCTTATTTCTTTGTCTGCACCATTAGTTTCATTGGGGATTTCTACATCAGCTGGCTATTTCAGACCAGCCATTCTCATAACACAAAACCAAAACAAATTCCCCAAATTATTACACATGGGGAACAATGGCATTGTATTTCTCAAAAACACTCACTAAAACAACAATAATTTATTGTTCAGACAGACACACTGAATCTTATTGGAGGCAGCTAACTTAGTTCTTTGTTAGCGTGCTGCCTGTCATTATTAAGAATTGGTATTTCTGGCTAATGTGTGATTATTTTTTTTTGTTTTTAGAGGTGTGTGCATGTATATACGTGTTTGCTGGAGAGTAGTATTCCATTGCTAAAATGGAAAATGTTATTAGTCTGATTTGAATGCCTCTGTACAGCCTGTGTTGTATCAGGGAAACCCTTGCACATTAGGGCTCTCAGTCTAAACGTGGCAGCACTGCCAGGAAAGCTGCCATACCCTCTCTGGGAAACTGGCACGACTGGGTGCCCCTCAGAAGGGCCCTCATGCTAACGCCTGCAGCCTGGGGGACACACAGGTGGGATCAGAGGCTTGCCTACATCTGCGGGTTCATGGTCTCACTGGGGCCACAGAGATGGGGTGGGGTAGTTCACGGGAGAGGAGCACTGTTGCGGATGAACACAGGCTTTTTGGAGGGACGAGCCAGGAAGGCAAGGAGGAGGAGTTTATGTGGGCCCTTTCTGTGAGAAGGTGGTGGGAATGAATGGAGCTCTGCCTTGGGATGGGGCAGTGAGCCAGCTGAGAGCTTGTGGGTCAGAGTCAGTGAGCACATCAGTGTATGAGCTATGTTGCAGTGGGTGTCTGCTGCACATCACCTGACCAGGAAGTATAAGTAGATGAGACCTTCTCAGACACCTGCAAGAAGCGTCACATGTGCAAGTCCTGGTCATCACAGAGGACTTCACCCACTGGTAACTGCTGGAGGGACAACCCAACAGGGCCCAGGCAGTCCAGGGAGTCTCTGGAGTCCGTCGCTGATAACTTCCTGACAGGAGATCAAGGAGCACTGAAAGAAGATGATGTGCCTGACAGCTGAACTATGTGCCCTTCCACCTCAAAACCTCATTGGTTATCATTGCCATTCTACCTGCTGTACTGGCTCTTGCTAGGGACATCAGTGTCCAAGTATTGGGTTTTTCCTGAGAACACATTTTTTGGTGTGATGACTCTAAGTGTCACAGCTACAACATGCACAAACTAATTTCCTTAGTCTGTCATTTGCAGCCACTCGTATCACTTAAGGGGTCATCTTATGATATATGCTTTCTAGATATCTGGAGTTCTCAACTGCCCCTGTGGATATGATGACTGGTGTCATCTCAGGTCTGTCAGGAGTGGTGTGAGATGTCACTTATATTTTCCCAGAAGGTAGGAGGAAAGATAAGTAGTTGTGCAATGATCCACTGCAATTTCTCTTCGTCAGGTTTCATTATGCTTCCTCTGTAGTAACACAGATTCAAAACTGTTTTAACCAAAACGTGAGAAGCATCCCTTTTCAATTCAAATCTATTTCTTTTACCATGTGTATATTTTCCAATTACCTGTGCACTTAAACTCACGTCTTTTTAATTTCTACGTAGTACTTACCACAGATGTTACTAGAAATCCATTTTTACTGCATGTAGTAAATAGCTCACAAGAACTCTGATTGGAGTGTCTGCATGGAAAGCAGATTTCTGTGTTACATTGTTTGCATAAACAAAGTTAAAACTGATTATTCTCGTTTCCTTTATAATGCTTTACTGTGTATTATATGAAACAGATACATTATATGCAGAAACACTGTTTATTTTTCTTTATTAAAAATTTTAGATTTCCAGCTGAACAGTGTATTTACATGCTGTTCTCCAGTCAGTCTCTACTGCTTAGTTAAGATTAAAGGCAGAGTGTGTATCTCATATTGTAAGCTGAATAGTATGTCAGGTTTGCAAAACAATGATTAACCTGTGTCTCATTGAAATAAGGATACTGAATTAAAATGATATTTAAATACATAGCCTCTTTTTGCTAGTATATGTCACATAATTCCTGTTGGGCCCTGTGACTGGAAGCGGAAAATATGTGCTGTAAGGTCTCCAGCCTACCAACAGACACTGCCATTTGTGGCACCATGCTGCGATATTATCTATGTTATCCTTGGTGAAAGAATTCTGTTTATTGTATTTAAAAAGGAAAACAAAAAACAACACATCAAAATTGAAACTTAGGATGTTTTTTAAGTAGGCCAGGTAAACACTGTGAAAGATCTGCAGAGGAGCAAGGTTTCAGGGTATGCTGTTACACTTAGTTTTATGACATTCACGACATGGGAGCCTCCATTCTGGCTGTCCCTGCTCAATAAGATTGCCTTATTTCTCTTGTTTTGGCACTTTGTTATTTAGGATTTTTGTTCCACATGATGTTTGGAATAAAAATATTAATTAAATTTTTAATTCCCTGTGGAGTTGGATGTGTTTGTTCTGTGAAGCTATTTGGAGGAAGGATCTTTGGCAGTGTGTCTTTTGTGTACAGTGTTTGTTGTAAGGTGTCTTTAGTGGACAAACAAAAACGTCCCTCAGCCTCTCCGTTTGGGCCCCATCCTGTGGTGGGGTGGACTGAAGCAGATGGCTGTCCTGAAGCATCATCCAGGCTTGGAAAAGGCCCACAGGATGTCTGCATTATTTCAGCACATTTTACAGAAGGATGGATTCAGGTCTCTTTGAGAGGCTGCTTTGAGGGTTTCGCACAGGGATCTCAGCTAATAGGGAGCTAATCATCTCCCTTGCCTCCCTCTAGCACAGGCAAAAGTAATAATAATGAAAGTGGATTACAGTAATAAAGAGGATTTCTTTCCTCAGCACTTTCCAAATGTCTGCATCTCACTTAATAGATAAGGCTGTGATTTCCAAGCCTGTGTCCAGGCATCATTTCAAACTTGCTTCTCTTTTTGATACCATGATTAGTTTTGGCCAATGTACACTAGACTGGGGGGGTTCTAACTGCAAGGCCAGTTGTTTCTTGTCTCCCTCAGCCACACTTCTGCATGAGATCCTGCAAGCCATCCCTGCAGTCATGCATCATGGCCTCCAGAAGCAGAGGTAGCCTCAGGCGTGTATGAGGCTCCACCTCAGGGATTCCCAGCTGCCAATGGGCAAAGGACCAAGACAGCAACAGGCAAAATTGCCTCTTCTGGGCCTAGATTTTTATTGCCCTCTCTGAGGGGTAGTGGTATGTACCTTTCAGTCAAATGCAACCCGATGAATCACAGAATCACCTAGGTTTGAAGAGACCTTTTAACCTAGGTGAAGGAGCAGTTCTTTCTGAAAATCTCAAACTAATTGCATTTCCCTAAAAAAGCCCAGTCTGGAATAAGCCAAGCTGCATTCAAGAGAGTCTAATGGTGAGAACTAAGTCCCTGGACTGGAAGTTCTGACCTTGCTTCAGGAAGGCTGTTGGGGGACCAACCACCTGGGCGTTACTGGCTCCTGCTCATGTGGATGGACAGCTAAGAGGGGAACCATTGCTCCTCAGCAGTATGACGGGGCCTGGTGGGCATGGTGATGCATGGTGTGGCACCGCTTGCCCTCTGCACGTCCCAGCTTCCTGTGAGGTGGCTGAGCACTGGGAACCAGTATGGTTTGCTGGGCTCCCAGACTGTGACCCAGGAGGTCTGGGTGCAAGGGAGCACTGCACAGACACAGAGAATATAATTTTTCTTTAGAAGACCACTAGGAGTCCATTTGTCACTTGCATGCCTGGATAAAAAGTTTTCTGTCACTGTGGTGGGGAGGGCTCTCACTGGTTTCAGAAACAGAAAATTTTCCATTCACTGAAATGCTACACTTGTATTATTGCTTGGTTTTGCTTCATCTGTTTGCTTTGGAACATTTTTCATCTGGGACAGTTAATGAATATGAAAGAGATTGTATCTGTGTTGATTCAACTGGTCTCTTTTATAAAGTGCTCAAGTCAGCTTTAGTAGCTGAAAATGCAGCTGTTTCTCTTCAAATACAGATGGTATCATAGCTGATAAGTCAAATTGAGCCTGAACAAGCAACCCTAGACTACATCTCAGCTAGTTTAAGAATCAGTTTTAGAGATTTATAATACCACAGTGGGTACTGTTCTGCATTATCTTGATGTACAATGATTTACACATTTACCAACTACTTACCATTAATAACATAGACACAGAAAATCCCAGTCAGTGAAGTACAAAGTATGCTACTGAACAGAGTTCCCAGCAGTGCCATGGGGACTCCATGTAGAAAGGAAATAAACTCTGAATAAAATGGTTTGTCATGTCTATAACTCTGTGTACTGGCATTTATCTAGCGTGATTGCTTTGACATATTGTCTTTCTTGAAAAAAATTTTTTAATATAATAGGTTTCTGGTAGAGAGCCATTAGTATGACAGAGGACAAGCAAAGATAGACAGAATTTGCCTAACTTCTTAGTTACTTCCATTCTGTTGTTCACATGAGGAATGTTACCGTATAAGTTACCTGCTTTTCTGTTCTTGGAAGACTATTTTATTGTTTATGAGCACAAGAAAATGGTGTGTTTGATCCACTGATAGACAGAAATTTAGGGAGTCTAAAGCTTTATTCATCATAATTTGAAGACTATACAAAGGGACACATTTCTACATGTAGTCTAGTTAAACTGTATGTTGCCTCAAAAAAGCTAAGGCCTCTCTGCGAATCTAAACATGGCTCTTTTTTTTTTTTTTTTTCTCTGCCACTTTTGTTATGTTTTGCTGTCTGCTACATATCTGGCCCTCACCACTGAAGTGTTCATGAACATCATACATTTTAACTGGTCTGGAGTTGCCAGCTTCTTCAAAGAAGTCAGTTTTTCTCCCTCCTGTCTCAACACCTCCCACCTCCATCCCCTGGCCACATCACTCCCTTGCACAGTGGCATCGGGGAGAAGGAGTAAATGCTCTTAAAACTACATTTCTATCTTTTTGTGCTCAAGAGAGGAAATGCCTAACTTGGAGAGGTCACAGAACACCTGAAAATAGGTGGTGGGGTTTGTGGCTTGTGTGCCAATAGCAGTCAGATGCCTTGGTTTCCCAAAAGCTGGCAGCACGCAGTACACCCACAGCTGTTGTTTGAGATGGAGGCTTGCGCCTGTGCTGCAGGGGCAGAGGTGGTCACTGGGGTCAGGGCTCCATGCCTGGAGGCTTCCCTCACCTTCCAACTCTGCCCCAGACCTCAGACCCCACCTTTCCCTTCATAAAACTGTCCATCAGCCTCTGTGTAACCTGGTTGTGGGTCCTTTGGGGATGCATTATGTGCGACCAGCACCTATTTTGGTTAACCCAGGGCCAGCAACTAACCTGAGCAGTGAGAACCCAGAAGTAGCAGAGCAAAGCCTGAGGGGGACAGATATTTTACACGGGCCCCAGCCCAGCCCCAAATTGTACGTTCATTGCCCCAGCTGTGGCTGTAGCAGAGGCCACCGTTCCTGTGCGCGGCTGTGAGAAGGACTGGCTCACTGGGAGAGCTGCCTCGGGAGGAACCTCAGACACACACAAACTCTCCCTAACAGGGGGAAACTCATCTGGGAATTCTGCAGCTCAATTCTTTGCACGACAAAGAGTTCAGAGCAAGGAAATAGCTGCTTTTCCCCTTGTCCTCCCCTTCCCTCCCAGAAGTGAGCCTTAACAACTTTTAAACTATTCAAAGCATTATTACCCTTGAATGAGGAGGAGGGAGAAGGGCTTTATTTTTATTTGGAACATTAATGGCGTATTTTTATCTATCACTTAGTAGGCTAGATACTTATAACTTTCATGTTAGGTTTTCAGTACAAACGCATCCTTTTGTTTTCACAGTTTGCTTTCCAAATACTTTCTACAACTAGAAAAACTTGCCTCTGTGGCATAAATGTGTTCCCTATTATGCCATTACGCAGTTATTTACTGTAATCCTGTAAGACACAATCCATTGACGATTTTAAGGGTTCTAAACTCAGTTCCGCAGGGACACAAAAGGAGAAGCCTAGCCCCATCCCCACCCTGCCACCACCTCAACAGCTTACAACACATAGGTGTGGTGGAGGATGTCCACAGAGGACATCTATGTACCCCACAGTGGAGCAGAGCATGGCAGAGGTCCAAGGGAGCTGGTGCAGCTGCGTGCTGCAGATGTGCTCACCTGGGTCCTAACAACATGAAAACTGAATTAATGTCGGGTTTTGCCTGGGCTCGTTAGACCTACTGCTGATTAGCTCAGGTGCAGCTGGACCTTGATAAGCTTATATGCTTTCTGTCTCTGGAGCTGGACAGTGTCTGTTCAACATTATGTATTACTAGAACGTGGAAAGCCATTGCTGAAAGCAGATACAGGCACAAGTAAAGATTCCTCATTTTTTTCCTGAGAAAGGAGCCACCCTGAAATAAAATCTCATTATTAAACCAGAGGCAGACAAGATACACCGAGCTGTTAAACATGCATTTTATGAGACTTTTTTAGCATACGTTTCCGTCAGCAGGTTGCATAAACATCCGAGAAAACAGTTGTAAGGTTCTTCATCAGTGTTGTTCAATACTTCTAAATCTATTGATTTGTATTAGTCTTAGATTATGTCTTCCCCCAGCACTATCTCTGCCAAAAGATGTCATGACATTTGCTTTTCAGATTCCTCTCTGACCCCAAGACTGCCCCTTGTGCAGGTTTTCAGAAGCTGGTGAAGTCCCGTGAATATGGAAGGAATTGCAGGTCACAATTTATAAGCCTAGCCATTAGCCAGGGCACCTTTCTTTCTCTTCAGGAGTCTGTTTGTGTTGTAGTCTTTCCCTTGGAAAATTTATGTTAATGTTACTTAGCCACAGACCTAGTGGCCTGGGAATACTTAATAGGAGAGGTGGGAGCTGAATAACAGTAATGCAACTCTTGGGCATGATCGGTTCCTTCGCCTTTAATGAGGAGTCCAGAGAAACAAAATGCTTTGTTAATAAACAGAGGTAGGGCAATTTTACAAGGAAGTGTTCAGCAGAGGCTGAATACTAATATAAATAGCCCCCATTAGGGTCTTTTCTGGAACAAAATTGACTCTGCCTTACACGTTGTTATAAAGGACCTGTGTTTTCAGGCCCCTTCTTCCTCATACCAGTATTTTAGCTGTGGATGCAGCTCCAGAACACTCCTGTTGCATTAATGTATTTCTAAATATAACACTCTTTCACCCTGCAAACAACTATAAAATCTAACAGCATGCTGTTCACAAACTAAACAACTGCATTAATTTACGTAAAGGAATAAGGAATAAATGACACTCTGGGGACATGCAAATACCTTATATGATGCAAGACAGTCCACTGAGAGATTTCAACTCAGCATGGCACAGACATAGAAATTGTACCTAGCTTGTCCTTTTGCATTTTAATTATTCTCTTATTTCTTCATCGATTGTAATGAGGAAAATAAAATAAAAGAAGTTGACAGCTTGATCTAGAGACAAAAGTATGCTTGCCACAATAAGCTGTAACTAATTGCCTATTAAATACAAGCCATGTCTCGTCACGGTTATGAAACTGCTATAGGCTTCTTTACAGCAGGTATTTGACATTATGGCTTATGCTAACTTAACAGCTTGCAAAGATCTGTGGTATCCATTCCTAACTGGATCCAAACCATTCTAAGCCATTCCTCGATGGTTTGCTAAATCTACTGAAATTCAGTTGGTGTTTCTTTCCACTGTTGTTTAATCCAAGCCCACAATGTTCCCCTCATATCCTATACTTTCAACAACATTTTAGAAAATAACTATTACCTTGATGCATTTATTTTGTTTATTTTATTTCAGAATAACTTTTAAAGTTGCACATCGACAGAACTAGGCCTGCAGTGTTCCTTTGTCTGAGAGCAAGCTCAGACAATTCAATACCACTGAAACTTAACAATCTTATGGAGATTGTGGAGTCCCCTGCTCTGGAGATCTTCAAGACCCGCCTGGATGCAGTCCTGAGTGATGTGCTCTGGTCAATGCTGCTTTGGCAGGGGAGTTGGACTAGATGATCTCTAGAGGTGCCTTCCAACTCTGGCAATTCCGTGATTCCGTGATATTTTGTTTAAACTGTGAGGTCATAGAGAAATTAATGAGTTGGGCTGCTTCCTTACAAGCTGTTGTTCAGCAATGCATGGGAGGCTTTTAGAGATCCTGTACTGCGAGTGCTAGTATGTGTGCTTTTTGTTCCAGCCCCATGTTGAAAACCTGGTTAACTTAGAATGAAAAGTACTCGAGTATAGAACAGAGCAGTTGTTGTCAAAAAATATTAACTGACTTGTGATTGATCACAATGGCTTCTTTATCCTCTCATCTCAACAGTCCTAAAATTCCCATCATTTGTTCCTTCCTCTGTAAATTGTGCCCCCTTACAGTCCGCATACCTCCCTGATTGCTAGGATGAGAGCAATGAAGAGGAAGGCTGCCTGGCATGTGAGATCAAGTAGATATAAATGTGATGAGGTGAATTTCTATTCATTTTATACAGCAGGGAAGATGGAACAAAACCAGTTTTATTTCCAGACCTGGTGTCTGATTTTAAAAACAAATCCTCTTACAAAGAAGTATGTTAATGTCACCTAGCTCTGTCTTATAAACCCTGTTTTTTTTTAGATCTACCAAATATTTTCCTTTTTTGTTTTCATACTTGCTGTTAGTTGTGGAAGGTGAATATTTTGATGAGATTAAAGTCTTTTTTTTTTTTTTTTTGTAAACAGAAAGCTAAAGCTACAGAAAACCATTTTTTCCCTAACAGTCACACATAGCCACATCAGAACAAACATATAAGTACACATGCTGAAAATCCTTTCCAAGCCTTTCTTCAGTCAATTAAATTTGTAAACATTATTTTCCATTAGTCATACTCAATCTCTGAATCAAACTTCTGAGCACCGAAGAAGAAAGAAAAAGGTGCTTTTTATAGCAGTGTGCAAAGAAGTGAAAGAGGTGGGGAATAAGATGGGTAAGCTCTAGCAAGAATATGAAATTAGAGACCTGAGAGAAGAAGAAATCAAATGAAAAACAATCTGCTCTTAATTTGTGTCAATTGGCAAGTAACAACCATGAAAGCTATTTTGAGGATGGATATTCTCTCTAAAACTCAAGTAACTGGAATCAATCCAGTGCGCTTTTCCTTATCCTAAATTCTAAAAACATGTTGTACCTTGTGGGCAGAAGCACCAAGAAAGATTATTTTTCTCTCTTTGCTTTTTTCTCCTCCATTAAGGCCAAATTTAATTAGAAGAAGGACAGCTTTAAAAAAAAAAAAAAAAGAAATCTGCCTCATAGCTGTCTCAAAAAGCTACTTGCGAATGGGAGAAAAATCTGGTCGGTGGGACCCACCAAGCCAAAACATTGGGTCTGATGTTGCTGATGTGGCATGAATCGATGAAATTAGTATCTGAAATTAATCATGAGGGTGGGTAGCCATACTATTATGACTGGCCTTTTTGGAAAAAAGCCAATGTATTTCATGAATAAAGGCATTAACCTAGATCAGTCAAAGGCTATTCTCACAATTTTATCCTTTAAATGCAAGGAAAAATGGTGTGTTACTCTTTCAGTTTAGTGAACCTTTTCAACTGAAGTATCAAAAAAATCCTTACTATGAAATTGCTATTTCATATTATCACATAAATCTTTAAGTTCAGGTGTGAAATGGAAAGTAATCCTTAATGAAAATAATTTAAGAGAGTTCGTTATCATTTTGATATGTGTTTTTGGTACAGAAAACCCCAGTTTTCCTTGATGTCATTTCAGTGAAAAGAAACAGTACAAGCAACATCTTACATATATACCTCCCACAATATTAAAATGTAAATAGCATCAAATTTGAAATGAGGTGAAAATGATAAATATAACTGAATTACACTTCACCATTTTCTGGCTATCAAAAAAACCCCCGAGATTAAAGTGATATGAATACCTTAAGGCACCCTTGAGTTCAGGCAGTTTTGATAGTGTCATTAAATTTTACAAACATTACTTAATAGCTAAAAATCTGTTTTGCAAAATCTCAACCATCAGCTTCTTCCTTTGCCTAACTAGTGTCATCAGCTTCTTCTCACATATTGGCAAGCAATAGTAAATTTTTTATTAATTTCAGGTTGCTGAATGAGCATTTGTCATTTTATGTGTTAGTGAACGGCAATACCAGACCTTAAAACAGTTGTGACATTAAGAAAACGTCATGTTAGCTGGTTGTCACCCACAATAAACTGTGCTTTGCTTAGCTGTAACAGCATCAGACAAGGTTGCCTAGCCATCATAAAAGCTGGGTGGATTAGGCTCTCTAGAGATGGGCACCTTGATACAGAGTATTGCCCTTGTTTCATGGCTTTTGCAATGTGTACATGGCTGTTACAAGCTGATGTTGGAAGCAATAATGATCCCTCCAACTGAAATACTGTGTCCAGTTCTGGGCTCCCCAGTTGAGGAGGGACAAAGAGCTACTGGAAAGAGTCCAGTGAAGGGCAACATGGATGATTCAAGGATTGGAGCATCTCCCTTATGAAGAAAGGCTGAGAGAGCTGGGACTCTTTAGT